>CM062815.1:955051053-955651053 GCA_031772625.1 Pinus tabuliformis | reverse complement strand
AGGGATCCCGAAATGCATTTTTTAGCACTTTCACTTTCCACCCATTGTAGCTAAGATCTCCAATGGCTGAACTGCTATTTCTAGCCTGGCTATTTATAGCAGTGCTATTTTTAGCATTTCTTGTTGCAAATCTCAACAAGCTAGACATGTTACTTTTGAAGAGGAGGAAGTTGAAACTGAAGCTAAAGAATATGTTTCCATTACTGAGGATGATATTAGAACTGATGTTAGAAAGGAGAAGAGACATAAAATACCAAAATAAAAAATGCCCAAGAATGCTTTTGTTCTATTTGATGACGAGGATGTTACTTATCTAGAAGAAAAGAGGACGAAGAAAATAAAAGTTGATCATTCTCAAAAATTCATGGCCAGCAGTGAAGATCCTAGTGAAAATTCAAAAGAAAGCAAGGAAATCATTACACCAGGAGTTGATTTAGAGGATGGCATTATTAAAATAAAACAAAATTCCATTAGACATCACTTGACAAAGACAAACTTAATTGAGGTTTGCCGTACATTTCAGCTTAATGCCATCCAAATCTATAAGCCAAGTGAAGGACAATTTAAATATCAAATTAGAAAGCCACACCACCTGCATGTTCACAACTTGAAGACATTGATGGGGTACAATCCATATGCTCATGTGGTTGATTATGTGCTTCTTGTTGATCCAGTTCAAGTTCCCAACAAAGAAGCATTCGATAAGCCAAAATGTTTTGAATACAATTATTATGTGCTTGGGGGGAACCATTATGTAGAAGCTCAAAGGAAATTGATGGTGGAATATCCCAATAACCCACTTTTTGAAACAATTAAATGTATCATTTATGTTGGTTTATCAGATACAAAAGAAAAGTTATTGGCATGGGATCATAATACAGATAATGAGTATAGGATGTCTACGAATTTCATCCAAAGGGTTAGATTTATTCATAATAAATTTGAAGAAAAATGTGGTGGGGATAAGATAAATGTTAATATAGCATTTCAGAAGGAATGTTGTATGGAAATAGGCTATCAAATTGAGGAAAAAATCAATTCCAAAGGCGACAAAGTAAATTCTGATATATTCAGAGGTATGTATAACATTTTCCAGTTGGCATTTAGAACTTGAGAGATATGGGAATTGATTAATGAGAATTTTAGCATGTGGGAGAACATTGGCATTAAAAAACAAAAGGTCAAAAATTCTAAACCATTGATATGTAGCAGCCTTAAATCAGGTCTTGAAATGAAGCTACTTCCAGAAGATATAACTTTCACACCTTGGAGAGAATTGCAAGGAGTGAAGGATGAAAAACTTGTCAAAACAATATTATATCGTGTGAATCAAAGGGAATTATCATTGGGAGAAATGTGTGAGGAATTTCAAAAGTAAGTTTGTTGAATTATTTTTACTTATTTCAAGATTATAATTTTCTTTTAAATATAACATATTGTTGTTTGTAGTATTTGTTATACATATCATTATATTAACTTTTTTTACTTTATCTATTCAGTCACAAGGTTTACATGAAAATACAAGAACAATTGGTCAAATTGTTGAATGAAGATAGTTGGGATGATGTTGTATGCAACTACCCAGATTCAAGTTCTACATCAACACTTAAATATTTTTATCTTGCATTTAAAAAGGTATGTTGATTTATACATTCATTTTTATTCATCCGTATACTATTTTATTTTATAACTTATATGTATATTTGTTTATTTTATTAAAGAAATAGAATGATGCAAATGGAGCACCAGAGAGTTTCAGAATCTTTATTGAAAGCAGCGTGACTTGATCCTAGTCTTACTCATTTCATTTGGAATGGGCTTAAGACTCTTCAATATCAAACAATACAAGGTGATTTTGAAGACATTTCTAAACTCATACCTAAAAGGGATTATTCCCTAGTTATTGCATATATTCCCCATGGTTTCACTATACCAAACATTGACTATGATAGTGACCCTTATACTTATCAAGTTCTTAGTAAAGTGGTTGCGGGATTTGTACAAGTCACAACATCACCATTATGGATATTTGTGACATTTCATTTAGACACACAATTGGCAATGTTATTGACAAGATTCAAGAGGAAAGTGAACCCAAGGATGCAGCTTACATGGTAAGAGGTTGAAATGGCATGTTTGATTAACGTTAAAAAATTCATTTATGTACAAGTTAATTGAACTTTTACTATTTCATATTACAGGAAAAAGTCAAATCTTATTAACTGTGGAGATCAACCAATTATAAGTGATTGTGGGTTCATCCATGTTGAAATTTGGATGAAAGATGATAGTTAAAATCCTATGATTCTTAATTGGGTAGATGGAAAGAGTCATAGCCAAGTACTGGTTTATGGCGTTGTTGTAAAAAAACTAACATATGAAGATAAAGAAGAAAAAAGAGAGATAGTTAACATTAATCAAAAACCACAGTCATTAATTAAATATCTTATAGACTTGTGTTCAAGTGAAGGAGATGGATTCTGGATTTATCCTCAGGCTCAGGTAAGTTTTATTATATAAAACTGAATTTCAGTGTCTTATTTCTTAATTTATATGTGATTATACTCATTTACTTCATTATTTCTTTTGTGCTTGATAATTAGGTACAACACTAGCATGTTGCCTACAAAAAGGAAGAAATTGCATTGTCATTGAAAAAGGCCTAGTACAGTGGAAATTTATTCAGCAATGAATTAATTCTCTTCAATTTCTTCTAAATGCAATGCAAGAAATTGGGTTGAGGAAATGGGATTTTAATGAATCACATGTGGCTAAAAAGGCAAAGGAATTGTTGGTGTTCAAATATGAATCATGAAATTCACCCAATTCCACATTAATTGTCAACCCAAGGCTCTATGAGTTATTTCAAGGCTATCATGCAAAGTATATGCAGGCCACAGTTTTCCTACCCAATACTGAACATTCAACTATAAACTTAACAATATGTAATAGCAAACGATAATTGTAACAACAAATAAGAGTAACAACAGTAATGATTATAACAACAACAAGAGTAACAACAATGAATACTCACAGCAACACACTAATAATCATTCACAACGATAAAACAAAAAACAAACAAAAACAAAACAAAACAAACAAAAACAAAACAAAACAAAAAACAAAAAAAGAAACAAACAAACAAAAACAAAACAAAACCAAAAAAAAAACAAAACAAAACAAAACCAAACAAAACAAAAAAAAAAACAAACGAACAAACAAAACATAACAAAACAAAAACAAAAACAAACAAACATATGCACACATCTATCCAACAATACCTAGTTAGGAGAGTGGGCCCAACTCCCTGATCAGGGTTGTGGCAAGATCAAGAAGTCACGAAATGCTCAGAAGATCAGAATTTCATTAATTAAAAGGATAATACATGTATGTTGTTACAAACTCAAAGTTAATGTAATTCCTTGCGATCTTAACTATCGGCTTTCACAGCCCCATGACTCAAAACAAAAAAAAACAAACAAACAAAACAAAACAAAAACAAACAAACTGTTATGCTCTTAACCTGCTAAAGATACCCAAATACAGAATATGCGAAGAAAGATACCCAGAACATAGAACAGTGAGAGACAACAACAAATATTTTATTATTCAGAAAGCAATGTTCACTGGCCTCTTCGAGGGGGCAACCTCCAATAGAGCAGAGCTCGATACAAAAATAAGACACGATGCTCCTCGCAGGGAGTCTCTATCCTTTATATATGACTCATACATGCAATACCAAGGATCAATACCATGGGTTTTATTAATACCATCTATCTAATACTACGGCCCATTTGCAACTAATTGTGGTCCCATCATTAATTGCGGGTTAACCACTTACAATTATTAATATGGGCTTTATTGACTCTTGACTATGACTCGATCCCATTACATAAATAAGGGGGTTAGGGTGGGACCCTAACATGCCCTCCCCCTTAATACTAGCCTTGTCCTCAAGGCTGAAGTTGCGGAAACTGCTGAAGAATAGTGGCTAGTTCCCAAGTTGCATCTTCCGGAGAGGTGTCTTTCCACTTGACGAGGACTTCCCTAATCATGCGGCCCCGCAAGTGCCTGCCTCATGTGTCTAGGACCTATTCAGGTTGGAGCCAGATGGACCCTTCTTCGTCCAATTCAGGTAGACTGGTTTGAATTCTGCAATTGTTCCCAATCACTTTCTTGAGGCATGAGACATGGAAAACTGGATGGATTTTTGCAGTAGGTGGCAAAGCCAACTTGTAATCCACTTCTCCAATGCGCTGAAGTACTTGATATGGTCCGTAGAATTTTGGAGAAAGTTTCTGACAACCCTTGTCTTTGAGTGATGTTTGCTTATATGGTTGCAGCCTCAAAAAGACATGATCCCCTTCTTGAAATCGGCGCTCTGAGGGATGTTGGTCTACCTGTTGCTTCATGCGGTTTTGAGCTTGATGAAGATTCTCTCTAAGATGGGCGAGCATGGTTGCGCGGTTTTGTAGGAGTTGATCCGCTGCTTGTACTTTTGAGCACCCCTTGAGATAATAAGTATGGGAAGGAGGGAGTTGACCATATACTGCTTCATAGGGAGTCATTTTGGTGGTGGCATGATAGTTGGTGTTATACCACCATTCAGCCAGAGGTAACCACTGTACCCAAAGATGTTGCTTTTCTGAAGTGAAACACCTAAGGTAGGTTTCCAGACATTTGTCGACGGCTTCAGTTTGACCATCTGTTTGCGGGTGATAGAAAGTACTGAGTTGTAGTTGAGTGCCTTGTATCCTGAAGAGTTCCTGCCAAGAATTACTGGTGAAGATCGGGTCGCGATCGGACACAATAGAAGTGGGCATGCCATGCAATTTGAAGATCTGATCCATGAAAGATTGAGCGACCAAAGTGGGTTTAAATGGGTGGGGTAGGGCACAGAAATGAGCATACTTCGAAAGTCGGTCCACAACCACCATGATGACTGACTTGTTTCCTGACTTTGGAAGACCTGTAATGAAATCCATAGAAACCTCCGTCCAAATTGATGCCGAGATGGGCAACGGTTGTAATGTGCCTGGTGTGTTGACGGTCTCCCCTTTGTGGCATTGACAGAAATCACATTCTGCTATGAAAGTAAGGATGTCGTTTTTCATGCCTGTCCAAAAAAATGATCTTCTGGTGCGAGCATACGTCTTCTGAAAGCCTGAGTGTCCTGCAATGGGGGATGAGTGCAATTCTGCCAAAATGCGACTTTTGAGGGTGGATGTTGGTGATATTACGACTCTGTCCCTGTAGTGAAGAATATCATCCTGCCACGAGTAGCCCTTGGTGGAATTTGGATATACCTGCAATTGAGAAATGAGTTGGGAGAGCCCGGGATGTGAAAACCATTCCCTGCGAGCCTCTTCAATCCATTCTGGAATGGGGAGGGAAATTTCTAGCAGAGTACTTTCCTCCTCAAATTGGCGAGATAAGGCATCTGCTACACTATTATCTTTCCCTTTCTTGTAAATGATCTCATAATCATATCCCAGCATTTTGGCGAGCCATTTATTTTGTTGTGGGGAGGATAGGCATTGCTCCAAAAAATATTTAAGACTGTGATGATCTGTGCGGATTTGGAAACATCGCCCCAATAAGTAAGGTCGCCAGGTCTCTACTGCATGTAAGATGGCCATCATTTCCTTCTCGTAGGTAGATTGGCCCAGATTCTTCCCACTTAGTTGTTGGCTTGTGAAGGCCAAAGGTCGCCCTTCCTGCATTAAGACCGCCCCAATACCTGTACCCGAAGCATCACATTCAATGACAAAATATTTGGTGAAGTCAGGTAGTGCTAAGACTGGAGTGGAACACATGGCATTTTTTAGAGCTGTAAATGCCTGTTGTGCTTCCTCATTCCAGAAGAATGAATTTTTCTTTAGGAGTTGAGTGAGGGGCTTCGCTATGCGACCATAGTTGCGGACAAATTTATGATAATAGCCTGTGAGACCCAAAAATCCTCTCAAGCTCTTCAAGGTCTTAGGTTGAGGCCAATCCTACATTGCCTGGATCTTTTTGGGGTCCACCTTGACACCTTCACGCCCCACAATGTGGCCCAAATACTTAACTTCTTCCATGCCAAACGAACACTTGGACATCTTGACAAATAATTTATGCTTGCAGAGCAGTTGCAAGAGTAGATCTACATGCTGAAGATGTGTGGCCCAAGTGCAACTATAGATGAGGATGTCATCGAAGAAGACAAGGACAAATTTCCTGAGATATGGTTTGAGAATGTGGTTCATAAGGCTCTGAAAAGTAGAGGGGGAATTACAAAGACCGAATGGAATGACCAGGAACTCATAATGGCCTTCATGAGTTCTGAAAGCGGTCTTTGGAATGTCAACTTCCTTCATGCGAATTTGGTGGTAGCCTGAGCAAAGATCCAGCTTAGTGAAGAATTGAGCCCCATTGAGTTCATCCAGCAAATCGTCAACCACCGGGATGGGAAATTTATCTTTGATTGTCAACTTATTGAGGGCCCTGAAGTCTGGACATATCCACCACTCCCCATCTTTCTTGAGCACCATGACCACCAGTGATGAATAAGGACTAATGCTGGGACGAATGACACCTGCTTCCAAAAGTTCCTTTATTATTTTTTCTATTTCATTCTTTTGGGTGAACGGATATCTGTATGGGCGCACATTTGGGAGTTGGGCCCCTGGAACCAAGGTGATGCTATGATCATGTTCCCCTCTCGAGGGTCGAAGCTCATGAGGCTTGTCAAAGACCAGCAGATGGTTATTTAAAATCTGTTGCATCTCAGGATGAATTGGCAGAGACTTGGTTTCGACTGCCTGGATGGCATTAAATTGAGCTATAACTCCATGATGGCCCTTTTTTAGCAATTTTTCCATCCTATGCGAGCTGATGATAGAGGGAGCTCCCGCCTGGAGTCCACGGAGGGTATGTGTGTAGTTGTTCTGCTTAAAACTCATATATAACTCCTGGAAATCCATTGTGATTGGCCCAAGAGTGCGGAGCCATTCAGCGCCGAGGACAATGTCGCAACCTCCCATGTGTATGGCAAACATGTGGGTTTTCAACTGATAATCCCCCGTTTGAAGTTTGACATTTTCACAACAGCCTTCACATTTCATTGTGCCCCCATCCGCAAATTGGACTTGGAAGTTAGAAACTGCTCGTACAAAACAATGCACTGCTTCTGCAAATTTTTGATGGATGAAATTATGTGTACTTCCACTATCAATCAGGACTACTACTGGGCGATGTTTAATAAAACCTCTGATTTTGAGAGTTTGAGGTGAAGAAATCCCTACCAAAGCATGCAGTGAAATAACTGGTTCGTCAAAGACATTGTCCTTATGGTTATCCTCTTCTAGCGCCTCATGTTCCTCAAGTGGTGGATCTTCCTCTGTTGAGCTGTAGTCAGTGGCATCAATTTGAAAAAATTTGGGCTCCTTGCATTTATGACCTGGGGAGTATTTTTCATCACAGTAGTAACATAATCCTTGCTTTCTTCTTTCGGCCATTTCCGCAGGTGACACCTTTTGGACCTTAAGTGTTTGAGTCGTGTTGTGAGCCTATGGGGGGCGACCTTTAGCGGAGAAGTTTGGGCGACTGTACTGGGCTGCTAATGCACGTTCCACGTTACGGGCTACCTTGCAAGCCTCCGTCCATGTGGGAGGGTGGAGCAGTAGGACTTGGGCTTTGATGGCTTCTTTAAGACCGTTGATAAAACATTCCGCGTAGAACACATCGGAGAGACCCCAAGTGCGGAAGGCTAAGGCTTCAAAGCTGTAATATATTCATCCACTGTGCCAGTCTGTCAGAGCTTAGTAAGATGACCCAAAAAAGAAGATTCTTGGTCAAAGCAGTCTGAAAGAGCTTTTTTGAATTTGTTCCAAGCCAGAAAAGGTCCATTGCTACGTTGATGCCATTCCCACCATTGCCACCTTTCATTGTCCAAGTACATGCTCCCCACCATAAGTTGAGTCGCATCATCTAAGATGTTATTCAGATTGAAATACTACTCCATTTGTGTTATCCATGCTGTCGGGTGAGAACCGTCAAATTTATGCATATCCAACTTGGGAGGTCGCTGACGGGATTGTTGGATACCAGGTGGTGGCTGGGTGCGCCAGACGTGAGGAGAGTGGCTAGACTCACCCTCACTATGTCCATTGCCATTATACTCCTCCTCGTGGGCTGCCTCCTTGCCCTTCGGGATTATGCTCGTGATCAGGCTATTTAGTCGTTCAAACTGAATGTGGAGGGATTGCAAGGATTCGTCAAGTTTGTCCATCCTTTCCTTGGCCATAGCTTGAGCTCTAGTTTCTACCATGCATTGATGTTTTTTGAAAATTGGGACCGCCTAAAAAAAAATTTCACTAAGAATTGAATGGTACCACCGTGCTCAGCTCGTCGTCCTGATTCTGATGGGCTAGATCACCAATACTACAGTCGCCAAATCCTCAAAATGTCAATGCGACCAAAAGTCCTGCGAAAATTATACCCCGGTATAGGAACCCCACACAACTACTCAGATCTGGTGGATCTGAGAGATCTGAATGGCGGATCGGATAGCTCTGGGTGGCGGAACAGACTGCTGTTGCGGATCTGATGGATCTAATAGATCGGAATGGCTGGTCTGCTAACTCAGAACTACGGGACTAATGTCTGTTGCTGCTGCACCTCTTTGCGCGCTGATCTAGCAGATATGATGCGGATCCCCAGATAGAAAAGGGAACTATGGTCTCGAGGAGTGTCAGGAGCTATAGATCGCAATATACATAAGGGTCTGACAGTAGTACTCGGCCCAATGTTTCAGGGCTCTAACTAAGGAGGATCAACCGTACCCTTAGTCGTACAACCCGACTACCCTATCGTACGGGCGAGTAATCTCTCCGAGTGTTGTTATCGGTGTACTATAGCAGCAAGACGGCCGAAGGTTTATCTATGGCGAGCTTGCAGAGGAGCTAAGGGGCTTCTGATATACCTAGAAGGTACTTGGAAGACAGTCCGTACGCGGTTCTGTCTAATGCGCTACTACTCGAATGGGTACCCACAGGGGTTACAAGGGAGTCCAACAAGTGTGACCACCTCTTGTATTTCCTGCGTGCATGCCTCCCCAAATCTGCAGGTTTATGCGCTCAACGACAAATCTTGTGGTTTAAAGACGCCGGAACATGTCTCTAGCCAAAAAAAAAAATTCTACGAAATGGAGATCCCACCGGCCCTGGAAAGTGCTCTGATACCACTTGTTATTCTCTTAACCTGCAAAAGATACCCAAATACAGAATATGCGAAGAAAGATACCCAGAACATGGAACAGTGAGAAACAACAACAAATATTTTATTATTCAGAAAGCAATGTTCACTGGCCTCTTCGAGGGGGCAACCTCCAATAGAGCAGATCTTGATACAAAAATAAGACACAATGCTCCTTGCAGGGAGTCTCTATCCTTTATATATGACTCATACATGCAATACCAAGGATCAATACCATGGGTTTTATTAATACCATCTATCTAATACTACGGCCCATTTGCAACTAACTGTGGTCCCGTCATTAATTGCGGTTAACCACTTACAATTATTAATATGGGCTTTATTGACTCTTGACTATGACTCGATCCCATTACATAAATAAGGGGGTTAGGGTAGTACCCTAACACAAACAAACCTATGCACACATCTATCCAACAATACCTAGTCAGGAGAGTGTGCCCAACTCCCTGATTAGGGTTGTGGCAAGATCAAGAAGTCACGAAATGCTCAGAAGATCAGAATTTCATTAATTAAAAGGATAATACATGTATGTTGTTACAGACTCAAAGTTAATGTAATTCCTTGCGATCTTAATTGTTGGCTTCCACAGCCCCGTGACTCTACTTATACAATCTCTTAACACTAACATCTCCTAGAATTACAGTAAATGTCTGCCTACAATTACATGGTGGTTTCTTAAGCGAAACAAAATATAAAGATAGCAGTGCATTGATTAAAATATTGATCCACCATTGCAGTTGATGTCTCAAGATAGCACTTCCAACTGGATGGTCACCATTGTAGAACCATGGTCTTGATCATACTTCCTCCAAATCTACAAGAATAATCGAATTAGCAATCCACTTAGGAAAAAATCCCTTATGACTATGATTCATTGATTAATGATTCATAATGACATGACAAGAGGTATACCTATGCAGTTTAGAATTTAAATTGACTAACAATGGTGTAAATTGGATATAGGAAACAAGGTAAAAAGGTGGGTAAAAACATGCAAATTCAACCACCAACATCTCCCCCCAACTAGTCTTTCTGCATGTCCTCATGCAGCCCGTCGCCTGGCAAATCGGGGTTGGAGTTGCGATGATCAGCATGAAGTTGTGCAAGATCATATTTTGCAGCCATTTCTGTCCCTGGAGGCTTATATCCATATGTCTGGAGGAATTCCTTCCACCAATCATCGCCTACCTCATAAGTTGGAGTATACTGATCGGTTGGCAGCCACATAATGTGGAATCGAAACCTCAAACCCATCCATCGAACTCCATGAAGCTGCATGCATGCAATATACCGAGGTACCCTGTTTAAAGCCCAAGCAAAATTGGGGGCCCTTAAAGGTTCACATATCCTTACGGCTGATGATGATAGCATCCACCATTTCTGGCAGTTGTCCCGAGTCTCCTCTTAACAAGAAAAAATATGTCTTGTGCATATTTCAACGAACCATTTCTGGGTTTCCAGCATCTGTTCTTTCTGTTCCTCGATCCCTAAGAGGGTTTGGTGTCTATTATAAACGTTCACAGACTGATAATTCTCCATCTGAAGGTCAAGTGGCATATTTGCTTGATTCTCTTCGAACGTGTCGAATGCCTTTTTCCATTTAACCTGATTAATTGTGGGAGGTAAAGGCTCTCATTTGAATGTCTCCCACGTATGGTACTAGGTTAAATGATTTATCGTCGCCCAGAAAGTAATCATGCATATAGAGTTCACACATCAAGTGTTGATCTAGAATATTGTGGCTTCTCAAGATGTGCAGAAACTGCATTGAGTCTTCTATCACATGGCTGAGTTCCTAGCGGACACTTTATAAACAAAAGAATAGATATTTTTCATGGAGGAACAAAGCATAGCTGTGGGTAGGGGGTCGACAAGCCATTACCTGATGTGCTAGAGCAAACATTTCTTCCTTATCAGCCTTCAGTAGCTGCACCTACCCTTCCAGTTCCTTGATTTTCTTTTGTTGCTTCTCCTACTTTTGTTTCTCTTTCTCCAATTGCTCCATGTAATCGGTAACTATTTTCACGGCTTTCTCATGAACTCCCTTCACTCCTTCCCGGTGGGCTTCTAAAGTAATGGTCCCCCGTTGAAGGCGAGTTGCAGCAGCTTGCCACTTCTGAATTTCTACAGACATGAAAAATCCATGTGCCTCGATCACATGAAAAATGACTCAGTCTATGTAGCCGCGAAGGTTGTGGGACTGTCCTCAGTCTGCATTACTGTTGAGATGGTTTTAACCCTACGTTTTGTAGCATTCTTCTTATGCCTCCTCACTTTCCTTCGTAAGCGCCATACCTGCTTCCTTAACTTGACAATTTCCATTTTCAATTGCATGTTTTCTCTGAACTGCGACTATTACCTCTCTTTAAGAGGGGGCCTTATTTTTGCACATTTCTTAATGAATTCTTGTTTGATAGGAACCTCCTTGACCGATCTCGCAGCTGGTGTGGGGTTTGGTGGATTACCGTCTACAAATTCGTTAGTCGGCTCTCGATTTACCCTGGCCCCCTCTATTTGTTCCTAAACTCAGGGAATGGTCCCAACGTCTTCTCCTTTGGGTCTCTTAATCTCCATATCTTCCCTTGGTGGTTCTAGATTCACTGCAGTCCCTTGCGGGATAGTGTCTTCGACACCCTTTTCTTGTGACTGCTCTGCTTCCCGACCGTTTTCTCCTTCAGGCCTCAAATCCTCCACACCTTCCTTTGGTGGCTTTGTAGCCACTGTAGGTCCCTGTGGGGTAGCGTCAGCAGTAATTTCCTCCTCTAATGGCCCTGTGGAGACAGTGTCGCCCATAGTATCTTCATTTTTTTCTTTGGTCGGCACTGGTTCTTATGTGACAGTGTCAATCACCAATCTCTCAATTTGTGAAATTTTTTCATCAGTTGACACTAGTTCTTGTGTAACAATGTCAACGATGGTTCCTTTAACCGCCTTGAAAAATTTTAAGATCAAGGGAGAGGCTTATTCCTTCACTAGGTGCCTAGGGGAACAAAAATTCCTTTCCCCTCTTGGTAAGGACGCAATAAGTGGTAACAAAAAATGTTTTCTTCAATGTCCATTCTCTCAGTGTCTATTGCCTCAGGTCCTCCTTCCCTTATGCTCACTAGTTGGTTTGTGCTCCCTTTTTCTTTTTCTGCATGTGCTTCTTCTAGTTTGTCCTCTTGCTCGACATTCGACATTGGTTCTTGTGGTGCAGTGTCAACTGCGGCCCTACTTCTTTCAAGGGTTCCTTAATCGCTTGAGCAGGTGATGTTGGTTCTTGTGTATCAGCACCACTTGCAGCCTCGTCCAAAGGTTCCTCAATTTCTTGAATGGGTGATGTTGGTTCTTGTGTGTCAGCACCACCTGCAATTTCATCCAAGGGTGGTGATTCTCTCCTTAAAGTGGCAATTGCCCCTGGTTCCTGTGGAACAGCGTCGAATGCATTTTCTTCTATCTCCATTTTTGTTGCTCCCATTGGGCCAATAGGCGATGATGGCTCTTGTGGAGCAGCGTCGGCTGTGGATTCTTCTGTCTCCATTGCTTCCACTCCCGTTGATCCAACGGGTGACGTTGGTTCTTGTGGAGCATTGTGGGGTGTGGCCTCTCCTTCTTATTTTGCCATCAATTCTTCCTCATCCTCCCTTGCAGGCATCATAGCTGTAAGTTCTTCCTCTGCTAGCTCGGTGAATTGTGGCCAAGCCACAGAAGTTTGGGACAGAGCATGCACCACTAATAGTCTAACCAACCCATGATTTGTAAGGACCATTAATGTATTCGAGACCAATGAACAGACTGCTCCATTAGTTGATGACTATTCCATAGAAAATATGGCATGTCTAGATAATGAATCCATGCATGCCGAGACCAAAGGCATGCAAGGAGCTTAAAATGATACTTAAACAAAGTAGCAAACCAACCTTCACAAGTAATGTACCTCATGACAAAATATGCAATCTCGGCCCATGGGTGTTGTTATCGGGAAATCTAGTGTCCACTTGGAGCTGCTAGTCCCACTAAGATTGGTAGCTATCTTAGAAACAAACAAACTGAAACTACTTTCCTTTTCCTTTATGAGAATTAGATAAGAGAGGAATGAAGGACACCAACCTTGGTCTTGCGCTTGGTTCCTCGCTCGGTTCCTCTCCCTTCTGACATATCCTTGCTGCTTCTCCTTCATCTACCCAACTTCAAAGAGCACCTGTGGAATCAAAGCAGCATAATACTATTGAAGAACAGAGATCTACAATCATAAACAATATAGGACCAGATATATATTGACCACACAAATGCATATATCATCAACCATACCAGAATGTGGAGGAAAACTTGAATAGCTTTATTAATATCAAGAATAAGCAAAGAGGATTACAACCAATTGTTCTGACCCAGCTTCATCCTCCAGCATGAAAGCCCTTCTTTCACCTCATGAAAAGCTTAGATCACCCAACACTATGATGTTCCACCAAGAAACCAACAGCACTTCCTTACAAAATACAAAATTCCAGCCTCTGGATCTCTGGGATGAGGGATCCATATATAGATGATTGCAGGGGGGTGAGTCAGCTTCTGAGATTTTGATTCTTGTCCTCTCTCTGATAGTTCTTGATTCCACTTGGAGATTGATGATCTCTTACTCATCCCTGGGCGAATTCAGAGAGGCAATTGTCACAAGAGAAGTTTCTGGAAGATTCCATGATCATCCACCTCGCAAACTATCTCTGCCATTTGTCCACTCTCGCCCATCGCACCCTATAGAAGGGCTTTTCAGTATGCATCGCACCCTTTTCACTGGGCAGGTGGGATGCATCACACCCTTAGCACTAAGCAGCCTGTATGGTCCAGTTTTGACCAGTTCTGAGCAGTTTCCTATGGAGAACTTCTGGGAGATGATGTAATCAGCTGACCTTGTTCCTTTAGGGTATGAAACAACACTTTTAGGGACTTAGGAGCCCTTGGTTTATGGACATGTTTGATTGGGGTTTCAGTGCCCAAAAATTTCTATAACAGTTTCCCCCTAAAGCATGAGGTCGTTAATCTTTTGATGTCGGGTGAAATGCTTTATCAAGAGGATCCGATGTTTTTTCGAGCTAGAAGGAGACCTATAATAAGATACAATACAATACATTATCTTCATAATATTTTTCATGATCTAGCTGAGGCGGGCATTCCCATGCTCAGCTTTATAAATTCATTTTCATGTACATAAGACAGACAACCGTTTGTGTGGCAAACTGATGATTCTGATAGAGCCATCATCCTTTGATTTGGATGATCATCTGTGCAGCAATGATGTACATTTGATGTCTTTATTTTCCTGAATATATCGCAGCCCAGATGGATGAAACTAGATCCGGGGTCTTCAAACTCGTCCAATATTCACTCGGAGTACAAGTTGATCCATGTGAAAGATGTTCTAGAGTCGAACATGGAAAGACATCACCTGACTACCAACTAATGATGTAAGTTGTTAACAGGCACGAGAGGAATCACCGATAATGATGATGACCCTCAAGGTACTACAGTACAATTAGCATGGCGTGAAAAGGGACTTGGCGTCGAACACCACGCAAAATCTTTCGGTCGAAGGCCATTGATGTAAACCTGCCGCCAGAAGTGTGAAAATTTCCATTGAGGCATGCAAGCTTCAAAGTACTGAAAGGGTTGTTCCTAAGTCGACTTCTCGGATAATGAGCTTATGTCGACAAGAAGTGACTCATCGTATGAGGGCCTTAATGAATCCCACATCTATGACATGGAACGGAGTAAATTATTTTGGAGGTGAAAACGATCTGGTGATACAGGGTTCAGGGTGGCGGTCATGAAAGAACGGAGCGTGAATGTATTACAGTGGATGAGACACAGGCGAATTCTCTGAGCAACTTCTCTTGAACATACCGGCGACACTGACATGGATTGGTAGCATTAACCCCAAATATGGATGGTGTGATGGACCAATGGTGATATGACCAGTGAACGGAACAACCCAACCCGACTCGGATGCGGAGTGAAAGTGTCATGTTCAAGAGCAACTTGCTACCAATAAAGTTTCTTCAAGTTTTCTTCCCAATTTTTCCCCAGTCATTGCTGACCAGTAACTCTTTATTTTTGTCAAGCTTGAGGAGGATAACATATGCTTGTTCTATTATTTTCCCATCGGGCAAACCCGTCGCTATGTTTTAATGAGCCTAGCAACAGTAAAACTCGTTCTTGTCTGTATGGACAAGCTTGTCGCTATTCACTTTTAACGAGTTTAACAACAAAGATAACTCGGTCCTTTTCAATTTTAGAGAGTCTGAAAAGGACGTAAAGGAAACTCCAATAATCCTTTTTCGTAATATAATCCCTTAAGTCCGAAAAAAGTATAAAATAATACGAAAGGGATGAATTTTCGATAATTTTAACGAGCCGAACAAAACAAGCACTCGATCTTTTTGTGTAATAATCCCTCAGGTCCAAAAAGATTAAAATCTAGAGGAGGGATAGCAATTCCGGTTGCTTTAACGAGCTGGAGAGGCCAATTGCTCGGCAATATTTTCATATTTTACAAGTCAGGTGAAAAGAGCTTAAAGGAGACTCGTTTTTTTAGGAACGAGTGATAATTTCGGGTAGCAGCTGATTCTAGGTAAGGTTTGGAATTTTCCAATCACGGCAGTGTCACAAGGATGGCTAACAGGATCACTCTTCGCAGCTATTCCTCAAAAGGGGTAAACAATCAAATGGAGGTGAATGATTGGCTAAAACAGAGTGGAGGTGATGATGAGAACACGACCAGGGCTCAAAAGCTGATGATAATGCATTCACAGTGGCTATTTACTGGAAATTGGTTCATTTTTTAATGAGCTTAAACTCTGGGGGGAACGTTTGCTCATTGCTTATGTTTAATTTTTAACGAGCTTGAACTCCACATAAAAACTGCTCGTTCCAGTCATATAATAAGGATATCTCATCTAAGATGTCGTTTTTTATGGAGCTTGCACCTTTCAAAGCTTTGCCCCAGATCCTTTCTTTATGCAAGTTAGGAACGACCAATCCTACGAGTTTAAAGGGTTGAGAAACTACAAACTAAGAAAATAAATGGTCGCTCTTCGCTTGCATGCAAAAAGGTTTGCATGCCCCCAAGTATAGAGAAAAGTTTCACGGTTACCATATGAAAGCTCTCCATCCGCGTTGCAAACAAAATGCTTCCTTGGCGATGTCTATCGAAATAGACAAAGGTGAGTGGCGCGGTCGCCTCCACTCACATAACTTTGACAAGGGAATCTTATTCCAATCTAATCCCATTTTACTAAATGGAGGGGTGTGTCAGACTAGTCATATATCCTTCGCGGAAACCTTCCCTATACCCAAGGTTTTCCTGCTGAAACAGACCAGCATGCATGCCCCCTGGGTTTCAGTCATGTCTGCCCGAATCACTCGCGCTCTTCAGGTGGACGGACTGGAGATTGATGAGACATTCCTTGCGTGAAAAGACCATTTAGGGATGGCATTTGACTATTAGCTATGTGTGATCCAGGGAGCGAAAGCTGGTCTACGAGCTTGACCACTCGTCCTTCATGTGGAAAACACATTACTCTAAAGAGTGAGGATACAATGGCTCCCATGCTATAAATATAGTCGCGCCCAAGGAGTAGATTATAGTCTAGAGGTCCTTGGACTACCATTACATTCATATTAATGGTTTTCCTTCTCAACGTTATGGGCACATTGGGAAGGATCCCTAACGGTCGACTGGTTCCTTTGTTGAAGCCTGTCAGATTTCTCATCTCAGGCAGAAGTGATGGCAAACCAAGCGCTTTCCAAGCAATTGAGGAAAGGATACTCACAGAAGCTCCTTCATCTATGATGGTACCGGCCATGACCATTCTGTAAGCTTGTACAATGATTCGGAATGGTACACTAGCTGGTAAACGGGGTCTACCTAGTAGATTCCAGTCGAAGGAAACAACTAGGTTGCTTGGAAGTGGGACCGAATAGACGGCCAGATATGACTCTGACGAACTTCCTTCCTGCGGTAAAGGAATGGGTAGACTGCTCCCATGTTCATCAAAGTCTGTGTTTATGAAAAGAATTTGAACGGTGTCATTCTCATTCTCTTCGGTGATTGTGTCATCTGAAGATGGACCTTCTGAAGACAAGACCTGGTCAACTGCCGCCTCAACCTCTTGACTTTCATCTAGTATGGATTCAGCGGGTTTATCTTCGATGACAGATGCTTCGACCGATCATAATGGTGTGTCAGTCAGATTTTCAACTAGTGATGGACTCGGCAAGAGTTTCTTATATCCAGGAGGAAGCCGTAGCGGTGAAGCAGGACGGTCATCCAAGACTCTTTTAGCTTCGTCTAGGAAGGGACAATGGTGGATGGCGTGATCGCCTTCACACAGTTTACAAGGAAATTTACATTTCCTTTTCTGTCCAAATGCTTTGCTTTCACTAGTTGATGGTGTACTTTCAACATGATCTTCACAGGTTGATGACACCGGATTGTGCAAACGAGGAGACCAATCCCTTAAGATCCGAGGGATGCAAGGACAATCTCGATGATAGTGGTCTCCTTTGCAAATGACACATGTAGATTTAGGCTTGGATGGTGCAGTGTGTGGATTTTCACTATGATACCCGGTCATCCCTTTTCGCCTTCGGATCCTTCTTCTTTTTCTCTTTCTTCTCCTTCCCCTTCTTCTCCTTCTTAGTTACTTGATTTTTGGCCTTACCAGCTTTATCAAGCGAAGAGGAAGGAGGAGAGGGAGAATCGAATGAAGTAGAAGGTTGGGGGGTAATTTTAGTAGCATCCAGTTTTTGACTTGATTGTTCAGGAATTACGGTGTTCTGAACAATGGAGGTCGAGAAGAGCCATATTGGCAAGCCAATCGTCAATCCTGGAAGTGACAATATGGCCATATGAGGTGCACCAACATCTCCCCAAGAGGAGAAAGGACTAGGATTTCCTCCAAGGGGAAATCCTTGGTTGGTGGACTCCATTTTCCTCAACCTAAGACCAACGTGGGAATGGTGATATTATTCCGATTAAAATAAACTTTAGACGCTTTGACACAACCTATTTTTTCAATTTTTAAGAGTCAAGAAGAAACAAAAGATGACTCTAGTCGCCTTCGATTTTTAATGAGCCTGATGTGACAAGTGCTCAGATGGACCTTTTCCTTTAAGGAGTCTGAAAAGGAACGAAAGAGACTACTCTAGAAATCTAGACAGAGGGATTACCAAACCAATCGCAAAACTGCAGAATACTTTTTATGGTATAGCAGTCAATCTTCCCGAATGCTATGTTCAGTGCATTGTGATCGATAGGGCGGCAGACACGGCTTCCTATTGATAAAGGATATAGCCTATTGTGGTCTCCCAATATATACTCGAAGGTACGTGGGAGCACAAGTCTGTACTGGCACTTGTCATCTCAAAGAGGAGGAATCACCCAACCAACAATGAAAGCGACAATTACCAGGCTTTACGACACCGGAATACGTCTCTAGCCTAGACTTCTAGATGTTGTGCGTTAGGTTCCAAAGCGTTTTTATGTTCATTGAATTTATTTTATAGTTGATCTTTCTTAAGAAATTTTCCTTTCAGGTTCACCGTGTGATGTAGATTTACAATTCCTAAAATGCAATCTAAGATGATAAACAATCGTTAATCTTATTTTTGCAATGAAAATCCTAGCTACTAAAGAAACAGAGACGATATTCTTTCAACATAGAGCAGAGAGCACACACTAGATGCACTGTCCTAAATCAAACCAACAAGCAGTCTAAATGCAAATGCACATGCATGTATTTGTTTTCAGCTTTCTTAATGTGTGAATGACAAGAAGAATGCTAAGTACAAATCTGAATTATCTTTTCAAAGCAACAGTACTAACAAATTTCTCTCCAAAAATGAAAGGAAAATAATGACGATCCTTTGCTATTTCGAATTGAAAACTGCTTTCGACGCTTGAAAAACTACTAATTCAAATCAAATACAAGAGTAACTGTATAATCGACCATCCAGAACAATAGAATTATTTTCTTTGACTGAAAACGACACTTGCGACACTTTCAAATCAAAAGACGACAGTTTGATTATGCTACTTCTTTGTAAAAGAGAACTGAAAATGGCGCACAATACATAAAAACATTCACAGTTATTTTCACAATGGAGGCGGAATGATGGAAAGGAAGGGGGTTTCCACAGTGGTATATTGATCACAGACAGCAAAACTCTTGAATAGAGCTGAAGAGAGTGAACACAGAAACCAAAATCTGAGGGAAGAAGAGGTCTTGTCTGATCAGCGCACCTGCAACACAGGGAAAGTGCGATGCAGCGCACCTACTGCACACGGGAAGTGTGATGCATCCAGATTCCCAAGAGTAGAAGGTGCAATGGTCCAGGGATGAGACTTCAACTGGGTTCCGGGTCACAGTTTGCAGCTCAGTTCAGGGATTTAGGCCGAGCAAGTGATGTACAGTAAATAGAAATCACAGGGACTGATCTAATGAGGTTACTAGAGCCACCACTAGGGCAATTAGAAGGTTTTCCAATCAATTGTTCAGTTTATAAACAAAACCCGAAGATAGACTGAAGCAGCATTGATCTACTTTGCACTTGCATAGAAAATGCAGTTCGAAGGCTAGCTGGCTTGACTTCAGGCTCCGTCTGTAAGTTTATAAAACAAACAAATATAGACAAACAAACAATCTATTCGCTCCCCAGTGGAGTCGCCATTTTGTTATCGGGAAATCTAGTGTCCACTCGAAGCTGCTAGTCCCACTAAGACTGGTAGCTATCTTAGAAACAAACAAACTAAAACTACTTTCGTTTTCCTTTATGAGAAGTAGATAAGAGAGGAATGAAGGACACCAACCTCAGTCTTGCGCTTGGTTCCTCGCTCGGTTCCTCTCCCTTCTGACAGATCCTTGCTGCTTCTCTTTCGTCTACCCAGCTTCAAAGAGCACCTGTAGAATCAAAGCAACATAATAATATCGAAGAACAGAGATCTACAATCATAAACAATATAGGACCAGATATATATTGACCACACAAATGCATATATCATCAAACATACAAGAATGTGGAGGAAAACTTGAATAGCTTTATTAATATCAAGAATAAGCAAAGAGGATTACAACCAATTGTTCTGACCCAGCATGATCCTCCAGCATGAAAGCCCTTCTTTCACCTCATGAAAAGCTTAGATCACCCAACACTATGATGTTCCACCAAGAAACCAACAGCACTTCCTTACAAAATACAAAATTCCAGCCTCTGGATCTCTGGGATAAGGGATCCATATATAGATGATTGCAGGGGGGTGAGTCAGCTTCTGGGATTTTGATTAGTTTCCTCTCTCTAATAGTTCTTGATTCCACTTGGAGATTGATGATCTCTTACTCACCCCTGGGCAAATTCAGAGAGGCAAGTGTCACAGGAGAAGTTTTTGGAACATTCCATGATCATCCACCTCGCAAACTGTCTCTGCCATTTGTCCACTCTCGCCCATCGCACCCTACAGAAGGGCTTTTCAGTATGCATCACACCCTTTTCACTGGGCAGGTGGGATGCATCGCACCCTTAGCATTGAGCAACCTATATGGTCCAGTTTTGACCAGTTCTGAGCAGTTTCCTGTGGAGAACTTCTGGGAGATGATGTAATCAGCTGACCTTGTTCCTTTAGGGTATGAAACAACACTTTTAGGGTCTTAGGAGCCCTTGGTTTATGGACATGTTTGATTGGGTTGCAGTGCCCAAAAATGTTTATAACAGGTGTGGTAAATATTTTCGATCATACCCCCTACCCTTCTGGACTGTTGTTTTACCAACCTATAAGAACAATTCTGGGAACTCTAGAAAAGGAGATTTCCTTGAAAACCATTTATGTTGTCCTTGTGGAAATCCACTGACAGTCAAAATTACTTCCTCTATGATGGGAATATCCAATCCATGCACTCTGGAATGATTTCCATCCAAATTCAACATGAATTCGACTATGATGGCTTTGTCAAATCCTTGCAGCCTCTTAAAATACACATGCCATCCTGCATCTAAAAAGACTTTCCATACGTCTGGATTGCTCTAGACCTGCACTATATTCTCTGATTCGTTCCTAACAACTTTCCCACCCATTCTATAGTTGCTCTATAGCAGCAATTGGAGTAACAACAAGACCGTTGAGGAGGAGTGTCGACAGGTAAAATTGCAGTGATAGGGTTGTGGTGGTGACAGGGTGCGGTGATAGTGAAAGTCGGAAATATAATGGTAAAATATGGAAAAATCCATGGAAGATTATAGTAATAATGAGTGATAATTATGGTAATCGTTTCACAGCATTGGAAAGGACCGTCCATTAACACAATCGTACTTATTCAAGTCCCAATGCATATGGATAACCGTGCGAGGTATGGTGAGGATCATGGAGTGTATGTACTTGTAACAGGGTTCAATATTGATATGACAAGTCATTACTTCATTTTAATTATGGTGTCTTGTATTTATTATAATACCCCCCCCCCCAACTAAGGGGATGAATGTCCGCAGTCATGCCAAATGCATTATCGATCAAATCCACAAAGTCAATCAGGGACGTACCTAGTGACTTACCTTGATGGAGTAACAGCAGTGGAGGCGTAACAGCATTGCTTGAACACTTATTCAAATTTTTGATGGAGTAACAGCACCGAAGTACTTAGATGAAATCGCGATGGAGTAACAGCACTGGAGGAGTAACAACACCGGAGGAGTAACAACACAGGAGGAGTAACATCACTGGAGTACTTAGACAAATCATCACCATGGAGTAACAGCACCAATGAAGTACTTAGACAAAATCACCACGATCAAAGTAACAACACTGGAGGAGTAACAGCACCAGTGAGATACCTGCAGGAAAAAGAATGATAGAGTAGTAACAACATTTTATTATAGTAGATATATAGATATACATTATTTTTTATTTTTTTTTAAGATCATAGGTGCAGAGGAAGAGTTCTCTACACTAATAATTTCAAAACCATAATTATTAGAGAAATGTTTGATAAAGGAGTCTTTAGAAGCTAGACGGTGGTATAGTCTGAGGTGATGTCCATTTACAAGCAAAGGAGTATGTGCCTCATCAATTGTTATAATTCTAATAGTCTCGTTATCAAACATCGTGTCAACTTCATATGGTCCCATCCATCTGTAGCAAAGTTTCCCTTTAAAATATTTGAACCGAGAGTCATAGAGCAATGTCTAATCTCCCCTTTGAAACAACTTTTTCTTGATAAATTTGTTGTGCCATTTAGTTCGTTGTTGTTGAATTGCAGTAGTATTATGGACAACTACCAAACGAATTTCATCCAACTCATTTAATTGTTCCAGACGGTGTTTCTGGGCTTCTAAAATATTCAAACCTACTTCAAGGGTTGTCCTGAGCGTCTTAATTTCGAATTCCACCATAAACAAAAGGGATTTCCCATAGACAATCTCATATGGTGAAAATCATGTTGTGTTTCATGTTGCTCTATACACCCACAGTGCCTCAGGAAGTTTTTCAGCCCAATTTCGGCAATGGTTTACTACAACCTTTGTAAGAATATTTTCCAATACCTTGTTTGTGCTCTCGACTTGGTCATTCGCTTGAGGGTGATATGGAGATGTTACCCTATGCTTGATCCCATATTTCTTCATAAGTCTTTGTTGGGTCCCTATAATACTAGTGATTACCCCATTACTATTGTAGTTATACCCCTTATTAATATTGTTGTGCCCCTATTGCCCCCATATTGTTATTACTGTGCCCCATAGAATCCCTCTATTGTTATTTTTGTGGATTTATATTATTATTGTTAGGTCGGCTGGATTATATTGTGACTCCTTAGACTCCTATATATAGAAAGGAGGTTTTGTCATTTAAATCATCCAAGAATTGTTCATTTATGTAATGTAAAGGAGGTTGCCCCCTCGAAGAGGCTGAATTCTAAGGCGTTGATCTATCTTTTCTATCTTTTCTTGAGCTGGTTTCATAACATTTGGTATCAGAGCTTTCGATTCTAGGGTCTCGCTGCTCCAAACAGGTCTTCGTGGCATTTTCGCTATAACTTTTTTCTGTGACGTTTCAGAAATTGAAAAAAAAAACCCATTTGAGAAGAAATCGCACTGAACCTCGGGTCTGAATTTTAGAGCTTTTCGCGCTATATTTGCGGAGATATGATCTGAGGAAGTTGGTCTTTTTGCAGACTCCTGAATTACATTCCAAACAGGTGACCTGGGGAAAATCGTCATAAATTTCTCTCTGGGGATCGGATTGAAATTTCGAAAGGTACAGAAAGAGGACGGACTGTAGTTTCTTGTATGCATTTTTCAGATCCAAAGGTTGAAACAGTGACTCGTGGCACATCGTACAAGTTCGCTCTACTGAACTAGTCTATAATCAAGTCACTGTGGGAGATTTCACATAACTCTTCCTTGGGAATCCAATTTGGGTCAGACTTGTGGCATTGGAAAGAGGACACAAAGGGCTACTGCAAATCACAAATTCAGAACTAGATGATCGGAAAGTACAGAGATACATCAGAGGCAATATCGAGCTCCTACAAAGTGAAAAAAAGGTGTGTAGTTTTTTTAAATTTTTGCATAAGATTGGTTTGAAAAATTAGTTTGAAGGAATTCAAAGGGCATAGTAAAGCATTATTATTGGTAATTGATGCCCCGAGGAAAGAAAATTCAAACACCTAGTAGGCAACCTGAAAGCTCTAGCATGACTCATGAAGAAGAGGAAGAAATGCAACATGATATATCAAAATTACGAGACCAAGTGCAACAATTGTCACTTGCACAAAAAGGAACAGAATCTAAGATGGATGGTTTAAAGAAAGATGTAGAAGCTAAGATGGATGGTTTAAAGAAAGGCGTAGAAGCTAAGATGGACGATTTGAAGATAGATTTGAAGACAGACATGGACGAATTGAAGATAAATATGAATAAGTTGCTACAAGAAATGGTCACTAAGGGTGAAAGGGTACTAAAGGAAACTCATGATGAGAACAAAAGAAATGTTAATCATGATTCCATAGACTCTAATTTGGATCGAAGACTCACCATATTCCAAAAATCGATATGAGGAAGTTTGATGGCAAGGATCCCGCCACATGGATATTACAGATGGAGCAATTCTTCGATCTCAATAATGTGCAAAACACACAAAAGGTACGTATGGAAACTTTATATTTGGAACCAAATCAGTTTGTATGGTATCAATGGCTTTGCTCTCGTAAACAATTTATCACTTGGGAAATTTTTACGGAAGAATTGATAGCACATTATGAGGATAAATCTCAAACAAAAGGGTTCAATAATGGAGCACATTGAGGAGTTCCAAAAATTGAACATAAGGGTAAAAGATATTCCAGAGGAGCATAGGATTGATGTGTTCATAGGGTCTTTAAAGGATAATATCCAACATGATGTTCGCCTTTGGGAACCTGATTCATTAGAGAAGGCATTCAGGTTAGCAAGAAAAATGGAAAGCAAAATTATGGCAACCAGGAAGCATACCACTCACAACTATAAAGACGGAAGTGTTGTTGCCCCTAGTCTTCCACAACCTATAAGGTTGACACCACAACAATTGGAAGAAAAAAGAGCAAAAGGGCTTTGTTACAATTGTGATAGCAAATACACTAAAGGTCATAAGTGTGCTGAGAAGAAATTATTCTACATAGATTGTGAAGAGGAAGAAGAAAAGGAGCAAGAAAGGTCAAAAGAAGAGGATATACTCAAGGAACAAAGCCTAGATGAAGAACAAATAAATCCGACCATATCTTGTAATGCATTGGCGGGAATTACCACTCCTCAAACCATCAAGATAGAAGGACAAATCAAGAAGAAAAAGGTAATAGTGTTGATTGATTCAGGAAGCACCCACAATTTTATTCATTGTAAGGTAGCAAAAGAATTGAATTGCTTCCTATATCCAGCACCAGAGTGTCAAGTGATGATTGCAAATGGAGGAACAATAAATTTCTCTGGAAAGTGCCATAATATCAAGCTATCCATGGGAGAATATGTATTGACTAGCCCAATGCTTTCCATTCCAATGGGAGGTGTTGATGTTGTACTAGGAGTCCAATGGCTACAATCCTTGGGTACAATAGCTTTTAATTTTCAAGAACTTTTCATCAAATTTTCTATGGAAGGAAAGGAAGTTGAATTAAGGGGTATTGCAGGGAAACCAGGAAAGATAATCAGCTCTAATGGTATGACAAAGCTTCTAAAAAAGGAGCAAAGAGGTGTAATTGCACAATTATGTTCGCTAGATGTTTCCACATCGGAATCATCTATTTCTCCAGATCTCCAAAAAGTCCTGGACAATCATTCCAAGGTATTTGAGACTCCCAAAGGTCTCCCACCTATGCGTGATCATGATCATGCTATTCATCTGATTCCAGGAAGTGTTCCTCCAAACATCAGGCCGTACAGATATCCCTATGTCCAAAAGAGTGAAATTGAACGTATGGTTGCAGAAATGCTAGAGGCTGGTATAATTCAACCGAGTCAAAGTTCTTTCTCTGCTCCAGTAGTATTGGTGCACAAGAAGGATGGATCATGGCGCATGTGTCCGGATTATAGGGAGCTCAACAAGCTCACTATTAAAGATAAGTTCCCCATTCCTGTCATTGATGAATTACTGGATGAATTGCATGGATCAATTTACTTCACCAAGTTGGATCTTCGTTCAGGATATCATCAAATCAGAATGAAGACTGAAGACATTCCGAAAACAGCATTTAGAACTCATGAGGGTCATTATGAATTTTTGGTCATGCCTTTTGGCCTTACCAATGCACCTTCAACATTTCAAGGTTTGATGAATTCAATTTTCAAACCATTCCTTAGAAAATTTGTGTTAGTATTTTTTGATGATATACTAATCTACAGCAAGTCTTGGAAGGATCATGTTGAACATGTTGACAGGGTGCTACAACTATTGGAGGAGAAACAATTATATGCAAAAAGATCCAAATGTTTCTTTGGAGTCCAGGAGGTGGAATATCTGGGTCATATTGTATCTCATGAAGGAGTTAAGGTAGACCCTAGCAAAATTAAAGCCATTAAGGAATGGAAAATCCCCACATCCATAAAGCATCTGCGAGGATTTCTCGGGTTGACAGGGTATTATCGCAAGTTTGTTAAGAATTATGGGAGAATAGCAGCACCTCTAACAACATTATTGAAGAAAGATGCATTTTCATGGACTCCGGAAGCAACAAAGGCCTTTGAACATCTTAAAGAGGCAATGTGCCAAGCACCGGTCTTAGCTACACCGGACTTCACAAAAACCTTTATTGTGGAATGTGATGCTTCAGGAAATGGAATTGGTGTTGTTCTAATGCAAGATGAAAGACCCATTGCTTTTGAAAGTCGTCCAATCAAGGGAAAGTTTTTAAGCAAAGCTATTTATGAGAAGGAAATGTTGGCAATACTCCATGCACTTAAGAAATGGCGACCCTACCTAATGGGAAGACACTTCAAGGTAAAAAAGGATCATGATAGCCTTAAATACTTTTTAGAACAAAGATTATCCTCTGAAGAGCAACAAAAGTGGGTCACAAAGATGTTGGGTTATGACTTTGAAATCATCTACAAAAAAGGGAAGCAAAATGTGGTGGCAGATGCACTCTCAAGAAAGGATGAGGATGTGGAAGCATTGTTGTGCGCCATTTCTATTATCCAACCAGATTGGATAAACGAAGCAAGGAGGAATGGAAGAATGACGAAGAAGTGTGGGCACTTATTCGAAAGTTACAACAAGATTCCAGTACGTCTGATACATTTAGCTGGCAAAATGATTCGTTATGGTACAAAGATCGCTTATACCTCTGTAAGAATTCCCAGCTAAAACAAAAGATTCTTATGGAATTGCACACTTCTCCCTTAGGAGGGCACTCAGGATTTTTAAAAACTTACCACAGGGTTAAGAAGGAATTTTTTTGGGATGGCCTTAAATCAGATATTCAAAAGTTTGTGGCGGAATGTTTGGTTTGCCAACAAAATAAAGTTGAAACAATTAAGACACCGGGTCTATTACAACCTTTATCCATTCCAAGCCAACGTTGGGAGGAGGTTTCAATGGATTTTATCACAGGTTTACCCAAGTCTGAGGGAAAGAGTGTCATCATGGTGGTAGTTGACAGACTTACCAAGTATGCACACTTTTGTGCATTATCACATCCATTTAAAGCCAGTACAGTTTCTACTGCATTTATGGAAACAATTCAAAAGCTACATGGAAACCCAAAGATTATTGTAAGTGACAGAGATCCCATTTTCACTGGAAATTTTTGGACAGAATTATTTTCTTGTCTTGGTACTCAGTTAGCTCATAGCTCATCTTATCATCCTCAATCTGATGGGAAAACTGAGATAGTAAACAAATGTTTGGAAGGATATCTTCGTTGCTTTGTATCTGATAAACAGACACAATGGGTCAAATGGTTGCCTCTGGCTGAATGGTGGTATAACACTTCCTTCCATACAGCAACAAAAATGACCCCATTTATGGCACTTTATGGGTATCAACCACCATCCATCACATCATATTTAAGAGAAAATTCTAAGGTTCAGGCAGTGGAACATCACATCGAACATCAACAACAAGTCCTCCAACTCTTAAAGGATAACCTCGTGTTGGCACAGAATAGAATGAAACAACAGGCAGATCAACATCGCAGTGAAAGAAGTTTTGATGTAGGTGATTGGGTATTCCTACGGCTACAACCATATAAGCAAATGTCCCTCAAGCAAGCTAAGAAGGATAATAAATTATCACCAAAGTATTATGGTCCGTACAAGGTGTTGCAAAAGATTGGTACTATGGCATACAAATTGGAGCTTCCTGCAGCTTCTCGATTGCACCCAGTTTTCCATGTTTCATGTTTAAAGAAGGTTATAGGCGACAAGCTCCCAGTTCAAACAATATTGCCAGAACTTGACGAGGAAGGAAAAATTATATTGGAACCAGAAGCAGTCACAGAAACAAGAACTCGACAGCTACGAAATCGATCAATTTCAGAGTATCTTATCAAGTGGAAGAACTTATCCGCTGAAGATTCCACATGGGAGGATGAGAATTTTATGCAGAAGTATCCAGAACTACTCAAGCGTTGAGGACAACACTTTTTTGAAGGAGAGGGTCATGTTGGGTCCCTATAATACTAGTGATTACCCCATTACTATTGTAGTTATACCCCTTATTAATATTGTTGTGCCCCTATTGCCCCCATATTGTTATTACTGTGCCCCATAGAATCCCTCTATTGTTATTTTTGTGGCTTTATATTATTATTGTTAGGTCGGCTGGATTATATTGTGACTCCTTAGACTCCTATATATAGAAAGGAGGTTTTGTCATTTGAATCATCCAAGAATTGTTCATTTATGTAATGTAAAGGAGGTTGCCCCCTCGAAGAGGCTGAATTCTAAGGCGTTGATCTATCTTTTCTATCTTTTCTTGAGCTGGTTTCATAACAGTCCTTCTATTAGATGTGATGTAAATTGTGCCCCTCCATCTGAAACTATCTCTCTAGGAGCTCCATACCAAGCAAAAAATTCTTCAAATAAAAACTCTGAGACAACCTGTCATGTTTCTTTCACAACAGCCTTAGCTTCTACCCACTTTGTCACATAGTCCGTGCAAACCTGAATGTGAAATTTCTGATGTGAAGGTGGATTGGATGGCCCAAGGAAATCACTAGCCCATTTTTCGAACGGCACAAGAACTAGTTAAGGTTGTAGCGGCATCTCATCTGCCCGACCAAGCTGACCCATCCGTTGGAAGCTATCAAATCCTCGAACATATTTCCTTGCATCACATAAAATATCTTGAAGAATCTAGGGAAATTAGTATTAGTAGGATTCTTCTATGCTTGATAACAATTTGTGAAGTGTTTTTACAATTTATATTAGCTTGATCTTCTTCTTATTATTAGTGTGTGTGTTGACTTCATCAAACTGCTACCAAAACAAAGAGACAAGGACACAAGATGTTTGGCTTTCTGCCAGGGCAAAAACCTCTCCCTTTTCGAGAGGAAAACCTGCACGTAATTCTTCTTACAGAGATTCCAATTGACGAACACCAAGACCTTGACACTTGACCTTCTATGCCACTCCAATACCAAGACATCATTCTTCTTCCTTGTCACTATTTAGATCATCATTATTGATCCATTATCGAGATCTTCATTGCTACAACATCATTGTTTCACTTTCACCCAGGTCTTCACCACTGAGATCTCCATGAGGTCTGCTCCTAGAATCACTAATATCATGATTTTCTTACCATACCTCTGCCTTCACCGAAATCATACCTACCCTCTACCTTGTCTTCGTCATGACTTTGATAACAAATCTTCACCAATGCACTGAGATCTTCATCATGACCTTATCTCCACTAGGATTATAACCAAGATCTTTATTTTCATTAGGATCATTATTGATATCATGATTATAGCGATGACTATGTCTATGATATAGATACTTCACTGAGATCCTTACTGTGATCATGTGACTAGGCCGAGACAACAGAGAGATATGCGAGGACTTCACTGTATCTATCATTGATACTTCACCTTATTGTCTTGCACCCATCCGAGAATCTGTCATGCACCCATCCGAGATTCTATCTACACCCATCCGAGATCTCAGAACCTTGTCCGATATTTTTCTGTCTCTTTTGCACAAACCCTAATGGGATATATATAGTGGTTATGCTTCCATAAATAAGCCGACATGAGTGTTAACCATTGTGTCATTAATTGAGCTGACATGATTGTCCTTTTAATTCATTTGTAGGCTGGCATGACTGAGATTCTTCTTTGAAGGATGGTTCTTGTCTTGGAGGGCTACTTGAAACTAGGTTGACTCATGTACATTACATAAATGCTCAAGAGGAGCTCTTTAACATAATTTTGACTCTTTGACTTTCCTAGACCTATAGAATGAGCAAGAAACTCATTCATATAAAATAATATTTATTTTTCTTGACAAGTACAAAGATCAAAATTATATTGACAAATACCGAACATAGTTACACTTTTCTTCAACAAAATAGAGGGCCAATAGTACCCCATTTGCAACACCTTATGACCTTTCCGCTTATCTGCAAAATGTCTCCCACAGGGGCCATCATGAGCAACTTTTAGGACACCATAGATGTCATCCTCACTTATGAAGCACCGGATTTGTTGGTCAGGTCCTGTGTAAAAGAGATATCCTTCTATCCATGAATAGTGGGCACTATGATGGATAATCCTTCTCTGTTCTCTATAAGGTAAGTGTTGAGGCACTTTTCCTGTAGCAAGATAGTTAGCAATATCTGCATACCACAATGTGAGTAGAAATTGCAAAAAGATGTTCATCTGGAAAACTATCCTCTACAGGGGTACCTTCATCACTAGTATCCATTCTAGACAGGAAATTTGCAACCACATTATCTTTCCCTGGCTTATCTACAATGGTAATATCAAATTCTTGAATTAACAACAACCATCTTGTAATATGACCAGGGGTTATTGGTTTATTCATTAGATACCTGATAGTTGTATGATCAGTGTGCACAAAAGTAGGATACCCTGTAATATAATGCTGAAACTTATTAATAGCATAAATAATAGCCAAGAACTCTTTTTCAGTTACCATATAGTTCAATTCAGTAGGAGTCAAGTTCTTGCTGACATAATAGATAGCATATGGTTTCTTATCCTCTTGTTGCCCTCGGACCACCCCTACTTCTGTTTGAGAAGAATTTGTAGAGATTTAAAATGGGAGCTTCTAGTCAGGACCTCGTAATATCAGAGCTTTACAAACTAGTTCTTTGATTTCTTTAAAGGTTGCTTCACATTCATCTGTCCACACAAACTCTGCATCTTTAGGTAACAATTGAAAAAGTGGGAATGATGTCTTAGAAAAATTCTCTATAAATTTCCTGTAATAGCCATCATAACCAATAAATCTATGCACATGTGTCGGTGTCTTAGGCATGGGAAAATTTGATATCACTTCTACCTTAACAGGATCAACCCGAATTCCTGCAGCTGAAAGCAGGTGTCCCAGCACTATTCCTTCCTCCATCATCATATGACATTTTATTGTACTAAGAGAAACATGTGTCTGTATACATCTTTTAAGTACTTTCTCTAAGTTTTCTAGACCTTCTTCAAAAGAATCCCCATATGGGGTGAAGTCATCCATGTAAATTTCAACACTATCATTGATTAGATCAGAAAAAATTCCTACTATTTCCCTTTGAAAGGTAGCGAGTGCATTACAGAGACCAAATGGGAGGACTCGGTAGGCAAAGGTCCCCCAAGGACATGTGAAGGTGGTTTTATCCTGATCCTCAGGAGCTATTTGTATCTGGTTGTATCCGTTGAATCCATCTAGAAAGGAGAAAAACTTCTTTCTAGCTAATGTATCAAGGACCTGATCAATAAAGGGTAGGGGGAAATGATCTTTTAAAGTTGCTTTATTTAATTCCCTGTAATCCACACAAATCCGCCACTTGCCATTCTTCTTAGGAACAATGACCAGCAGGGAAACCCATTGACTGTTTGATATCAGATAAATGAAACTGACATCTAATAGCTTATGTAATTCATCTTTGACAATGTTTTTTAAGGCAGGGTTCATTCTTCTTTGTGGTTTCCTAGCAGGTTGGCATTCTTATTTAATGTATATGTGATGAGTGCACAAATTAGCAAGGATGCCTTTCATATTTGTATACTCCCAAGCAAAGGCTCCTTTATGTTCCCGAAGGACCTCCAGTAACCATTCAATTTGGGAGGGAGAAAGGCCAAGATTGATATTCAATGTTTTCCCTGGTTCAATTTCTATAGAAATGTTGTCATGGGGTATAATTACAGGAATATTTCCAACTTATGTTTCTGGTTCCATATTTTCCTGAATGCTGCAACTCATGAAAAATTCGAATAGCTAGCGGGTTGGGTCAGAAACAGAGTTGGGACTGCTGAGAAAGGTGTTAATGATGTCATCCTCTGTTTCATCCTTGAAACAAAGAGCTTTACTGATGTTAAGGGTCGGTCTAATTTCTTCATTCTCAGATTCGGGATCTTTCATAGGTAGATATTTTTGCATCAAGGTAAATCCTAGTTTATCTGACGAACTTGGTTCGAAGGGGGGAGTAAAGGATAAGATTCTTTGTAACTTCTGCATTGGATATTACCATATTTCCATACCGACACCCAATGTAAGCATCTGCGGTCATAAGACAAGGTCTTCCTCAAATCAAAGGGTGTCCACCAACTGGGGATTGAGTATGTAAAACCAAAAGATCGATAGGGTATTGCCATGAGTCTACTGAAATGGTTATATCTTCCAGCTTCCCTACTGGTCTTATAGAGGACCGATCTTCCAATTCTAGGATGGTGGGAGTTGGTTTAAGGTTTCATGGACCCAAGGTAATCACGATTGCAAGGGTTATAACATTAATTGTTGCCCCCAAATCTACCAGTACATTTGGGATATCAACCCCATTAATATGTATTGTCAGGATCGGGTTCCCTAGATTCCCATATTTAACAGGTATATGCTTCCCCAACATTATGCCTGATAATTTTCCCATAACGTGAATAGTGAGTGGATCCTTTGGTTTTATGCAAAGTTTCTTAGAGCAATATTCTTTAATTGTTTTGGCATAAATCAGTACATCCTTCATAGCTTGAAGTAACGGGATTTTGACAAATAAATTCTGTAGCTTCCCTAAAAAGTCGAATTCAGGATGAGGACTTGTTTTTCTCCCTAATAATCTCTTAGGATAAGGTGGACCAGTCTGACATACTCTAGTAACAATCGTTTGTGAAGTGATTTGTTGTTTCATAGGAATTTGTATTGACTAGGCCCCAGTTGTTCTAGTAGAATCTCTAGGTTTTGGTTCTGAGACTTCATCATCGATATGTTCAACAATTATTGGTGAAGTTTGAGTATTCACCACCCAACCAGACTGGAGATTCAATTCATTACATTCTACGGTGGAAATACTATATGCAGGGAAGTTGAGTGTCTCAACCTGTTAAGCCCCCCAATTGTTTGGATTTGGATTGGATTGAACAGGAAGTTGCGAGCGAAGAGGAGGATTACTAGTGGATGCATTAGAAGGCAGTTGTAGCTATTTTTGTGGCATAGGTTGGGAGAATTGTCCTGAAGGAGGAGGAGAAGGTCCACGCCAATTCTAGGACCATGAAGGGTTTGGACCAGATTAAGGGTACCATGGTTGCTAGGGTATTGGATATTGATAAGATTGCGGCCATGAAGGTGAAAAAGTTACAGACTAAGGTCCAAAATCCAGATTATTAAAATACTGAGAAGGGTCTTGAGGCATACCTTAATTCATGTTCTGTGGCCATGTTTGCCATGGTTTCTTTAATCCCATAAAATACAGTTGATCCATTTCTTCATTGGTTCCCTGAAATGTTGTGTTCAGCCCAGGAAGAGATGGGCAGCTGCTAGTAGAATGACTTTGTTCACATATCACACATGTCTCGATGGAATTCAATGGGCATTCCTTCAGTGGATGCTTCTTCCTACATTGAGGAAAGAAAATGGACATAGCCTTCTCTGCTTCTATCTACTTTTGTTTCGCCTGTAACATGTCCAGCTGTGATGACAGTGTGCTAAGGATATCAGTTCTCAAAATATCCAAGCAAGTTCCCAATATTTGCTTTTATAACTCCACCACTTGATGCCTTGAGAGTTCGGATCCCCTGTTTATGCCTCGCATTCCCTCGTGAACACTTGATGCATAATTCGCAAATGGCATCAAATTCCTCCTATGATATGTCTCCTTTCCTTACCACATTCAATAGTTCCAAAGATTCCTCCCTAAGTGCCCAGAGAAAGATTATTTTCAAAATATTATTACCCAGATCACGATGGCCTGATCTCTACAAACTATATTGAAAGCACTCCACAGCGTCCTCCATGTTCTCATCCTCTTTCTGCATAATCTTAAATATTTCTTCCTTCACATCTCTAGACTTGCATTAGTCTTGATATTGCTCGAGTAAAATCGTCTTCATATTGTCCCATGTAGCAATAGATTTTCCCCCTAAACCCATAAACCATCTCAAAGTTGTGCCCTTCAAAGTAGCGGGGACTATCTTCAATTTCTGAGCATCAGAAATATAATCATACCCCCGACAAACTATTAAGAAATAACTTTATGCTCCTTGAAGCCCCATATGATCAATTCTTTAAGAAGCATAAAGATAGAATTGTATCAAGAAACAACTTTATGCTCCTTGAAGCCCCATGACATAAGACTAGATCCATAAAATAAAATAAACCTAAAGGTGGATTTCATGTCATCAATAAAACCTCCATGATTTGATTCCATGTATCCTATCAAGAATAATTCATCATTATTCTTATATTATAGACCAATCCATTGATAGTGTGAATATCCTAATTGTCGTTATCTTGGCTATAGGCGAAAATTTATCCTCGTAGGTAACTCTTTTGAGTGGATATCTCTCTTGCTTTATTCTTAACAAAGCCACCATTTAATTTGTAATTGGTTTCAAGGACCCATTTACAACCAATAATTTTATTCCCTATTTGAATATCAACAAGTTGCCATGTATTGTTCTTAATCAATGACTAATATTAAAAATCCATGTATTATTTTCAAGGCTTTGAGTCTTGATGCTCACAAACTACGAAGGACTCATTTAAATACTAAGCAACTATGTACATAAGGGCCAAATTTTCCACTTCACAAGTCATGCTATGAGTTCACAACCCTAATGTGGAAGCATTTGGAACTCCATCTGATTTCTCATCTCAAATTGTACTATCATACCACTTGGGTAATACATTAGGATTTTTTTATGAATATTGAAACTCATAGACCGTGTAGATCATCACCATCATCCACATTATCATTTCCACTATCAATGACTTCATTATCATCATCAATATTTATGGGATTAATGTCTATACCAAGTGGTTGTGTGGAGGGTAAATTAGACTCACCCTTTTCATCAAATAAAATGTTTGTCTACTTGTGTTTTCTTGGTTTTATGACCTGTTGACGGTGTTGGATACTGCCAACATATAGGGGGTCTCCCTGATGTGAAGTCCCAATTAGACCTCACATCGTTTGGAGTAGGATCCCCATCTGGAGTATCGGCCTAGCCGCCATAACCCAATGGTTCGTCTTGGCTTCAATGGATAACATAAGAGATTATATGCATAAACCTTGAATAAGCAAGCAAGATGACATTGTGAAGCACCAATTGCAGGATGTAAAATGAAACCTTCACAAGGGGAGACAAAAAGTGAGTCTCTAAGAGGAAAGTAATAGTACTATCCTAGAAGAGGCACATGAGAGCATGAAAAGATTCATTAGCGAAATAGTTCACACAGTGATATTAAGCAAATACAATACACATTCAAAAATATAAGTATCGAAGCCATCGAAATAGTTCAATTTCTCCTGTACATATGAACACAACATATACCGTAAACATCCCAAGAATAGTCCTAAAACATTTGTGATACATGCATGAAAATGTGTTGGCTCATAGAGCTTCAATTATAAGGTGAAATATCAAAGTACATTAATTATAATGGAAAACACTATTTCCAATAGTGGAACATTAAGTCACTTCTTGCTTCTGCAAAAAATAGTTTTATCTCCTATGCTAAGTATAGAAGCCAAGACTAGCTCTCCAAAATCCCTTTTCTTGAGTTATGAGGTTTCTTTTATAACAAGAGGAATAACCTTTCATATCCTCATGACACTTGGAAATATAGTGTGTCTTTTGGAATTCTAAACAATTCTTGAACGTCTAAATGAATTTTGGACTTATATACAATCTTTTTCCAATGTGATTCTTCATGTTCCACATTTGAATCTTTTTCTTCCACTTATTTGTATTTTACAATGATTACAATACAGCATAATAACCTTCACATAATCATATGATGAGACTTGACATGTCACTGTCTTTGATTATTGGGACTGATAGTGATTGATTACATGGACTTTCTCCAATGGTGACATGGTTGCCACTCTATCTTTGCATTTTGTTTATCTTCTGATCGTAGCACTTTCACCCTCCAAAGGGTCTTCAATCTTTGAGTATTTGGGGTGCTTCAATCATCAAGTTTCAATTGTGTTATTTGTTCTTTTCATGCTTCCTTTGTCTATCCTATTTGCCCAATATTCCTCGTGTGTGCTTTCCATGAGGTCCCTAGGATACTTGTTTCTGTAATCACCCATGACGAGTAAACTATCAACCTAAAAATCTCCTAATCTACCATCTTTTATGCATATTTTTGTTTATTCCTTTTTGGTGTGCTAGAAAGGGTCATAGGGGATTATGGGTGCATGGGTGCACTTTGAAAGGCTAAAGGATTGAAGGGGAAAGGATTTGTGGCATCAGCATGTGCTCATGTGCTCAAAAGAGGGAGACAATCAAGGCAGGGCACATGGCGCAAGTCTGAAGGACAAATGGGAAGGCTCTAGGCTTCCCAAGTGCGTTGTGTGTTTAAGGGGGAGAAAAAGGGTGCAGGCCACACTCCTGAAGGTTGAAGGATGAGGCTTCATGTCTTTAGAGTGCACTCATGTGCTCAAGAAACTAAGGAGCTTGTATTCCTTCAAGTCGAAGGAGTTCTCCCAACAAGGGCGCATTCCTTCATGTTGAAGGAGTGTGCTCAAAGGAAACCAATGAGGGTGCATGGAACAAGTTCAAAGGGTAAAGGATGAAGCTTCATGCCTTCATAGTCTACTCATGTGCTCAAGAGACCAAAGAGGCCACATGGCACAAGTGTGAAGGCTGATGGATGAAGCTTTGTGCCTTCGAAGTGTGCTCATGCACTCAAAGAGTCAAGAGGCTGCCTGGCGCATTATGGAAGACTGAAGGGTGGATCTTAAGTACTTTTAGGTGTGCTCATGTGCTCAAGGATTGCGCATTCCTTTGGGTGGAAGGAGTTCTCCCAAGGAGGGCGCATTCCTTCAGGTCAAAGGAGTGTGCTCAAAGGAAGGCTTGGTTTTGGAGGGCACAGTTCAAAACAAGGAAGGGGATTCGTGCTTTGGGAGTGGGCCCATATCTTGAGGGCATAGGACACACTTCCAAACAATGAATGGTCTCCCATCAAGGCTTTGAAGTTCGCTTATGCATTCTTAGCCTTAATGAGCTCATTTTGCAACTGAAATTTGTCTAAGTCTAGATGATTGGTCAAGGAGTGAGCAAGATGAGTTCTAGACATAAAACCATGTGCGACACATACTAACTCATTGATAAACTTATAAAATCTTGATCAGCAATGAATATACATCAAAATTCCACTTTATGCATATTCCTGAAGTCTAACCAGTGAAGTGTGTGCGACTGCGACCCAAAAGTGTCGTTTTACAACAACAAAGTTGTTATGACCATGAAATGCATATAGAGATGTTCTAGTCAATGCAATGACACTTGAGAACATTCAAGAACACTTAATACATATGAAACAACACAAAATGACACTTGACAACCAAGGAAACACTTGACATGGAAATGAAGTAGGATCCTAAATTCGGATGTAGTGAAATTTTGCAGGGTGTTGTAATAGTGACAACACTTAGCAACACACTGGGTGAACTTCAGATTCTTTGTCCGAGAATAGATTTCAATTAAGGTTCAAACCTTTAAGAATTATTGATTGCCCAAAGTTCCCCCTTCGACTCGGTTTTATACATAACATCTTACTTTTCTCTACTTGATCGAAACACATACAAAAGATACATTATATCACAATTGTTTCAATCCATGTAAGGGTAATGTGCATGATGAGTTTATAATATTCATATTATTGAGTTTTCATCTATGGTGTTTCTTCGTTGCTAGTAGACCTGGACAGTACCCTGACAGAGTCACTTCAAGAGCACAAATGTTGCTTTGCTGCCAGCAAGCCTTGACAGTTCCCCATGAAGTCGCTTGCTTCAACGCCCTACGCAAGAAGCCTCTCTCTTCTTTCACTCTTTATTTATTTATTTAATAGAATTGTACATCAGCACTTATTATTTTCAACGGGTTGAAGAGGGGTCCCAACTTATTAAGAGAAGGGTAGGTTTCTCCTTCAAAGAAGTATTTTAATACCTCTGATATTTATTTTCTCGCTTTAGATTTCCCCCTTATTCTTTCTCTACTAGATTGGACAAATGTTAACACATACGTAGATTTAGACCAAGTTGAGTAGCTTAGACACTAGCATAGGTGCGGATCTAATAGGTTCTCCTCTTGGACAAATCATATTTTCCATATAGACTTAGCTCAACCTATGGCATTTTCCCAAATAAAGAAGGAGAACAACAAAAATCCAAGTGTTGTGGTTGTCACACTTCTCTTTTATTTCATGAAAAAAGTGTGTTTTGATCCATGCACTTTTTCAAACAAGGTATTATTAATAAAACATGAAATAAAATACATACAAAACCAAAAACAGAAACAAAAGGCAAAGCAAATGGAGACTGAACCAAAAAAGCATCATGTAAGACAAAAATACGAAAACAAAATAGACATAAAGACTAGATGGAGAGCAGGAAAGAAGGTGGATGTGATGAAAATGAAACTAAATGCAACTAAGCTTACTCCTAACCTAACCAGCTGGAAGGTCAGGGCTAAGTGTAATGATATTTTCAATGAAGCCAGCACAATTTCTCTCGCCCTGCAATCACAAAGATATGAGCTATGAAAACCAATATATGATAATGTACATAAGAAAATATAAAATCTTTAATACCTTGCACAACAAATAGAAGGTATTTCTTAAAGAAATAAATATGTGTCATACCACCTAACTTTACCCAACCTATCAGCTTACCTTTTTTATAAGAACAAAAATCACACAGACCTCTACAACTCCTTGTGAAAGCAACTGCACTTATATTGTCTTCCTTAGAAAACATCAAGAGAAATCGAAACATGTTTCTAGAAAATGGGATTGCTAAGTAATATGCCTCCAACTGATTACAAATTGGATCATGAAATTCAAAAACATCCTCTTGAGAAAATTGAAATCCTTGAAAAGATAATTTCTCAATTATTGGCATGGAATCAGGATGAGAATATTGCGAGAGAAAATGTATCTGATCAAATTCAAAAGGCTTGTCAACATAGTGATGACCTGACATAACCATCAGTGGAGGCTGAAGTGTCTCAACTACTTGAAAAGTATCTAAATATTGAGATGATAAACCATAAATATCATTTGATGTAAAACAACCATCATTATGTACACTAGTGGGAAAATGATCAATTGAATGATAGTTGTTAGAACAAGAACCATGATCATATGGATTGATTAATACTAATATTCTCCATGGGAAGACAATAAAGATAAATAAGTTTGAACAACTTTAAAAATACCTTGAATGACAAAATCATCTTCCTCATATGTTGAATTTTAAAAACCATCCACTTGTGAATAGATACAACCAGGACAAACATCATAATCATTAAAAAAGCATGCCAATATGGCAAACACATGAAACCAGTCAAGATGTAGTGGATGATTAAGTAGATAACACAAGCATTAATTAATACTTAAGAGGATATTGGGTGCCAAAATGAAAATGATTAGCATTAGAATATTCACAAGAAGGATTAGGAGCTTATTACTTTCAAAATAATGTGACAGGTATGAATCATTTGGCCAATTAAAATCTTAAGAATTATCAACTTCACAACTTCGTTGATCCATGAAAGGTATAAACTTCGAACCCAGGTTAGATATAAGAGACTCACGTGAGAAATTATCAATTAAAACATGATGCTCAATCCGACCAGAAACGAAATATTGAAAGTTCAAAGAGCTATATTTAAATTAGCGAACATATTTCAAGAAGGAATTTGCATCCAATGAAACCATGCAAAGGAAAAAAAAATTGCGAGAATATCCAAATTTGACTTATTTCAGGGATCTTACAAGAGTCACAATAACCTGACATAACTATCAACGAAAGTTGAAGTGCCTCGAAATCCAATAAGTCCTGGAACTTTCCAAGATTGTAGAATGAGATATCAAAGATTGGATTAGATCATGCATGGTGTATAGACAACTACCATCAATAATTTCAACAAGATCACTATTATCCAAATGGAAGCCATCTATGCCACTGATTTGATCAGAAATTAGATTTTCAACAAACAGATTACCCAAGTCAAAAGATTCTTCTAATCACACATCTAAAGATGGATAAATAGGAAAAATCTCATGAGTAGCCTGGATAGAAGAATTTTCTTCATGCAAAATTGGAAATGATAAAGAATCGAAAGGATACTTGATAATTTGCTTACCTTTGTATTCATCATGGATGACCTCACTATCTTGTGTCAATTCAAAATCCAACTCATTAGATGATGAAATTGAAGAGCATGGAGTATCTTCTTCACAAGTTGATGCATTACAAATAGTAGAACGCAAGGGATAGTGAGGTGAAGACGAAGTTTCCAACAGAACCACTTCTTGGATCGAATCATATTTGAGGTCTAAATCTTCCATAATAAAATCTTCTTGAGAAACCAAAAGATCAAATGGTGTACTTGGGCATACATCATCGCATACAATAATGGAGTTAGAATCAACATAATGAAGGTTATCAAAGTCTTCAAATTGATTGGGAAAATCAATTCCATTTGACTTATCATTGAGATTCCTAGATTCAAAATCAACCAAGGATGGAAGAACATTATCTTGACATGGATAATTTTGAAAAAGAGAAGAAAGAGCAAAAGAATCCTCACTTTCTTGATCCTCTACCTATGAAGAGTGACTTCCTTACACCCAATCACTATTTGGATTTTGAATAATCAAACAAATCATGAGGCAAGGGATCGCGAGAAAGAGATGATAGAGGATGACAAGAATTCAAATCAAATTTAAGACTAGAGTTATGAGTGTCAATACCATTTTGAGGAATGGAAGGATTAGTCTTCACCATAGGCTTGATGAACCATTATGGGGTTTCCTCCATTGGATTTGAATCCTGGAAAGTAGGAGAATGTTGGGAATATGGATTAGGAATTTCATTTCGAGATTTCCCAACTTCAACATTATCATAGGGACGCACCCAATTGGTACTATAATAGGAGTAGGAAAGGGAATATAAGGAATAATAGGTTCCTCCTATGGAATTAGAGGTGTCTCACAATTCACAAAAGTTGGGGGAACAAGAACATATGGAGGTTTAGAGTCACATTGATTTAAATAAACCCGAACCAAAGATTTAAACTTTTGCTTAAAGAAATCCCAATCTATATCTTCTTCGGGAAACTCATAACATAAGTGAAGGAATCTATTAGAAAAATCCTCAATTGATTCATTAGGATTCATTCTAAGTTGATTAATTATTTTATAAACATCTTGGTAATCTTACCTATCAAAATATTGTTGAAACTCCTTGAAGAAATGATCAAAAGAATGAATAGAGCCATATGGTAAGGTGTGACACCATCGGCTAACACAACCTTGAAGGGTGAGGAAGAAAGTCATACAAGAAAAATATTCATCATAAATTTCATAATGTTTACATAATTTAAGAAAATTAGAAATGTGCTTGGCTATGGATGTTCCATCCTCACCATCAAACTTTAATTGAAACAAGTTACAAAGAGGCTCATCAAGGATTAAAAGTTGACCAGGGGATAGGTTAGAAAAACACCCTGGGAGTATGATTTGATGATGAGCCACTAAATATAAGAGATTCAAAACATACTCAATGGGCACAACTTGTCATATGGCCCTCCTTCTAGCACCAAAATATTGACGGTGTTGGATACTGCCAACATGCAGGGGGCCTCCCCGATGTGAAGTCCCAATTAGACCTCACACAATTTGGAGTATGAGCCCCATCCGGAGTATTGGCCAGGCCAACATAACCCAAAGGTCCTTCTTGGTTTCAACGGATAACACAAGATATTATATACATAAACCTTGAATAAGCAAGTAAGATGACATTAAGAAGCACCAATTGCAGGATGTAAAAGGAAACCTTCACGAGGGGAGACAAAAGTGAGTCTCTAATAGGAAAGTAATAGTACTATCCTAGAAGAGGCACATGAGAGCATGAATAGATTCATTAGAGACTAGTTCACCCAACGATATTAAGAAAATACAGCACATATTCAAGAAGATAATTATCGAAGCCACCGAAATAGTTCAATTTCTCCAGTACATATGAACACAACATATATTGTAAACATCCCAAGAATAGTCCTAAAACATTTGAAATACTTGCATTAAAATGTGTTGGCTCATAGATATTCAATTATAAGGTGAAAGATACAAGTACATAAATTAAATGGAAAACACTAGTTCCAATAGTGGAACATTAAGTCACTTCTTGCTTCTCCAAAGAATAGTTTTCTTTCCTATCCCAAGTAGAGAAGCCAAGACTAGCTCTCCAAATCCTAAGCCTCCAAAATCCCTTTTCTTAAGTTATGAGGTTTCTTTTATAACAAGAGGAATGACCTTTCATATCCTCATGACTCTTGGATTACCCCCATGACGCTTGGACTTCTAGTGTGTCCTTTGGACTTCTAAACAATTCTTGAACTTCTAAATGACTTTTGGACTTTTATATAGTATTTGTCCGTATATGACTATGTGACTCATCATGTTCCACATTTGACTCTTGGACTCCCTGGAATACATGTTTCTGCAATCACCCATGATGAGAAACTATCAGTCTAAAAATCTCCTAATCTACCATGCTTTATGCATATTTTATGTTTATGCCTTTTCGATGCACTCAAAAGGGTCAAAGGGGCTTCTAGGTGCATGGGTGCACTTTAAAAGGTTGAAGGGGAAAGGCTTCGTGGCTATGGCATGCGCTCATGTGTTCAGAAGAGGGAGACAATCAAGGCAAGGCGCATGGCGCAAGTCAAAAGGATGAATAGGAAGGCTCTGGGCTTCCCAAATGTGTTATGTGCCCAAGGGAGAGAAAGAGGGCATAGGGTGCACTCCTGAAGGCTGAAGGATGAGGCTTCATGCCTTCAGATTGCACTCATGCGCTCAATAAACCAACAAGGGCACATTCCTTCGGGTCAAAGGAGTGCTGCCAACGAGGGTGTATTCCTTCAGGTCGAAGGAGTGCACTCAAAAGAAACTAATGAGGGCACACGGTGCAAGTCTGAAGGTTGAATGATGAAGCTTCATTCCATCGAAGTGCACTCATGCACTCAAGAGACCAAAGAGGGCGCATGGCATAAGCACTAAGGATGAAGGATGAAGCTTTGTGCCTTCGAAGTGCACTCATGCGCTCAAATGGTCAAGAGGGTGCATGATTCATTATGGAAGGATTAAGAGTAGATATTAAGGCCTTCAGGGTATGCTCATGCACTCAATGATGGTGCAGTCCTTTGAGTCAAAGGAGTGCTCTCAAGGAGGCATATTCCTTCAGGTCGAAGGAGTGCACTCAAAGGAAGGTTTGGTTTTGGAGGGCGCAGTTTGGAACAAGGAAAGGGATTCGTGCTTTGGAAGTGTGCCCAGCTCTCAAGGAGGGCGCAGGGTGCACTTCCGAAAAGCAAAGGGTCTCCCATCAAGGCTTCGGAGTGTGCTCATGTGCTCTTAGCCTTAATGAGCTTGTTTTGCAACCAAAATTTGTATAAGTCTAGATGATTGGTCAAGGGGTGAGAAAGATGAGTTCTAGACATAAAATCATGTGTGACACATACTAACTCATCGAGAAAACTTAGACAAGATTGATCAATAATGAATATACATCAAAACACCACTTTATGCACATTCCTCAAGTCTAATCAGTGAAGTGTGTGCGATTGCAACTCGAAAGTGTCTTTTTATGACAAAAAAGGTGTTATGACCATGAAATGCATATATCGATGTTCTAGTCAATGCGACGATACTTGAGAACATTCAAGAACTTATAAGACATATTAAACAATAGAAAACGGAACTTGACGACCAAGGCAACACTTGATATGGCAATGAAGTAGGGTCCAAAATTTGGATGTAGTGAAATTTTGGAGGGTATTGTAACAATGACAACATGATCATAATTCAATAGATTTTGACTCTTCATGTTCCTTAGAAATATAAAATGTAGGGAATCCTTCTCTAGCATTTTCCTCTTATTCTTTAGAACATGTAAATGAGCTTTGCAACCAAATACATGAATATAAGAATAGAAAGTAACTTATATCAATATCATGCATATTGTGGTATGATACCATGGAATGCTTTGGTGGGTGCAAAGTTCAACAAGTAAATCATTATATGCAATGCTTCTTCCTAATATTATTAATCCGTTTTGGAGCCATCAATCATGCTACACACCATTTCCATAATGGTACAATTTCCCCTCTTAAAATCCATTTCATTGTGGTGTATAAGGGCCATTAAGTTGTAAATAAATACCATGCACTTTCAGAAATTTGAAGAACTCATCACCGATGTATCCACCCAGCCAACCACCCCCCAACCAAATATTTCAATCTGAGGGAAGGACATGAATGTGATGAGGAAATTGTCGCTTGACATGGCCTTTAAATTCTTTGAAGATTTGAAAAGCTTGATCCTTTGTCTTCAAGAAGCATACCAACATCTATTATGAGATCATCAACAAAATTCTAAAAATGTTGAAATCCAATCACTCTAGATCTCATGGGCATGTACATATTAGTGTGCACTAGATTTAATGGATTAGTTTCCCACTATGTACTTTTTAGTACATAATGAGCTCTCATCCTCGACGGCGCATACACAACCTTCGAGGACGGTGAGGTGATCATGGAGAAGAGGGTGATTGAGGAGCCCACACCAGAAGCAAAGCCCAGGCCCAGGCCATTGAGGCCTTAGGAATTTATCATGTTGTTGTCCCCCCTAAAATCGGAGTTGAAATACATCGCCTTGAGACCCAGACTGTGGATGATCATCTTGTTTTTTCGAATTCAAATATTATTGGAGAGGTTTCCACATGGTTTCCTAAACTTGGGCATACCAAGGGAAGAAGGAAGCAGTACTTAAACTTAATTACTCTCTAGTTAAAGCTTAAAACTCTTCTTGATGGAGTGTTAAAGGAAAAACAAGAGGAACAATACAATATTTTCGCAAAATTGAATGAACACAAACATAGTAATAGATTTTAGTGTGCATGTTTGGAAAGTTTGGACCCTCATTGAGCACACTTAGAGGGCCACCTCCATGTGAGATCAAGCCACTAGCTCCACCTGGGTTCAGCTAAAGACCCATCACCCATGACTTCTTCATATTTTTTAGTTGAGGCTCTTCAAAGTGGTTTCTATTTTTAGTTATTATGTCTCTATTATGGTAGAATTTTGACATTTTTGTATTGTTATGACTAGTATTCAAAGATGGCCAATAAATATGGTCCAGGATCTTATTGGGTTGGACGTCCCTTCACACTCGTGTGTTTTAATCTCCAAACAGTTCTTCCTTTGAGGAATTATCCCTCCAATCCTTTCTCAACATATATTTGTAAGTTGACGGCCTTTAGACATTTAGACATGTATGTAGGTTGATTAGCAGCTACCAGGTCGACTGCGATCTCTGTAGAGGGATCAAAGTATATCTCCTCCTTCCACGATTTTTGAAATAGTTGCCTCGTAATTATGATGAGTACAGTTCTTTCCTACGAGGGACAATGAACTGATTTTATCCATCAAAAAGAATCCTAGACCATTTTGGAATTACTATAACATAAACAAATATATTGAAAAAAGAGGGCCCATTTTTATTTTTACTAGTTTTCATAAAGAACAAGAGGTATATTAAAATTTCATAATAGGGTTAGAGTTTACACTATTTGTGGCTTTATGTGATTGTTAAATATTTTACATAATGTATTATTAGCACAATTACATTAAATAATGTGACTGATATAGGTCAATAAATGTATATAAAACACATGTAACACCATATTAGCAAATGTGGTTCTTCTATACTCAAAAGGTGTATATCAACCATATTAATAGTTAACCATATTAATAGTTATTAAGTATATGCTTTAAAGGTAACTATTAAAATTTAACTATATGTGATTATTGATAACTATATAAATAATAACAAACATATATATATAATATTTTTTTCTTGAGGAAATATATGAGAAAATCCACCTGAAATGATCACTTCTCGTTGGCTTATTAGAATAGCCTAACCCAAAAAATGTAGAAAAAAATTATATATGTGATTATTATATTAATATTATATTATATATTTATATAGTATTTTGTTATTATATAATATTATGTTAATAGTTATATTTTAAACTATAACACAATTAACATGTACATATAATAATAGCATATGATTATTATTAATAATACTTATTTATCTCTCACCATTAAATAATAGTCAATAATTAATATATATTTATTAATATATTAATATAATTATATTTATCTTTTATATATATATATTAAACTCAAATATAATATAATTATATACTATAATTATTATGACTATAAATTAAAATATATCTCAGTGTTAATAAACAATTAATATTAATATACATGTATTATATATTATTAATATATCAATTACTATTCTTCAATCGGGTGATGAATAAGGAAGATCCCCAAGCACGGGCGATTCACTAGGGGAGCAATACCATACCACGTGGGTTCATGTTGGGGGATATATATTGAAGAAAAAATGTCATAATGTATTGAGCATATAATAGGGGGTAAAGTGTTTTTATATTGGCAAGTATAAAAAATGGAGCTCAAAGTTAATGAAAAAAATGAAGGGGTATAAAAAATGTTAATGAAAGTAGAGGCTTTTTAATTAGGAAGGTGTGTTGGATTCATATTGGTAGGGGGTTAAATAATGTGATTTTTAGAGGTATTTTCCAATATGTAGTCAAATTAAGGGTATTTTTTAGTATGCCATGAACGCACGTGATATGTCAAAGGATCATCGAGTGAAGCCCCCGTGTCCCTAGGACAGGGGAAATTATGGTTCATCTCGACACGGCATTCATGGTATCAAAACGTGTGAAGTGAAAGGAGCCTCGAGACGAGAGGTCAAAAATTTTCGAGGAAAGCAGACTTTTAATTTTGGTGGTTGGGATTACGGTGATTATTCTCAAGTCTTGGGAGATGAAAACTTGTTTTGCGGAGAAATCTATCTACACAGATTTAGGGGTGGCCTCTCTGGAGCGTCGAACCTATACCCTGGATGGTGTGTAAGCTCTTCGATTCCTCAGTAGCGGGAGGAGGAATAATTGTGGCATCAGCTAACCTTTCAAGCGAAAATTTGGGACCTAAGTTCACCCTATGCCTAGGCCTCGAATTTATTAGTGGAGACGATTTGGACTATAGGTTTGTCAAGAAGGAATTTCTGTAGGTTGGGAACATGTAATACTGTAAGCATTTTGGTGAGAAAAACAGCCACATTGTCACGGGTAACCTACTCTATACCTAGTCGATAGTTGGTTTTTTAGGTTTTGCATGGACGACTTGGAGTGCATGTTTGATATGCTAGTTGAATTTGTTTATAAAATCCTTATATGTTGAGTGATGGGTTATGGTGTGTAGTCTCATCCTGTGCAAGGTGTGGCTCCTTTAGGGGATGTTGTGACTCCTCATGCCCGACAATGTGTTGGGGATGGTCGTCAGTGATAGTGAGGTTCAATAGAGGCTCTATAGATAGGTCATAGTACTCGAGTAATTGTGAATTTTTTACTGGGAAGGAACCATGTGTGGGGGCATATTTGTTATTTAATTTCTCGGTTGTGCACTGCTTGAACAGAAGGTTGGTGAGTACAAACTTTGGTCTTTGGTTCTCTTTCTTAATTCGAGATACCTATTGTTCTTTTGTCATGGGAATGACGGAAGTTCTAGTGACTCTTGCTTTCTTGCTTGATTTGAAGCATGTGAGGAGGAGGGGGGATTTGATTTTTGGGGGTGTGGTGAAAGGTTTCCTAGTGGGGTGTCTATCATATCATCGGTGAGGGCCCATTGTGCATAGACAAATAGGTCTTTTGCGATGATGTGGGGGCCAGGGTGACCGTCCACAAGGGCGCTCAATGAAGGATGAAGGCGAATTGGAGCAGCCTCTTGGCGGTTCGTCGGGGTGAATTGATCTACAGCCCCCCCCCACTAACTCCATCGAATATCAAATCTGTCTAGTGCGGTGATGGTGAATCAACAGGCCCAAGACCGACACAATGACTGGAATAAAGTAACAGTGTTCTCAACAATATACAACACAATCAATGGAATATCCTAGATCGTCAAGACTCTCTGATGCAACCATAAGAGACTCTAAGATAGGATGGATAGTTTCGAGGGGTGTATGACCCATATGAAGTCCCATGTTCATGATGCATTTCACCGCCCAAGCGAGGATGGTAATGTTTCTCAGGCTCCCAATAATCTAGATGTGTAATGAACAGTGTTGGATGTATTTTGTTTTTTTCTCACTTTTGGGCTTGTTGGGCCATTTACATCTTGATTTCTAGTTTTATTAAGTTGATATCAATTTGTTTTGTTTGTATATGTTGGTCAACAAATCCAGTAGCTGCTATTCAAAAGGACTTCGGATCAAATTCAGGTGATGAGACAACTGTTACAACTACAAGTATAAAAGGTAAAGATTCTAAAGCATCTACAAGTACTTCTTCACATTCTGTTGATAATGATAATGATGAGAGGAAAATAAATGAGTTATTTCACATTAGAGTCATTTCCAAGCATACTAAAATTGATACTTTATTTGATAGTGGGTCACAAGTTAATTTGATTTATGTAGCAATTGTAAAGAAGTTGGGTCTAGAAACAAAACCTCATAAAAAGCTATATCCATTAGGTTGGGTGTGTGATAAGACTAAGCTACAAGTTACGAAACAATGTAAACTTCGTTTTGCTATTGGGTCAAAGTTTGTAGATGAGGTGAGTGAGGTCATAGTTAGCTAGAAAAAGAACCTATCATATTGTAATCGTTATATGATCTAATATATATATATATATATATATATATATATATAAGGTCATAGTTAGCTAGAAAAAGAGCCTATCATATTGTAATCGTTATATGATCTAATAAATAAATATATATATATATATATATATATATAGATATATATATATATATAACTAACTATATACATGATTAATTAATCATTATTATTATTATGTGTGTGTGCACTCTCACACACACATATAGTAAAAACCCTAATATTGTAAAACCCAATATTATAAACCCTACTATTATAAACCATATGTAAAATAAAACAATGTAAATCATAATCACAGGTTCAATGGATATTTACTAGGTGTTTTACTTATCTATAGTTGTTCAGAATTCATTGATACAAATGGGGTTTGGATGTTACATTAATGTTAATATTAAAGTTTATTAACATTAATGTTATATTAATGTTTATTAATAAAATTGATGTAAATAACATTAATATTAATAATAACAACGATGGATGTTACATTGGTGTTAAAAACAACATTAACATTAATATTAACACTATTATTTAACATGAACAGTAGGACTATAATGTTAATTAATAATTCATATTAACATTAATAATAATATTAATGTTAATTAACATTAATCTTAATGATATTAATATTAATAGTAATATTATTAAGATTAATGTTAATTAACATTAATTAATTATATTAATATTAATATTAATATCATTAAGATTAATGTTAATCATTGACCATAATGGTTTATCATTAATGTCATTAGGATTAATATCATTAAGATAGTATTAATTAATTTTAATTAACATTAATGTAAATTCCATTAAAAATAGTGTTAATATTAAATAGGGTTACTAGCTGCACATGTTCTGTCCATTTATTCCAATATACCTAATGATGATCGACCTGCTCCCCTTCATACCATTACCTCTGAAGTTATTGGCAGAAGGATTCCTTTGCTTCTATTTTGATGGATCTGCCCAAGCACAAGGCTGTGAGGGGGGGTGGGGGGGAGGAGGCCACCAATGGGGCACTACTACACATATCAGAGAACCACTTCTTTAAAATTTAGATGGGATTGGGCAATGGGACCAATAACTTTATGTTGACGATGTTGGACCCACCAACATGTCAAGGGGATCTCCCCGGTAAGAAGTCCTAATTAGACCTCAAACCATTTGGAGTATGTTAGGTCCCTATAATACTAGTGATTACCCCATTACTATTGTAGTTATATCCCTTATTAATATTGTTGTGCCCCTATTATCCCCATATTGTTATTACTATGCCCCATAGAATCCCTCTATTGTTATTTTTGTGCGTTTATATTATTATTGTTAGGTCAGCTGGGTTATATTGTGACTCCTTAGACTCGTATATATAGAAAGGAGGTTTTGTCATTTGAATCATCAAAGAATCATTCATTTGTGTAATGTAAAGGAGGTTGCCCCCTCGAAGAGGCCGAATTCTAAGGCGTTGATCTATCTTTTCTATCTTTTTGTGAGCTGGTTTCATAACATTTAGTATCAAAGCTTTGGATTCTAGGGTTTCGCTACTCCAAATAGGTCATCGTGGCATTTTCACTATAACTTTTTTTTTGCGACGTTTCAGAAGTGAAAAAAAAAAAAACATTTGAGACGAAATCGCACTGAACCTTGGGTCTGAATTTCAGAGCTTTTCGCGCTCTATTTGTGGAGATATGATCTAAGGAAGTTGGTCTTTTTGCAGACTCCTGAATTACATTCCAAACAGGTGACCTGGATAAAATCGTCATAACTTTCTCTCTGAGCATCGGATTGAAGTTTCGTAAGAAGGTACAAAAAGAGGACGGACTGTAGTTTCTTGTATATATTTTGCAGAGCCAAGGTCGAAATAAGGACACGTGGCATGTCGTACAAGTTTGCTCTACTAAACTAGTCTATAATCAAGTCACTGTGGGAGATTTGGCATAACTCTTCCTTGGAGAATCCAATTTGGATCAGACTTGTGGCATTGGAAATAGGACATAGAGGGCTACTGTAGGTCACAATTTCAGAACTGAATGATCTGAAATTACAGAGATACATCAGAGGCAATATCGAGCTCCTACAAAGTGAAAAAAGGTGTGTAGATTTTTTTTAATTTTTGCTTAAGCTTGGTTTGAAAAATTATTTTGAAGGAATTCAAAGGGCATAGTAGAGCACTATTATCGGTAGCTGATGTCCCGAGGAAAGAAAATGCAAACGCCTAGTAAGCAACCTAAAAGCTCGAGCATGACTCATGAAAAAGAGGAAGAAATGCTACATGATATATCAAAATTACAAGACCAAGTGCAACAAATGCCACTCTCACAAAAGCTAATAGAAGCTAAGATAAATGGTGTGGAATCTAAGATAAAGGGTGTGGAAGCTAAGATGAATGGCATGGAAGCTAAGATGGATGATTTGAAGATAGATTTGAAGATATATTTGAAGAGAGACATGGCAGATTTCAAGACAGATTTGAAGACAAACATGGCAGATTTGAAGACAAATTTGACAAATTTTCTACAAGAAATACTTACAAATGGTGAAAGGGTAGTAAAGGAAACTCATAATGCGAACAAAAGAATTGTTAATCATGATTTCATAGACTCTAATGTTGGATCGAAGACCCACCATATTCCAAAAATCGATATGAGGAAGTTTGATGGCAAGGATCCCGCAACATGGATATTACAGATGGAGCAATTTTTATATCTCAATAATGTGCAAAACACACAAAAGGTACGTATTGAAACTTTATATTTGGAACCAAATAAGTTTGTATGGTATCAATGTCTTTGCTCTCGTAAACAAATTATCACTTGGGTAATTTTTACGGAAGAATTGGCAGCACATTATGAGGATACAAAAAGCAACACTTTTTTTAGCCAATTAATAAGTCTCAAACAAAAGGGTTCAATAATGGAGCACATTGAAGAGTTCAAAAAATTGAACATAAGGGTAAAAAATATTCCAGAGGAGCATAGGATTGATGTGTTCATAGGGACATTAAAGGATAATATCCAACATGATGTTCGCCTTTGGGAACCTGATTCATTAGAGAAGGCATTCAAGTTAGCAAGAAAAATGGAAAGCAAAATTATGGCAACCAGGAAGCATACCACTCACAACTATAAAGATGGAAGTGTTGTTGCCCCTAGTCTTCCACAACCTATAAGGTTGACACCACAAAAATTGGAAGAAAAAATAGCAAAAGGGCTTTGTTACAGTTGTGATAGCAAATACACTAAAGGTCATAAGTGTTCTGAGAAGAAATTATTCTACATAGATTGTGAAGAGGAAGACGAAAAGGAGCAAGAAAGGTCACAAGAAGAGGATATAATCCAGGAACAAAGCCTAGATAAAGAAGAAATGAATCTTACCATATCTTGTAATGCATTGGTGGGAATTACCACTCCTCAAACCATCAAGATAGAAGGACAAATCAAGAAGAAAAAGGTAATAGTGTTGATTGATTCAGGAAATACCCACAATTTTATTCATTGTAAGGTAGCAAAAGAATTGAATTGCTTCCTATATCCAGCACCAGAGTGTCAAGTGATGGTTGCAAATGGAGGAACAATAAATTGCTCTAGAAAGTTCCATAATATCAAGCTATCCATGGGAGAATATGTATTGACTAGCACAATTCTTTCCATTCCAATGGGAGGTGCTGATGTTCTACTAGGAGTCCAATGGCTACAATCCTTGGGTACTGTTAGCGCTTGGAATTCACCTAGGCTGAGATAGACAAACTCTCAAGGCTACATCAAACCATTTCACCTCGTAGCTAGCCCTACGAGGTATGAGAAGGCTCTCTCGGGTCAGATTCGATAGATCTTTCAATATGATTAGGCTGACCAATTAATAATAAAGATTTTAGGCTAGTAAATTGATAAGGGGGTTGATTTAAGGATTTTTGGGGTTTTTGGTGGCAATTGGTGGAAGTGCAATTCAAAGTGCGGGGATTGAGCACAGTTTTCACAGGGGGATCTAAGGGGCAAGGTAGGAATGAGTGCTGATGTCTTAATCTGAGATGGATGATCAGAGATGATAGAGGAGAAGCTAAAGAGGGCAAACACACAATTCGAATCCTCTCTAGACAGTAGAAAACATTAAAATTGAACAAACTAAAAAGCTGAGCATGTCAAAACATGAGTTCAAACTTTACCACTTCATCTGTCCAATTTAGAAGCATAAGAGAGATGTGAAACACATAAACAAACTTACAAGAACATGTAGAGAACACCATCAACAATCAGATCCACAAGAATCCTCAAAGATGTCTGTAAAACCCTGGCTTTCCTTGCCTTCAATTGCAGAAATAGATGCACAATATACAATAAAGCTTCCTTACACAAGAGTCCAACCATGAAAATGAGAAGGAGAGAGCATAATATAGACCTCCTAGACCATCTAACTCCTTTCCCCACCTCTAGGGGTCGAGCTCAGCTTCCTAGGAGCAGTTTGAACTAATTCTAAACTAAGAACTAGAAAATAGGCAGCCCAACAACTTGCCTCTATTACTTAGCTAACTCATCCATGCATTAATTATTCACTATTTACATCAAAGAAGCTTCTAGAAGAGTAAAGAAAGATAAAACCTATCAAAGTGCCATGAAAATATTACATTCATCCATCATCTACAAGTAATAATAGTCAACCATAGTCAAAACAGTGTTTTTTGACCAAAAATGTGAATTCTGGCAAATCTGGAAGTTCTGGTCGCGCCCCTGGAAGTTCTGGTCGCGCCCCTTCACAGCTGTTTTTGAGTGGGTTCCACTGGTCCAAATCAGGTGCAAGATGGCTCATTGGAAAGCTTGGCCTGTCTACTTTCCATCCCAAGTGGAATTTCTGAATTTGGTGTTGATTTGACCCCTCAAAAACCATTTCTCCCAATGTCACTTTCTGCAACTCAAAAAGTGGGCAGAAAGTCATTTTTTTGATGTATTTTGAGCTTTTGGAGGCTCAAAACTCAAAATCAGGCTTCTCCCAAGCATTGGTAATTTTTCTCTTTGCATGCCCTTTCCAAAAATGCCAAGTTTTCAAAATTCCGAGCAGTCCTCCAAAATGGTCTCACCCGGGGTGAGACCATTCCAATGGCCTAAACCTGTAAATTGCACAAAAAATTCACAAATGACAAAATTTTCTCCAAATTTCTTGAAATTTGGGCTGGGAGTCCCCAATCAAGTACCATGCTCAGTCAAAGAGGCTTTGGCCAAAGTTTGGAGTGGATCGGGCGTTTTCCTTCGTTTTTGTGCTTTAGCCAACCGTCCTTGGAGCACCTTCGTTCGCGCCGGTATTTTTGACATTGCTATCAAACCATGACACCTGTGTAAAAAGTGAAAGAGGTTTTTCTTCCTTGGAATGTTGTGGACAAAAACCTCTCTCAGTTTTGCAAAATTCATCTTTGATTGATCAGAAACAGCTTTTGAGTGAAACTTGTCCCGATGTGTGAAACAAGGGATTTTGTCGAAATGGAGCGAAATGAAGGGGATAGAGGGCTTCTAAATTCTTGGGGAAATTTTTGGGAGTGGGGAGGGATGTTAGGAAGCAGGGGAAAGTGGAATCTCAGAGATTGAGTGAGGGGAAGGGGTCGAAAAGGACAAAACACAGGTCAAACCTAGAAAATTGCCAGGTTGTAGCTAGAAACTAGGGTTTGTGGAAAAATGAGCAATTTGGCGGATCTAAGGGATGGGAAGTGTTTGATAAGGTACTTTAAGGATAGGGGAAGGTGTATGAACATCTGGAAACAAGTTTTGCCGGTTATTTAGCCGCCCAAAAGAAATTGCCTTCAAAACCCTAGGAGAGGGAAATGAGCTTGCCTGGGTGGCAACTGAAGCATGAACAAGGTGTGAAATGACTCATTAGACACTAACATGACAATGAAAACCCTCTGAATGATGATAGGCTCAGCTGAATGATGACATGGACTGACTTTTGGGCAAAGCCTAGACCTAATGCCTAGTGACCAAATTTTGCTTGAAGACTCACTGAAATGACAAAATTTGACCTTGACACTTCAAAATCACTTTGTAAGAGCACATTTGATCACTGGAGGAAGGCTGGAAAGGCTGACACTAACATTGGCTCCAATGGGGATGGTAGCTCCTTTGAGGTGCCAAGAACCTTAGACCTCTGGGAGAGCAGACCAGTGCCTTACAATCATTGGGCAATGGAGTCATTATTTACACATGTGACCCAACACTTTGACACATTTATTAGATGAAAACTTGACTGAACACTGACTGCAACTTAACTTAAGCTTGACTCAAACCGACTCAATGACAAGCTGAAATAATTTGAAAAACTCACTCAATAGACCAACACAAATGACTCATGACTGACTTAACTAAAACAAGAACTTACAAAGCTTGTTGAAGGGCAGCAGTCCATCAAGATTTGAAATCATGATGACAACCACCTGTGTTTCTTACAAGACAATATACATCAAACTATATCATAATGCCAATGTAACCAATCAATCAAATGCCTTTTTGACTGATTCTCCCAATCAGATCTCATGAGCAACAATAGATACCGGTAACCGGGCATCCAAAAACATAGCTGACCATGATCTCCTTCATCACTGAACACTGCAATAAACACTATCACTGCTGGCTGCAACAAACTTGCTAGAGGATCATGAAAAACATGAAGAGTTGCCATTGCCACCTCCTGCTGAAAGAACAAGGTGTCTTTTGTTTCAAATTCTGATCTGCCTTCCTCATGTGCTACGATGAAAGTATGCTCATGGGCTTCAAAAAACTCCGAACAAATGGATGAGCAGATCTCTTCTTGAAAAAACATTTCAGCACATGAAAAATATGAAGAATCCGAATGGAAATCCTGAATGCTATGATCTTCTATGGTGTGAATGTGTTGTAGGTCATCTTCATATGATATCACAACCAAATTATCAAGTTCCTTATTACATTCTTCAATCATAAGGAAAGAAACTTCAGCTGATTCTTGAGGTGCAAAAATGACAGTTCTATCATCTACCATAAATTCATCCAAAGGAACTGTTTCACTTACTTGAATGAAGATCTCATCTTGATTTTCATGAACTGACTGAATTACCTCCTCATGCAGGCTTTGCATGCTGTCTTCTTCTGTGGGCAGATCTGAAATGAGCTCTTCTCTTTCACCATCTTCAGCCATATAACAAATTTCAACCTGCTGATCTATAATGCTGCTTACAAGACTGTCATCCTTTTCAGAAGAGGAAGAAGGTCCACCATCATCTTCTTGACCATGTGTGCACTGCAAATCTGCATTAACTTGAGCTGGAGCAAGACCTCTCAAGCGCTGATCTATCTCCTCTTCGGACAAAGGAGATAATGCCTTTTGTTTTCTTCTGCTCAAACAGTGATTGTCTTCATTGATTTCAAGTGAAGGAGTATATAGATTTTCCTCATACTGCTGATCCATTTCATGCAATTTCTGTTGATTATCAAGAGGCGAAATTTTTTCATTTTCCACCATACTAAGATCTTGGTCCTGCTGCAAATTTTCATGATCGTCTCTATGGGAATCCTCTAGGTTCTCTTCATGTTGCTGAAATGGATTCTCATACAAAGCCTCCATGATCTCAACATCCATAAAATTATCATCTTCATAATACTTCTCAAGGCTTTCAATAAAATTATGTACATGGCTACAACAGTTCTGAACTAAAATCAAAGATGGATATGATTCTTTATACTTTTCAAAGAACACGGTATGAAAATCCCTTAAACAATAAATTGAAGCAGATGGCAAACTTTCATACCAGAATCGGGCTTCATCTTCCAGAGTAACCATAAACATTTTCATCAAACAGTCCTCAGGAAAATTGATCTTTAACTTGCGAACATGCATATGAAATCTAATCAAATGTAAAGCAGCATCCTTCTTACCATCAGCGTTAAATGTGGGCAGATTCCTTGACCAATCTACCTTGGGCATCTTATTCGGAAAACCTGGAATGTGATCTCGGCTCAAGGGAGCATATCTTCTTGCAATCTGATCCATCTTGAAAATCTCAAAGCCACTGATCTATCTGCAGTGAAGTCACCATGAAACATCGATCTCTGGAGTCTTCAGTGAAGGAGTCGCCAGTGAATGATTTCAGCCTTTCTAGTGTCTGATCGTTGTTCACCATCAACAATCAGATCTGAACTTGATACATGTACTGGGGTAAAGTGTCAATGAAGCGCTATGTTCACAAATCCCACGGAGATAGACTGAAGCAGCGTTTATCTACTTGCGCTGATGTAAAACAAGAGCGTTTTCGAAGGCTTCTGGCGTAACTTCAGGCTCCGTCTAAGACTTATGAAATAACACGACAATGAGCAAACGATTAATATGTTCTCCCCAGTATGGTCGCCACTATGTTAGCGCTTGGAATTCACCTAGGCTGAGATAGACAAACTCTCAAGGCTACATCAAACCATTTCACCTCGTAGCTAGCCCTACGAGGTATGAGAAGGCTCTCTCGGGTCAGATTCGATAGATCTTTCAATATGATTAGGCTGACCAATTAATAATAAAGATTTTAGGCTAGTAAATTGATAAGGGGGTTGATTTAAGGATTTTTGGGGTTTTTGGTGGCAATTGGTGGAAGTGCAATTCAAAGTGCGGGGATTGAGCACAGTTTTCACAGGGGGATCTAAGGGGCAAGGTAGGAATGAGTGCTGATGTCTTAATCTGAGATGGATGATCAGAGATGATAGAGGAGAAGCTAAAGAGGGCAAACACACAATTCGAATCCTCTCTAGACAGTAGAAAACATTAAAATTGAACAAACTAAAAAGCTGAGCATGTCAAAACATGAGTTCAAACTTTACCACTTCATCTGTCCAATTTAGAAGCATAAGAGAGATGTGAAACACATAAACAAACTTACAAGAACATGTAGAGAACACCATCAACAATCAGATCCACAAGAATCCTCAAAGATGTCTGTAAAACCCTGGCTTTCCTTGCCTTCAATTGCATAAATAGATGCACAATATACAATAAAGCTTCCTTACACAAGAGTCCAACCATGAAAATGAGAAGGAGAGAGCATAATATAGACCTCCTAGACCATCTAACTCCTTTCCCCACCTCTAGGGGTCGAGCTCAGCTTCCTAGGAGCAGTTTGAACTAATTCTAAACTAAGAACTAGAAAATAGGCAGCCCAACAACTTGCCTCTATTACTTAGCTAACTCATCCATGCATTAATTATTCACTATTTACATCAAAGAAGCTTCTAGAAGAGTAAAGAAAGATAAAACCTATCAAAGTGCTATGAAAATATTACATTCATCCATCATCTACAAGTAATAATAGTCAACCATAGTCAAAACAGTGTTTTTTGACCAAAAATGTGAATTCTGGCAAATCTAGAAGTTCTGGTCGCGCCCCTGGAAGTTCTGGTCGCGCCCCTTCACAGCTGTTTTTGAGTGGGTTCCACTGGTCCAAATCAGGTGCAAGATGGCTCATTGGAAAGCTTGGCCTGTCTACTTTCCATCCCAAGTGGAATTTCTGAATTTGGTGTTGATTTGACCCCTCAAAAAGCATTTCTCCCAAGGTCACTTTCTGCAACTCAAAAAGTGGGCAGAAAGTCATTTTTTTGATGTATTTTGAGCTTTTGGAGGCTCAAAACTCAAAATCAGGCTTCTCCCAAGCATTGGTAATTTTTCTCTTTGCATGCCCTTTCCAAAAATGCAAAGTTTTCAAAATTCCGAGCAGTCCTCCAAAATGGTCTCACCCAGGCTGAGACCATTCCAATGGCCTAAACCTGTAAATTGCACAAAAAATTCACAAATGACAAAATTTTCTCCAAATTTCTTGAAATTTGGGCTAGGAGTCCCCAATCAAGTACCATGCTCAGTCAAAGAGGCTTTGGCCAAAGTTTGGAGTGGATCGGGCGTTTTCCTTCGTTTTTGTGCTTTAGCCAACCGTCCTTGGAGCACCTTCGTTCTCGCCGGTATTTTTGACATTGCTCTCAAACCATGACACATGTGTAAAAAGTGAAAGAGGTTTTTATTCCTTGGAATGTTGTGGACAAAAACCTCTCTCAGTTTTGCAAAATTCATCTTTGATTGATCAGAAACAGCTTTTGAGTGAAACTTGTCCCGATGTGTGAAACAAGGGATTTTGTCGAAATGGAGCGAAATGAAGGGGATAGAGGGCTTCTAAATTCTTGGGGAAATTTTTGGGAGTGGGGAGGGATGTTAGGAAGCAGGGGAAAGTGGAATCTCAGAGATTGAGTGAGGGGAAGGGGTCGAAAAGGACAAAACACAGGTCAAACCTAGAAAATTGCCAAGTTGTAGCTAGAAACTAGGGTTTGTGGAAAAATGAGCAATTTGGCGGATCTAAGGGATGGGAAGTGTTTGATAAGGTACTTTAAGGATAGGGGAAGGTGTATGAACATCTGGAAATAAGTTTTGCCAGTTATTTAGCCGCCCAAGAGAAATTGCCTTCAAAACCCTAGGAGAGGGAAATGAGCTTGCCTGGGTGGCAACTGAAGCATGAACAAGGTGTGAAATGACTCATTAGACACTAACATGACAATGAAAACCCTCTGAATGATGATAGGCTCAGCTGAATGATGACATGGACTGACTTTTGGGCAAAGCCTAGACCTAATGCCTAGTGACCAAATTTTGCTTGAAGACTCACTGAAATGACAAAATTTGACCTTGACACTTCAAAATCACTTTGTAAGAGCACATTTGATCACTGGAGGAAGGCTGGAAAGGCTAACACTAACAGGTACAATAGCTTTTAATTTTCAAGAAATTTTCATGAAATTTTTTGCGGAAGGAAATGAAGTTGAATTAAGGGGTATTGCAGGGAAACCGGGAAAGATAATCAGCTCTAACAGTATGAAAAAGCTTCTAAAAAAGGAACAAAGAGGTGTAATTTCACAATTATGTTCGCTAGATGTTTCCACATCGAAATCATCTATTTCTCCAGATCTCCAAAAAGTCTTGGACAATCGTTCCAAGGTATTTGAGACTCCCAAAGGTCTCCCACCTATTCATGATCATGATCATGCTATTCATCTCATTCCAGAAAATGTTCCTCCAAACATCAGGCCGTACAGATATCCCTATGCCCAAAAGAGTGAAATTGAACGTATGGTTGCAGAAATGCTAGAGGCTAGTATAATTCAACCTAGTCAAAGTTCTTTCTCTGCTCCAGTAGTATTGGTGCACAAGAAGGATGGATCATGGCGCATGTGTCCGGATTATAGGGAGCTCAACAAGCTCACTATTAAAGATAAGTTTCCCATTCCTGTCATTGATGAATTACTGGATGAATTGTATGGATCAATTTACTTCACCAAGTTGGATCTTCGTTCAGGATATCATCAAATCAAAATGAAGACTGAAGACATTCCGAAAACAGCATTTAGAACTCATGAGGGTCATTATGAATTTTTGGTCATGCCTTTTGGCCTTACCAATGCACCTTTTACATTTCAAGGTTTGATGAATTCCATTTTCAAACCCTTCCTTAGAAAATTTGTGTTAGTATTTTTTGATGATATACTAATCTATAGCAAGTCTTGGAAGGATCATGTTGAACATGTTGACAGGGTGCTACAACTATTGGAGGAGAAACAATTATATGCAAAAATATCCAAATGTTTCTTTGGAGTACAAGAGGTGGAATATCTGGGTCATATTGTATCTCATGAAGGAGTTAAGGTAGACCCTAGCAAAATTAAAGCCATTAAGGAATGGAAAATCCCCACATCCATAAAGCATTTGCAAGGATTTCTCGGGTTGACAGGGTATTATTGCAAGTTTGTTAAAAATTATGGGAGAATAGCAGCACCTCTAACAACATTATTGAAGAAATATGCATTTTCATGGACTCCAGAAGCAACAAAGGCCTTCGAACATCTTAAAGAGGCAATGTGCCAAGCATCGATCTTAGCTACATCGGACTTCACAAAAATCTTTATTGTGGAATGTGATGCTTCAAGAAATGGAATTGGTGCTGTTTTAATGCAAGATGAAAGACCCATTGCTTTTTAAAGTCGTCCAATCAAGGGAAAGTTTTTACACAAAGCCATTTATGAGAAGGAAACATTGGAAATACTACATGCACTTAAGAAATGGCGACCCTACCAAATGGGAAGACACTTCAAGGTAAAAACGGATCATGATAGCCTTAAATACTTTTTAGAACAAAGATTATCCTCTGAAGAGCAACAAAAGTGGGTTACAAAGATGTTGGGTTATGACTTTGAAATCATATACAAAAAAGGGAAGCAAAATGTGGTGGCAGATGCACTCTCAAGAAAGGATGAGGATGTGGAAGCATTGTTGTGCGCCATTTCTATTATCCAACCAGATTGGATAAACGAAACAAGGGAAGAATGGAAGAATGATGAAGAAGTGTGGGCACTTATTCAAAAGTTACAAAAAGAATCCAGTACATCTGATACATTTAGCTGGCAAAATGATTCGTTATGGTACAAAGATCGCTTATACCTCTGTAAGAATTCCCAATTCAAACAAAAGATTCTTATGGAATTGCACACTTCTCCCTTAGGAGGGCACTCAGGATTTTTAAAAACTTACCACAGGGTTAAGAAGGAATTTTTTTTGGATGGCTTTAAATCGGATATTCAAAAGTTTGTGGCAGAATGTTTGGTTTGCCAACAAAATAAAGTTGAAACAATTAAGACCTTGGGTCTATTACAACCTTTATCCATTCCAAGCCAACGTTGGGAGGAGGTTTCAATGGATTTTATCATAGGTTTACCCAAGTCTGAGGGAAAGAGTGTCATCATGGTGGTAGATGACAGACTTACCAAGTATGCACACTTTTGTGCATTATCACATCCATTTAAATCCAGTACAGTTTCTACTACATTTATGGAAACAATTCAAAAGCTACATGGAAACCCAAAGATTATTGTAAGTGACAGAGATCCCATTTTCACTGGAAATTTTTGGACAGAATTATTTTCTTGTCTCGGTTCTCAGTTAGCTCATAGCTCATCTGATCATCCTCAATCTGACGGGCAAACTGAGATAGTAAACAAATGTTTGGAAGGATATCTTCATTGCTTTGTATCTGATAAACAGACACAATGGGTCAAATGGTTGCCTCTGGCTGAATGGTGGTATAACACTTCCTTCCATACAGCAGCAAAAATGACCCCATTTATGGCACTTTATGGATATCAGCCACCATCCATCACATCATATTTAAGAGAAAAATCTAAGGTTCAAGCAGTGGAACATCACATCGAGCATCAACAACAAGTCCTCCAACTCTTAAAGGATAACCTCATGTTGGCACAGAATAGAATGAAACAACAGGCAGATAAAAATCGGAGTGAAAGAAGTTTTGATGTAGGTGATTGGGTATTCCTACAGCTACAACCATATAAAAAAATGTCCCTCAAGCAAGCTAAGAAGGATAATAAATTATCACCAAACTATTACGGTTCGTACAAGGTGTCGCAAAAGATTGGTACTATGGCATACAAATTGGAGCTTCCTGCAGCTTCTTGAGTGCACCCAATTTTCCATGTTTCATGTTTAAAGAAGGTTATAGGTGACAAGCTCCCAGTTCAAACAATATTGCCAGAACTTGACGAGGAAGGAAAAATTATATTGGAACCAAAAGCAGTCACAGAAACAAGAACTCGACAGCTACGAAATCGATCAATTTCGGAGTATTTCATCAAGTGGAAGAACTTATCTACTGAAGATTCCACATGGGAGGATGAGAATTTTATACAGAATCATCCAGAACTACTCAAGCGTTGAGGACAACACTTTTTTGAAGGAGAGGGGCACGTTAGGTCCCTATAATACTAGTGATTACCCCATTACTATTGTAATTATATCCCTTATTAATATTATTGTGCCCCTATTGTCCCCATATTGTTATTATTGTGCCCCATAGAATCTCTCTATTGTTATTTTTGTGCCTTTATATTATTATTGTTAGGTGGGCTGGGTTATATTGTGACTCCTTAGACTCCTATATATAGAAAGGAGGTTTTGTCATTTGAATCATCAAAGAATCATTCATTTGTGTAATGTAAAGGAGGTTGCCCCCTCGAAGAGGCTGAATTCTAAGGCGTTGATCTATCTTTTCTATCTTTTTGTGAGCTGGTTTCATAACAGAGTAGGAATCCTAGGAGTGGGTTGTAAGGTAATGTCTTGTTCGCGATGTCACACAGAGGCAAGTAAGATAACTCTGTCAGTAGCAAGAGTGTGACTGATGTAGTGAGTTAAGGAAGGTCTATGAGAGGTACTAACATAGGTGGGTTTAGATAAGGGTGAAGGTGAGTTCTAGGTTGAAATGGATTCGTCCCAACTCGGCTAGGAACACACAACACAAAAGGACATACACAGCTTCTAGCAGAGTAGTCCACTCGGATGCGGTGGTCACAACATACAAGGTAAGATAACACGTACATCACTCACAGATCAATTCGGACGAGTGCAACGATTGTTACAGCAAGGTTCATGTGAAAGGTCTAGTTGATGTCCAGCAGAGCAGTCGACACGGAAGGGACAACATTAACACCATATACAACACATTTGCAACAAGATTCATATAATTGCATACAAATCAGTTCATACACAAAAATGTAAGTTAAACAACATATATCATTAAGGCAACCAGAACAGTCCAACAACAATAACAACATATGCATTAAAATGTGTTGGCTCTTATTATGTAAAGAAGTGTAAGTTCCAATCATACAATACATCCATGTAAACCTGTTATCCCCATCAGTGGAACATTACAGCCACATCCGCCTGCTCCTCCAAAGAGATGAACTAGCTCCGTGCAATGGAGAAGCCAAGGCACGTTACAATATTGTCCAAGCACTTTCCAAGATAGTCTTATTAGAAGCTTAGCTGACCAAAAGCCTTTACAGTGAGTTATGAGGGACTGTTTATAGCAAAGAGTGGGGTGACTCTTGACATTCCCCTTTGTGACCATTCAACTACCCTCATGACTCTTCACCTACTCTATGACTGTTACATCCAACTATTGACACTTGACTTACACTTGACATGACTCAACATTACAATGCACATGTACTCATGTGAGACAACATGGATTGAGCAAGACATGCAAGACATCACTGACAATGGATCCATTGTTATGAGACCAACTCTCTGACATGCTTGTGATGGTGAAGGTCGTGAGATGATGCCAAGCTTGGTCATCCGTAATGGTGTGCATGCACCTCATGGTGACATCTTGCTGAACCAAACTCTTGCCTCCGTTGCAATCGATGCATTGGTTCAGCCCCTTCATCCAACTCGTCTGCTAACATGTGCATGGTCTTCTTGGGTGCAGCTGAACCAGTAGCACACTGATGCATAGTGTCCGTGCTGATCTTCAAGTGTGTACTAGTGGTCATGCGCATCAACTTGTCGAAGTACATGTTCAACTCTAGTGGGACTTGCTTCTTGTCTTCGCCTTGGTGAGTGTGCTAAATGGGTTGGGTTGCATGTGTGCACACAATGACATGCATGATGATGACTCCCTTGCATGCGATCAACACCACTACTCACCATGTTTGCTCTGTGTTAGCTATTGTGATGGATCTTTAACTTGTACGGGCGTAGTTTCATCCGTAAGTGCACGTTGCACCTACTGTTGTTCCCAATCCTGCTGCAACTCATTCATCTGTTTGTGCAGGTTAATGTTCTTCCTTGAGTTGATGCTTCGGCACATGCAACTCCTTCTTTGTTCCCTTCTCAGTCTTCGCATGACCTTCATGTTGCGTCGTTGCCTCATATCCTGAGTCTCCAAAGTTGCTTTCATTATCAGTGGATCTGCTTGATCTTGCAACTTTTTCCTGCCTCTGTGTTGTCAACAACCTTCCTCTTCCATTCATTGCATTTGCTACATTCGATATGATGCCTTTAGTTGTTGTTCATGATGCTTCTCATTGTGATGTTGTTGTTGTCATATCTTGATGTCCTTGTCTACGAACAACTTGATGTCTTCGTGAGTAGGCATGCTCATAGACACTTGATTAACTGCATCTCCAGGTGTGCTCTGAATGGTGTCTTTGATTCTTCTCTCTTGGAAAACCAAAATGAACTCGAGAACTGACTTGCAACATACCTGTGTGACCAATCATGAAGGTTGCGCAATTTCGGCCGGGAGGTCGGAAGATCGACTACCAAGACTGAACAAGGCACGGTCTAGATTGCTGGGAGACTGACTGACTGCTGGAACTATGCAATGCACACTCCAGTCTGGCTGCTGACTGCTAGGATTTCCCAATGCGCAATTCCAGTTGGGAAGGATTGCTATCCCAGGGACAGATTTGCGCAATTTCTTGGGCCAAGCAACCACTGTCCTCCAAAAATGTGCAAAATAGTCCTAGAGGCCAGTGCTGGGTAGGAATGTGCGAATCTGGAGAGGAAGGTGAGCCTTCATTTCCCATATTGTGCAATGCAGCCTTGGTGAGGGCAGATCCTGGGCCAAGGTTGGCCCGACTCACCGACTAGAAATTGAAAGCAAATAAGACAGTAAATGCATGGCGACACTAAGTGATAGCAGAAGTGGTTGACATTGCATGCTAAACATGAATGAAAGTTTCAGCAAACAGATCAACATGTATGTGGGTGAGGCAGTTCGTCGATTGGGCGAACATCCGTGAAAAATAGTTTCATGCATGCAACAACAATTTCAAAGTTGCTTTCATTATCAGTGGATCTGCTTGATCTTGCAACTTTGTCTCGCCTCTGTGTTGTCAACAACCTTCCTCTTGCATTCATTTCATTCACTGCGTTCGGTATGCTGCCTTCAACTGTTGTTCATGATGCTGCTCGTTGTGATGTTGTTGTTGTCATATTTTGATGTCCTTGTCTACGAACAACTTGATGTCTTCGTGAGTAGGCAAGCTCATAGACACTTAATCGACTGCATCTCCAGGTGTGCTCTGAACAGTGTCTTCAACTCTGCTCTCTTGGAAACCATTGTACCTGCACTGATGAGAGGTAGATGAGCACCTGCAATACCTGGGGACGTGGAAACACTCATGGAAAGGAATATGTCAGTCAAAAACCAAAATGAACTCGAGAACTGACTTGCAACATACCTGTGTGACTAATCATGAAGGTTGCGCAATTTTGGTCAGGAGATCGACTGCCAAGACTGCACAAGGCACAGTCTGGGCTGCTGGGAGAGTGACTGACTGCTGGAACTGCGCAATGCACTATCTAGTCTAGCTGCTAGCTACTATGATTGCCCAATGCACAATTCCAGCTGGGAAGGATTGCTGGCCCAGGGGAAGATTTACGCAATTTCTTGGGCCAAGCAACCACTGTCCTCCAGAAATGTGAAAAATGGTCTTGGAGGCCAGTGCTGGGTAGGAATACGCAAATCTAGAGAGGAAGGTGAGCCTTCCTTTCCTAGATTGCGCAATGCAACCTTGGTGAGGGCAGATCCTGGGCCAAGGTTGGCCCAACTCGCCCACAGGAAACTGAAAGAAAATGAGACAGTAAATGCATGGCAACACTAAGTGATAGCAGAAGTGATTGACAATGCATGCAAAACATGAATGAAAGTTTTAGCAAACAGATCAACATGCATGTGGGTGAGGTAGTTCGTCGGTTGGGTGAACTACCATGCAAAACAGTTTCATGCATGCGACAACAATGAGATAGCAACGAAAACTGAAACAAAGTTGGGACAAGCTAGTATACATGTAAATGACAACAAGCATTCAAATAAATCAAGCAAATAGTACTCTTACAAGAGAAAACACAAAAAGTGACAGAAATGCAACATAAGGCATGGGAAACGGGCTTACCCGAAAATATCTAAGATGAATGTGCCAACTGCTCCTAGATGTGATGTGGGATGTCATAGCTATAAGATTGATGTGAGGAATGAGATCTGCAGTGTCTGGTTGATGAGTTTTGATAACATCGAGGTTGTGATGCGCATGCTACAAATCTAGGGAAAGCGACACTTGGTGGGAGGTTTTTGAAATGATCATTGCATGTAGCCTCCAACTGCTAAACATAGATCCCTGAAACAAGGGATGCCTTTGCATGTTACCTTGGGAGAAGCAGCACATGCATGCAAGTCATTTGTGCTCAGTCCCGGAGGGAATCGGTCAACTTAGTTGCACATCCAAGAGACTACTCGACTACTGGAGAAAAATGCGCATTTCTGGATGGGAGCTGGGCTAACTACCCAAATGATTTGTGCATTTTTTGGGTAGAGTAGCTGACTGTTGCCCAGATTTGCGCAAATTCTGAGCTGAGTAGCCTTGCTAGAGAAATTTGCGCAAATCTTGTTGGGAGTGTTGGCAGGCAGGATTGTGCAATCCTGGAGCCCAGCAGGCTGCTAGAGAGGATTGCGCAATTTCTAGAGGGAAGGACGGTTTCCCTCCAGAAATGCGCAATTTTCAAGGGGAAGTTGCTCAACCTACAACTCGACCAAGTCCGGGTGAACACCCTGTGAGGGGAATGGATCAAACTGTGACCAATAGGCTGTCTTTATGCAAGAAAGACACTGAATCTTGCGAACTTGACGAAGCAAGGAAAGCTACTGTGAAGGTTGGAAGGGAGGCTCTAAAACCAGGCTAAGGCAAAATTTTGGACGGTAGTTGTAGCCGCTACAACACTTAGCAACACACTGGTAGAACTCCAGCTCTCTAAATGGACCTTGCTCATGAAAAGCAAGTCTAACACCTTAGGAAGTATTGTTCAGTTCTCAGCTCATCTTGGTTTCACACTAACTTGATTGAAAGGCGTAGCATCTACCAAACCCTTGGTCGATTGACACACATTCCAAGCCAAGGCAAAACAGTTGTTTCGATTGGGGTTGAGGGGTAATAGGTGCATAAGCAGTATAGTCGTCAAAGTCTTAGTTTCATCTCTGGTGTTGCTCCACTACCAATGGGCCTGGACAGTACCCCGGTGGAGTCACATAGGAACACAAGCATGGCTCCACTGCTAGTGAACCTAGTCAGTATCCTGGCGGAGTTACTTGCATGACCTCCCTGTGCAAGAAGCCTTTCTCTTCTTTTGCCTTATTCATTTTTCATTTTGAAGTATTTTAACTTTTCATTTATTTTTTTCATTTTTCACTGTGCATAACACTTATTCATTTTAGAGGCAGAAGAGGGATCCTGACTTATTGAGAGTAGAAGACGTTGTTCCAGCAGAGAAGTAGTTTATTGTATCTCTGATGTGCCTTTTAAAGTTTTCCCCCTCACCTTACTCTACTTAACTGGGCTGACAAGGGTTAACCCAAAAACAACCGACTAGAGAAGGTGACAATAGTTAGCGCGCAAGCATTGTGTTTTCACCAAGGTTCACTTCGAAAAGTACGTATTTTCCTTCGACGTATCATGGACTAAAAGTAACAAGCTCATTATACAGAGTCAAGATGACAAATAACCAAGTATTGAGATTAGTTGAAGTTGGCTTCCCTTAATCAGAGAAATTAAGAACACCAATACATCCTAGGTATAACACTCAGTAGGTAGCTATCTCCCTCTCCTATCCTTCTAATCTTAGTTTACAAATAAGCAAAAAAGTTCGTGTTATTACTCTTAATAATTAGTATTTAATTATAACATTTATAATAATAATTATAGTAATAAGTATTATTACTATGATCATTAATTATTATTAGTAATTTTTATTAGTAGAATTAATATATATTAATAAATCATTTAACTAGCTATGAATTAATATCAATTAAAATTTTAATAACAATAAAAAAGTTTTTTAATAATCTTTAAAATAAAAATAAAAATTAATTAATTTGTTAATTAGCTTCTTTTAATAAGAACATAAAATTTTCTAATATTATCAAGCATTGATATTCATTATGGTTAATAATTAATAATTATAATGATTATAATAATTATTATTAGTAGTAGTAGTAGTAAACAATTATTATTTATAAATAACTAGTACTTAATTACAAGGTCTATTAATCAATTAAATTGTTAATAAGAATTAGCATTTGGTAGTAAATATTTATAATAATGATTACTATTATTAATTATTAGTATTATTATTAATTTATATCAAGAGTTATTTATATTTAGATTAAGATTAAGGATTAGTATTTAATTGTGAAGTTCTATTAATCAACAAACTGACTAATTCTCTTAATAATTAAATTTAATAATAGATAGTTTTTTTATATTTTTCAATTAATTAATTAACTTCTAAATTATTAACTCTTCAAAAATTATAAAAACTATTAAAAATTACAATAAAAAACTTAATAATGACAATAAAAAACTTTAAAATGTGGATAATAATAAATATTATTAAAACTACCGACCTTCATCTCTTCCTTAAATCAACTCACCTCATAACTATTTAAACCTCTCATTTAGCTCTTCTACTATCAGCATTCAAAAATAGTCCTAATGATGGATCCTTGTTGGGATTTGAAACATTGACGAATATGGTTATTACTGTGGGTTCTACGGAAACTAACTCAAAAGATAACCAAGTAGTAATAGTTGTACAAGCCCTCTTGTACTTTACCCAGCTCATTTCAAGAGTCATACATGGTTTCATGCAAAACTAACCTACGAACGAAACAAGTGAACTAACAAACAACAAAGCAAAGGAAGAGCAGAAGAAAAGTGAAATCGAAGCAAGTAGGCAAACAAACAAACAAACAAACAAGAAAACAAATCATGTAAGCAAACAAGCATGCAAGCAAGCAACTGAAAGCAAACACTACTCCTACTCCTATACTGACAATGCATGGGCCTGATCACATGAAGTGATACTTCCAATGCAGCCACCGGCGCATTGGTAAACCCATGTTGGTAAAGGCTTGGTCCACGAGCAACCCAGTTTTGCGAACCAACAAACAAGAAATATATAACAATCAAGACAGCCACACTTCATGTTTCAAAGCACCCACGGGATATAAGTGAGTGCAAGTGCATGACGGGCAGTCCGTGGACTTGTCATGGTGTTGTGTGACACTACGTGCAACTTTGAAGCATAAGCACATTCTTGACTGTGACAAGCAAGAAAATGAAAGAAACAAAGATAACTTGCGTCACGCATGAGTGCTTGCAATGTAAGACTCCTCCAATGCATGAGCAATGGGATCGTGTAGTTTGAGTGGAGGAAGTGTGATCTGTGAGTGAGATGGATCTTCAATGCATACAGATGAGTGATGAGGAGCCATGGGTGATTGAACAGTTTCATGATCGGAAGTGAGACTAACCCCAAGAGGGCTAGGGCCTGACATAACCATCAACTCAGGCTGAAGTGCCATGACAGTCTTGGGTGTCTCAACTTCATCATCAGGTAGATCATCATACACCAGTGGCTTTGAAAGATAAACTGCGATATATTCATGATCGTGATAAAAAATGGAAGCAAATGGATCACGACCACCACGATCAGAAAAATCAATGAATTTTTCAACATCCTCATGATCAGATGAATCGAACAGAGGGGTAGATGAAAATCAAACAAACTCATCCTCTATGTTTCTGGAAGAGACAGATGAATGATCAAGTGGATTTTCAACAAGTAACTTATCCTCTTCGTTGTCGAATGATGGACTAACATCCGGTGAGTCCTACGAGTGATCAACAATGGGTGCATCCGTGGATGAAGACACACATGAAAAATCATGGATGGCAGGTTCACCAAAGAGGTCAGGAAAGAACAGAGGGGGCTCGGACGGAAGGGAGCCATCCTTCACCGAGTGCTGATGCTCAAGCTCCCACTAATACTCTTCATGAATGACAGCGCATGTTGGTTGTGCAACACCAACTTCGTCAATGGGTTCTTCCTCATTCACAACAAGTGAAGAGTCTGGAATGGACGAACATAAGATAGCATCATCTAGAGGAACACCCGAGTGCGAAGATGGAGGTCAAAGAAAAGAATGCATATGAGAGCTTGAAGGACTCGCAACCAAATCTGCACGAAAATTGAGTGATGTTGGGAGAGTGTGAATGATGAACAGGTGTGTGAGAATGATCCTCGACATCACTGGGCAATGGTGGAGTTGTTGAATGAGAGGAAGGCAAACAGTCAGTCGAGACAGTGATCGCATACACATGAGATTGTGCAGCTCCATCAATAAAAATGTTGAGCGAGGCTTGATTTCAAACTTTCTCTTGGCATGGGCAGATTTCTTAAGGTAATACTCGAACTGGTCCCAAAGATAAGCAAATTTCATCTCGCTCCTCGGAGCTTGAAATGCAAGTCACGAAAGCACTGCCAAAAATCAATAAATGATTCATGCGGAGCCCTCCGTTGCTGTAACATTTTCCGATAAAGATGGTCTGGATCAAAATGATAGAACGTGTCTTCAATAAGATCACATAAGTGCTCGAAAGAGTGCACGGTGTCAACCAGTAGGCTGAGCACCCACCGAAATGGAGATTCGTGAAGTGTGTATGCAAGCAGCAAACTGGCCTGTTCGTCACAAAACTCATCTTCCTCATGAATCATGGAAAGAAAGTTATGTAAGTGCTTAGTCCAGGCCACTTCGCCTTCACCATTATACATGCGAGTGGACAAGAGATTAAAAAGCTTCCCCGTGATGGAGACATCTTCACGATTCGAAAAACACCGCGGGGGAAGAAGAGTGCAAGACTCTATGAAAGATGTGCAAATGTCCAAAACTGGATAAGAGGACACAGCTTGCCATCAGGCCCTCCTCCTAGCACCAGAAATGTTGATGGTGCTGGACTCACCAACATGTCAAGGGGATCTAGAAGTCCCAATTAGACCTTAGACTATTTGGTGTAGGAGTCCCAGCAGTGGGTCGTAAGGTATTTCCTTGACCGCGATGTCGCACAGATACAAGTAAGATAACTCTGTCAGTAGCAAGGGTGTGATCACTGCAGTGAGTCAAGGAAGGTATATGAGAGGTTCTAACACAGGTGGGTTGAGATGAGGGTGAAGATGAGTTCCAGGTTGAAAGAGATCAATCCCAACTCGACTAGGAACACACAACACAAAAGGACATACACAGCTTCCAGCGGAGCAGTCCACTCGGATGCGGTAGTCACAACATACAAGGTAAGATAACACGTACAACACTCACGAATCAGTCTGAACGAGTGCAACGGTTGTTACAGTAAGGTTCATGTGAAAGGTCTGTTTGATGTCCCACAGAGCAGTCGACATGGACGGGACAACATTAATAGCTTATACAACACATTTGCAACAAGATTCATATAATTTCATACAAATCAATTCATACACAAATACGTAAGTTAAGCAATATATATCATTAAGGCAACCGGAACAAACCAACTACAATAACAACATATGCATGAAAATGTATTGGCTCTTATTATATAAATAAGTGTAAGTTCCAATCATACAACACATCCATGTAAACCTGCTAGCCCCATCAGTGGAACGTTATAGCCACATCTTCTTGCTCCTCCAAAGAGATCAACTAGCTCCGTGCAGTGGAGAAGCCAAGGCGGGTTAGAATACTGTCTAAGCTCTTTCCAAGATAGTCTTATCAGAAGCTTGGTTGACCAAAAGCCTTTACAATGCGTCATGAGGGACTATTTATAGAAAAGGGTGGGGTGACCCTTGACATTTCCCTTTGTGACCGTTCAACTACCCTCATGACTCTTCACCTACTCTATGACTGTTACATCCAACTATTGACACTTGACTTACACTTGACTTACACTTGACATGACTCAACATTACAACGCACATGTACTCATGTGATACAACATAGCTTGAGAAAGACATGCAAGACATCACTGACACTCAATCAGCTATGATGAGACCAACCCTTTGACATGCTTGTGATGGTGAAGGTGGTGAGTTAATGCCAAGCTTGGTCGTCCATGATGGTATGCATGCACCTCATGGTGACATCTTGTTGAAGCGAACTCTTGCCTCTATTGCAACCGATGCATTGGTTCAAGCCCTTCATCCAACTTGTCTGCTAACCTGCTTATGGTCTTCTTGGGTGCGGTTGAACCGACAACACACTGATGCATAGTGTCCGTGCTGATATTCAAGTGTGTACTGGTGGTCATGCGCATCAACTTAACGAAGTACATGTTCAGCTCCAGTTGGACTTGCTTCTTGTCTTCTCCTTGGTGAGTGTGTTGAATGGGTTGGTTTGCATGCATGTGCATAATGACATGCATGTTGTTGACTCCCTTGCATGCCATCAACACCACTTCTCACCATGTCTACTCTGTGTTAGTTGTTGGGATGGATATTTAACTTGTACGGGCACAGTTTCATTCGTGAGTGCACGTTGCGCCTACTGATGTTCCTGATCCTGTTGCAACTCATTCATCTGTTTGTGCAGCTTCATGTTCTTCCTTGAGTTGATGCTTCAGCGCATGCAACTCCTTCTTTGTTCCATTCTCTATCTTCACACGACCTTCATGTCACGACGTTACCTCATAGCCTAAGTCTCCAAAGTTGCTTTCATTATCAGTGGATCTGCTTGATCTTGCAACTTTGTCCTGCCTCTCTATTGTCAACAACCTTCCTCTTACATTCCCTGCATTCGGTATGCTACCTTGAGTTGTTGTTCATGATGTTGCTCACTATGATGCTTCTGTTGTCATGTCTTGATGTCCTTGTCTACGAACAACTTGATGTCTTCGTGAGTAGGCAAGCTCATAGACACTTAATTGACTGCATCTCCAGGTGTGCTCTAAACGGTGTCTTCGACTCTGCTCTCTTGGAAACCATTGTACCTGCATTGCTGAGAGGCAGATAAGCACCTACAATACCTAAGGATGTGACAACATTCATGGAAATAAATTTGTTAGTCGAAAACCAAAATGAACTCGAGAACTGACTTGCAACATACGTGTGTGACTAATTATGAAGGTTGCACAATTTCGCCTGGGAGGTCGGGAGACCGACTACCAATACTACACAAGGCATAGTCTGGGCTTCTAGGAGACTAACTGACTGTTGGAACTGCACAATGCATAGTCCAGTCTAGTTGTTGTCTATTAGGATTGTGCAATGCACAATTCCAGTTGGGAAGGACCGCTGGCCCAGCGACATATTTGCGCAATTTCTTGGGCCAAGCAACCACTGTCCTCCAGAAATGTTCAAAACAGTCTTGGAGGCCAGTGTTGGGCAGGAATGCGCAAATCTGGAGAGGAAGGTGACCCTTTCTTTCCCAGATTGTGCAACGCAGCCTTGGTGAAGGTAGATCCTAGGCCAAGGTTGGCCCGAATCGTCCACGGGCAACTGAAAGAAAATAATACAGTAACTGCATGGCGACACTAAGTGATATTAGAAGTGATTGACTATGCATGCAAAACATGAATGAAAGTTTCAGCAAACAAATCAACATGCATGTGGGTGAGGCAGTCCGCCAGTTGGGTGAACGTCCGTGCAAAACAGTTTCATGCATGCGACAACAATGAGATAGCAACGAAAACTGAAACAGAGCTAGGACAAGCTAGTATACATGTAAACGATAACAAGTGTTCAAATAAATTAAGCAAACAGTACTCATACAAGAGAAAACAGAAAAAGCGACAGAAATTCAGTACAAGGCATGGGAAACGGGATTACCCCAAAACAGTTGAGTTGAATGTGCCCACTGCTCCTAGATGTGATGTGGGATGTCAAAGTGGTAAGATTGATGTGAGGAATGAGCTTTGTAGCGTCTCGCTGATGAGTTTTGACAACATCAAGGTTGTGATGTGCATGCCACAAATCTAGGGAAAGCGATACTTGGTGGGAGGTTTTTGAAATGATCCTTGCATGTAACCTCCAACTGCTAAACATAGATCCCTAAAACAAGGGATGCCTTTGCATGATGCCTTGGGAGAAGCAATCCATGCATGCAAGTCAGTTTTGCTCCATCTCAGAGGGAATCGTTCAACTCAGTTGCACATTCAATAAACTCCTCGACTGCTAGAGAAAAATGCGTATTTGTGGCTGGGAGCTAGGCTGACTGCCCAGGTGATTTGTGCAATTTCTGGGCAGAGCAATTGACTGCTGCCCATATTTGCACAAATTATGGGATGAGCAGCCTTGATGGTGAAATTTGTGCAAATCCTGCTGGGAGTGTTGGCAGGCATGATTCCTCAATCTTGGAGCCCAGCAGGCTTCCAGAGAGGATTGCGCAATTTCTAGAGGGAAGGTTGGTTTCCCTCTAGAAATGTGCAATGTTCAAGGGGAAGTTGCTTAACCTATAGTTGGACCAAGTCCAAGTGAACAACTTGTGAGGGAAATGGATCAAGTTGTGACCGACATGCTGTCTTTGTGTAAGAAAGACACTGAAGCTTGCAAACTTGATGAAGCAAGGCTAGTCATTGTGAAGGTTGGAAGGGAGGCTCCAAAACAAGGCTAAGGAAAAAATTTGGAGGGTGGTTGTAGCCACTACAACACTTTGCATAATTGATCACACTCAGACATCTTTTGCACTTTGCTTTAGAAAAATATTGTAGGCACCTTCAAATATTTGGTGATTCCAAGATCATTATTAATTAGTTCAAAAGTGTATCTATTTGTCATGCACACACACTCAAGAATATATTGGATGATGCATTACATTTAAGATCCCAATTTGACTTCATCGTTTGTCATCACATCTACAGGGAGCGCAACCAGATTTCTGACCAGTTATCCAAGGAGGCCGCGATCCAGCCTCGTGGTCTATGGATGATCCAAGAACAGAGGGGAATGGACTTCTATCAGTACTACCATCGTCCATACATCGACCAAAGAATATAGGGGCCTAACAAGGCCTGATTTCATGACTTTTTGAGCTACTACCAGTACTTTTTTCATGTAACAGTCTTATGTACATATTTATTTTTGACATGTAATTATGCACATACTAGCAGTATACCCGACGGGGTTTTTTGTACATGAACATCTGAAGGTGGTGTTAGGATATTCCGACACATAGGAAATAGTTAAGTACAACTTGGTCTAGTATAGAGTTAGGTATAGAGTTAGGTAAAGTGTGTTTCTTTACCTTGTACATTTTGTAACTTACAATCTGACGGTCACAATATGTAGTGATCCGACGGTTCATTCTCTCCTCGGTATTACTGACACTTGATCCGTGGCTTGACACCCGATTGGTCCATGATTTCTATTTAAAGAGCATGGAGGGTCATTTGTAGTGTAATCCGTCTATGAGAGAAGCTTATGTAAATTTTCATTCTTTTATTAATAAATTGCCTGAAGTGGCCGCGTTGGCTCAGGTCGTGGACTGTTTCCCTCTTTGAGGATTTTAACCACGTCAAAAATACTGGTGTATTGATCTGCGATCTGGTTGTGAGCGGTGTCCTTTGTTGTTCTGTTTGAGGAACTTACCCTGTAAATTCCTACATGGTATCAGAGCTATTTGAGGGCCGCGTCCGTTGGTGATCCAAATCTGAAGCCGGTAGAACTGCATCCGACTGTTGTTTCCCAGATCTACTGTTTCTCACTACTTTCGGGCCGAGAGGACTACTCTATTGTGTTGGGAGCATCTGTTCCAGTGAGGAACCCCTTTCGTTTCACGCGAAAAGGTTTCCGGTAGCCCTAGCTGCGTCATTTTTAAGGTCTGGAGATATACAATGTTTATTTGCAGTTAAAGTTATTTTCTCTCTGTTTATTTCGGTTTCGGTTTATTTAACCTTTTTTTATTACCGGATCTATACCTTTCATTTCTGCGTATGCTCTTTTCCCTGCGACTCTGTGCGATCTGGGCAAATCAGAAACAGAAAGGAAGGATTTTTCTCATGCGTATGCTCTTTTCCCCGTGCCGTAGTGTGATCTCGGAAAATCAGAAACATTGAGGAAAATATTTAGTTTTCGGCTAAAGCTAACTTTGAGCCGCAAGGTTCATTTTTGAAAATATTTAGTTTTTTGGCTAAAGCTAACTTCGAGCCGCAAGGTTCATTTTTTTTTTGTATGTCCGTGTTGGGTTTTGTGTTTTTTGTTTTGTAGGGAAAAAGAGCCTTCTCAAAGCAAGCACGCAACCCAAAGCACCCCCCCCCCCCCCCCTCTCTCTCTCTCTCTCAAATTTTTTGTATAGCTCAATTGGTTCAAAGCTATTTTAAGAGAGTAGAGGTCTTGGGTTCAAATCTCCTTTTTGTGAGGGCGGATTTTTCATTTCCGCACATTCCCGCACTTCGTCGGCATCTTCAACAACTTTTTTTCCAAAAGCCATAACTTCTTCATCCGGAAGCCGTTTTCAGAGCCGTTTTTTTTAAAACAGCCTAATTTTTCGAGATCTATCCATTGGAACACTTAGTTTTAGCATCTTTAGCTTCAGTTTCCATTGAAATGGAAATTCAATACCAAGTTACCCTTGACAGCACCAACTACTTCCAATGGTTGTCCTACATTGAGGATTTACTTAGAAGTAAAGGTCTCTACAGAATAGCCTCAAGTCAAGAAAAGAAACTGAAGGATGAAGATAAGGCTGCTAAATGGGAAAATAGGCAAGATCAAGCACGTGGATTGATAGGGATGTCTATTTCTCCAGATCTTAGATTCCATATTGCAGAACTTGATACTCCTGATGAAGCGATGAAACAAATCAATAAAGTTTTTGGGATTAAAAATGAACTTAGAGCCCATCAACTTGAAAATGAGTTGCTTACATTGGACCCTAATAATTTTTCTTGCATTGAAGATTTCTTGTCCAAGTTCAAGACCCTTAGATATCTCTTGGAAGGTGTTAAGGTTAAGAAAGAAGATAGTAACCTTATCTATTCCATTCTTACTAAGTTGGGACCAGCCTACTCTGTGTTTGTTTCCACCTTCCATTCTACAAGAGAAGCCTTCATTTCTCAAGGACCAGACTACAAGTCCCCTTCCTTTGACTCTTCTTGTGATTCTTTAATAAGAGAACAAGAAAAACTCTTACACCTTGGTCTTCTTAATCTTGGAAACTCTTCCAAGAAAGCGTTAGCCGCCCAGCAGCAACCAAATTCAAAGAATCCTAAGAAGTCATATCCTAAAAAGAATGGTCCTAAACCAAACAAGGGTCCTAAGCAATCTCAGCCTCAAAATGAAAAATCATTTCAACAAAATGATAAGACAAATAAAAACAAATGGAAGAAGACTGATAGGCATTGCAACTTTTGTAATCGAGATGGCTACTTAGAATCCAAATGCTTTAAGAAGATGGAAGCCTTGGAAGCAGCGATGAAGAAACATAACATCCATTTGGAGCATTCTTCACCTTCAACTTCATCTTCAGGAATGGCACTTTCTGCATGTGGTTGTCAAGCATCTCGGTCTGGCTATGCACTAAATGTATCTTCTTCTTCTCATTCTCATGAGTGGCTCATTGATTCTGGAGCTTCTTATCACATGGCCAAAAACAAAGCCATGTTTTCTTCTTTAAATGATTGTAACACCAAAAATATATATGTTGGTGATGATAGATCTCTTAGTGTTATAGGGACTTGAACTGTTCATCTAGACAATGGTCAGTTTAATGATGTATTATGTATTCCAACCTTATCCTGCAACCTTCTATCTGTATATCAGATAACTCATTCAGGTGAAGGTAAAATCGTTGAATTTTCACCTCATGATGTTGTAATCAAGTACCTAAGAGATCCTAAACAGATTTTAGCTACTGGCATTGCTGATGATTCTACAAGGTTGTATAAGTTTCACAACTTTGGGTCTGTTAGTGTCGGTCTTGAGCCCTCCATCGGTGATCAAAAACTCTTTGCATATGCATAAGTAGGTGTCTCATCAGTGTCAGTTTTGCATCCCGTTAGGCATGCCATAAAACTGATGGAGGAGCTGGTCCTTGTTCCCTTCTTGGCTTTGCTAGATCAGGTCATATCATTTAATGAGCTTGTGTTACACTTGTTTTATTTTTATCTTGAAGTCCCAAGTCTTAGGTCTAGGGTTTTGGTCAAAAATCACTGCAAGGTCATGAGTCAGAGGTCTAATAGTCCCCAGCAAGCCGGAAGGAGGTATGTAAATATGTTCCATTGATATTTTTCATCAGGTACAGCTCATTTATACCTTGGATTTAAAAACCCTGTTTTTAAACCCAAGGTCATGTGAAATTTGCAAAAAATAAGGAAAATTTTCAAAATTCTTCAAAATGCCGGCAATAACCCTGGTCTCCTCGCCAGAGTCCATCAGATGGTCAACCTGCAAAAAGAATGAAGTTAAAGCGCCTCAAAAGCTAAATTCAGGACAAAGCAACTCAAAAAGCAGTGTTAAAAGTGAATGTCAAAATAGAACATTAGAGAGTGGGTTTTGTAAATTAATTTTTTCAAATTGAACCTACAAGAGGTAAATTTCCCTCTAAACATCTTCATTATGCCTCTATGAGCTAGCAAAGAAGAGCAAGAGGGCGGAAAGAGAGAAAGAGGGCGAATTGCAGAAAAATTAAGGAGATTTCTGGTGCGCGACCACTCGGGCAGTGTGCGCGACCACCTGGGCGGTGCGCGACCACTCGGAGCCTCCTCCACAGTTCAAATTTCTAACGCGCGCGACCACTCGGGTGTGCGCGACCACTCGGAGCCTGCGCGCGACCACTCAGGCTCCCACTCACAGAACCTTCCTAAATCCACTCAAATCGCGTTTTGGTTTGCTAATTGCTCGAGGTAGGCCTCTCTAATGTATTGAATGTTTGAAACATGGATGATGAGCTTGTGTTCATGCATTTTTACCATCAAAAATATGAAGAGAAATAGGTTTAGTGATTGTTTGTTCATGTAGGCAATTTTGCTAAGGTTGCTGTTTGCTTTCAAGGTTTTTAATTCCTCTTTATTCCCTCCATTACTCCTATTAGATTTACAATTGTCATAATGTGTCTCTATCTCATCACATTTGCAATGAATATCAATTCCCCATTCCTTATACCTAAAACCCTAATCCCTCTCATATGCATCCCTTAAACCCTAATTCCTTCCCCACAGCAATATTATAAAAATATATATATATATAAAAACATAGCAAGAATCAAAATAGTGATGTGTAAAAGGAAAGAGCAATTGCAATGGTAAAAATAATAAAACAAAAAAGACAAAAAACAGAGGAAAAGATTACTATGTGTAGCCAAGCCATTGCAAGAACAAAAGAAACTTATTGCTGTGCATAGTCCTCACAAATACAGTGAAAACAAGGCTGTGTTATTCAAAGCAAAAATAAAGCAAATACAGCTGTACATATTTATTAAAGGACATGCTGCTCTGAAATACTGTTTGCAAAAGAATGTTGTTGTGTCTCCAAAACCAAACCCTACGAATCCTTTTCCCTTCTATCCCCCTAATACCCTTGATGCAATGCATCTCCTTTCTCTTTTGAATTTGTTAAGTAAAGCCCTCCTCCCCTTATGACAAATGTAAATTAATTCCTTATTTCCCCTTAGCATCAAAAGTACATCAATCCCTTGGAAAAACAGAGTATGCCTAATAATGCACAGTCACAGGACAAAATCTAAGAGCTATCTGTTGATGCTAGTAATCAGTGCTGCCCCATCTCCTGTATTACATGCTACCCCTTATCCCCTGTTGAAAAATGTATTGTCCTTTCCCTTGGTGACCTTATTACATGTCTTCCCTAATAAAGATATTTCTTTGCAAATGATTTCCCGATGATGAGAGATGAGATAACATGTTTGACATTTTGTGAATTATTCCTTAAAAGTTCCCTGTTTTTATATATTTTCCCATTCCTTATGAAAAAGTCCCTCCCCTAACATTTCCCTCATGATTTTTTCCCCTTGAAAACAGCATACTTCTCAGCATTTTGCAGGCAGGGCAGCAGTCAACTTTGTCTATTTTCTCCACCTTGCTCAATAACACCATGTCAACCACTGAAACTAATGAGCAAGGTGATGACCGGTCTTCTTCTACGGAGGTTGAGGCACAGCAGAGGCCTCGTAGGGGTGGCAAAGGTGGTCATCATGGGAGAGAAGAGCCCACATCTTTAGCAGAATTACAGGCTTGCCCATTGGCAGTGACTTGTTTCCAGTACATGTCATGTTTCCAGTTTTGCGAGAGGCTTGCCCAGATTCAGCACCACAGGGAGTTGGCCCGGCTATTTGTTTTGCGCCTTCATGATGGACAAGTTACTCTTGCAGGGGTGAATTTTGTGTTTTCTCCTGAGATGATTTCAGAGGCTACCGGGATACCCAATGTGGGTGAGGTGTGGCCAAAGCGCAAATGGCTGGATTTTGTTTATTTTGAGCCATATTTCAGGCCAGCATTCGTACATCACTTGTCAGGGAACTTTCCTTTCAGATTCCTCCGAGAGGAGTATGCTCCGATCATGCGGCTTATCATGCATTACTTCACATGTGAGGGAAGGTTTTCACGAGTCTTTGCTTGTCACATTCACCTGTTGATGCACTTTACCCGAGTGAGGATGATGAACATCCCGGTTTACTTCTTCCAGGACATTCAGAGGATGGTGTCCGTGTTTCAGAGGCAGTCCCCAGCTCAGCATCATAGGAGTTTGTGCCATCATGGTCTCATCCAGCTCATTGTTTCCCATCAGTTGAGTCAGCAGGGCATTCCATGGGCAGACTTCATTTCTCATGAGTTCTTTACAGTGCCACCACAGCCACAACCAGAGCCAGAGGCCATTCATGAGGCAGGAGGTCCATCACACCAGCCCGAGATTATTGTTCCGAGACATGTTGTTTCCCCACCGCAGCTTACATATCAGAGGGGTCATAGGACCTTATTTGCAGCAGCTCGACGAGTATTTTCTCCACACCAGGTGGAAGGGGCCTCGCATTCTTCATCAGCAGAGGCAGTACAGGAAGGCAAGCAGCCCATGGTTGAGGATGAGAGAGCTGGCGATACACATCATGATTTCATTGACCTTGACGCTCACTCTCCTTCTTCAGATTTTTATGAGCTTATCAGACAGAGATAGGAGGAGAACCTCGTGTTGCAGCAGAAGCTCGAAATGGCTCAGTGGACCATCACTTATCTAGAGCAGCGCAACAGACAATTAGAGGCGGAGAAAGAACTTGATGAGCTATGGAGGATCCGCGGTAATCGAGGTTTGAACCGTAGGAGGCCCGGGGACCCATTGCCTGCCGACCGGGAGTCTTTGCTCATTCAGGCAAATGCTCGCTTGGAGAAACTGTTGGAGAAAGCCAACCAAGATAAAAGGCTGCTACGGAACATGAAAACTCATTATTGGGCGAGAATGCATGTTTGCAAGGCAAAAATGAAGATACTCCAAAGGAAGTTGTCCGAGGCCCGCAAGAGGAGGAAGAAGACCAACCCGCTCCGTATCTTGGCTGAGGCCTCTCTTACTCACCATGATACTCATTAGCCTCCTCCTGGCAGAAAACTCAAGAAATTTTGAGAGTTTTGAGGCATTTTTGGCATTTTTGAGAATTTTACAGGTTTTGGCCATTGGAGTGGTCTCACCCCGCGCGCGACCACTCGTGGGGACAGGTCAGAACGGGGAAAACTCTACATTTTTGGAATTTTCATGCAAAAATACACTTGCCTATGGATGGAATTCAAATTTTATGGAGATTTGGACTTCCAAAAGCTCAAAATACATGCAAATTTTGACTTTCTGCCCCTTTTTTGAGTTGCAGAAAGCTGCCTTGGGAGAAATGACTTTTGAGGGGTCAAATCAACTCCAAATTCAGAAATTCCAGTGGGGTTGGAAAGTAGACTCATATAACTTTCCAACAAGCTATCTTACACCTGATTTGGACACCAGGAAGGCCCTCAAACACAGCTGCCAATGTGCGCGACCACTCCAAGGGAGGGGCGCGACCACCCAGGGAAATTTCACCATTTTGACTATTTCGGCCTGCAAAACATTGTTTTTACTTTGGTTGACTTTTGATGTATGTAAATGATGGATTGTTGGGTAATTTTCATGGCACATGGATACATTTACTCTCCTTTAACACTTCTAGAAGTTTCCTTGATGTAAATAGTGAATATTAAATGCATGGATGGGTTACCTAAGTTTTAGAGGCAAGTTGTTTTGACTGCCTATTATCTAGTGCTCAGTTTAGAATTAGTTCAAACTGCTCCTAGGAAGCTGAGCTCGACCCCTAGAGGTGGGGAAAGGAGTTAGATGATCTATATTATGCCTTCTCTTGCTCACTTTAATGGTTGGACTCTGGAGGGAGAAGCTCTATTGTATATTTTACTTGTATCTCTGCAATTTGAGAAAAAGGAAGGCCAGGGTTTTGCAGACATCATTGTGGATTCTTGTGTTGATGGTGTGTTTCCTACTTGTCATTGTAAGTGTGTTTATGTGTTCCATCTCTTATTCTATTGCTGCTAATTAAACAAAAGAAGTGATAAAGTTTGAATTCATGCATGCCATGCTCAGCTTTCAATTTTGTTTAATATTTATGTTTTCCACTGTCTAAAGAGGATTCAAAGTCATTGTTTGCCCTCTTTAGCTCCCTCTCTTTCTTCCTTGATCATCCATCTCAGCTTAAGGCATCAGCACAAACTCCTACCTTGCCCCAAAGACCCACCTGCAAAAACTGAGCTCAATCCCCACACCTTGAATTGCACTCCCTCCAATTGCCACCAAAAAACCCCAAAAACTTTAAATCAACCCTCCTTATCAGTTTACTAGCCTAATATTAGTGTTCCTAATTGGGTCAGCTCATCCTATTGAAAGATCTACCGAGTTTGACCAGAGAGAGCCTTCTCATACCCCGTAGGGCTAGCTACGAGGTGAAATGGTTTGATGTTGCCTTGAAGGTTTACCTTCCTCAGCCTAGGGTGAAATCTCAAGCGCTAACAGGGTCATCAAATCTTCCCTCAGTATTTGTTTCTCATAACGATGAAATGAGCAAACTTTGGCATGAGCGATTTGGTCACTTAAACTATCGCTTCCTTCAGCATCTATGTAAAGAAAATATGGTGACAGGTCTTCCTATGGTATCTTGCAGAGATGGTGTTTGTTCCGGATGTGTACTCGGAAAACATCATCGGGACAGTTTTGAAAAACGTGCCTCTTGGCACGCCTCAGCCCCTTTACAGCTTGTGCATAGTGATTTATGTGGTCCACTTCCAATTGTTTCATTCTCTGGCTGCAAGTATTTCTTAACTTTCATTGATGATTTCTCCAAACGCACTTGGGTATACTTCTTAAAACTCAAGAGTGAAGTATTTAACACATTTTTGGCCTTCAAGGCCTTTGTTGAAAAACAATCTGGACATCAAATTCTTAAGCTAAGATCTGATAATGGCGGAGAATATGTTAAAAACACATTCATCAACTTTTGCACTGAGAATGGAATTCAAATGCAACATACTGTTCCATATACTCCACAACAAAATGGTGTAGCTGAAAGGAAGAATCGCACCTTAAAGGAAATGGCTAATTGTATGCTACAATCTAAAGGACTTGGTCTTAGTTTTTGGGCAGAAGCAATTAACTGTGCAAATTACATAATAAATCACACTCCTACTAAGGCTTTAAAGAATATCACTCCAGAAGAAGCATGGAGCTCAATCAAACCAGATGTAAGTCACTTTCGTGTTTTTGGAAGTGAAGTGTGGGCCCATATTCCAAATGAAAAGCATAAAGCTTTAGAACCTAAGAGTGAAAAATGTACTTTTGTTGGATATTCTGAAGATGCCAAAGGTTATAGACTTATTCCATTTAAGTCCAAAAATGTTATCATTAGAAGAGATGTAAAATTTGATGAAAATATATCAGCCTGCGAGCCTAGTCCGGCGGATGTGCCACCTCTCCCTATCTCTTCTACTTTTGAAAACATTTCTTCTTCAGATGATGAAAGTGAGGATGACAATCCTCCCCCACCATCTGAGGATCCTCCTTCAGCTCCTCAGCTTCCAAAATGGGTTCGTGCTACTCGAGATGCAGCAGGTGATCTTGCCGGTGATCCTACAAATCAACGACACACACGTTCTCAGTTTGACAGAGCCTCTTCTTTACTGGCTCAAGCTCTAGTAAATTATGATCCTGACACCTTTGCAGAAGCTTCAGGCCATCCAGATTGGGAAGCAGCTATGAATGAAGAATATCATTCATTATTAGCAAATGATACATGGGATCTTGTTCCTCTACCAAAGGGACGAAAACTTGTTAGATGCAAATGGGTTTACAGAACCAAGTATGGACCAGATGGGAAAGTTGATAAACATAAAGCTCGTCTTGTTGCTAAAGGTTTTTCACAGGTTGAAGGCATTGACTACACTGAAACCTTCTCCCCTGTTGCCAAAATGAACTCTATCCGCCTTGTTCTTTCCCTTGCTGCCTCGTTCAAATGGGAAGTCCATCAGATGGATGTTAAATCCGCCTTCTTGCATGGGGACTTGCATGAAGAAATCTATATGGAACAACCTATTGGCTTTATACAAACAGACTCCAGCCTTGTATGTCGGCTTAAGAAATCCCTTTATGGTCTCAAGCAATCTCCTCGAGCTTGGTATGCCAAAATGGATAACTTTCTTTTAGAATCTGGCTTTTCTAGGTGTCATTCTAACAATACTGTCTACACCAAGAAAGTGGGCAAGTCCCTTATCATTCTTGTTCTTTATGTTGATGATCTTATCCTGACTGGTAGTGATCCCAACCTTATAAACCATGTGAAGTCTAGCCTTAAAAGGAAGTTTGAAATGACAGACTTAGGACACTTACATTATTTTCTTGGTCTTCAAGTCTTGCAATCCAAGGAAGTTATTTCCCTTTCTCAGTCCAAGTATGCCTGTGATATTCTACGCCATTTTCACATGGAAGACTGTAAGCCAGCCCCTTCTCCCTTTCAGTCTGGAGTCAAACTTTCAGTCACTTGTACTTCTCCTGAAGTTGATGCTACCTTATACCGTCAACTTGTAGGAAAACTTTTGTATCTAACCCATACTCGTCCTGACCTTTCCTTTGTTGTTGGCCTTGTGGCTTCGTCAGATCCTGTCAGAGTTTGGCTTTCAGCAGCAGCATCCAACTACACTTTAGTGTGATAATCAAAGTGCCATTCAACTATGCAAAGATCCAGTCCAACATCAGCGCAGCAAACACATTGAACTGCACATGCACTTCATCAGAAAGCTCATTCATGACCATGTTCTTGAAGTGCAATATTGTTCAATAGATGATCAAGTTGCAGACATCTTCACAAAGGCTCTCATAGAGGCGAAGTTCACTAAACTTCGATTTATGGTTGGAGTTCAGGAAGTTGTCACTGAGGGGGGATAGGCTCTAGTGCCTCCTTCCTTCTCCTATTGTGTCATATTTTTAAATCCTTCAATCCTATCCCAAGTTGTTCTTAAGGGGGGATGTTAGGATATTCCGACACATAGGAAATAGTTAAGTACAACTTGGTCTAGTATAGAGTTAGGTATAGAGTTAGGTAAAGTGTGTTTCTTTACCTTGTACATTTTGTAACTTACAATCCGACGGTCACGATATGTAGTGATCTGACGGTTCATTCTCTCCTCGGTATTACCGACACTTGATCCGTGGCTTGACACCCGATTGGTCCATGATTTCTATTTAAAGCGCATGGAGGGCCATTTGTAGTGTAATCGTCTATGAGAGAAGCTTATGTAAATTTTCATTCTTTTATTAATAAATTGCCTGAAGTGGCCACATTGGCTCAGGTCGTGGACTGTTTCCCTCTTTGAGGGTTTTAACCACGTCAAAAATACTGGTGATTGATCTGCGATCTGGTTGTGAGCGATGTCCTTTGGTGTTCTGTCTGAGGAACTTACCCTGTAAATTCCTACAGGTGGTTCGCCACAACTTAAAGCATTTGCTTCTTCAAGCATCTACAATATGCAGTTTTCAAATATTAATGGAAATTATGATTTTTCCTTGGGGAAAAAAAATATTAAATAGGGTTTAGTATTAAACCCTAAAGTCTTAAACTCAATATTATAAACCTTATATATAAATCAGAAGATTAAACCATATATTATAAATCATATATTAAACATTATATTAAAAACCCTAACATTATAAACCATATATATTGAACACCCTATATTATAACCCTAATATTATAAACACTAATATTAAACCCTAATATTATAAACCCTATATATTAAGCACCCTATATTATAAACGTGATATTATAAACCCTAATATTAAACCCAACATTATAAACTCAATATTATAAACCATAATATTAAACCCAATATTATAAACCCTAATATTATAAACCAAATATTATAAACCCAAAATAATAAACTCTATACATTAAACCTGATATATTAAATACCCTATATTATTAACCCAATATTAAAAACTATAATATTAAACCCACAATTATAAACCATAATATTAAACCCAATATTATAAAGTGGAAATAAACCTTACATCATAAACTCTATATATGAAACCTTGAGCACTAATATTATAAACCCTATTATTATAAGTCTTATATGTTAAACATGCTATATTATAAACCCTAATATGAAACCTAATATTATAAACCCTATATATTAAACTCTAATAACATAAGTCCTAATATTAAACCTTATATATTAAACACTCTATTATAAACCTAATACTATGAACACTAATATTAAACCCATTATTATAAACCTATTGTAGCTGCTACAACCCCCCTCCAAAATTTTGAACATGCTTTGATTTTGGAGCCTCCCTTTGACCATAAGAACTATTTTTTAACTTGCATCAAGTTTTCTTCTTAAAGTATTAAACGTCACAACCTTATATTCCTTTATGTCAAGCTTGTGATGTCTTAATTGTGCTTGTTGAAAATGCAGCAAAAAATTCCTAAATTAATTTTGTCCTTGAATTAAATTAGGAGAAAAATTGTAATTCCACATCACAAGACAACGTGTACAAGTTAACTAAGTTAATTTGACCTAGTTGGTTCAGTTAATTCAATTTGAGGGTCTAAGTTGAGTCATGTAGAGCGTCTCCTACATTACAGGAGCCCTGGTTGAGTTTATTTTGAGTTGTAATTAATTAATTCAGTTTAACGGAGCTAAAGTTAGTTAAACTACTTCCAACTTATGGAGGAACTAGTAGGAGGTTAGACAGTGGGGTTTTGCTTCATGTGTTCAACTAATTAACTGATGATTCAGTCATAAATAACTCATGCATGTCATGTGTGAGATTTACCCAGTTGATATTGGAGTTCAAGGGCAGTGTATTATCAGTTGTATAATCATACAAATTGTACAGGTGGTGCATGCAGTCAGAGGAAGGCCTATGATGGATTGCATAATTCCAATTGAGGAATTTCCATAATTAATAGGGGCTAATTCCCAAGGAAATAGTGCAAGGAAGTAGGGACTTGGGCAAGCAAAAAATTGTTTAAGTATTGGCCAAGGCTTGTCCAAGAAGTAGTGAAACAGATAGAGATAGTGCAGAAATGGTTCAAGCTTGAGAAAAGCATTGTAATCTTCTCATATTTTCTGACTAATGCAATATACAGATAGTAAGGGTTTTTAGTTATGGATTTCCCCAGGAAATCATTGTGTAATGTATTGATTGAATTATTTCTCTTGTATGCTTCGTGATTTCGTGATCAAATAATTATTTCCTCTGATGAATAGAGTATATTCAAGTCTATTGTTTTAGTAAAATACAATTAGTAGTTTGAATCTACAAGGAATTTCTACATGGTATCGGAGCATAAATCACTCTAGAAGAGGAGAATACAAGTTTGTCTTTTACAAGTGAAATCGAATTTGCAATATCATTATTTAGAGTCAGTAGGATATCGTTATACGGATTGAGACTCGAATATTCCCTTGAGAATATTTTGAACTATATTGCTTGGAAAGACAGGATGGAGGCAATGTTGGAGGACAATGGGCTAAGGAATTCATAGACACTGATATTCCTAAGCCAAGTGATGCTCAATGTTAGGTCCCTATACTACTAGTGTAACCCCTTATTGTTATTAGTGCAACCCCATTATTGTATTATTGTGCCCATATATTCCCCATGTTCTTATTATTGTGCCCCGTAGAAGCTCACTATTGTTATTGTTGTGCCCCTACAATATTATTGTTATGTAGGCTCTAATTGTATTGGGACCTCTTAGACTCCTATATATAGAAAGGAGGTCTTATCATTTGTATCATCCAAGAATTGTTCATTTGTGTAATGTAAATGAGGTTTACCCCTTGAAGAGGCTGATTTTGAAATCGTTGATCTATCTTTTCTATCTTTTTGTGAGCTCGTTTCATAACATTTGGTATCAAAGTGTTGGATTCTAGGGTTTTGCTGCTCCAAACAAGTCATTGTGGAAATTTTGCAATAAATTTTTTTGTACGATGTTTCAGAAGCTGAAATTAAAACCCATTTGATCCGAAATCGTGATAAACCTCGGGTCCTAATTTCAGATCTTGTCTCGCTATACTTTTGGAGATATAATCTAAGTAAGTTGGGGTTTTTGCAAGCTCCCGAATTACATCCCAAATAGGTGACCGTGGGAAAATCGTCCTAACTTTCTCTCTAAGCATTAGATTTAAATCTCGTAAGAAGTTATAGGAAGAGCACAGACTGTAGTTTTTTGTGTATCATTTTCAGGTCCGAAGGTCTAAACAGCGACATTGGAACTTCGTACAAGTTTGCTCTACTTGAAAAAAGTATATAATCAGGTCATCTTGGGCGATTGGGCATAACTTTTTCTTGGAGAATCCAATTTCGATCAGACTAGTGTCGTTGGAAAGAGGACACAGAGGGATACCACAGGTCACAATTTTAGACCTTGGAGATCCGAAATTTTAGAGATACAATAGATTCCAAATTGACCTCCTAAAAGTAAGAAAAAGAATGACTCGAATCAAGAAAATAGAAACACCTAGTAAGCAAAATAGGAGGGATGATTTAAATAATGTGATCGAAGATATGATCAATAAGATAAATGGTATAGAAGAACAACTAAATGGGAACATGGAATATTTGAAATACATGGAAGGTTTGAAGGAAGGTGGGACAAAGTCACTACAAGAAAGGCTTCCTAATGCCAAAAAGGTAGTAGAGGAAACTCATGATGAGAATAAAATAAATGTTAATCATGATTTCATAGACTCCAATGTTTCATTGAAGACCCACCATATTCCAAATATAGATATAATAAAATTTGATGGCAAGGATCCGGTAACTTTGATACTACAGATGAAGCAATATTTTGATCTACATGATGTGCAACCGCCACAAAATGTATGTATTGCATCTTTATATTTAGAATTAAATCAGGTTTTAAGGTATAGAGGGATTTGTTCTTGTAAACCACTTGTCACTTGGTCAATTTTCATGGAGGAAATGACAGCACATTGTGAGGATACAAAGAGCAACACCTTCTTTAGCCAATAGATAAATCTCAAACAAAAGGGTTCAATGGTAGAGCACATTCAGGACTTCCAAAAAATGAATATAAGGGTAAATGATATTCCAGAGAAGAATAGGATTGAAGTCTTCATAGGGACTTTAACTGATAACATCCAACATGAGGTTCGCCTTTGGGAACCCGATTCATTCGAGAAGGCATACAGGTTGGCAAGAAAAATTGAAAGCAAAATTATGGCAACAAGGAAACCTACCACTCATAACTATAAAGATGGAAGTGTTGTTGCTCCTAGCCTTTCACCACCTACAAGGTTGACACCACAACAATTGGAAGAAAAAAAGAGTAAAACGGCTTTGTTACTATTATGATAGAAAATACACTAAAGGTCATAAGTGTGCTGAGAAGAAATTAATTTACATAGATGGGGAAGCGGAGCAAGAAAAGGAACAAGAAACGTCAAAAGAAGAGGATATACACCAGGAACCAATCCCAGAGAAAGAAGAAATGAATTTGACCATATCTTGTAATACATTAACAGGAATTACCACTCCTCAAACTCTCAAGATAGAAGGGCGTATCAAGAAGAAAAAGGTAATAGTGTTGATTGATTCAGGTAGTACCCATAATTTTATTCATTGTATGATAGCCAAGGAATTGAATTGCTTCCTATATCCAGCACCAAAGTGTTAAGTAATGGTTGCAAATGAAAGAACCATAAATTGCTCTGGAAAGTGCCATAATGTCAAGCTATCTATGGGAGAATACGTCTTGAATAGTCCAATGCTTTCCATTCCAATGGGTGGTGCTGATGTTGTACTAGGAGTCCAATTGCTACAATCTTTGGGTACAATAGCTTTTAATTTTCAAGAAATTTTCTGGAAATTTTTTTGGGAAGGAAAGGAAGTTGAATTAAGGGGTATCACAGGGAAACCAGGAAAGATAATTAGCTCTAATAGCATGACAAAGCTTCTAAAGAAAGAAAAAAGGGGCGTAATTGCACAATTATGTTCACTAGAGGTTCCCACATTGAAATCATCTATTTCTCTAGATCTCCAAAAACTTTTGGAAAATCATTCCAAAGTATTTGAGACTCCCAAAGACCTCCCACCTATTCATGATCATGATCATGATATTCATTTGATTCCAAGAAGTGTTCACCCAAACATCAGGCCTTACAGATATCCATATGCCTGAAAGAGTGAAATTGAACGTATGGTTGCAGAAATGCTAGAGGTTGGTATAATTCAACCTAGTCAAAGTTTTTCTCTGCTCCAGTGGTATTCGTACACAAGAAGAAGGCATCATGGTGCATGTGTCTGGATTATAGGGATCTCAACAAGCTTACTATTAAAAATAAATTTCCCGTTCCTGTCATTGATGAATTATTAGATGAATTACATGGAGAAATTTACTTCACCAAGTTGGATCTTCATTTAGGATATCATCAAATTAGAATGAAGACTGAAGAAATTCCAAAAACAACATTTAGAACTCATAAGGGTCATTATGAATTTTTGGTCATGCCTTTTGACCTTACCAATGCACCTTCTACATTTCAAGTTTTGATGAATTCCATTTTCAAACCCTTCCTGAGAAAATTTGTGTTAGTATTTTTTGATGATATACTAATCTACAAGAAGTCTTGGAAGGATCATGTTCAACATGTTGATAGGGTGCTCAAACTATTGGAGGAGAAACAATTATATGCAAAAATCTCCAATAGTTTCTTTGGAGTAAAAGAGGCGGAATATTTGGGTCATATTATATCTCATGAAGGTGTTAAGGTAGACCCTAGAAAAATTAAATCCATTAAGGAATAGAAAATTCCCACATCCATAAAGCATCTGTGAGGATTTCTCATGTTGACAGGGTATTATCACAAGTGTGTTAAGAATTATGGGAAACTAGCAGCACCTCTAACAACATTACTAAAGAAAGATGCATTTTCTTGGACTCCAGAATCAATGAAGGCCTTTGCACATCTTAAAGAAGCAATGTGCCAAGCACCAATCTTAGCTACACCAGACTTCACAAAAACCTTTACTATGGAATGTGATGTCTCAAGAAATGGAATTGGTGTTGTTTTAATGCAAGAAGAAAGACCCATTGCTTTTGAACGTTGTCCAATCAAAGGAAAGTATTTACACAAATCTATTTACGAGAACGAAATGTTGGCAATACTACATGCACTTAAGAAATGGCGACCTTACCTAATGCGAAGACACTTCAAGGTAAAAAGAGATCATGATAGTCTTAAATAATTTTGAGAAAAAATATTATCTTCAAAAGAATAGCAAAAGTGGGTCACAAATATGTTGGTTATGACTTTGAAATCATCTACAAAAAAGGGAAGCAAAATGTTGTTGCAGATGCACTCTCAAGAAAGGATGAGGATGTGGAAGCATTGTTTTGTGCCATTTCTATTATCCAACCAGATTGGATAAACGAAGCAAGGGATGAATGGAAGAATGACAAAGAAGTGTGGCCACTCATTCAAAAGTTGCAGAAGATCCCTGTTCAAACAATATTGCTAGAACTTAACGAGGAAGGAAAAATCATATTGGAACATGAAGCAGCCACATAAACAAGAAATCGATAGCTACAAAATAGATCAATTTTAGAGTATCTCATCAAGTGGAAGAACTTACCCGCTAAAGAGTCCACATGGGAGGATGAGAATTTTATATAGAAGCATCTAGAACTACTCAAATGTTGAGGACAACACTTTTTGAAGGAGAGGGACATGTTAGGTCCCTATACTACGAGTGTAACCCCTTATTGTTATTAGTGCAAACCCCTTATTGTATTATTATGCCCATATAGTCCCCATGTTATTATTATTGTGCCCCATAGAAGCCCATTATTATTATCATTGTGCCCCTACAATATTATTGTTATATAGGATCTGATTGTATTGGGACCCCTTAGACTCCTATATATAGAAAGGAGGCCTTGTCATTTGCATCATCCAAGAATTGTTCATTTGTGTAATGTAAAGGAGGTTTCCCCCTTGAAGAGGTTGATTTTGAAGTCGTTGATCTATCTTTTCTATCTTTTTGTGAGCTGGTTTCATAACACTCAAGACCTAGAAGAGTGGAGAAAATGTGTTGCAAAGGTGAGAAGGATTATCCTATAAGGAGTATGAGATCATATTGTTTTGGATATCCATGGTAAGGAGACTCCAAATGCAATGTGGAAATCCTTGACATACATGTTTCAGAATAGCAATGACCACAGGAAGTTGGCACTGAAGGACAAGCTCAGGAAAATCAAGATGGAGAAGGACGACACAATACCAAAGTACTTGACAAAGTTCACCCAATGTCAAGATGAGCTTGTAAATGTTGGTGTTGCAGTTTCTAAAGATGATCTAGTCATCCTAGAACTTCTAGGCCTTCCCAAGAGCTGGCACAACTACCAGGATTTGGTAAATGGGAGGGAGAAGCTACCAGAGTGGGATCATTTGTGGTCTAACTTGGTGCAAGAAGAGATTTGATGGAACACCATAGATGGTACCTCATCCAAATAATTGGTAGAGGACTTCGCATTAGTCATCAAAGGAAAGAAAGCTAAAGGAAAGCAGTCCCAATGCGAGGAGAGAAAGAAGAAAGACTTGTCCAACATCAAGTGTTTTCACTATCATGAATTCGGGCATTATGCCACTAAATGTCCACATAATAAGGCAAGCAAGAAGGAGCCTGCAGTAGCAGCAGCAGGTGAATATCTAGCTTCATAATTCAAGATTGATTTTACTCTCATTGCATGCATGGAAAGTACAATAATGGGAATCATGTGGTATCTCAACAGTGATGTGTCATTCCATATGACAGGAAATAGAGATCTCTTCAATGACTTGGAGGAGAAATACCTCAAGCAAGAAAATTGAGTTTGGAGACAACGGGAGGTATAGCGCGATCGGTATCTATATAGTTATTTTTTAGAGGGAGTCTATCTCCCCTCTTAGACTCAATTATGTGAGGTTTTTTCTAGGTCTAAAGAAGAATATTGTTTCCATCGTGGTATTGGAAGATCGTTGCTACACTGTGATATTTAGCAAAGGAAAGGTTTTCCTTAGAAACATTGCCACGGGACAGGTGAAGCAGATCAGTGTGCGAGTCAAGAGCCTATATGCACTTGAGGTTGAAGATGCATGCAAATCCTTGAGGAGGAAGGAAAATGTTAAAGACTTGGTGGTTGAGAGGGAGCATAATTTACCTCTCAAAATGGAGCCTCCGAAGTAGCCTCAGCAAGTTGTGGAGAAGCCACAATTGGAGAAGCAGAGAGGAGACAGAGTAGAAAAATCCACTCAAGTAGAGACCTCTAGTAGGGGGGATTCTAAGTTAAGTGGGTAGAGGGAGATCATGCATCCACACCTCCATGTGTGAGGTGGGGCAATATGAAACCTTAGTCCAAGAGTTTCATAAATTCGACAGGGTCCATTGAGGTGTGTTTGTCTCATGGATCATTACCTTGTTATGGGGGCCCAGAGTATTCAGTAGCAGGAGGATCAATGTCAGTCAGATACTAAGGAGTGCATAGAAGTGTTGAAATCAGAGCAAGAGGCTCAGTAGCAGAGTCAGCAACAACACAGTTTTCCCAGTAGATAGTTGCAGATTGATTTGGTGATTATTTTTATTTTTATTTTTTATGCTATTCAGTTGCAGACATTGTAGTAGCAACAACAATAGTGAGAATAATTGCATGTAATACATTCCAAAGGTGTTCTATCAGGGTAGATGTGAATCCCTTTCTTTTTGAGAGGGAGTGTTGAAAATGCAGCAAGAAATTCCTAAATTAATTTTGCCCTTGAATTAATTTAGGAGAAAAATTGTAATTCCAAATCACAAGACAACTTGTACAAGTTAACTAAGTTAATTTGACTTAGTTGGTTCAGTTAATGTGAGTTGAGGATCTAACTTGATTCATGTAGAGTGTCTCCTACATTATAGGTGCCTTGGTTGAGTTTATTTTGATTTGTAATTAATTAATTCAGTTTAACTTAGTTAAAGTCAGTTAAACTAGTTCCAACTTATGGAGGAACTAGTAGGAGGTCAGACAGTGGGGTATTGCTTCATATGTTCAACTAGTTAATTGATGATGCACTCATAAATAACTCATGCATGTCATATCTGAGAGTTACCCAGTTGATATTGGAGTTCAAGGGAAGTGTACTATCAGTTGTATAATCATTCAAATTGTACAAGTTTTGCATCCAGTCAGAGGAAGGCCTTATGATGGATTACGCAATTCCAATTGAATACTTTCCCTAATTAATAGGGGCTAACTGACAAGGAAACAATGAAAATAAGTAGGGAATTGGGAAAGCATAAAATTGGATAAGTATTGGCCAAGTCTTGTCTAGGAAGCAGTGAGACAATTAGAGATAGTGCAGAGGTTGCTCAGGCTTGAGAAAACCATTATAATCTTCTCATATTTTCTGATTATTGCAATATACAGACTGCAAGGGTTTTTAGTTGTGGCTTCCCCGGGAAATCATTGTGTAATGTATTGATTGAATTCTTTCTCTTGTATGCTTCGTGATTTCATGATTTGTTCATTGTTTCCGCTTATGAGTAGAGTAGATTCAATTCTATTGTTTTAGTAAATTGAAATTAGCAGTTTGAATCTACAAGGAATTCCTACAGTGATTTCCTTGTAACAGTTGTTGGGCACCCCATGATGATAGTTATTCCTTATCGATAGTAGTTGCATGACTCCTAAAGATAAACAAATCACTTTTTTTAAAACAAGATAAGTCTTGCCTTGATGGCATTGATTGCATGCCTTGCTATGAGGGATTGTGCAATCCTTAGACATAGTGAACTTCACAACTCCTTTTTGAAGTGAATTGTCCAACCCTTTGAGTCAGGAAACTGTGCAATTAGTTGTGGAAGAAAACTGTGCAACCTCTTGCAGCAATGAACTGCACAATCCACTAAGACAGTGAACTGCAAAGTCTTTTGAGTCAATCAATTGCGCAGATCCCTGAGTAAGACAACTATGCATTTCTTGAAAACAGGAAGTGTACACTTCCCAAGGATAGCCATGTGCACTTCTAATTAGCATTGTGGCATGTGTATCTAAATTTATTATTTTACATGTGTTAATCAACTAAGAGTGGCTCCTTGATTTTAGGCATGTACATCTGAAACCCAAACCCTAATCCCGTGGATGCTCACCTATATAAGAAAAATATTATAGAGCTCATTCTCACACTCATATTTGGAGCTCTATTCATTCTCGTGAGCACTAAGAGATTTTGGTCGTAATTGTGTTGCTTTTCCGAGTAAGTTTCTCAACTATCACTTTTTGTCGCTTTTTCTTTCGCTTTTGTTGATTTTTCTTTCGCAAGTGTTGTTTCTTCCTAATTTTCATGTAGCAAGTGTTGTTTCTACTATTATTAGCTTCTACAACTATCGTTTTATTCTTTTTCATTTCTTTTCTAGTGTCCCTTCACATTCCTTGTCTTTTCGCCTACTAGTAATTATTATTGTTGGGTCTATTTATGCATGCATGTCCTTTTCCTTTCATTATATTTCTTGCTCGATGTGAGTGACTTGTTTGGATGAATATTGGGCCGATCCACATCCTTCCTCCCATTAGTTAGCATATCTTGAGACTTGCCCCCTACCAAAGATAACTACACAGATCCTAGAATATTCTTCCCTCCTCAACTTTGCATTGTGCAATATCTTCCAGTAGAGGTTCCCCCTTTCCCTTTGCATCTACGTACTCCGCCATCCCTGGGTCCCAAGTTGCGCATCGTGCAATGCCAATCAGTAGAGAGGCTCTCATTCCCTTTGCAACTACACATTGTTTAGTACAAGGCCTCTCTCTAATAGTAACTATGCATTACACAATTCCATTCCCCAATTAATCTACCTTTCAATCAAGGGTCCACACAATCTTCCCTCAGACACTACGCAGTACGCATTTCTAGTGACCAATGAGGTCACTTTGCCTCATTTGTACTCTATCATTACGCGATCCTCCTTCTAAGTAGTTTTATTCCACTTTTGATTGATTAGATTAGCTTATCATTTGTGGAATTGATTTGTTATCACCATGAGTGCATATATTTTATCAGGTACTACAGATCCAGAACACATTAGTCTTTCATCATCTACTAGCATTATGCCGCCAAAGAAAGGATCATCAAAGGTGGTCTCAGAAAGTAGTATTGAAGATGTCATTAATAGTAGCTCGACAAGATTATCTATATTTTCAATCACCCAATGCTACATTAACAAATAATCTAATGTTACATGGCTCATTATCAAGGATGTATTCAATTCAAAGGAGTTCGTAGAGGATCTAGAAGATAGGGAAGTCTATGAGAATATCAAGCAATTACGGTTCCACAAAGTTTCATGCAGGTATCATGTGTTGCCTTATGTCAATGCCATCAAATGGCTATTACATGGTATATACACTAAGAACATGGTGCTCAACATTGTTAGTGGGTGGTAGCTTGCATTGTACCTGCCACATGACTTTCACTCATATTACACATTTCTGAAGCCTTAGCAGCACTTTGATTCCTAGTTTTATGCAGCTTGGAGTTATTTAAACACCAGAGACTTGACCAAGTCATTGTGGCAGGAACTAGCTAAGATTCACCAGAATCCTTATGGTGCTTATAAGGCCAAGTCTCTCATAACAGTTTACTAGTACTTGATGGCTATGTGTTGTAGGTCTATATACGAAAGAATAATTAATCATCTGATGAAGGTTGGATCTTCATGCTTTATCTACTCATCACATAAGGGAAAGTATTCAACTAGGAAATTTTTTTATCCCAGCAATTGATGATTAATTTGAACCAGGTGAAAGAGCCAAAAAAGGTCAAGCAGCCATAGTTTTACATGCCTGCCTACTTACTAGATGGTATTTTCACTTGCCATGAATTCCCAAGTCTAGAATGGAGGTGTACACCAAGAGAGATCCATATCAATGTGCATTGAAGAGTATTGTCAGAGTACAGCTACAAAGGAGTATATGAAAATATTTTTGAACACTTATTCATGGTTTTGTATTGGATGATCTTTGAGGAAGAAGTCCCTTGCATGTCCCATGAGGCTAGGAAAGAAATTGCAGAGATAGCGAATTGGTTTACCTCATCTCAAGGAACATACCTTGGATTGTTCGGTACTCGTAAGCCTCCACATATTATGCCAAGGTACATGACCGATAATCTAGTCATGTAGGAGGTTTCTTATCAACTTAGCACAAGTCTATCTTAATTTTTGCAACAAAAAAAAGAAGGCACCTTGGCCTGCCTTTCCTCTGTAGGTGAGATCTTATGAGATCAAGAGCTTGAAGTTCGCAAAGACAGAAGTTGCAGAGCTTACCAACCTTAGGTTCAATATGAACTTTCACAGATATGGTCCCACGGGATTGTGTAAAAGACATTGTGCCAAGTTACATTTTTCCTAGGCTTATGAGTCTTATTGCTGACTAGAGGAGGAGAAGATGAGGAATTGGTACAATGCCTCCCAAGCACATCCACCAAGAAATGAGGCAAGCCCTTCAAATGCAGTTCAAGAGTAGGTTACAGTCTAGGAAGGAAATCAACAAGAAGTTCCCATGGCTAGTCAGTGTTGTCAAGTATAATAGGAAAGTTGTGGATAATCCAAAAGTAGAGAGGAGTCGCAAATTTAGAGTAGATCTTATTATTCTAAGAGCAGTCATGGCTACAAAAAAGAGGAGCATAACCAAGAGGCCGACACTGTGCCTTTTTCAAAATAGATCAACGTTTAGCCTTCACCTCCCCTTACTAGTGGCCATATCCCATTCAGTGAAATGGGAATATCTCCTCGAGAAGGTGACATGGTCATGGATATTTCCAACCTTACCATTGATCAGAACAAAATTGTGCAGGAAAGGCGGAAGTATTTTCCTAATGACCTTGTTCGTCCTATTTCCATTCACATGGAGAGGGAACTTGTGCCTAATACCAAGAAGAATCTAAGAACAATCGTAGTAGAAAATGCAGCCTTTGCAGAGGCTACAAAAGTAAACATTGATTTCTTGATGGAGGAAAACGAGAAACTGGCAAAGGATTTAGTTGTTGTAAGGCGACAGATTGATCATTTCCTAGCTGAGAACCAAAGGTTGTCTTTCTCTGATTCTAACATAAGGGAGTCCCGAGTATCTATATTTCAGGAGATCAAATTATTGGAAGACATTATGAGACAGTTGTATGAGGAGATGATCACCCTTTATAAGGCGGTGGTGCCCTTACATGTAATGAAAAAGCGGTCGTGGGAGAATGTGAATTTTTTTAAGTAATTCAGGCATCCATTGATGGGATCAAAGAACGGTGCACTAAGTATAGAAATGCACCATCATAGTTGCTCAAGAAAAATAAGATAGCTAGTTGAATTAGAAAGGGATGAAGTTAGAATGCTTATACAGGGGAACAAACAACTCAGCACCTATGTGGGAAACATCATAACCGCCTACTCATGACTATATCATAGGTTAGAATCCTTGGTGAGAGTGCACAAGATACCTTTCGTTGGAGAATTTACAGAAACAAAAGGGAGAAATGTTATCAAGAATGAAATTGAAGAATTCTTAAGCAACTTTAGGCAGGTTGTCGATAAAGAATATCTAGAAATCACAATGTAGAATATTCAACAATTTGTAGTTGAACCTGCCAAGTTGAATATGAATTTTCTCTTATTATGGAACAATGTTCAAATAGGTTCCAAAACCATCTATCCGGATCCAATGGAGGCAAGAGTCAGATATATGTTAGATCTTCCATCAAAGGTCACAAAAGGAGGTGAAAGGTTGCCTCATTTGTTATAAATAAACCCTCATAACTCAAACAAATGGCTTCGAACATGGGGATTTTAGCTTTGGCTTCTCTAGTCTAGCATAGGAGTGAATATCATTCTTTGGAGAAGCAAGTGGTAGCTTCATGTTCCACTACTGGGGCTAGTGTGATATCATTGTATTTTATACTTGGAACTTTCATGCATGTATCATGGATGTTGTAAGACTATTCTTTAAATGTTTGTAGTATATTTTATTTCATTTATGCTAAGGTCAATGAACTATTTTTTTAGCTTTAGTATATATCTTATTGAATGTGTGTTGTATTTTCTTTTATGATCGTTATTATCTTGTGAACTATTTTGCGGGCTAACTAATGATTCTCTCATATGTATGTGCATATATTTTGGGATAGTACTACTAATTTATTCTACAGGCTCACCTTGTTTTCTGTTTGCGTGAAAGAACCTCTTATGCATTATAATTGATATCGCACAAAGTTTACTCACTTGTTGTCACCAAAGTTATGTGTGTGTTATTATGTGTTCATTGTATCCAAGCCACAGCTTTAAGATCACCATTATGGCAACTAACTATATTTCCAGTTGGGACTCTTACTATAAACAGTGTGGGGTCTGATTGGGACTTCATAGCAGGGAGACTCCTTCTCTATTTTTGGCATCCAGCACCCTCCACAAAACCCCTATAATATAAACCCTAAGATTAAACACAAATATTATAAACCTTAATATTATACCCAAATATTAAAAATCAAATATTATAAACCCAAATATTATAAACATAAATATTAAATCCTAATTATAAGCCTACATATTAAAGCCTCTATTATAACCATATATATTGAACCCTAATATAAATTGTATTATTAAACCATAATATTTTAAACCCTATAAATTATGCTCTAATATTATGAACCATATATATTATGCCCTAATATTAAAAACCCTATATATTAAACACGCAATATTATAAACCCTAATATTAAACCCAATATTATAAATCATGTTATTAAACTCAATTATAAACCCTAATATTATACCCAAATATTAAAAACTCACATATTATAAACCTCAAATGTTATAAGCCCTAGCGTAACCTCATTAGTAAATGTGGTTCATATGTTGATTGGCATATATTAAGCACATGCACAATCACAATAGTAAATTAGCATAGATAATTTTATAATGTCACATTGCAACATTGGAGAAATTGCAATGTAATGTAACATTGTGACAATATTTGTCACATTGCAATCTTTGATACATTTATGTATCATTCTGATATCACAACATGTTTTATTATTAATATTAATCTATAATATTCACAGGAGATTTAGTTTGACTAAAGTTTAAGAATGTTGATTATCAAACATAGTTAAACATGGTCAACCATATCAGTAAATATGGTTGACTAATTTTGTAATGTCGCATTGCGACGTTGACCAAATTTTATTATTATAAACCCTATATATTAAAGGCTAATATTAAAACCTTAATATTATAAACTGTATATATTAAACACCAAATATTATAAACCCTATATATTAAACACCCTATATTATAAGCCCAATATTATAAACCCTAATATTAAACTGAATATTATAAACCCTAATATTATAAACCCTATATATTAAACCCTAATCTTACATCTTAATATTATAAACCATATTTATTAAACCCAATATATTAAACATCCTATATTATAAACCTAATACTATAAACATTAATATTAAACACATTATTATAAACCTTAACATTAAACTCAATATTATAAACCCTATATGTAAACCAAAATATAAACCCTAATATTAAGCCAAATTCAGAGAATTGTCTTCTGGATCCATCACATAAATAAAATATTTATGTGATGGATTCGGAAGACTGATCTCTGAATTACTCTACTCACAAAAGCCTCCATTCAGGTATTAAACCCAATATTATATCTAAATATTAAATATCATAATATTATAAACCCAAATTTTAAATCCTAATATTATAAATGAAATATTATAAACCCAAAATAATAAATTGCATACATTAAACCCTATATGTTAAACACTCTATATTATAAACTCAATATTAAAAACCTTAATATTAAACCCACTATTATAAACCCTAATATAAACCCAATATTATAAAACCAATATTATAAACCCAAATATTAAACCCTACATTATAAGCCCAAAATAAGCCTTATATATTAAACCACATAGATTAAACATCCTATATTATAAATCCAATATTAACACATATTTTATCAACACCAATATTATAAACTCCAATATTATAAATCATATATTTAAACCCTAATATTATAAGCCCTAATATTAAACTCTTATGTATTAAACACTCTATATTATAAACCTGATACTATAAACACTAATATTAAACATGTTATTATAAGCCTTAATATTAAACTCAATATTATAAACCATATATATTAAAGTCTATATTATAACCTTATATGTTAGACACTAATATAAATTGTAATATTAGAAACTCTTTATTTATAAATCATATATATTTTATATTATCTCCTAATATTAAATTCTAATATCATAAACCTTATATTTTAAACACGCAATATTATAAACCCAACACTATAAACCTTATTATTAAACTCAATATTATAAACCTTAATATTATACCTAAATATTAAAAACTCTCATATTATAAACCCCAAATGTTATAAATGCTAGCACAACCACATTAGTAAATGTTGTTCATATATGTTGATTAGCATATATCAATCACATGCACTACCACAACAGTAAATGTGCTTGGATAATTTTATAATGTTGCATTGCGATGTTGGAGAAATTGCAATGTAATGTAACATTCCAACAATCTTTGTCACATTGTGATATTGGATATATTTATGTACCATTCTGACATTACAACATGTTTGATTATTAATATTAATCAATAATATTTACATGTGATTAAATTTGATTAGAGTTTAATATTGTTGATTGTCAGACATAGTCAAATATGGCCAAACATAGACAACCACATTAGTAAATATGGTTGACTAATCTTGTAATGTCACATTGTGATGGTGACCAAGATTAATCATTGTCAATTAGTAATATTATATTATAAACCATAATATTATAAGCCCTAATATTAAAAATTAATATTATAAACAATATATAAAACCCTAATATTATAAGCCCTAATATTAAACCATGTATATTAAACACCTTATATTATAAACCCAATACTATAAACCATCATATTAACCCACTATTATAACTCTAATATTAAACCCAATATTATAAACCCTACTATTATACCCAAATATTAAAAACCCTAATGTTCTAAACTCAAATATTAAACCCTAACCATAAACCTTATATATTAAAGCCTATATTATAACCCTATATATTAAAGCCTAATATAACCCATAATATTAAACTCTAACATTATATACCCTAATATTTTAACCTTATATATTAAACTCCTAATACTATAAGCCCTGATATTAAACCAAATATTTTAAATCCTAATAATAAACCTGAATATTAAAAACCTTCATATTATAAACCCTAAATGTTGTAAACCCAAATGTTATGGACCCTAGCACAGCCACATTAGTAAATGTGGTTGATATAAATTGCAATGTAATGTAACATCACAACAATGTTTAACCACGCTAGTAAATATAGTTGACTAATTTTATAATGTCGCATTAAGACATTAACCAAATTCGATCATTATCAACTATTAATATTATATTGTAAACCTTTTATATTAAACCCTAATATTATAAACCACATATATTAAACCCTATACATTAAACACTCAATACTATAAACCTTATATATTAAACACTCTATATTAGAAACCATAATATTAAACTCAATATTGTAAACCTTGTATTATAAACCCAAATATAAAGTCTAATATTATAAACCCTAATATTAAAAACCAAACATTATAAACCCTAAACATTAAACACCCTATATTAAAAACCCTAATATTAAACCCACTATTATAAGCTCTAATACCAAACCTAATATTATAAGCCCTAATATTAAACCCTATATATTAAACACCCTATATTATAAACTCAATACTATAAATACTAATCTTAAGTCCAATATTATAAACAGCAATATTAAACCCAATATTATAAACCTTATTATTATAAAATGGAATATTAAACCCTATATATTATAGCCTATATTGTAACCCTATATTAAGCCTAATATAGACCATAACATTATAAACCCTAATATTTTAAGCCTTATATTATAAACCCTATATATTATACCCCATTATTATAAACTCCAATATTATTTAAACCCTCATATTAAACCAAATATTTAAACCATAATATTATACCCAAATATTTAAAAAAATCATATTATAAACCCCAAATTTTATAAACCCTAGCATAACCACATTATTAAATGTGGTTCATATATATTGATTGGTGTATATCAAGCATGTGCCCAACCAAAATAGTAAATGTGCTTGGATAATTTTATAATGTTGCATTGCAACGTCGGAGAAATTGCAATGTAATGTAACATTTTGACAATCTTTATCACATTGCAACATTGGATAGGTTTATATACCATTCTAACATCACAACGTGTTTGATTATTAATATTAATCAATAATATTCATAGGCAATTAAGTTTGATTGAAGTTTAAGAGTGTTGAAAATCAAACATAGTCAAACATAATCAACCACATTAGTAAATATGGTAGACTAATTTTGTAGTGTCACATTGTAACATTGATCAAAATTGATCATTGTGAACTATTAATATTATATTATAAACCATATATATTAAACCCTAATATTATAAGCCTTCAAATTAAACCTAATATTATAAACCATAAGCTATAATATTAAACCCTAATATTATTAACCATATATATTAAACACTCCATATTATAAACCTTATACTATAAACCCTAATATTAAACTCATTATTATAAACTCTAATATTAAACCCAACATTATAAACCCTATATTATAAACCCAAATATTACATACCTTGATATTATACCCAAATATTATAAATCCTAACAGGAAACCCTAATTATAAAGCCTATATATTAAAGCCTATATGTTACAACTCTATATATTAAAGCCTAATATAAATCGTAATATTAAAACCTAATATTATAAACCTTAATATTTTAAACCCTATATAATACACCCTAATATTATAAACTCTATATATTAAATACTCAATATTATAAACCCTGATGTTAAACCCAAGATTAAGCCCAATATTATAAACCCTAATATTATACCCAAATGTTATGAACCTTAGCACAACCACATTAGTGAATGAGATTGATATAAATTGCAATGTAATGTAACATTGCGACAATGTTTGTCCCAACGCGACGATGTTTGTCACATTGCAATATTTGATATATTTTTGACTAATTTTCCCATGGTTGACCATAGTTTTCTATGACAAATTATGGTTGTCTATATTGATAATAGAAGGTTACAGTTGACCATGTTTTACCATGTGACCTAGGTTTACCATATTAACAATGGTTGGACTTGTTGAGAATGGGTTGATCATTGTTTTTAAAGGTTGATTTCTCATTTTTTTTAAATGAAAATTATTGAAGGCGTATTCTAAAATGAACCATGCCTATTTGTCACATGAGTTCATTTCTCAAAATGTGATGCTAGATTTTCTCATCACAGTGTTAATGCATAATTTTCATTACAGTTTCATAGAATGTTTGACCATATTAACCATGGTTTACCATGTTGAGCATGGGTTGACCATGGCTTTCAAATGTTCATTACGGTGGCGATGGTTGACTGAAGATCATCATCATTGACCATGGTTAACCAAGGGTGCCCATGGTTGAACATCGCTGACAATGGTAGACGATGGTCAACCATGCTACCTAGAGTCAACTATGGTTGACCATAGTGACCATAGTTAACTATTGTCAATCATAGTTAACCATAGTCAACCATGTTCATCGTAGTTGACAATTGTTGATTGTGGTTAGACTATGGTGACAATCTATGATTATTGTTAAACATTGCAGACTATGTTTTGACTACGGTTAGACTATGCTTGACTATGTTTTGAATATGGTTTGAATATGGTTGATCATGGTTGAATGTGGTTAATGGTTTGACTATGATTGAACAATGTTTGATCATGATTTGACTACATTGAATCCTACATTAGAGAATTTTGAGGTCTAAACTAGGCCTCCTGAGGAAATAATAAATAATAATGGAAATAATAAAATAAGATTAGAATACATCATCAAATTTTAGAGGGAAAAAATAAAAAACTATTTTTTTCAACTCGTATTTTCAACTTATCTCCTTATGGGTTTACTGAAATTTCGAGCAGAAACACTCGTTGGATGCAGAATTTGATTCCTCATCCAAGGAGTACCCATGTTACATACTTTTGATGGACCCTGCTACACGAAAAATGAGAAATACATTAAAAACATGCTTGCAATCACATTTTTCTGTGTATTTCTCGTTTTTTGTATAGTAAGGTCCATCGAAAGTATGTAACATGGGTACTACTCGGATGAGGAATTAAATTTTGCATCCAACAAGTACTCCCGCTTGAAATTTGAGTAAAACCTTAGGGAGATAAGTTGAAAATACAAGTTGAAAAAAGTAGTTTTATTATTTTATTATTTTTTAATCTTTTTACTTTTTTACTCCAAAAATGGTGAATCATCCCCCGTGATTAACATCATCATCTTGAATTCTATTGGTTCTTATGAATTTTATTTTGATTGTACATTTTTCTTACGAGGCCCATTTTAGACCTCAAAATTCTCCTAATGGTTGTAATGTCCCTATTGTGAAAAAAATTACAAATATGCATCTTAAGGAATCATTTTTTTTCTTTTGCTACCAATGGTATTCAATGAATCATAATAGTTGCATATATATATATTTTACTATAAGATAAGGAATTATTTATGTACTTTCTTGTATAACACTTCTGCAAAAAAAAAAATTAGTTCCATTTACCTAGCAACCAATGATTTCCATATGAAAATAGCTCAACACTATCTAATCATTAAACAGTACCATTCTCTGGTAGGATTCTTAACCTATATTTATATAGATTACTAGTCTTATGATTTTGCTTCTTTATTTAATATCCATGATAAACCTTACATTCTTGTGTACATAAATATGGCACTCTCTTTTGTTATTATTCATATTTTTTTATTATTTGTACACATAGCATTTATCCCACCATAGTTTTTATTTTTATACCTAATATATAATTATTTGTTATGAAGTCCTCCTATCCATGGATATCCTCAAACTAGTAGACTATATATAGATATATATGGGACAGGACTTGACTTGACTTTATCAAAAGTTGAATGGTCCATATATATATGTATATATATATTCTATGTTTAATACATATGATGGCTTGGGAATCCCATAGTGGCTTTCGATCATAGTGTAGGGTCATCAGGGTCTCATCTTTTCCTTCAACTATACCCTTCTAATCCTTTGGTTTTCCATACTAATATGCCTTAGAAGAGTCTATACTTATCGAGTTGTATGGTATTTAGTGGTTGTTTTGGTAAATGGGTCTTAACATTAATTTTTCCTTGATTGAGGTGTCAGCATCGACGATCTAAATCCACCAGGGTTTTGATAAACGATGATGATTCCTTTGGTTATCATTTCGTATAACTACCTACCACATCACTCCCTTGCGGACCTCATTTGATTTGTATTTCCTCTAAGTGGTTCTCTACAACTATGTTTCTTTTTCTTCTAGTTTTATTATGGAATATTTCTCTCCATAATGGTTTATCTTCTCCTGGCAGTGTCTGCTGGAATAAGAATTACTGAGAGGGAAGGGGGTAAATTGGTAATTAGTGATATTTTAAAACTTTAAGCTCGATTCTTTACTCTCTTTCACTCTTGTTAATTACTTATGTTAGCATTCTTAAAACATCATATGTACAGTAATGTAAATCGTTCATATGAGCACACAATCCATCAATTTGAGCAACATACACATATTGACACAAGTATTTTTACGTGGAAACCCAAAGGGATAAAACCATTAATCTATTTTTTATTATGGTGTAAATTAAGAACCTACTTAATTACATCAAGTTGTTTGTGAGCATCCACTCACAGGAGGCCCCAACCCACCCCCAACCCCCTTAAGGTAGCAAGCCACTACTTTCTAGGAGGAACCAACCTCTTATGAATATAGGCCACCACCTGCTCTATCCACCTATTTTGATTTTCATACAATTTTCAAACTGAAAACAGAGGCCTATACAAATGCATAGAAATATAAACATGATCAGTTGCTCCACACAACACTTCGCCTTATGCTTTATATTCCTTCTTTGCTTAGCACACTTTATTGATTAATTTGATCTGACCTCAGCCCTTTGTTTCCCTGTATGATAGTCGTCTCTCAGTTCTTAACTCCCTTCTACTCACTTAGTCGCATACATCTCTTCACTATCTTCACATAACTCTCCACACTTCAACTCACAATAATGTTGCATTCCCCCACTTTTGCACTACCGCAATCCACCATTTTGTTCCTTTGTTGCACAAGGAACGATGCATTCTTTTTTGTCCTTCATACTTCCTGAAAGTGTGCACCATCATGTCTACCCATGTTGTTATTGCATCGAATTTCCTTACCTCTGCAACCACATTAAACTCTAGGAATGGTCTTTTCTCACTCAATCATTGCAGCTGCATTAAATCACAGAGTGGACACCTGAGTGTCTCCCATAATAAGAATAAATTCCCAGTCAAACTGCACACTACAACAAAGCTCCCCATGCTAATTAATTTCCCACTAAACACAGAATGTACCGCACGTATCACTTCATCCTTTTGTGTTCAAATATTTTTCACTTAGCAATCTTATCCATTTAATTCCTCGTGGTGTGCAAGTCATAATAGAGGAGGCTTGCTTATGCTCGGGATAGAATTTGTAGCCATCATTAATCCAATCACCAACCTCGTTATGTGCATTTACTCAATTGTCAACTTGTTTAAGCTTCGATAACCATACATGGAGAATGACCAGTTTGGTGTAACAAACGAATATGGAGGAACCTACCAAGTGAGTTTTTAACTCATTCATATCCGCAGGTGCTAAGCACTTAGCCCATAGCACCCCTTTTTATTTTTTTGGTCAAAAGGCCCTCGGTCACAATAACACATGAAAGCAACGACAATACCAAGACTTAGGCATGCATTTTGTCATTTGACAGAATTGCCAAATGTCAGTGAAATCTTCCATCACCCAGCTCTGTTACCTCGATCAAACACTTGTGTGATTGTTTATTTCCACCACGGTGAGCCTTGTGGGCTTATGTGTCCCATGAGGTCCAACCAATGCATTTTCCATTGGCCCGTGCTCTGACATGACCATGTCTGCCCGACACCTAGTCAGCGTGATGGTTCCTCTATGCACACCGCTAAAACTTTCCAGGCCCAAACATGCAGGATGATGTCATGATGATGTCACTCATGCCATGTGGCGCCTCTATAGTGGTGACAAATGTCATCAATATTTGGCCCATTAGGCCACCCAAAAATGACATTTTTTCTTGCCATGTGTCCCTTTGTATGGACGTCATGCTGGAGAGAGAAAAGAGTCTCAGGCATAATGTTTCGCAGTGAATTCCTTTGTTAATTTCTCAAAAGGGTCCTAAACTCTATTACTCATTGTTGCCATGTTTCCCAATGCTATCCTCTTGGCGGTTCTCTTTGTGCGCTCAATAATGTAACACCCTCATCCCACATCTACCCAAGTAATCAGCCAACTGGGGTAAATATGCGATGAGAGGCCACTATAATGGGATTCACCTTCCTAGATGACCTTAAGGAAGTGGAATCGATGGAAACACACCACACAAACCTTCCACATCAGAAACAGAACTCCCAAGAGCCATCCCATCCACTCAGGTAACCATCCATTGAGACCAACTAAAGTTTTAGACCATTAAACCCTCAGACACTCCCTTGATATGGACATGCATGCATCCAAGAGGCTCTAGACTCTTCCAAAGCATGGGTATGCATGTGTCTAGGGACTTTTCCCCTCAAACTTGTGTCTAAGACTCTGGGATTTGTGCCACTTTTTCAGGCCCAAAGCCCAAGTCCTTGCCCAAAACTCAATGACACTTTTAGAACTGAAAGATAAAAAACAAATAATGTTACAAATGCAATTACTTGAACAAGGACTTGACTGGACCCCCTACCAGCCATGATAGGAATTTCGTCAAACATGTCACAAATATGTAATCCACAGGTTTAAACAATAGATCTGAGCATAGTGGTCTCATACTTATCTGAGAATTGCTAAGAAGCATTGTTCCCTTATATCTTTAGCTTCATTATCATCTATTAGGTCTTAGATACATTGTTCATTCATTTACAAATAAAAACATGAGGAGATCCATACATCCTCATTGTCATAATACATGCTTATAACCAGCATAATAACAACATAAATATCAAGGATACATCAGTCGTAGAATACTCATATTAACTAGTGCATTTACACATGAGATATCAAGGAAAGAACATCTTATTAATGAATGCAAAATCCAACCCGGGATGGGGCTACCATGTTTGACCCGACCATAGATTGGCTTAGCCAAATCTCTCTTCATCCAGTCACCCCCATGTGATATTCCAAGTATGAATGTGGTACTCAAACCAAAAGAACCAACCAAAGCATTCGGAGGCTAAACCACCTCTCCCTCATCAATAGAAACCAGGCTTTATCGCAATCCACACCAGATCACTAGGTCAACAAAATAAACATTTAATAATAGGCTTTATCATGATCTCCACCAGATCACTAGACCAAAACAAGCATGGATTCCACTGGGTTTATCCACCTGCACCGTGAGGAATTTTCCTATCTCCTAGTCTCTCAGGATTTACCGCAATCCACAATCTAATCCAAGGATCACTAGGCCCTAACTCGAGACCCCACCCTCTAGGATTTACCGTATATCCCTCCATTCACTGGCAATGATTACTAGGCCTAGTCAAGGGCAACCACCTCTAATATTTACCATATATCCCTCCATTAACCGGTCAAGGATTCATAGGCCTGCCAAGGCACACAATACCTGGCTTTACCGCAACCCACAGTCTAGTTCAAGGGTTACTAGGCTAGTGGCTTTACCACAATCCACATTTTGGTTCAGGGATCACTATGCCATGTGTTCTTTCTTTCGGATATCCACCTCACTCAACTTCGAATCCATCCGACAATCCATCTCAACCAAAACATGAGAACCCCATCACACCATGGCTATCCGGAAATGGAAAGGCTAGGCTGAAAACACTGTCACACATGGCAAAACCCATGCCATAACAGCAAATAACCACATGCAATACCATGCATTCCAAATCTAGCAAGGAAAACACACATGCAAATCGATACCTACAAAGAATCATGTTGTAGTTGCTTGATCTTGCTCTTCCTTGCTTGCTCCTTCCTTCCTCTTGCCTTCTTTGCCTTTCTTGATCCAAATGCCAAAGTGCTCCAAGAAAACTCTAAGTGTCCAAGAGTGAGAGAAAGACAAAGAAAAGAATGAGAGAGTTCCAAAACTAAACTGACAAAAAGGTACCAACTGATCCTTAGAAGCCTTTTTATCAATGAGGCCTCTATTTTCTTTAATTTCCATTATTTTCCTTCATTTTCCTCCTCACATGCAACCTGTGACTCTTCACCTTCCTTTTCTCCTAATTACCATTATTTTCATAAATAAATGCCAATTAATGTCTCTTTTCCTTTCCAAATGCCTTTCCGATTTCCTTTGCCAAATTCCTTAGCCATAATAAACCAATGAACACCCACACTAGGATGTTTTGCCCAACATTCAGCTTGGAATAAGTGTCCCATCAACCATGGTTATTATTTTTCCTTTATTAACTTTTATTGCATGGAATTTTCACCAGGGTTGTTACAGAACCCTCCTCCTTTTGGGGGACACTATCCTTGGTGTTAAACCACACCTATACCTCAGCAAAACCGCTGAAAAGAAAGCATACTGCCCATGGAGCTTTATAGCATAGCTCGATGCATTATTTACAATGATTACCCTGCTAAGAAGCAAACCAACATGACAACATAACGACATGGAAACTATAATGACATGACACCCATATCGCTTATTGGAGATTTATAACTTAGCTTATGGTAGTATTTATATCCATATACATATGTACATATACCAAACATCACCAAAACATGTACCAAAAACATATACCAAAACATCCGCTCAACTAGCGAATAAAGAAGGATACATAGCCCGCACCTGGTCCGTCATCTCCCATGTTACTTTCATTGGGCCCAAAGTGCTTCCACCCCACTTTAACCTACTTGATTGCTCAGTTCCAAAGCATGAGCACCTTTCTTTGCAATATACACTACAGTTCCAGCTGGAATTCTCCATCTAGATCCACCTATAATACAAATGAGTCAACCACATGATTAGCATCTTTAACATACTTCTTAAGAAATGACACATGGGAAAAATCGTGGACTTTCACTGTCGGAGGTAGTGCAAGTCGATAGGATAATGGCCCAATCCTCTCAATAATCCAAAAGGTCCACAAAATCGGGATGTCAGCTTGGCACATGATCCAATGTATCTTCATCGCGCCTAAAGTGTGCAACCTTTGTCAACCTGCCCACAAAAACCATGATGGAATCATGTTATATAGATGTATTAGGAAAACCTGTGATGAAATCCATGGAAATGACCTCCCATTTCCACTCTCGAATCACAATCGATTATAGAAGTCTACCTAAGTGCTTACACTCAACCTTCACCTACTAACAATCCAAACACCTAGCCACAAACTTTGCTACATCCTTCTTCAGATTTGGCCAATAATTAAACTTCTTCATTGCGGTCAATGTGTTTTGATAACCTGGGTGACTTGAATATAGTTTCACATGAAACTCCCTCAATATCACCTTCTTGAGCTCACTATATCTGGAACATATATCCTGTCTCTAAATCTGATCAATCCATCTATCGTGAGACAATAGTCCACATCATGTGCACCTGTACCTAAACATGTACCATTGTATATACATGTACTTGTACATGTACCACTACTTGTACTTGTACCTATACTCTGTTACAATATGTGCCTAAGCTCCGACATCCTGCTGACCTGCCTACAAGATCCTATCATGTAGATCTATCACATAGGAACTCATAGCTGCTATATGATTCACCTATATCCGCATGCTAAGAGAATTTGTGACCCTGTTCTCCTTTCCTTTGATGTATCTGATCTCAAAATCAAACTCATTGATCATGGCCAACCATCTAGCTTGCCTAACGTTCAGATTCGGCTAGTCAAATAGACATCTCAATCCATTGTGATCACTCATCAGTACAAATCTGCTGCCAAGAAGATAGTTCCTCCACATCTTCAATGCATGTGTGATCGTTGCCAACTCAAGATCATGTGTCGTATAGTTCTGCTCATGCTCATTCAATTTCTGTGAATCATAGCATACCACCTATCCATCCTTCATAAGGACTCCACCAAGTCCTCTCTTGCAAGAATATGTACATACTACAAACTCTTTGTCAAGATTTGCAATCTTTAACACTGGAGCATGTGTTGACAACTGCTTAAGCTACTCAAAACTGGCCTCACACTCCTCTATCCATTCAAACTTCTTACATTTCCTCTGCAATGATGTAATAGGATAAGCAATATGTTATAAATTCTTTATGAAACTACTCTAATAACCTACCAACCCGATGAAGGATCTCACCTCATCTACATTTTGGGGCAACCTCCTTTACATTACACAAATGAGCAATTATTGGATGATACAAATGAAAAAACCTCCTTTCTATATATAGGAGTCTAAGGGGTCACAATATAATCAAAACTAACATAACAATAATAATATAAGGGCACAACAATAACAATAGTGGGCTTCTATGGGGCACACTAATAACAAAATGGGGACAATAGGGGCACAACAATAATAATAAGGGATACAATGACAATACTAATGGGGGAATCACTAGTATTATAGGGACCTAACATCCCCCTCTCCTTCAAAAAAGTGTTGTCCTCAACGCTTGAGTATTTTTAGATGCTTCTGTATAAAATTCTCATCCTTCCATGTGGAATCTTCAGCAGGTAAGTTCTTCCACTTGATGAGATAATCTGAAATTGATTGATTTCAAAGTTGTTGATTTATTGTTTATGTGACTGCTTCAGGTTCCAATATGTTTTTTCCTTCCTTGTCAAGTTCCGGCAATATTGTTTGAACTCGGATCTTGTCACCTATAACCTTCTTTAAGCATGAAACATGGAAAACTAAGTGCACTCAAGAAGTTGCAGGAAGCTCCAATTTGTATGCCATAGTACCAATATTTTGCAACACCTTGTACGGACCATAATAATTTGGTGATAATTTATCATCCTTCTAACTTGCTTGAGGGACATTTGTTTATATGGTTGTAGCCGTAGAAATACCCAGTCACCTAGATCAAAACTTCTTTCGCTGCGATGTTGATTTGCGTGTTGTTTCATTCTATTATCCACCAAAGTGAGGTTATCCTTTAAGAGTTGGAGAACTTGTTGTTGATTCTCAATGTGATCTTCCATTGCTTGAACCTTATAATTTCCTCTTAAATATGATGTGATGGACAGTGGATGATATCCATAAAGTGCCATAAATGGGGTCATTTTTGCTGCAGTATGGAAGGAAGTGTTATACCACCATTCAGCCAGAGGCAACCATTTGACCCATTTTGTCGGTTTATCCAATACAAGGCAACGAAGATATCCTTCTAAACATTTGTTTATTATCTAAGTTTGCCCATTAGATTGAGGGTGATAAGATGAGTTATGAGGTAACTGAGTACCCAGACAAGAAAATAATTTTGCCCTAAAATTTCCAATGAAAATGGGATCTCTATCGCCTACAATAATTTTTGGGTTTCCATGTAACTTTTGAATTGTTTCCATAAATGCAGTAGTAATTGTACTGGCTTTAAATGGATGAGATAATGCACACAAGTGTGCATACTTGGTAAGTATGTCAACTACCACCATGATGACACTCTTTCCTTTGGACTTGGGTAAACCTGTGATAAAATCCATTGAAACCTCCTCCCAATGTTGACTTCAAATGGATAAAGGTTGTAATAGACCTAGGGTCTTAATTGTTTCTACTTTATATTGTTGGAAAACCAAACATTCCACCACAAAATTTTGTATCATATTTAAGACCATCCCAAAAAAAAATCCTTCTTAACCATGTTGTAAGTTTTTAAAAATCCTTACTGCCCTCCTAAGGGAGAGGTGTGAAATTCCATAAGAATCTTTTGTTTGAGTTGGGAATTCTTACAGAGGTATAAGTGATCTTTGTACCATAACAAATCATTTTTCTAGCTAAATGTATCAGATGTATTGGGATCTTGTTGTATCTTTTGAATGAGTGGCCATAATCCTTCGTCATTCTTTCATTCATCCCTTGCTTCGTTGTTGGATAATAGAAATGGCACAAAGCAATGCTTCCACATCCTCATCCTTTCTTGAGAGTGCATCTGCAACAACATTTTGCTTCCCTTTTTTTTAGATGATTTAAAAGTCATAACCCAACATCTTTGTGACCCATTTTTTATGCTCTTTTGAAGATAATATTTTTTCTAAAAAGTATTTAAGACTATCATGATCCGTGTTTACCTTTAAGTGTCTTCCCATTAGGTAGGGTCACCATTTCTTAAGTGCATGTAGTATTTCCAACATTTCCTTCTCACAAATAGCTTTGTGTAAATGCTTTCCTTTGATTGGACGCCTTTCGAAAGTAATGGGTCTTTATTCTTGCATTAAAATAGAACCAATTCCATTTCCTGAGGCATCACATTCCACAATAAAGGTTTTTGTGAAGTCTGGTGTAGCTAAGACCAGTGCTTGGCACATTGCCTCTTTAAGATGTTCAAAGGCCTTCATTGCTTTTGGAGTCCATGAAAATGCATCTTTATTCAATAATGTTGTTATAGGTGCTTCTATTCTCCCATAATTCTTAACAAACTTGCAATAATACCCTGTTAACCCGAGAAATCATCACATATGCTTTATGAATGTGGGGATTTTCCATTCCTTAATGGCTTTAATTTTTCTAAGGTCTACCTTAACACCTCCATGAGATAAAATATGACCCAGATATTCCACCTCTTGTACTCCAAAGAAACATTTGGATCCTTTTGCATATAATTGTTTCTCCTCCAATAATTTGAGCACCCTTTCAACATGTTGAACATGATCCTCCCAAGCCTTGTTGTAAATTAGTATATCATCAAAAAATACTAACACAAATTTTCTAAGGGTTTGAAAATGGAATTCACCAAACCTTGAAATGTAGAAGGTGCATTGATAAGGCCAAAAGGCATGACCAAAAATTCATAATGACCCTCATGAGTTATAAATGTTGGTTTCAGAATGTCTTCAGTCTTCATTCTGATTTGATGATATCCTAAACGAATATCCAACTTGGTGAAGTAAATTGATCCATGCAATTGATCCAATAATTCATCAATGATAGGAATGGTAAATTTACCTTTAATAGTGATATTTTTGAGCTCCCTTTAATCCAGACGCATGCGCCATGATCCATCCTTCTTGTGCACCAATACTACTGGAGCAGAGAAAGAACTTTGACTAGGTTGAATTATACCAGCCTCTAGCATTTATTCAACCATACATTCAATTTCACTCTTTTGGCAATAGGGATATCTGTAAGGCATGATTTTTAGATGAACACTTCCTGGAATCAAATGAATAGCATGATCATGATAATGAATAGGTGGAAGGCCTTTGGGAGTCTCAGATACCTTGGAATGATTGTCCAATGCTTTTTGGAGATTTGGAGAAATAAATGATTTCGATGTGGGAACCTCTAGTGAACATAATTGTGCAATTACGCCTTGTTGTTCTTTCTTTAGAAACTTTTTCATGCCATTAGAGTAGGTTATCTTTCCCGGTTTCCCTACGATACCCCTTAATTCAACTTCCTTTCCTTCCGAAAAAAATTTTCAAGAAAAGTTCTTGAAAATTAAAAGTTATCGTACCCAAAGATTGTAGCCATTGGACACTATTGGGTCTTGGAAATGTCATTCATTTCCATTACACTTTCACTATTATGTCCATTATATCACCTCCATTTCACTACTATGTCACCACATTCATACCACTTTCATTATCATTGGGCCACATTTATGTTTTTCCAAACTTTATTAATTCTAAAGTGAATTTGTGGTTAAAAATTAGAAAATAATGTGCATATGCTTATACCTAACAAGAGGGTTGAGATTGTTGACATGTGTAGGTCAAAAGGAGGCTTCTAGAAGACCTTTATGTGACACCTTAAGGCCAAATTCGAATTTGAGTGGAGAGAATCATGAGATCATGAGGATATGTGTCACATCTCCTAATTGTATTGAAACTCTACGAAGACATGTGTCTTATCAGTTCCTATTTTGATTAGGACTCTAGAGGTAGAGGGAGAGATTCATGGACTCTCATTAATGAGATGGCTTCTCATCTTTTTGTATAAATAGGAGATCTCTCTCCTTCATTTGAGAGCTTAGAGCTTAGCTTGGCTTTTCAGTTCTTTAGCTTGGAGTTTGTAGTTCTTCCTTGATGGCTTTGGAAAGCTTTGGAGAGCTTTGTTGTGCTTTGTAATTTTGAAGAATTTGAATAAAGATTTGATGTTCTCAACATGGAAGGAGATGTGAAGTATATGTCATGGAGAATATTAGAATGTAAGGTAGAGTATATTTTGCTTTGTAGTTTTGCTTTGATTTCATTCAAGTATGTCATTTGATTGCTTTCAAGTTTGATAGATTAGAGTTTCCATTCATGCAAGTGTTTTCAACCGGTTGATTGTAGATTAGTTTTTCTTTACATGTTTTTGCATTAAGTGGTGATCTGAGACTTGCTTCCTCTGCTAAACTTTAGTTTTTAATTCCAGTTGTTATGCTTTTATTTAGTGAGATTTGTTTACTGCTTTTTAGATAGCTTAGATATCAGTTCTTCATCCTATATGATGATATCTCTGGTGCCTTTAGCTTAACCCTGTTTTAGAAGTTAATTGACTAGCTATACAGATTATAGGTGAAGTAATTGATTTTGCTTTCATTAGTCTACAAGTAGATAGTTTAGATATCAATTCTTCATGCTATATGATGATATCTCCGTTGCCTTTAGCTTAACCCCGTTTTAGAAGTTAATTGGCGAGCTATACAGATTATAGGTGAAATAATTGATTTTGCTTTCATTAGTCTGCAAGTAGATAGTTTAGATATCAGTTCTTCATGCTATATGATGATATCTCTGGTGCCTTTAGCTTAACCCCGTTTTAGAAGTTAATTGGCGAGCTATACAGATTATAGGTGAAGTAATTGATTTTGCTTTCATTAGTTTGCAAGTAGATAGTTTAAATGTCATTCTTTCATGCCATATGACGATATTTCCAGTGTCTTTAGCTTAACCCCATTTTAGAAGTTAATTGACGAAATATTGGAATTATGGGTGAAATCAGTGACTAGTTTCCAGCTTCTTTATTTTTTTGGTTTTGAGTGCAGTAGTTTAGATTTTATTTTTGTAATTAGATGGACAGAAAAGACAGTAACCTCATGTTCAGTACTTCATCTTTTGCTTGATTTATGTAGCTGCATGTTTACACTTTTGTTCAAGTTCTGATTTCATAGATAGCAAGTTTTGAGATCTTTGAAGTGCTAAGTTTGGAAATTACCATAAGAGGCATAAACCTTGTCTTAAATTCTACATCCATACTTGATCTTTAAAAGTATTCTTAAAACCTTAGACTAGGATTTCCATTTGCATTAAACACTTTAGGAGACCAACAAGAAAAAAGCCCCAAAACAACATAAACTATAAAACAACGAAGTAAGAAAAAAAATGTTAACTAAGCACATATGGTGCACCACACTTCATCAGTTTACGATAGCCAGATTGATAATTTATGTAGATCAATTTAAAACGTTAAATTGACTAGAAAGACACCTAGTACAACATCAGTACCACCCATTGGAATGGAAATCATTGGGCTATTCAATACATATTCTCCCATGGATAGCTTGATACTATGGCACTTTCCAGAGCAATTTATGGTTCCTCCATTTGCAACCATCACTTGACACTCTGGTGCTGGATATAGGAAGCAATTCAATTCCTTAGCTATATTACAATAATAAAATTATGGGTACTACCCGAATCAATCAACACTATTACCTTTTTCTTCTTGATGTGTCCTTCTATCTTGAAAGTTTGAAAAGTGGTAATTTTGTCCAATGCATTACAAGATATGGTCGGATTCATTTCTTCTTTATCTAGGGTTTGTTCCTAGTGCATATCCTCTTCTTTTGACGTTTCTTGTTCTTTTTCTTCCTCCTATTCACAATCTATGTAAAATAATTTCTTCTCAGCACACTTATGACCTTTAGTGTATTTGCTATCACAATTGTGACAAAGCCCTTTTTCTCTTTTTTCTTCCAATTGTTGTGGTGTCAACCTTCTAGGTTGTGGAAGGCTAGGGGCAACAACACTTCCATCTTTATAGTTGTGAGTGGTATGCTTCCTTGTTGCCATAGTTTTTCTTTCATTTTTTCTTGCCAACCTTAATGCCTTCTCTAATGAATCAAGTTCCCAAATACAAACCTCATGTTGGATGTTATCCTTTAAAGTCCCTATGAGCACATCAATCCTATGCTCCTCTGGAATATCTTTTAACCTTATATTCAATTTTTGGAAGTCCTCAATGTGCTCCATCATTGAACCCTTTTTTTTAGATTTATCAATTGGCTAAAAAGGTGTTGCTTTTTGTATTCTCATAATGTGCTATCATTTCTTCCGTAAAAATTGCCCAAGTGACAATTTGTTTACGAGAGCAAAGCCATCGATACCATACAAACTAATTTGGTTACAAATAAAAAGTTGTAATGCGTACCTTTTGTGTGTTTTTCACATTATGGAGATGGAAATATTGCTCCATCTGTAGTATACATGTTACAGGATCTTTGCCATCAAACTTCCTCATATCGATCTTTGGAACATGGTGGGTTTCAATCCAACGTTAGAGTCTATGAAATCATGATTAACATTTCTTTTGTTCTCGTCATGTGTTTCCTTTACGACCCTTTCGCCATTAGTAAGCATTCCTTGTAGCAACTTCGTCAAATTTATCTTCAAATCTTCCATGTTTCCTTTAAGATTTTCTTCTATACCATCCATCCTAACTTCCATGCCATCCATCTTAGCTTCCACACCATCCATTTTATTCCACACCATTCATCTTGCCTTCCATGCCATTCATCTTACCTTCCATGCCTTTTTTTAATCCATCCATCTTAGCTTCTATTACTTTTTGTGAGAGTAAAAATTGTTGCAGTTGGTCTCGTAATTTTGATATATCATGTTGCATTTCTTCCTCTTCTTCATGAGTCATGGTAGAGATTTTAAATTGCTTACTAGGTGTTTCCATTTTCTTTCTTCGGGGCATCAATTAATGATAACTATGCCTCATTATGCCCTTTGAATCACTTCAAACTAATTTTTCAAACCAAACTTATGCAATTTAAAAAAAAAAAAACTACACACCTTTTTTTGCTTTGTAGGAGATCGATATTGAATCTATTGTATCTCTGAAATTTCGGATCTCCAAGGTCTAAAATTGCGACCTATGGTATCCCTCTGTGTCCTCTTTCTAACACCACTAGGCTGATAGAAATTGGATTCTCTAAGAAAGAGTTATGCCCAATCTCCCAAGATAACCTGATTATATACTTTTTCAATAAAGCGAACTTTTATGAAGTGCCACGTGTGACTGTTTCGACCTTCGGACCTGAAAATGATACATAGAAAACTACAGTTCGACCTCTTTCTGTAACTTCTTATTAAATTTAAATCTGATGCTCAGAGATAAAGTTATGATGATTTTCCCAAGGTCACATGTTTGGGGTGTAATTCGAGAGCCTGCACAAACCCTAACTTCCTTGGATCATATCTCCGAAAATATCGCGATAAAATATCTAAAATTCGGACCTGAGGTTCATCAATATTTTGACTCAAATGGGTTTTAATTTCAACTTCTGAAACATCGTAGAAAAAAAGTTATAGCGAAAATTCCACGATGACCTGTTTGGAGCAGCAAAACCCTAGAATCGAAACCTTTGATACCAAATGTTATGCAACCAGGTCATAAAATAGAAGAAAAGATATATCAACGACTTCAATATCAGCCTCTTCGATGGAGAAACCTCCTTTACATTACACAAATGAACAACTCTTGGATGATACAAATGACAAAACCTCCTTTCTATATAGAGGAGTATAAGGGGTCACAATATAATCAAAGTCGACATAACAATAATAATATAAGGGCACAACAATAACAATAGTGGGCTTCTATGGGGCACACTAATAACAATATGGGGACAATAGGGGTACAACAACAATAATAAGGGATACAATGACAATAGTAATGGGGGAATCACTAGTATTATAGGGACCTAAAATCACTCCATGATATCTCTTACCTTTTCTGGATCCACTACTATGCCCTCCTTGGAGACAACATGTCCCAAGTAATGTACCTCAATCTAAAATAAACTGCACTTGTTGAGCTTAGCATACAATCGATGCTCTCTCAACAACATTAACATTGTTTCCAAATTCTCAGCATGCTCTTCTTCATTTTTATAATATACCAAGATGTCATCAATGAAAAAAATAACAAACTTGTCCAAATAGGGATGCAACACACTACTCATCAAATACATAAAGGTAGTTGGAGCATTAGTCAAACCAAATGGAACTACAACAAACTCATAATGCCCATACCTGGTTTGGAAAGTTACCTTGTAAATGTCCTCCTCTTTAATGTGTACCTGATGATATTCAGATCTCAAATAAATCTTCGACATAATTGTTGTTCCCTTCAACTCATAAAACAAGTCATGAATCCTCAGCAATAGATACATGTTCTTGATGGTCACTTTGTTCAACTACCTGTAGTGAATTCATAATCTAAGAGTATCGTCCTTCTTCTTCACAAACAAGACCAGTGCACCCCATGGTGATACACTTGTCCTAATGTATCCTTTGTCAAGCATCTCTTTCAGCTGCAACTTTAACTCTACCAACTTAGGTGTGCTCATACTGTAAGGTGCTTTTGATGTTGGAGTTGTTCCTGGCATCAACTCAATATAAAAGTCTACTTCCCTATGAGATGGCAACTCTAAAATATCTACAGGAAATACATCCTGAAATTGTTGTAGAATTGGGTACCTGCTCAAAACTTCTACATCCTAAACTTCCTTACCTTTGTCACTAGAAATATGCGCTGCAAATAACACATGCTCTTTTATGCGACTATGATTGGCCTACATAGTTGTCACCATCCTAACTGATGTGGATTTCTTATTTCCCTGTAAGACTCTTGGTTCCCCATTGGCATCCAAGTACTCAATGTCTTTGTCAAAAAAATCCACCTTGTTCCTATGAAGGTATAGCCATTCCATACCCAATAGAATACTATATGATCCCAACGGCAAGAAATACGTTCAAGTGTGCTACTATAGACATGTCATTCAACTCAAATGCACAAGCTCTTACCCAATGATGAACTCTTTTCTTTGTACCTGTAGCCAACTGCACTAACCAAGATTATGCATGCACTTCTTTATTTAAACCACCCTTATCCACCAAGTCAAGACTAACATAACTAATTAGATGCAGGGTCAATCAAAATAGAAACAACTTGATCACAAATCTTATTTTCGATCTCAATGATATATGTCTAATGGTCTGCCTGCTTATTATCTAGTGTTGCATAGATACGAGGAACAATTTGACCAACATCTCCAACAGTCTGCACCTCCTATGCACTGAGATATATATTAGGCCTACCACCCTAATTTTGCACACAGACTCTCTTAAGGTGTTCCTTACCACATGTCCAACACTCCAACCGTCTGCCATCACCTCTATGTTGTTGTTGTGATCCATGCCCCTCTCTAGCTACATTGAACTTATTTTGTGGTGCCATATTTTCTTTCTCTTATGCATTTTGAGGCCTTGTTCTTTCTATTTCCATTTGCCCTTACCTTTATCCTTATCCTTCCCTTTCCATCCTTGCTAAGATTCATTCTTACGCTCTGATTGTTCATAGAAATGTTTCAATTTTCCATTAACTTCCTCAAGTGACCGAGGCTCATCATACTCAATCCAGTCTCTAAATGCTAATGGAAAACCACTGACAAATCGTTGAACTTTAGCCTTCTCATATTTAAGATACGGTAGATACCTTAATAGCTCCATGAACTTAGTCATGTACTCTTCGTCTGTCATTGATCTCATATTTATCTTATAGAATTATTTGGCCTTACCATTATAGTACCTTTCTGACAAGTACTTCTTCCTGAAAAGCCTCTTGAACTCATGCCAACTCAAGTCCTCCATCCTGATGTCTCTGACCCGCTTCACATCTTCCCACTAGATATATGATTTACCTTTCAGGCTGAAGATAAAAATTATGGCCTTCATGTTTTCTGTGTACTCATGCAACTCAAAGAACTTGTTCATCCCAAGTATCCAAGCCTCTGCATCTTTTGGTTTCTTCAAGTATCCATCAAAAGTAGGTGGCTTTGCTTTCTTAAACTCATCTGGAAATTATCCCCTATCACTCCTCCTATAAGGGTGATAACGATGATGATCATGATGCCTGTCAGAACCAGAACTAGAATAATACCTGTATCCATCATCTCCCATATCCAGAGTATCCAACAATCTACCATCTCTAACCCTGTCATCTCTATCCGACCTGTGACAACCATGAGATATACTTCCATATGCCCCATTAGTTATGTCGTCTTGTCCGTGGTTGATCCAAAGTGGCCATTGTCGTTTCAATTCTTACAAACTCTAAAGCAGTATTGCATTAACCTCTACTTGTTTCTCTTGTGCCTACATGATTTTGTCATTGTCCGCCTTACAACTCCTCATCTCTTCCTTCAAGATTCTCAATGTGTCTACTAAGTAAGAAGAGTGACCAACACGATGATGCTCATCTGCTTCATAGAGAGAATATTTTTAGTCTGCCATATTTCTAGTCATTTTTTATCTTTTTCCTGCAAGACATACTATGTCAGCTAAACCAAATCACAATAAACCAATGCACCTTAGAAAAATTAGGGGAGGATATCTCATATGCAAGATCAACCAATCAGTGTAATACATGTACCAACATAATCATAATAGTATATATACATATAACAAATAGGTGTATCAACACATAAACATCATTCTAGCTAGAGTCCAGTCATCAATGCATGACCATATCAACTACACATACCATTACATCATGCATGACAACAACAACCATACTAATGTATACTGACAATATGCAAGCATAAACAACATCTAACCAACAATACACTAATGATGACACACTTCACAAAAATAACATCCTCTTTCACATGGCGACGCCACTACAACGATGACTAACACCATGCATATGCAATAAGCACATAGACCACAAGGATTATTAACACACATGCAACTGACATGAATGCATGACCAACACACAACGCCCATCCAGTAGAAGGGGTAAACCACGCTCTGATACCACTTTGTGGTATTAGATATCACACAAAGATAATAGAAACCAGACACCACCCAAAGAGAACGAAACTTTCTCTGATACCACTATGTAACACCCTCATCCCACATCTACCCAAGTAACCGACTAACCGGGGTAAATATGCAACGAGAGGCCACTATAATGGGATTCAACCTCCTAGGTGACCTTAAGGAAGCGGAATCGATGGAAACACACCACACAGACCTTCCACATCAGCAACAAAATTGTCAGGATCCATCCCAACCACTTAGGTAACTGTTATAGCTCCAAATCTCACTCTTATGGTTTGTGATGCTGTACTCATGGCCTAGGGCAACCCCTCCTTCCAGACCTGGTCCTAAAATTTAAAAAAATAGTGTTTTATCCCTTATACGCGACATTGCCCTGAGTTAAACGCGTGTATACGCGGGTCTGTGTATATCCAACCCGCGTGTATGTATTAAAACACTTAAAAAATATATATATAATTCCTTCTTTTCGGGCGGAGATCGCAGGTTTTACCTGCTGATCACCTGTTAGTGCCCGTGGCCCAACTGTTCCCAAACAACTCCTAACTAAAAAAACTACTTTGGCGATGGTATAAAAAGACCTCAAAGGGAAGGCCTAAGGGAGAGGAGAAGAGAGAGAAAGGTTATTATGCTGGGATTTTTCCCTTGACCAGGTCTGAAGTCCCTTGTGCCTTCTGCACTTCCCCCATTTTGTACAGGAAACCTTTGTTTCCTTGTGTGTTGATGTTCATCCACCATTTATGACATCATGGAGAGAGTCATGGAAGGAGTTTTGTTAGAGGCTTGAGGCTGGAACGGATCCGGAAGGAAGCTTTGCTTGGAGTCTACTGAAGGTGACTCAGGTGAACATATTCCTTTTTATGTAATTTATTTGTCTATAATAAAAGAAACACATGTCTTGGTTCCCGAAATGAATCTTCTTTATGTTAATGATATTCATGTTTTGAATTCATGTGTAAATGGTTGTTTGGATTTCATAACTAACTACCTTTCTTTATATCATGAAGATGGTTTCTTTATAAGTTTTTGTCCATGTACTGTTGTGTTCTTTGAATTGTTTGTTTTGCAGGACAAAAGAGAAGAAGGGAACTCCAAGAAGGGTTTGGACCCTAAAGGCCTTCTCAAACGTAGGACCGAAGGTGCATACCCTTATCATAGAATTTGCTTATAATAGCATAATGGCTATATGAATGCATGTTTCTTTGAATAGACAACTTTCAGTCTGCTAGGGTTTCACCCAAAAAGCCCTAGGGGAGTAATTCCCTTAACCAGAATTGGCGACTCCACTGGGGACAACACTCTTGTTGTTCCTAGTTTGGGTGTTTTTCAAGCCAATCAGGGCTCAGCTGCCTTGTCTGCTTGCTGTTACTGTCTGGTTTGTTCTTGAACTTTAAGCTTTGCCAGTTTCTTCAGTTTTTCTTTTTTATTTTTCTTGAAGCTTTTCATATACGTTGTTTTTCTTAGATACAGTCGCGTATATACGCTTGTTTCTTTGAGTGAACCCGCGTATACGCAGGTTTCCCCAAACACAGTCGCATATAGACGCAATCTGTACTACAGTACAGTCGCGTATATATTCCAATTTTCAAGATTTGTAAATCTTTTTGGCCTCTGAAGGTTTGTCTGGTGGTTTGAGTCAGTCTGAAACAGTCATTTTCCAGTATCAATTATTTGTTTTACAGCGAGCATCTCGTTCTGAATTCTCTCCGATTATAAGGAGTGTTGGTCTTGTTTTTTGTTGATTGCAAGCGTCATCGTTTTTGGCTAAAGCACGCAAGATTTCTTGCTAGGAATCTTGGCTGCTCTGTTTCATCAGGGTAGGAAGATTGAATTCAATCTTTGTGTTAATCTTGCTTTTGGTGACTTTTTGTTTGCTTCACAAAATCACTTTTTGTGACCATCTACTTCTTTGTTTCACGAAAGTTGTTGTTTGACACTTTCTTGGAATTTGTCTTTTTGATCTTTTTGGTTTTCATTGCCAAGGCTTTCATTGCTGCTTTTGATTGTTAAGAGTGATTTCAAACACATTTATTTTTGTTGGGTTTTCATCCATTAAGTGGTGTTGATTCGCAAAAGTGTTTAATTGCATATTCTTCAATCACAAGTTTCAGTGTTGTTGAGAGCATTTTTTGAAAAGACTTTTTTGTTTGTTGCTTTGAAGAAAATCTTTTGAAAATCTTAGTTTTGCTTTCTTGAACTTGCTTTTCATTTGGTTTCCTTTTAGAGAAGTGAAAGTGCTTTATGTTTGTCTTAGAACTTGTTTTTAGTGTTTAGACGAAATGAATGGAAACATCTCATATTCCATCTAGGCATCTTAAGTGGCAAGATAAAGTTTGATAAGCAAGCAACTTTCATTTTTGTTTTTAGAGTAGTTTTGAATCTTGCATCCACATATAGTTGTTGCATTAGGATAGATTTGCATCCCCTTTTAGGAATACATAGCTTTGTTAGCTTTTGTGAGTGTGAAGTGTGCATTAACGAAAAGAAAAGAAAAAATTGTTTTATTAGAAGTACCTCTGAACCCTATAGAAATTGCTCTTCATCGAAAAACGAAAAAGTGCATGTGCATGTAGTTAAGTTTTTATTAATTTCTTTTGCGTCAAAAAACACCACTAGTTTCACTTCCGTTACCTTGTGACTTAAAGAACAGCCTAATAAAATTAAGCGCTAACTAAAATTCACTAGAACTTTTTGTTTTAGTCAGTTACACCAACAAGATTAGGATTTTAGGGCCTTGGATTAGGCGAGTGGAGAGTTAACTCTCCAAGGCCATATAAACGTCAAACGTAGGAGTCTGAATAACGAGAGAAAATCCAATAGCGTTAGGAATACCAGGAAAGCTCCGGATCTGGGAGTTAAGCACGAGGGTCTGTGAAGACAGGGAAGAGAGATACCCCCTCTCCTACTTGTCCGAACTTACCTCACGACTGTTCCGCCTGGCTTCTGCGACGAGTTGGTATCCATAGTTGCTACTCCTAGGGAACTACATAGGTGGCTACGGAGGGGAATCATGTGGCACCTGAGGTTGACGTTGCATCACTCTCGACAGTACTACTCGAGGGCACCCTTGCGAAGCAGGTTGTTGTTAGGAGGTCAGCGTAACTTCCTCTGATACCTTCGCTGATAGGACTGGGCCCTCATCATCTAAGACTATCTTCGGAAGGCCCCTGACTCCACTTTCTTGTATTTTGGTGTCCAGTCCTCATCACCCGGAGTGGAAATACTTGGAAGTTGTTTGACTGGCTGATATCTTTAGGGACTTTATAGTGTGTGCTCTTTGTTCCTTGTATATAGTTGGCTTTAGGTATTTTAGTCTAGTCACGTTTGGACTTTGTGTTCTGAGTGACCGGCTTACCACTCTACCAATCTTGAAAGCCTTTTGGTCGTTCTTTCAGAAGTTGTAGAGTTGCCTCCTCAAGGGCGAGGGTTTTGATTGCTTATCCATATTCCTTGAAAAGTTATTTCTATATTCCCGTAGGGGAAGGGTCTTTGGATCAGTTAGATATGGCCAATATTCCTATGGAAACCAACCAAGGTGCCCTCCCAAAAGGGGATCCTTGTGCTTTTCCTTTCTTTGGAAACGTTGGTACTCCCTTGATGGCCACTTTGAATATTCCTAGGTTGAATGTTGGACTACTCGTTTGGCTGTGGTCCACTCCGAATATTCCAAATGCTCTTGAAGCCTCTCAGTCGAATGCTTTATTTCAAGGGCATCACATGGGTGCTAATTGTTCATCTTCTCTCAATCAGAAATCTGGGTTTCCTTCTTCTCCTTCTTGTCACAAGAAATCTAAAAAGAGGAGAAAGAGGAAGTCCAAGAAGAAGAATAATTCTATCCTTTCATCTTCGACCTCTGCAAGTCATGTTGGAGATGAGCCTTCAGCCGCTGCAAGTCATGCTGGGGGCACAAGTCTAGTCACTGCGAGTCACACTAGCACTTCATCCTCAACCTCTGCCAGTCATGTTGGAGATGAGTCTTCAGCCGCGGCAAGTCATGCTAGGGGCACAAGTCTAGTCACTGCAAGTCACACTAGCACTTCATCATCAACCTCTGCGAGTCATGTTGAAGATGAGTCTTCAGCCACTGCAAGTCATGCTGGGGGCACAGGTCTAGTCACTACGAGTCATACTAGAAAAGAGTCACCGACCTCTGCAAGTCATGTTCAGGACTCTCCACAAACCACTGCTAGTCATGTTGGCGGAATGGAGGTTGATAAGAAATCTGGACGTAGAAGTTTTAAACCTAAGTTACCTTGTAAGATATGCAAGGGAGACCATCTTACTCATTTATGCCCTGGTATTCCAGAGGTTCAAAGGATATGGTCTGAGTCTGAAAGTACTTCTACTCCTAGATCTGATATGGTTTCTCATCAATCCCATCAACCATTGGTTGATAATGTGGTTGCGCCAGTGCAATCACTTGCTGATTACACTCCTCTTTTGGGGGGTGAAGCGCCTAACAAAAGAGTCTGTTTGATCTCTAGTGCAGAGTCTTCTGGTATAGGGGGCATTCTGATTTCTTCGAATGTTCCCCCTCCAAGTTCTAAGAGTGTTTCCTTTGACTGGGACAATCTTGTTGAGCCTCATCTTCCTTCTGCTGCACCTTTCCAAATAAAGGTCAGAGTTAATTCCACAAATGTCTATCAATGTATGGTGGATGAAGGATCCTCTGCAAGTATTATATCCTCTTTGACTTGGAAATCTTTGGGTTCCCCAAAGTTGTTGACAGCTCAGAGTCAGTTGTTAGCCTATGATAGAAGACCTGGTGAATCTATGGGTGTTCTTCCTCAATTGCCTATCACTTTAGGTGGGAAGACTGTCTTAATCGATATGATGGTGGTTGATAGCCCTTTAGACTTTAATATGCTACTTGGGTGTGATTATGTCTATGTTATGAATGTTGTGGTGTCATCACTCTTTCGAGTAATGTGCTTTCCTCATAATGGGAATATTGTCACTATTGATCAGCTTGCATCTGATAATCACCACCCTAATTCGACTTTACTACAGAATGCCCCTTGGTTTGTTCCAAGTGTTCAAGTAGACTCTACCCCGCCACGGGTCAATTATGTGGCATTGAATCCTCAATGTTCAATCACTTCTAAGAAGGATCCTTTGACCTATTATTCTCCTTCTTGGGACTTGGTCCCGGTAGTTGACCGCGAGATTCTTCCTATAGGGACATGGGACCCTTTAATTCCCTCTTTTAATCCTTGTAGTTCTCATGATTTCTCAGATCTTGCTTTGCCTTCACAGGAGGAACTCTTTGAAGCCATGAGTTATGACTACCAAAGGAGTCCTTAGTCTGATCCCTGCAAAGGGTTTGTCCAGAAGAACTATTATGCGTAAGCCGCAAGGCTGCGTGGTTCCCTGTACCATATTGTATATATGAGGTACGCATTTTCAAGTTTTGTATTCTATAACACAAAGATTTTGTATGAAGTTTATATGTGGGATGTATTAACTTCTCGCCTAGTGTTCCTATTTATGTTTACAGAACTTGGAAGATTTCTCCTTTGGAAGTTTATGGTTGGTCCGTTCTGACAGGTATTGGTTCTCGAAACTGGCATATAGGTTAGGTTTTTCCGCCTACATTGTGCACTTATCAGTTTCCTTTCCCATTTTGCCTTAGGATCGTCCCCACCAAGTTATGATGCGGAACCTTCTCATTGCTTAGAAGTATCATGACTTGTGTGGTAGAACCTACCTTATCATGGGTGCCCTAGTTAGTACCTTTTTGTCGCTTGGCACTCATGCTGATTTTTCATCCCTAGGCTCGGGAGTCCTCTGTAGTCCCGCCATGACTTATGCGTTGAAGACTCATTCCTCTTAGCTTCCCCGCTTTGTTCTGGCCTTTTAGCCTAGAGGCTCCTTTGTGTTGAGTTGTACTACTGCATTGCATGTTGACCACTTGCACCTTTTGGCCTGGAGTCGGCTTCACTTGGACTCGTGTTTAAGCCAACTTTTGACCATGACGTCTGCAAAATCAACCTTGCATACCTTTGACTTCTGCAGCTTGACACACCTTGACCCGTGGAAGGAACATACCTTTGAGTGTCACTGAACAGTTTTCACCTCCCTGCATTGAGCATAGGAACGTTCCTTTCCCGGGAACTAGATCATCTGTTTCACCGACACTCGTTCTTTCCACTGTACCATAGCATTCTTTTATTCTTTTTCCGGCTTAACAGAAAAAGACAAAAAAAATTAAATATTCCAAAAAGAGCGGGAACGGGACATTATTTCCATTTATTGTTGGCAGATAGAGTCAGTCGTGTCGCCCTTGAACAAAGCACTCAAAACAAAGTCTCCTCTGCATGGGTGGGATTTAGTTTGACTTAGGTACGCCATAACCTTGTTATTGAGTCATTTCTCCCCCGATTGGTTATCTCTTCCAATCATATGGAGGGTTCGTTCGTGCCTCCTGCATGGCGAACATATACAGAGTCATCATATGCTGCCACACAGTCACATTGAGTCGTGCTTTTGTTCAAGGGAAGTTAGCCTGAGTCGGCCTCTCTGCGGTGTCTCTTGACTCATTTTTCAGTCGGCCATCCCTGGTTGTCAGTGTCATGTCTATCATCACATCAGTTATATTGGTCCTTTACTCGTGCCGGTTTGAGAAGGTCCTCATTGACTTCTTGCTGGCGGGTCTTGTCCTTATCGACGACGACACCTTGCTCTGAGGACAGGCCTAGAGCCGCACCCTGGCCCTATTTTCATTATTGATAGGTCACCTTGTGCTCAGCATTGATCAGTATCATGGGTCTTTGACTGAGTGGTTTCCCTTGTGTTCGACATCAGCTTACATTATCACACATTGGGATTCGTGCAGTACCTTGGTTTCCATTTGACCCTATTGGTGGATACCTCGCCTCTGCCTCAGCTTTCATTATTGGTTGGTTCAGAGGGTTTCTGTCGTGCGCTAGCTACATCTTGTGTACGCCGGAAACATACTTCGGTTGGGTTACTACATCTTTTTCGTCCGATTCCTTCCACATTATTGGCCTACGGGTTACACTCACGCTAGATTGATGAAGGATTCCTTAATGCCTTCCTTCTAGCGGATCTTTCCCTATCGACTCCGACTCATTGCTCTGGGGCAAAGATCTAGAGTCCATTTGGCAGTACCTTGGGGTTTGTAGTCATTAGTGGCAGATCCTTCGCTATCGACAGTGGGAAACCATCATTGTCTCCTGATCGATAGATTCTTACAGGTGTTCGACTCCAGCTCATCTATTCACACTTGTTAGATTGTACTGGGTACCTTGACGCTCATTATCATTATCGGTGAGTAGTCTCGCGTTTGTTAACGGTATACATAAATGACCAGTAATCAAACGATTTCTCACATGGTCGACTTCAGATCATTTATTCCCATGGTGTAGAAATGTACCACGGCGGTCGGTGAAGACCTCAGGTTGTATCAGCATTCATTGGTTCACTTGACAGTTGCTCCTGTTGCTGCTAGTTGATACCACTCCACTTTATATGTTGCAGTCAGTCATGGCGACATTCTATATGCTGGCACCTGAGTTTGCAGTGTAGTACCATCCTATTCCATCATGTTCAGTTCGTACCTTTTGGGATCAGTCTTTGATATCAGTGATCCGTTGCATCTTTCAGCATCATTGATAGTCTTATATGTGATATTCAGACATGTACTTGTTCATTAAGATCAGATGATCCATTATGTATCTTTCAGTCATTTATACTTGTATACTTAGTGGATCCACTTGTACTTGATATGTGGACATGCTTTACTTTTTCTGAGCATGGGTATGCCCGCCTCAGACAGTGTTTCTTTCTGATCTCCTTTGGTGGCTTGGCAGGCTGAATTCTGGTGAAGTCCTCCTCGGTTTTTGACAGACTTCCTTTCCATGTACTCGCATAATATATTTCGGCCATCATGTACCCCTTCTGACCTCATATATTAGGGGGCATCTGTTATAGCTCCAAATCTCACTCTTATGGTTTGTGATGTTGTATTCATGGCCTAGGGCAACCCCTCCTTCCAGACCTGGTCCTAAAATTTAAAAACATAGTGTTTTATCCCTTATACGCGACATTGCCCTGAGTTAAACGCGTGTATACGCGGGTCTGTGTATATCCAACCCGCGTGTATGTATTAAAACACTTAAATATATATATATATATATAATTCCTTCTTTTCGGGCGGAGATCGCGGGTTTTACCTGCTGATCACCTGTTAGTGCCCGTGGCCCAACTGTTCCCAACCAACTCCTAACTAAAAAAACTACTTTGGAGATGGTATAAAAAGACCTCAAAGGGAAGGCCTAAGGGAGAGGAGAAGAGAGAGAAAGGTTATTATGCTGAGATTTTTCCCTTGACCAAGTCTGAAATCCCTTGTGCCTTCTGCACTTCCCCCATTTTGTACAGGAAACCTTTGTTTCCTTGTGTGTTGATGTTCATCCACCATTTATGACATCATGGAGAGAGTCATGGAAGGAGTTTTGTTAGAGGCTTGAGGCTGGAACGGATCCAGAAGGAAGCTTTTCTTGGAGCCTGCTGAAGGTGACTCAGGTGAACATATTCCTTTTTATGTACTTTATTTGTCTATAATAAAAGAAACACATGTCTTGGTTCCCGAAATGAATCTTCTTTATGTTAATGATATTCATGTTTTGAATTCATGTGTAAATGGTTGTTTGGATTTCATAACTAACTACCTTTCTTTATAACATGAAGATGGTTTCTTTATAAGTTTTTGTCCATGTACTGTTGTGTTCTTTGAATTGTTTGTTTTGCAAGACAAAAGAGAAGAAGGGAACTCCAAGAAGGGTTTGGACCCTAAAGGCCTTCTCAAACGTAGGACCGAAGGTGTGTACCCTTATCATAGAATTTGCTTATAATAGCATAATGGCTGTATGAATGCATGTTTCTTTGAATAGACAACTTTCAGTCTGCTAGGGTTTCACCCAAAAAGCCCTAGGGGAGTAATTCCCTCAACCAGTAACCAACCCCTGAGACCAATTGGAAATTTTAGACCATTAAAGCCCTAGATGCTCCCTTGATATGGACATGCATGCGTCCAAGAGTCTTTGGACGCTCCCACAACATGGGTATGCATGTGTCTAGGGACTTTTCTCCTCAGACCTGTGTCCACGACTTTGAGATTTGTGCCGCTTTTTTAAGCCCAAAGCCCAAGTCACTGCAAAGAACTCAATGACACTTTTAGAACTGAAAGATAACAACCGAATAATGATACAAATGCAATTACTTGAACAAGTACTTGACTGGACCGCTACTAGCTATGACAGGCATTTCTTCAAACATGTCACAAATAGGTAATCTTCAGGTTTAAACAACAAATCTGAGCATAGGGGTCTCATACTTATCTTAGAATCGCTAAGAAGTGTTGTTCCCTTATATATTTAGCTGCATTATCATCTATTAGGTCATAGATACATTGTTAATTCAATTCCAAATCAAAACATGAGGAGATTCATACATCGTCATTGTCATAACACATGCTTATAACCAACATAATAACAAGAGAAATATCAAGGATACATTAGCCATAGAATCTGCATATAAACCATTACATTTACACATAAGATACTAAGCAAAGAACCTCTTATTATTGAATGCAAAATCCAATCCGAGATGGGACTAACACGTTCCACCCGACCATATATTGGTTGAGCCAAATCTCTCTTCATCCAATCACCCTCATGCCATATTCCAAGCATGAATGTGGGACTCAAACCAAAGGAACTAAATAGGGAATCCTGAGGGTAAACCACCTCACCCTCATCAATATAAATTGATTTTTATCGCAATCCACATCGGATCACTAGACCAACACAATAAACATGTAATAACAAGCTTTACCATGATCTCCACCAAATCACTAGGCCAAAACAAGCATGGATGCCACCGGATTTCTCCACCTACACCGTGAGGAATTTTCTTGTCTCCTAGTCTCTCGGGCTTTACCGCAATCCACAGTCTGATCCAGGGATCACTAGGCCCTAAGACAAGACTCCACCCTCTAGGCTTTACCCTATATCCTGCCATTCATTGCAAGAATTCCTAGGCCTAATCAAGGGCAACCACCTCTAAGATTTATTGTATATCCTACCATTAACCGGTCGAGGATTCATAGGCCCACTAAGGCACATAATACCTGGCTTTACTGCAACCCATAGTTTGGTTCAGGGGTTACTAGTCTAGTGGCTTTACCACAATCCACAATCTAGTTCAGGGATCACTAGGCCATGTTTTCTTTCTTTCATAGATTTTCCTCACTCAACTTCGAATCCATCCAGCAATCCAACTCAACCAAAACATGAGAACCCCATCACACCATGGTTATCTGGAAATGGAAAGGCTAGGTTGAAAACACTGTCACTCCTAGCAAAACCCATACCATAACAACAAAGAACCACATGAAATACCATGCATGCTAAATATAGCAAGGAAAACATGCATGCAAATCAAAACTTGCAAAAAAATCTTGTTGTAGTTGCTTGATATTTCTCTTCCTTGCTTGATCCTTCCGTCCTCTTGCCTTCTTTAGCTTTCTCGATCCAATGCCAAAGTGCTCCAAGAAAAATCTAAGTGTCCAAGGCCGAGAGAGAGAGAGAGAAAAAATGAGAGAGCTTCAAAACTGCACTGAGAAAAAGGTACCAACTGATCCTCAAAATCCTTTTTATCAATGAGGCCTCTATTTTCTTCAATTTCCATTATTTTCCTTCATTTTCCTCCTCACATGCAACCTATGACTCTTCACCTTCTTTTTCTCCTAATTTCCATCATTTTCATAAATAAATGCCAATTAATGTCTCTTTGCCTTTCCAAATGCCTCTGTCATTGCCTTTGCCAATTTCCTTGGCCATAATAAACCAATGAACACACATACTAGGATGTTTTGTCGAACATTCAGCTTGGAATATGTGTCCCATCAACTGTGGTTATTATTTTTCCTTTATTAACTTTTATTACATGGAATTTTCACCAGGGTTGTTACATATAAATCCTTCTAGGGTATTCCTGTCGGGAGTAGTTGTCAAGTGGGATCTACCTGCTCTAATCAGATCCAACAGTATCGCACCCAGGCTAGCCTTTCTAGGCTCCCTCTGTCGGGCATGCATCATTTGTTAGTGTCATCCCACTCATTCCTTTGAGCATTGTTTAAGGTCTTGTTGGGGTATTACCATCAGGAAACCTATGTCAGGCGCGCTCCACCGTGAGCCAATAGGTAGGCTCTTCACAGTTGAATGCTCCACTTCCACCCACTCAATTTCCTTTGTGGTCCTTTATACTTTCGGTTGGATGCACCGATCGAGGTAGTTGTTGTGGCCTTATGTGTCTGGTGGGACCTCCGTTGGCCAATAAACAGGCTCCTCGTTGCGGCTCTATCTGCCCACATTGGCCCGATGCTTTGTTAGCAACTCCGCTAAGGAGCTCTGTCGTATTTAGCAAAGCCGCCAAACTAATATTCCACTTAAGAGTCCTCCAGCTATTTTTAGCACTGCAATTTTGACCGTTGATAACTTCCAATCTAGGATGTTATTTACAGACTTCATCATAACTTTGGAAATATATTTCCAAGGACTATCCTACTATGCCATTTCCAATACCATTTGAGTTGATCTAGCAAGGAAGAAATTCCTTCAAAGCATGGGTCTCCCTAGCCATCATAGTCATTTTATTATGGCTTCTCCATTAAACCTGCTACTACGATGATTCTCTACTGGGAGCAAGTGATTTATTGTGGCTTCTCCACTAAACCTACTACTATGATGATTAATATTAATGCCAACATATTGAATGCCACCATCCATTCAGACAAGGCCAATTACCCAACAATCTCCCCCTTTGGCATTCATGGAAACGGACCAAGCTCCCCCTGAACCCGGGCATGATTTTCTCCATCGTCATTCTTCCCTTAGGCATTAATAAACTTCTCACTCTTTGACATCAATGGTAATCCATCTGTCATAAAACAATAATCCAAGTCTTGTGAACCTGTACCTATACATGTACTTCCACCTGTACCTGTACCACTACATGTACATGTACTTGCACCTGTACTTGTACCTATACTATCACCTTGCTACAACCTATGCACAATCTCCATATATCTGACATCCTACAAGATCCTATCCTATAAATTTGTCCCATAAGAGCTGATAGTTGGCAAGTGATGTAGTTGTATCCATCTACTGAGAGCATCTACCACCATGTTCTCCTTGCCTTTGATGTATCCAATCTCGAAGTCAAACTCGTTAATCATGGCCGACCATCTAGCATGCATGGAATTCAGATTTAGCTGGTCAAACAAATACCTCATCCCATTGTGATCACTTGCGAAGAAGATAGTGTCTCCACATCTTCAATGCATGTATAATCGTTGCCAACTCAATATCATGCGTGGGATAGTTCTGCTCATGCTCATTTAGTTTTTGGGACTCATTACAAACCACCTATCCATCCTACATAAGGATTCAACCAAGCCCTCTCTTGCAAGCATATGTACATACTACAAACTCTTTGTCCAAATCTGCAATCTATATTATTGGTGCATGTGTCAGCAACTACTTAAGCTACTCAAAGCTAGCCTCACACTCCTCAGTCCATTCGAACTTCTTACCTTTCCTCTACAATGATGAAATGGGATAAGCAATCTGCGAGAAGTTCTTGATGAACCTCCTATAATAGCCTGCCAGACCCATGAAAAATCTCACCTCATCCACACTCATAGGAGCTACCCACTCCATGATGGCCTTTATCTTCTCTAGATCGACTACAATGCCCTCCTTGGAGACAACATGTCCCAAGTAGTGTACCTCAGTAAAAAAAAAACTACATTTGTTGAGCTTAGCATATAACTGATGCTCTCTCGACAACCTCAACACTGCTGCTAAGTGCTTGACATGTTCTTCCTCATTTTTATAATATACCAGTATATCATCAATGAACACAATAAAAAACTTATCCAATACGAACGCAAAACATTATTCATCAAACACATGAATGTAGGTGGAGCATTCATTAAGCCAAATGGAACAAAAATAAATTCATAATGCCCATACCTAGTCCTGAATGCGGTCCTGTATATTTCCTCCTCTTTGATGCATACCAGATGGTATCAGGATCTCAAGCCAATCTTCGAGAACATTGTTGCTCCCTTCAACTGATCGAACAAGTCATGAATCCTCGACATAGGGTACCTGTTCTCAATAGTCACTCAGTTCAACTGCCTATAATCAATGCATAATCGGAGGGTACCATCTTTCTTCCTCACAAACAAGACCAATGCACCCCAAGGTGATACACTTGGCCTAATGTATCATTTGTCCAACATTTCCTTCAGCTACAATTTTAACTCAACCAAGTCGGGTGTGCTCATCTTGTAAGGTGCTTTCGATGTTAGAGATGCCCCTAGCACTAACTCGATAGAAAGGCTACCTCCCTATGAGGTGGCAACTTTGTAATGTCCTCAGGAAATACATCCCTGAACTGATGTAAAACCAAGTACTTGTTCAACGCATCTACATCCTCAACCTCCTTACCCTTATCACTAGAAATATGTACTGCAAATAGCTTGCACCTTTTCATGCAGCTACGTTTTGCTTGCATAGCTATCACCATCCTAACTGATGTGGCTTTATTCTTACCTTGCAAGACTCTTGGTTCTCCATTGTCATCAACACACTCAATAGCTTTGTCATAGTATTCAACCTTGGTTCTATGTAAATACAACCAATCCATGCCCAATAACATATTGTATGAACCCAACGGTAATATATTCAAATGTGTTGCGGTAGGCATATCATTTAAATCAAATGCACAAGCTCTTACCCAATGATGAACTCGCTTCTTCATACCTGTAGCCAACTACACTAACCAATACTTTGCATGCAATTCCTTATTCAACCCACACTTATCCACCAAGTGAGGACTATCACATCTATAATTAGATCCAGGGTCAATCAAAATAGAAATAACTTGATCACAAAGCTTACTGTCCATCTCAATGATAGATTCATGATGCTCAGCCTGCTTGTTGTCCACGACTGCATAGATATGAGGAATACTCTGGCCTACATCTCCAACAATCTACGCCTCCTGTGCATTGTATATCTGAGTTCTACCATTCTGATGTTGTGGAGAATCTCTCCTAAGGTGGTCTTTGCCACAAGTCCAACAACACACGGGCTCCTTACTCTGCTCCTAAGGCCGATGTCCCTGTCCTCTATCTGATGCATTGAACTTCTTAGGTGGTGCAACATTCTCCTTGTTATCTGTACTATGTGGCCTTGCTCACTTTTTATCCCATTTGCCTTTTTTCTTTACATCACCTCTCCAGTCTGACTTAGTCTTAGTTCTGCGCTTCGATTGTTCATAGCAATGTCTTAGCTTTTGAATGGCCTCCTCCAATGATCTAGGCTCATCGAACTCAATCTTGTCTTTGAATGCAACCGGTAATCCACTAATGAACCTCTAAATCTTAGCCTTTTCCTCAATAAGATAAGGCACATACCTCAGCAAATCCAAGAAGTTGTTAGTGTACTCATCATCTGTCATGGATCCCATTTTTAGTTCATAGAATTTTTTTGCCCTATCATCGAATTATATCTCAGACATATACTTCTTCTTGAATAGCCGCTCAAATTCACTCCAAGTCAAATCTTCCTCGTTCATACACCTGATATTCTTCACGTCTTCCCACCAGATGTTTGCTTTACCTTTAAGACTGAAAGTAGCTACTCTAGCTTTCATGTTCTCTGAGTACTCATGCAACCTGAAGAACTTCCTCATGCCAAGAAACCATGCCTCTACATCATGTGGTTTCTTCATTTCCCCATCAAAAATAGGTGGCTTTTCTTTCTTAAATTCATCCGGGAAATACCCCCTATCACTCCTCCTGTAAGGATGATACCGATGACGATCATAGTGCCTATTTGAATCAAAACTAGACTCATATCTGTGTATATCCCTTCTCCTCTCCGGAGTGTCCAACAATATACCATCTCGGATGGTGTCAGATTGATCTGACCCGTGTCTACTACGATACATGTTGTCATATGCCCCATTAGTTTTTTCCTCTTTCTCATGACTGATCCGGAGCAATCCTTGTCGCTGCAAATCTGAAAAGCTTTGAAGTATTATTGCATTCACCTTTGCTAACTTTTCTCATGACTATATGATTATTTCATTATCTACCTTACAAATCCTTATCTCTTCTTTTAGGCTTCTCAGTGTCACTTCCAAGTCATAAGAGTTCCCAACACCATACTGCTCTTCGGATTCGTAGGGAGAATCTCTATAGTCAACCATCTTGCTAGCCATTTGATATTTCTTCCTGTAAGGCATAATATGTCAGATAAACCAAATCATAATAAACCAGCATACCTTAATATAGCTTGGGGAGGATACCTTGTCTGCAAGATCACCAAATCAACGTGATACATGTATAACATAATCATAACATCATATAGACATACACCAATAAATGTATCAACACATAAATATTACTCTAACTAAGGTCCAATCATCAATGCAAGGTCATATCAACAATGCATGCTATGACCTCATGCATGACAACAACTACTACTCCATTGTACACATTCCCACATGCAACTAGTAGTATGCATAAGAAATGCCAAACCAACTACAAATACGCATAACTGCATGTAGTCAAACATAATCGATCAGTTCTTGTAACCAACCTACAAGACTGATGCATGTAATCAAAATATTTAAAAATGTAACCTAACATATAAGGATGTAAGTAGGTATCATGAAATCAAATTGTAAGCAACATATAATCCATACACGGTCAGTCACATACTCATTTCAAATATACTTCATTAAACCCATAACAGATTCTCCATGATAACCATACTACAACCCTAATCCAACATCAAGCAATGCAACGAGTATATAAGTGTAAGAGACACACATGCAATTGACATGCATGCATGACCAACACATATCCCATCCATTCTGAGGGGTGAACCATGCTCTGATACCACTCTGTAACACCCTCCTTCGACATCTACCCAAGAAACTGGCCAGTCGGGGTAAACATGCAATGAGAGGCCACTATGATATGATTCTATAACAGTGTTGGTGAAAATTCCACGTAAAAATATATAAATACCATGGACGATGGAACACATATTCCAAGCTGAATGGTGGGCAGGACATCCTAGTGTGTGTTCATTTGGTTTTTTTTGGCTAATAAAATTGGCAAAGGCAATGGCTAAGGCATTAAAGAGGCAAAAAGGTATTTTGGCACATTTATTTAGGAAAATAATGGAAATTAGGAGAAAAGGAAGGTGAAAGGTCACAAGTTGCATGTGAGGAGGAAATTGAAGGAAAATAATGGAAAATGAAGAAAATAGAGGCCTCATTAATGAAAAGGCTTCTGAGGATCAGTGGGCAAGCTTGGTCAGTTTAATTTTGGAGTTATCTCATTATTCTCTCTCTCTCTCATACTCTTGGAGACTTAGAGTTTTCTTGGAGCACTCTTGGAGAGTGTGGCACCTTGGAATTTTGGAGCAAGAAGGCAAAGGAACGGCAGGAAAGTGCAAGAGGATATCGGGATCAGCAACTACAATTGGTTTTGCTTGCAGGTACTGAGTTGCATGTATGTTTTCCTCGCTAGTTTTGGCATGCATGGCACATGCATGTGGATTCTTGGTTATGATCTATCATTGGCATGGAGGATGGCCGAGATTGACAATGGATTGCCTAGCCTTGCCATTTCCTAGATAGCCATGGTGATTGTGGGTTTACTTGCATTGTTTTTTTTATTGGTTCTCATGTTTCCTTAGCATGGGTTGGACAAATGCTCTAGAGCCCTTGGTGGGTTGAGTTACTAGTCCCGTAGCCTTGGTTGGAAAAATGCTCTAGAGCCTAGTAAAAGTTGTGAGTTGAGTTACTATTCCCATAGCCTTGGTTGGAAAAATGCTCTAGAGCCCAGTAAAAGTTATGGGTTGAATTACTAATCCTGGGAGTCAGGTTAGAACAAACACTCTAGAGCCCTGATAGGTTGGGATAGAGACCGATCTGATGTTGGTTTTGTGATGTCCGACCGTGAGGTGGAATCATTGTTTGATGGGTTGAGGTTGATGGTCTCTGGAAGCCTTGGATGAGTCTTGATTGATGTGCTCTTTGAGATCAAACATTCATGCTTGGAATATGGCACAGGGGCTGAAGAGAGATTTGGCTCAACAATTCTATGGTCGGGTGGAACGTGGAAGTCCCATCCCAGTTTTGGATTTTGCATCAATAATGAAAGTTTATTTCTCCTTGTATCTCTATGATTATTATTATGAATTATATGTGGTTTATATGTTGTGATTTCATTGGTATTTTTGTCCCTATTATGGTAGTTATTTACATGTTATATGACAACAGCCATGAGTGGCTCTCACCATGTTCTTACTTGTTATTGAATGATCAATGTATCTATGACCTAATGGGTGAAATGGAAGCTAATGTGATAAGGAGACAATGCTTCATGGTGAATCTCATATAAGTATGAGACCCCTATGCTCGGATCTATTATTTACACATGTAGGTTACATGTCGATGATATGTTTGACGAAATGCCTATCATGGCTAGTAGGGGTCCAGTCAAGGTCTTGATCATCTCATTGCTTTTGCATCATTGTTTCCCTGTAATTTTCTCAATCCTAAGAATTCATTCCATTCTGGGCAGTGGCCTGGGCTCTGGGTCTGAAAAAGTGGCTTAAATCCTGATGTAGCTGGCACACAACTGGCAATTTTGGTCCATAGTCGCTTGCAGGTAGGCAGGCCTATGAGAGCGACTTTAGGTTTCTGGTCACTCCCTTGCCCATAGCATGAGAAAGACTATGGCCTAAGAGGTCCAAAACAATAGTAGGACTTAGGGATAGGTTGTCTGAGTGGCTGACTTGTCTTCTGAGGGTTTTGTTGATGATGTTGGATGACTGTGTGTGATGTTCTGTTGATTCCATTTCCTTAAGGTTACCTAGGAGGTCGAATCATATCATAGTGGCCTCTCGTCGCATGTTTACCCCGACTGGCCGGTTGCTTGGGTAGATGTGGGAGGAGGGTGTTATAGAGTGGTATCAGATTGTGGTTATGCTCTCATTCGGTTGTGTGTTGATCATGCTTCCATGTTGGTTGCATATGTGTTCCTTATGCATGTAGTCCATGTGCTTGTTGCATTTGCATTGTGTTGATCATGGTTGCAGTGATGTTGCTATGTGAAGGTTGAAGGTGTTGTCGTGGAGTATGTCTTCATGTGTGTATGGTTGATTATGCAGTGTTAGGAACATTAGTGTTCACATATTATCAAGTGCATGTGATGTTGTTGTTGTCATGCATGAGGTCATGGTTTGTGTAGTTGATATGGTCATGATGACTTGACTCTAGCTAGAATGAGGTGTATATGGTTTAGTACTCATGTGTTATATGTCTATATGCATGTATGGTCTTGGTTATAGTTATGCATGAATAGTAGGTCAAACATGCCTTGTGAAGTCATTGTATGCAAATTTAGGTCATCATGGTGCTATTGGTTGTTATCATGCTAATGTGTTGGTTGAGATAAAGCAGGAGATGTAGATCATCATAATGAGGTTGCAGCATTGGACTTTGGGGTAAGAGAAGATCATCATACATGTTTGCATGTTGGGCATGCAGGTAAGTAAGTTAAGGATTGTTATCATTAAGTTTATGTACATGTCTTTTGATGTTATGGTTACATACATGATAGATGATAGTTGATTAGTATAACCACATGCACATGTGTCGAATAGTCAAGGATGGTAGTAACATATGGTTGTATACATTGCTATTTTTGTTTTATGTTAGATAACTTAATGATCATGTTATATGTTGTTGATGAGCATGTTATATGTTAATTGATTGTTGTTATATGTTAGTTAACTTGATAATTAGGGTTATTTCATTGAGATCTTGATGTTGTAATTTGGATTGGTCATATGCGTGATGGTTATGTTCATTGCATTGAAGATCTTGATGTTATATGTATTGTGTTAACCTGGTTTGACCTATGCATATGGTTATGGTTGTGATATTCATGTATGAGCCGACATATTTGTGATATGGTGTCATACTAATCTATATTGATCGTACATATGTGATTGTTATGCATGAACGACAAATGCTTATGAGCTTATGATGTGAACATGTTAGTTAGTTACTACTATGGATATCATGATTTAGGTTTGAGTTGATATGTTGTGAAGTTGTATCGTGCTAACCTAGATTGATTGTGCAGACAAGATAGCCCCCTGAGATACATTAAGGTATGAGTTTGCTTACATCGTCTATTTTATGTTTGAATGTTTGATTATGTCATCTAGTTGATTTATTTAACATGGTATGTTTTCAAGTTGGTTGAAAGTTTGATAAGTTGCATAATATGAGTATGTGTTCAAATAATCTTGTTTTAAGATGATTGTACTAATACATATGTGTTGAGACAGTTGATAGGTACTTGAGTGTAGTAGGTGATAGTTGTAGCATTATGTCTAATGAATATGAGTTGAATATGGATTATGACATGTTTGTTAGTCTTGGTAAAGGTTGATTTCAATTGATAGATATGATTGTCTTGATATTTGGAACATGTGGTTGACATGTGCGAGCAGTTGCAAGGTAACATGCTTGGTATTAGCATGACAAGGTAATAGTTGATGTGTTTATATATAACTAACAGTGGGATGATGTGATAGAGCATACTAAGACTCAATTTTAGCAAGGTAAAAAGGGTAAAAGAAAGGAATTGGACAAGAATTCCTTTGGTTGTGTCTGGAAACCCTAATTTCGAACGAATGAGTGCTTTGCATACAGGAAGTATTCCTAACCTTGATTTTGTCTGACATTATGTGGATATGTGCTATAGTCATGAACATGTACTTGACAGGTATATTAGCTAGTCTTTAGCTACATGTGGATCTTTCAAAGGACTAGAGTCCCTTGAGAGATGGCGTGGATGTCTTCAGTTGTAAGCAACGTGCTTGGCACAACAATGTAAGGTACCTGGTGTATTGTTATATTTATTTATGCACTGACAATTATGTGTTTATGGTAGTATGATGCAGGGAGTTGCATGGCAAGAGAGGTTGCCATGAAATTTTGAAGAAGGCTCTGGTTGAGCTTTCCTTGGGTACTAGGGGGATTAAGTAATGGTGTTTATTGATAGTGTTGTGCTTTTGGTCTTTTATGAATTGTCGAGCTTGATTGTGGTTTTGTTTATGTCTGGTGCAAGGCCTTGCCACTTTGGTTGTGGTCTCGTATTGTTGTCATTGGTTTTCATGATCTTCTTGTTGTTTGTTTCTTGACTCGCCTTTTGTGTTTTGAGTCTTGGGAATTGGTTGGGAAAGAGGAAAGTTAATGTAGCTCAAGGAGAGTTGTGTGGTACCCAACAAGAAATGTAAGAACTCAAATGAAGCTCTGTGCATTAGTAAGCACAACGGAAGGTAAGATTATGACAGTCAGTTGGACTAGTGGGGTCCATTGTGGTAAACAAACGGTGGCACTACATACTTGAGAAAGGTAACCAGAAAAGGTAAAGTAAATGGATCTAAGGTATCAGATGCCTTGGCTATGATTGGGAACGATTGTTCTCAATGTTGTTCATGAATAAAGGAAAATATCTTAACCTTGACCTTATAATATCTGGCAAATTTTGTTATGATCAAGATTATGTTTATGTTTATATATGTATGGATGTAGGCGTGTATGTATGTCATGTTTGACAAGGTGATCCTAAATCATGATTATTTTATGCTAATGTTTTATGTACATATGTATGTATGTATGACGATGACTGATGAGATCATTATTATTTTATGATGTATGTATGTGTACATGTATCTATGTCACTGTCTGACAGGTTCATCGGAAATCATTCTTGTGGAAGAATGATTTCTTATGCAGACAAATGACATGAAGAGGTTCCTGATCTATGAGGAATCAAGTGGGAAGAGTAGTCATGACAAACATATGAGGTCAATATCATGTGAATATAAATTTATACTGTATGTTGGTATTATGCCTATGCTTATGTTATGGACAGGTTATACCGAGGGATACATTAGTAAAGTGAAAGCATTTGTAAGACACTAGAAGCAAGGTTTCTTGGTAAAGAGATAGTGTGGTTTTGGATGTGTGGTACGAATGTTGTGCATATGTCGTATATGTTGTACTTGTTGCACCTGTGATGTTGTGTGCTTGCGGTGTGGTGTATATTTAGTGTGTGCACATGTTGATTATGCAATGTTATGTACATGGTGTAGTACAGATAGTGTGGTATGAATGTTTCATATTCAGTGTTGGGCATAAATGGTGCTATGTACATGTTGGATATGCAGTATTGTGTACATATTGTATTGTGTGCATGATGGATATGCGGTGTTGTGTGCATATGGTGCTATGCACATGTTGGATATGCAGTGTTGTGTACAGATGATGTTATGTACATGTTGGAAATGCAGTGCTATGTACAAGTGGTGTTGTGTGCATGTTGTACATGTGGTGTTATGTACATATGGTGTAGTGTGCATGATTGTACAAGTGGTGTTGTGTGTAGGTGGTGTTGTCTACATGTTGTACAAGTGGCGCTATGTGCAGGTGGTGTTGTGTACATGTCATGCATGTGGCATTGTGTACATGTAGTGTCACGTACATGTCGTGCGTGTGGTACTATGTACATGTGGTATTGTGTACACATTGTACAATGGTGTAGTGTACATGTGGCATTGTGTACACATTGTGCAGGTGGCGCCGTGTACATGTGATTTTGTGCACACGTTGTGTAGGTGGTGCGGTGTATAGGTGGTACTCTATACATGTTGTACATATGGAACTGGTGCACATGTGTTATTGTGTGCATGTCATACATGTTGTGTTGAGGGCATGTGGTACTATGTATGTGCATTGTGTAGGTGCATGTATTGTGCGTTGTTGTACACCGGGTATAGATGTATTGTGTTGTGTTGTATGCTAGGTGTAGGTGTATGTATTATGTTATGCATTAGATGTAGGCATATGTATTGTATTGTATACACTGGGTGTAGGTGTATGTGTTGTATGTCAAGTGTAGGTGCATGTATTGCATGGATTTGTATGTCGTTTGTGGTCGTATGTGTGATGCATATTAATTATATGTGCACCTGGGTAAGGAGAAGGCACTGAGTGTTTTTTGGATGTGGAAACCGATCCGGTGTGCGTACAAAATAAGAACAAAGGCAGAAGTAAGGAACGATGAAGGAAAGTATCGATATTTTATTTCATCTTTATTATACATGAGGTTTATGATTATTACGGGTGATTTATGATTCTGGTATATGATGATTATATGTGATCTATGATTCTAGTTTATGATGGTTACCTGTGATTTATGATTTTGATATATGATGGTTATGTTTTGAGCTAGCCCAGTGAGATATTTTTATACATTTTGATTTGGTCAAATATGTTAGTTTGACTTGTTGTGACAGGAAGTGAACAGGATTGCAAATGTACCTTATTGACGAGCTAACAATGAGGTATGATGTGAATTTATTTAAATTTATTTTAAATCTAATGGAAGTTATGTGTTTGGTATAGGATGTACGGAAATTCCCAGTTGGGTGGTTGAAATCAACTGCAAGAATTGGCAACAACAAAACGAATTGGAAAATGCAACAGTATGCTAGTAAATCATTCAAGAACAGGGCCATTGTGGGACATTGGTACCCAATAGTGTCCATTGATTTCCATGAGCATGCTATGACTGGTATGATGGTTTTGAGGCAAGATATGCCTTGGTTTTGTACCTTCCGATGTGAGGAAGCCTTGCCAAGGGATGGACTGCTCGGGATGGGGGTGCCAATAGAACATGGAAGGTGAGTGACTGCATGGAAGAGTTGACCAGATTTCCCAAGGGATTATGTAGGAGAGAAGGCAAGGTCGGGGATGGATTTGTTTTTATCATAAGCATTGCGAGGTGGAATCAGATGCACATTGGGAGTGTGCCCTGGAACAATGAGCCAATAATTGTTCACTAAGAGGACAAGTGGCGCAGGATTGCAGCGCTAGACATTGGATGCAGTTTTCATTGTGGCAGTAGATTCTGGACTTCCTGGGAAGGAGGTGAATCTTGGTATTACTTGAGGGTGGAGGTGTGAGCCTCTGGATTCCCTTGTTGTAGATGCAGACATCATATCTTTTTGTTTGTTGGTTTAGAAAATGTGCATATGTGTATATGTGTGTATTATTGTAAATATTGTATCGAGTTGGATTTATAAAGCTACATAGACAGTACGGTTATTTGCTGGTTGAAAAAAAAAGTGTATGTGTATATGTGGTTATTGTGAATATCGTAATGAGTTGTGTTATAAAGCTCCAATAAACTTTATGATTGTAATGTTTCAGCAATGGTAATTATAAATACTGTAACAAGCTATGTTATAAAGCTCCATGGGTAGTATGTTTTTTTTACAACAATCTTGTTGGTATAGGTGTCATTGAACACTAAGGACGGTGTTCCCCCAAGGGGGAGGGTTCTGTAACAGCCCTGGTGAAAATTCCACATAAAAATATATAAATACCACAGACGATGGGACACGCATTCCAAGCTTAATGGTGGGTAGGACATCCTAGTGGGTGTTCATTTGGTTGTTTATGGCTAAGGAAATTGGCAAAGGCAATGGCTAAGGCATTAAATAGGCAAAAAAGGTATTTTAGCACATTTATTTAGGAAAATAATGGAAATTATGAGAAAAGGAAGGTGAAAAGTCACAAGTTGTATGTGAGGAGGAAATTAAAGGAAAATAATGGAAAATGAAGAAAATAGAGGCCTCATTAATAAAAAGGCTTATGAGGATCAGTGGGAAATATGAGTCAGTGAAGACTTGGTTAGTTCAGTTTTGTAGCTCTCTCATTATTCTCTCTCTCTCTCTCTCTCATACTCTTGGAGACTTAGAGTTTTCTTGGAGCACTCTTGGAGAGTATGGCATACTTGGAGTTTTGGAGAAAGAAGGCAAAGGAAGAGCAGGAAAGCACAAGAGGACATCAGGATCAGCAGCTACAACAGGTTTCGCTTGCAGGTATCGAGTTGCATGTATGTTTTCCTCACTAGTTTTGGCATGCATGGCACATGCATGTGGATTCTTGGTTATGATTTGTCATTGGCATGGAGGATGGACGATATTGACAATGGATTGGCTAGCCTTGCCATTTCCTAAATAGCCATGGTGATTGTGGGTTTACTTAAATTGTATGTTTTTATTGGTTCTCACGTTTCCTTAGCCTGGGTTGGACAAATACTGTGGAGCCCTTGGTGGGTTGAGTTGCTAGTCCCATAGCCTTGGTTAGAAAAATGCTCTGGAGCCTCGTAAAAGTTGTGGGTTGAGTTACTAGTCTCGTGGGCTTGGTTGGAAAAACGCTCTGGAGGCCGGTAAAAATTGTGGGTTGAGTTACTAGTCTTGGGAGCTGGGTTGGAACAAAAACTATGGAGCCCTAGAAGGTTGGGATAGAGATCGATCTGATGTTGGTTTTGTGATGTCCGACCGTGAGGTGGAATCATTGTTTGATGGGTTGAGGTGGATGGCCTTTGGAAGCCCTAAATGACTCTTGATTGATGTGTTCTATGAGATCCCACATTCATGCTTGGAATATGGCATAAGGGTGAATGGCTGAAGAGAGATTTGGCTCAACCATTCTATGATCGGGTGGAACGTGGAAGTCCCATCCTAGGTTTGGATTTTGCATCAATAATGAAATATTATTTATCATTGTATCTCTATGAGTATTATGATGGATAATATGTGGTTTATATGGCTGTGATTTCATTGGGATTTCTGTCCCTATTATGGTGGTTATTTACATGTTATATGATAGTAGCCATGAGTGGCTTTCACCATGTTCTTACTTGTTATTGAATGATCAATGTATCTATGACCTAATGGATGAAATGGAAGCTAAAATGATAAGGAGACAATGCTTCATGGTGAATCTCAGATAAGTATGAGACCCCTATGCCCGGATATGTTATTCACACCTATAGATTACATGTCGGTGATATGTTTGATGAAATGTCTATCATGGCTAGTAGGGGTCCAGTCAAGGTCTTGATCATCTCATTGCTTTTGCATCATTGTTTCCTTATAATTTTCCTGATTCTAAGAATTCATTCCATTCTGGGCAATGACCTGGGCTCTGGGCCTGAAAAAAGTGGCTTAAATCCCGGGGTCGCTGGCACAAAACTAGCAATTCTAGTCCACAGTCGTTGGGACACAACTAGAAATTTTGTTCCACAGTCGTCGGCAGGCAAGCCTATGAGAGCAACTTTGGGTTTCTAGTTGCACCCTTGCCCATAGCATGAGAGTGACTATGTCCTAAGAGGTACATAAAAACAGTAGGACCCAGGGACAAGCTATCTGAGTGGTTGGCTTGTCTTTTAAGGGTCCTGTTGGTGATGTTGGATGATTGTGTGTGATGCTCCATTGATTCCATTTCCTTAAGGTTACCTAGGAGGTCAAATCATATCATAGTGGCCTCTCGTTGTATGTTTACCCCAGCTGGTCGGTTGCTTGGGTAGATGTGGGAGGAGGGTGTCACAGATTTGACCTCCTAAGTCACATTAAGGAAGTGTAACCAACAAAAACACACCATACAGACATCCAACATCATCAACAAAACCGTCAGAAGAAAAGTTAGCCACTCAGACAGCCTATCCCTGGGTCCCACTATTGTTTTAGGTCTCTTGGGCCATAGTCTCTCTCATGCTATGGGCAAGGGAGAAACCAGCAACCTAAATTCGCTCTCATAGGCTTGCCTGCCATCAACCGTGGACCAAAATTGCCAGTGTTGTGCCATAGATCCCAGGATTTAAGCCACTTTCTCAAGATCAGAGCTCATGACACTACCCAGAACTAATCCATCTCTTCAAATCAGCAGAGTAACATGGAAGTGAAAGTACTAAAGCAAATACTTGTTCAAGACCTTGACTAGATCCCTACTAGCCATGACAGGAATTTCGTCAAACATATCATCGATATGTAATCTACCGGTGTAAATAACATAGTTAACTATAGGGATGTCATACTTATCTGAGAATCATTATGAACCATTGTTCCCTCATGCCATTCGTTGCATTATCATTTATTAGGTCATAAGCACAATATCCATTCACATACAAGTAAAAACATGTTGAGAGCCATACATAGTTATTGTCATAAAATGTGCATATAACCAGCATAATAGGAACATAAATACAATAAACATATCAACCATCAAATCCATAAATACATCAGTACCTTTACACATGAAAATCAAGGGAATGGATTTCTCATTAATGAATGCAATGAACCAACCAGAGATGGGACTACCATGATCCACTCCACCGTAGAATGGCTTAATCAAATCTTTCTTTAGTCATTCATCCACGTTCCATATTCCAAGCATGAATGTGGGATCTCATAGAACACATCAATCAAAACTCATCCAAGGCTTCCAGAGGCCATCCACCTCAACCCATCAAATAGTGATTCCACCTCACGGTCAGACATCACCAAAACCATCACCAAATTGGTCTCCATCCTAGCCATCCAGGGCTCCAGAGCGTTTGTTCCAACCAAGGCTCCAGGACTAGTAACTCAACCCACATTTGTTGTCGGGATCCAGAGCGTTTATCTAACCAAGGCTCTAGGATTAGTAACTCAACCCACCAAGGGCTCCATAGTGTTTGTCCAACCAAGGCTCCAGGACCAGTAACTCTACCCAAGCTATTACAAGGCTCGAGAGCGTTTGTCCAACCAAGGCTCCAAGAACTAATAACTCAACCCAAGCTAAGGAAACATGGGAACCAAACAAAACAAAACAATGAAAATAAAACCACAATCACCATGGTTATCAAAGTAATGGAAAGGCTAGGCAATCAATTGTCAATCTAGGCAATCCCCCATGCCAAGGATAGATCATGACTAAGAATCCACATGCATATGCCATGCATGTCCAAACTAGTGAAGAAATCATACATGCAACTCGGTACCTGCAAGCAAATATGATGTAGTTGTTGATGCTGATGCCTTCTTGCACTTTCTTGCTCTTCCTTTGCCTTCTTTCTCCAAGAATACAATTATGTCACGCCCTCCATAAGTGCTCCAAGAAAACTCTAAGTATCTAAGAGTATGAGAGAGAGAGAGAAAAAAAAATGAGAGAACTCCAACACTGAATTGAAAAAAGGTTACCAACTGATCCTCAAAAGCCTTTTTATGAATGAGGCCTCTATTTTCTTCATTTTCCTCCTCACATGTAACTTGTGACCTTTCACCTCCTTTTTATCCTAATTTCCATTATTTTCATAAATAATTGTGCCAATATGCGTTTGCCAATTCCTTAGCCATAAACAACCAAATCAGAACCCTCTAGGATGTCTTGCCAACATTCAACTTGGAATAAGTGTCCCAGTCATCCGTGGTTATTGTTTTTAACAATTATTACATGGAATTTTCACCGAGGTTGTTACGGTTGAAATCTTGAACCCTCCTTAAAGGGATTGCGACCAATTGAGCTAAGTAGAGCTTTATTATAGTTGTGTTGAACATATTAGAGACTCTCATCCCATGTGCATGGACGCTTGGAGTTGTACATGCGAAAAATGTGCACAATTATCTTGTTGGCAACCTTTATCTGGCCATTAGTTTAGGGGTGGAAGGTAGTTGATTTGGTAAGTTTGTTGTCCAAATTTGATAGAGGCTCAACCAGAATACACTTAAGGACATGTTATCCCAATATGATATGAGGGTTTACGAGATCCCAAAATGTACCCACACTTGCTCGAAGAAGAACTTAATAGTGGCTTTTGTTATGACACTCTTTTTGCAGGCAGAAAAGATGGCCATCTTAGAAAATCTATCACAACCACAAACACACAATCATTACCATGCTTAGTAGAAGGAAAGTCAGAAATATAATCCATCTAGTTGGATTCCCAAAGCTGGTTAGGAGTAAGCATAGGGGTGTTCAAGCCTTTATTCTTAATGGTTGGTTTGGCAATGGCACATGCGATGCAGGACCTGATATGATTGTAAATATAGTGTCAAAGTTTCAACTAATAAAAATACTTTTACAGTACTTCCATTGTCTTATCCACACCAAAGTGCATTGTTACCCAACTATAATGTGCCTCCCAAATCATCCTGACACGCTCACTTGAAGGAACACAAAGGTGTCCCGGGTAGCACAACAGTGCATCCTAAAGGTGGAAATTTGGAACTTGCTTGTCTACAATCAACATCTAGCATGTGGCAGTGAAATTTGAATCATTATTTTATAGTTATAGCCATCTAGAGTTGAATAACAATGTGCAACATGGTTGGTGCTACCCTTCTTGTATTTAATGTTCAAATGGAATTTTTGCAAATATGTGGACCATTTCTAATGGTATTCATTTTGTAACTTCCTATGTGTCTTCATATATTGAAGAGGGTGATGATCCATGTGGATGATTGTCTCCTTCCCTGGAATATAATGTTTCCGTTGACAACAAATCTGCATGATGGAATACATCTCCTTAGCATATGTGGGGTATCTCTGGATAATATCAGAGAGTGTCTCACTATGATAAGCCACTCGATGTCCTTGTTGAATGAGGACAACACCAATAGCATAATCAGAGGCAATTGTTTCAATCTCAAATGGTTGTTGTAGGTTTGGTAGGGTGAGGACTAGTGCAAAGCAAAGGTGATGTTTTAGTTCATCGAATTCCTTTTGTTGTGACTTAAACAAAAAAAGCCTTACTTTTTCTCCACCATTGGTAACTTGAATTAAGGGATAAGCGATATAAGAGAACCCCAACATGAATCTTCGGTAGAAATTAGCATGGCTCAAGAAGTTGCAAAGCTTTGTTAGAGTCATCGGGGTTGTCCAATCCCGAATGACTTGGATCTTAGCTAGATTTTCATGCACACCTTGCTCATTAATAATTTAACCTAGAGATTAGACCTTGTCCATGTTGAAGGACCATTTTTCCATGTTAGCACATAGCACGTGTTGTCATAGAGTGTGAAGGACCTATCGAATATGCCATAAGTGTTATGCCCAAGTCATGTTGTAAATGAGGATATCATCCAGATATACAACCACAAAAGAGTTTTTGAAAAGCCACAAGATGTAATCTATTAGCCTCGTGAATATTGTTGGGGCATTTTTCAAACCAAAGGGCATGACCAAACATTCAAAAAGGCACCCCTTGGACTTGAAAGTGGTCTTCCACACATCAATTGGTTCTATCGAAACTTGGTGATAATCGAACTTTAGATCAATCTTGTTGAAGTACTTGGCTCCCTTCCACTGCTCAAGAATGTCATCAATTCAGGGAATCAAGTACATGTTCCTAATTGTGATTTTTTTCAGAGCCCAATAATCAATGCAAAGTCTCTAGGTCCCATGCTTCTTCTACATAAGTAAAATTGGGATCTCATAGGGTGAGGAACTCGGTTGGATGTGCCCCTTTGTGGAAAATCTTAGATTTGGTGCTTGATTACCTCATTTTCTGGAAGAGAGTGGTGATAGATAGGCCCATTGGGAAGAGGTGCATTGAGGGTCATATTGATTGAATGCTTGACTTGATCATACAAATGTAACTCTATAAGTGAGGAGAAGATGTCTTTGCACTCTTCCACAACTTTATCCACTTTCCTCTACTGCATAGAGGAGCCCTGTGTACAGGCCATAGATGTGGCCATGATCTTCTCCTTACTCTGAGATTGAATTAAGAACAAGAAAAATTTCCCAGCCTGGGAGATAATCTTATTGAATTACTTAGAAGATATCAAAGAAATGGTAATAGGTGGGGCTACCTTTGGTATCCTTAAGAGTTTTATGCCCAAAGTAATAATAAAACTACGAGGTCTAGACTCATACTTAGACTAACAAAACATCACAAACTTCAAGGGGAGAAACATAACAAAATACCTCATCTGTGAAAGGTTTGATGTTGTAGCACAAGTAACACTATTGATTGATGCAAAGATCTCACCGTTGGTGGATCCACCTGATGGTGTATGGATATGGGTGTGGTGTCATTGGAAGGCCCAAGCACTTGAAAACCTCTTTTTAGATGAGGTTCTTCTAATTTCTACTACCAACAATGAAGCGCAGTGGAGCACCCTTCACCCACATGTGTGGGTGAAATAGACATTCACCTTCCTCCAGATCTTTGGGCTCACTTTGTTGGACTTTGGTGGTGTGAACAGTGGCACTGGGCTTCACATCACTGATATGTTTCCCCTTGTCTAGTTCTGGCTCAATGTCTGAACATGGGTCTTGTTAGCCTCGCTGGAAAAAGGCCCAAAAATGGATCCATATATGCTCTTAAAGTCTCCAAATTTGCTTAAAATCATGCCAAACGGATCCATATATGCTCTTAAAGTCTTCAAGATTTTCTTAAGGACCATTCAAAGTCAAAACCATCGCATGCCAAGAGCGCTTGGAAGGGCAGAAAAACACTATCAAGAGGCTAAAACAAATTAAAATAGTCAAAAAACCAATTATTGAAGGCTTGGACTGAGCAATGCACAGTAGCCGTTAAATATGGCCGATCAACGGCCCAGATCTAAGCGAAAAATCGCAATCGGCACTGCTGAGAGGATGACTTAAGGATGGGCGCAAGACCTCGCCGATCAGTGATTTTGATGATCGAATCGGTAAGTCGCATCGGTGGAGGTATCGGTGATTACAATAAGGGCCCTGGGCATGAGCGATAAGCGATTGCGATCAAATCGCATCGCTATATCGCAGCGGAGCAGCACCAAGGGGCGGAGCCTTTACACCTTCATATGTGTGATGAGATGATGCGGACCTGACGGTATTCTAAATATTATTTGATAATATTTCAGGTGCGCAAGTAGGTCGGTTTTAATGCATTTTTATGTATTTTCGTTATATAACGAAATACAAAGGGAGCACAGGACAGCGCCGATGCGATAAGTCCCGGACCTGAAAGGGTTCAAGAATGAAAATATATATTATTTAAGGTCCACCAAAGGCCAATTTTCATGTGTTTTTAGTGTTTTTATGTATTGCAGAATACGAGGAAAATATAAAGGGACCAGGCCACCTGCGATAGGCAATAGTGACCCAAAAGGCAGACCCAATAAATATATATGCCATGTTTAAGGACTTTTGAAGTCCGAAAGGAGAAACTCAGCGGGATTTTTATAGTGTTGCTGTGTTTTTCTGTGTTTAAAAGAAAAACAGTCATTCTAAATATTTAAAGGGAAACAGAGACCGGAAATGGAATAAAAGCCCACCATGGCACGCACAGCTCATACCAAACCAACAAAGCAGTCATGGAGCAGACAACGCTCAGCCAAAGACAAACAAAAGCATCAACAACCCAGCGCAACTCATCAAAACAAACATCATGGGGCATCTCTGGCACGAGAGAGCTCCCAGACAGCGCATCAAACTACCTGAAGGTGGTTATTCCTCTGTCAGAAGGAGAAAACCTCTGAGCCATGCTTTCCTATTCAGGGAATCAAACAATTAAGGGACAGAGAGGATAGATTAAGACTCCGAGCCTTTGAGAGCTCAGGAGCATTGTAAAAGGCCTATAAAAGGCTGGAAACTAAATGTAACAAGGGTTCAACTTCTGGAGACTATTGAGACTTTGCTACTCAAGCTTATCATCTTCATTCATTAGTAATAGAAGCTTCTTTTGTTGTTATATGTTCAATGTCCATTTTGTCTTCTGCTCTAAGCTTGCACTTGAACAGGTTGTTCATGTTTCTTTTGTGTCTAATGTCGGATAATCGTCATCTTATCTCTGCGTTGTTAAATTAGATTTGCAAGCTTCTTTACTGCCTGTAGCTAGCCATTCATATGTGGTTATATATGCATCTGTCGGTACAGTTAGTATTCTCATTTGTTGCCTGTAGCTAGCCATTCATATGTGTTTATATATGCATCTGCCGGTATGGTCAGTGTTTTCCATCCATTCATTGAATATAAAACTATTGAGCATTAGTGGTCTAAAGCCTTGTAAACTGAGGGTGTTCATGCATGTCTTGAGTAAAAAAAGAGTTGAAATGGTTATCTGGCTTGATCCAAACCATCATACATTTTAATAGTTCAGAGAACAATATTGAAGATTATATGTTACGAGGCATCTTCGAGCTGCAACCTAGGAGAGTTTCTTGGAGTGATAATAGGTCTAACTCTAAATCTTTTAGCTAGACAACCAACAACTGCTTTGTGCAACATTCATTTGTGTTATGAGTGGGGCTCTTGTGGAACTCGCACCACTTTCCCGTGTCTTTCTTTGTCTTCCATTGCCATTCTTTGTTTACAACTTCGATGGGTTTTCCTAGGGTGGTCCACCTTGGCTCTTTTCTTTGTTAAATGATTTGGGCATGCCCTTACCCTACTTCTGTTGTGAAGGATTCATAGATCATAAGTCTTGCTCATTCTGTTTAAATTTTTTCTCAATTTTGACAACATATTGGTAAGTTACGCTAAGTGAGGAGATGTCTAGGAAATCCATTTATGTTTGGATGTATTTGTGTAGATAGCCATGGTACTTGAGCACTAGATGTCGCTTAGACTCCTTGATACCCATCTTAGTGTGAAAGGTATGAAAGATGTTCGTGAACTCTGGCACTTATTGGTCCCTTTCTTATCGTAATGTGGTCCATCTCATGTACTGATCTTCATAGCTTCCAATAGGGTAATACTATTCCTTAGAAACATCCTTAAAAGAGTTCCAAGTGGTTGCAACTAAAAATAGTGTAGATTCCTCTATGGCCCTTTTCTCACAATAAGTTTCCCACTAGTCTTGGACATGAGGTGTAGCCTTAAGGATTGCAAAAGTAATATTTTCCCTATCTGAAAAATTATGGACCAAAAAATATCCTTCTAGCAGATTTAACCATTTATCTAGAGAATATGCATCTATATGGCCTTCAAATATAGGAATATCAAAATTAACTTGTACCTTAAAGGGGGTGATGCTTCTGAAGTGGCCATTGGATCAAGATGTGTCATATATAGGTATTCGCAGAAGGATTTGGGAAAAATTGTCTGACATCTCATTCCTTTGTCACTTGAGGGCTTCTTCAAGCAACAATTTGATATGATCTCTTGCTCCCTCATCATTCTTTTTTTTCTGCCATGGGAGGTCGTCGAGGATGGTCTTGCAAGGGCTCAAGCACTTCAAGTCCCAGCTCCTTATACCTTGGTCTCATTGGGGACATGCAAAAAAACAAAGAAAGGGCAGACCACTCTTATATCACTGGTACGAATTTATGAAGGGAACAAAATTAAATACAATTTTAAACCCAATACACAAAGAATCAATGAAACTTGACTTTAGTTAATAAATGGAAAATGTGAAACTGTATTCACGGAGAATGAAATCAAACTACCTTGAATAGTGGTAGATTATCTCTAAGAAGAGATGTGATGGTTATGCACCTTCCTGAACTGTGTTACAATGAGGCTCAGAGGCCTTTTTATCTCGAAAAATAAGTAGAAACCCTAAACATCCAAAAACCTAACCTAGGGAGATGAAGAACCAAAAGCTTATGGGCCCCGATGGGGTAAGTTGTAACATCAACTTCCCAGGGTTGTAACTTTGACATTTGATCTCCATTTGGTATGCATGATATCATGTTAGAAAGGTCTATTTAAGTATTTCTGAATGTTGACTATAGTCAATGACTACCATTGACCTGTTTCCCCAAAAAGAGTCGTTTAGGGCTGGCTTCAAAAGTCTAGGACCTAAAAACTGTCAAAAATAGAAAAAAGCCAAAATAGGAAAATAATGTTGTGAGCAAGTGGAATAGGTGGGTGGCCACCAATATCCACCTGGATCATTCCTCCCCCTTAGGAAGAAATGGTATCTAATTGCATTGGGTACCTCCATGACATGGGAAAACTTTTGTTGAACTTGGCCCCTAGTAACTTGAACCCAATATTGCAAGACCCTCTGTTTACGAGTGCTCTTAATTTGTGTGTCCATTATCTGATCAATTGTGTCTTGTTCAATGAAATCTGGTTTGAGCTCTATCAAAATTAGCTGCTTTGCAATTTCTAATATATTTAGCAATGGTGGAAAGTATGGTTGAAGGCAGTCCACAATTAACATTGGATGTAGGCCAAGGAATGGGGGATACTTATCTCAAAAGCATTGTCACCCAGAGCCTTGGTGATGGTGTATGGTCAATAATGAAGTGGTTGAATCTTCCTATGGGCCCCTGTAAGGCGTTATTTTTGCAGATGCGACCAAGCCTTATCTCCCACTTGAAACTTGTGTGGAACCCAATGTTGATCATTGGTAGATATCTTGATTTTGTTCAATAAACTTGGTAACTTTTTTGACTTCGGATGGAACATGTATAAATTCTACCTGGGTAGTTGCAAGGGGTAGTGCGACATATATGGGACCTAATGGTTGAAATCCTAGGCCCACCAGAAAGGGGTTGTGGCTAGTTAAGCCATAGAGAGCTCTGTTGTAGCTATGTTGAGCATAAGGTTGAGCTACAGAGAGATTTTTTGTAGTTGCGTTGAACATAGGGGAGAATTTCATCCCATATGCATTGATACTTGGAATTGTACATGCACATAATATGCATGTTCATCCTATTGACGACCTCTATCTAGCCATTAGATTGGGGGTGGAAGCTAGTTGACTTGGTGAGTTTGGTGTCTTGCATTAACTCGAGGCTTGACCAAATTGTGATTAGGAACCTGTTATCCCAATCTAATATGATGGTCTACGAGATCCCAAAATGTACCCACACCATTCAAAGAAGAGGTTAGTAGTATCTTTTGTTGGCATACTACTTTTGCAGGCAAATAGGATGCCCATCTTAGAAAATATATCAACAACCACAATTACACAGGTCGTGCTTGGTAGAAGGAAGGATAGACATTTATTCCATCGAGATGGTTTCCCAAGGTTGGTTAGGAGTATGCATAGGGGTGTACAAGCCTTGCTTCTTAATGGTTAGTTTGGAAATGGCGTAGGTAATGTTGGACTTGATATACTTGGAAACATCATAGTGCATTTTTGGCCAATAAAGATACTTATGCGATAAATCCACTGTCTTCTCCACACCAAAGTGCCCTTCTACCTTATTGTAATGTGCATCCTAGATCATCTTGGCATTCTTGGCGATTGAAGGACCACAAAGGTGTCCCAAGTAGCACAAGAGTGCATCATGGAGGTGGAAGTTTGAACTTTCTTTCCTACCATCAACATCTAGTATGTGGTAGTTAACTATGAATCATTGTTGTATAATTGTGCCCATTTAGAGGCCTAGTGCCCGCAAGAGTTAAGAACAGTAGTTAGTGCCACAATTGGTTGTTGATTGAGGAAAACTGCGACGTGGTTAGTTCTACCCTTTTGTATTTAATGTTCAAATGAAATTGTTGTAGATATGTGGACCATTTCTGATGGCGGTCATTCTATAACTTTCCCCATGTCTGCATAAATTAAGTAGGCTGGTGATCCATGTGGATGATTATCTCCTTCCCTATAATATAATGTTTCCATTTTCAACATGCTTGCACAATGGAATACATCTCCTTATAATAGGTGGGGTATTTTTGGACAATATCAGAGACTGTCTTACTACGATAAGCCACTAGATGTCCTTGATGAACAAGGACTACACCAATAACATAATCATAGGCATTTGTTTCAATATTAAATAGTTGTTGCAGGTTTGGCAAGGTGAGGATTGGTGCATAGTAAAGGTGGTGTTTCAGTTCATCGAATTCCTTCTTTTGTGACTCAGACCAAAAAAGCTTTTCTTTTGCTCCACCCTTAGTACCTTGACTTAAGAGCCAAGTGATATAAGAGAACCCCAACATGAATCTTCGGTAGAAATTAGCAAGGCCCAAGAAGCTGCGAAGCTCTATTAGAGTCGTTGAGGCTGATCAATCCTGAATGACTTGGATATTGGCTAGATCCATATGCACACCTTGTTCATCAATAATGTAACCTAGATATTGAACCTCGCCCATGCCAAAGGAGCATTTTTCCAAGTTAGCACATAGCTTGTGCTACCACTGAGTGTGAAAGACCTAGAAAATATGTTATAAGTGCTTTGTCCAAGTCTTGTTGCAGATGAGGATATCATCCAAATATACAACCATAAAGAGTTGAAGAAAAGTCGCAACATGTCATCCATTAGCCTCATGAAAGTTTTGGGGCATTTTTCAAACCAAAGAGCATGACCAACCATTCAAAAAGACCCTCCTTGGACTTGAAAGTGGTCTTCCCAATATGAGTTGGTTCTATTGGAGTTTGGTGATAGCCAGACTTTAGACCAATCTTGTTGAAGTACTTGGCCCCTTTGAACTGCTCAAGAATGTTGTTAATAAAAGGAATCAGGTACCTATTCCTGACTGTGATTTTGTTCACATCCCTATAATCAATGCAGAGTGTCCAAGTCCCATCCTTCTTCCGCATGAGTATAATCTAGCTCCCACAAGGTGAGGAACTTAGATGGATGTGCCCTTTTTGTAGCAGTTTTTGGATCTACCACTTGATTTCCTCATTTTCCATAAAAGAGTTGTGATAGATTGGCCCATTGGGAAAAAATGCATTGGGGGTCATATTGATTGAATTCTTGACTTGACAATGCAAAGGTACCCCCATGGGTGAGGAGAACATGTCTCTATACTCTTCCACGACCTTATCCACTTGCCTTTGTTGCACAAAGGAGCCTTGTGTAGAGGCAACATACGTGGGCATGATCTTCTCCTTATTATGAGGGTGAATTGGTATGAAGACAAATTTCCCAATCTCGGAGATGATCAAAGAAATTGAAATAGGTAGCGCTACCTTTAGTATCATGTATAGTTTTATGCCCAAAGTAATATAACACTACGAGGTTTGGACTCAAACATAGCATGATGTTTCCAAAAGTATGGTTGGCCTAATAAGACATCTGAAACTTCAAGGGGAGAAACATCACACAACGCCTCATTTGTGAAATACTTAATGGTGTTGTCCAGTCAACATTGTTGGCTAATGCAGAGATCTCACCGTTGGTGGAGCCAGTCGATAGTGTGCGGTCGCGGGTGTTGTATTGTCCGTAGGCCCAACTGCTTAAATAACTCTACTAATATGAGGTTCTTCTAGCTTCTTCTATCAGTAATGAAGCATAGCAGAGTACCCTTCACCCACATTTGTGAGTGAAAGAGATGCTCACCTTCCTTTGGATGTTCGTGCTCACTATGTTGGATCTTTGTTGTGGCAACAGTGGAATTGGCCTGCATCAATGGTCTCTTTCCACTTGTCTAGGTCTGGTTCAGAATCAAAACCTATGTCTCACTTTGAAGCTTTTAGCTCGACAACCAGCGACTGCTTTGTACGACATCCATTTATGTTATGAGAGGGGATCCTTTGGAACTTGCACCACTTTCTTTTATCTTTCTTCGTCTTCCCATTACCATTCATTGTTTGCAGCTTCGATGGGTTGTCCTGGGGTGGTCCATCCTAGGTTTGTCCTTTGTTCTATAGTTTTGGCATTCCCTTTCCCTACTTCTGCTATGAAGGATTCGTAGATCCAAAGTCTCGCTTATTTTGTTTGAAATTTTCTCAATTTTGACAACATATTAGTGTGTTGCACCAAGCGAGATGTCCAAGAACTCCATTTTTGTCTGGATGTATCTTTGCAACAACCATGATACTTGAGCACCATATGTTGCTGAAATTCCTTGATACCAAGCTTAATGCACAAGGTATGAAAGACGTTTGAGAAATCTAACACTGCTTGGTCTCTTTCTTGTTGTAGTGTGATCCATCGCATGCATTGGCTCTTGTAGCTTCCAACAGGGTAATATTTTTCTTTAACAACATCCCTCAAAGAGTTCCAAATGGATGTGACTAAAAATAGTTTGGATTCTTCTGTGGTTGTTTTCTTGTAGTAAGTTTCCCACTAGTCCTTAACATGGAGGTCACCCTTAAGCAGTGTAAAAGTAATTTTTTCCCTATCGGTAAAATTATGGACAAAAAAATATCCTTCTAATAGATTTAACCATTTGTCTAGAGGATCTACATCACCTTAAAATATAGGAATATCAAAATCAAATTGTACCTTCAAGGGGGCATTGCTCCAAACTAGCCATTGGATGAAGATGAATTGCCTATTGGTATCTGCCAAAGGATTTGGGAAAAAATATCCATCATCCCGCTCCTTTTTCGCTCGAGGGCTTCTTCAAGCAACACTTTGATATGATCTCCTACTCCCTCAGTTTTCTTTTCTTCCACCATGGGGATTTGTCGGGGTTGGCGAGGATGGTCTTGTAAGGTCTCAAGCAGTTCAAGTCATAACTCCTTATACCTCGACTTCATTGGGGACATGAATAGAAAAAACAAACAAAGAGCATATCGCTTTGGTACCACTAATCCAAATTTATGAAAGGAATGAAATGAAATACAAATTTAAACACAAAACATAAAGATACCATGAAACTTGACTTCAATTAATAAATGGAAAATGTTGAAACTATATACATGCAAAATGAAAGCAAACTAGCTCGAACGGTGGTAGCTTATCTCTAAGAAGAGATGTGATGGCTATGTGCCTTCTTGAACTATGTTACAATGAGGTTTATAGGTCTTTTTATGACGAAGAAACAATGAGAAACCCTAAATATCCAAAAAACTAACCCTAGGAGATGAAGCGCCAACGGCTTATTGTAACAACCCCTGGTTGATTTACATGTAAGTAAAATAAGGCCAAGGTCATGGGACTCGTATTCCAAGTTGAATGTTGGTTAAAACATAGTGATGGACATCACTTGTGATTAATTAATGACTATCGAAATTGGCAAAGGCATTGACAAGGAAAAGTGGCAATAATTCACATTTTATTTAAGTAAATAAACGGGAGAAAAGGAATGTGAAGAGACACAAATTTGCATGCTAAGGAAATTAGAGGAAAAATGAAGAAAATAGAGGCATCAATAATAAAAAGGCTTCAGAGGATCAATTGTTAGTCTTTTGTCAGTTTAGTTTTGGAGATCTCATTTTCACACTCTCATTCTCTCATACTCTTGCACACTTGGAGCATTCTTGGAGCATGCTTGGAACACTCTAGTATTCACTTGGATTTGGAGGAAGAAGGCAAAGGAAATCAGAGAGCGCAAGGAAATAGTTGGATTAATGGCTATAGCTGAATTGCTTTGCAGGTAACAGGTTGCATGTATGATTTCCTTGTTGGTTTCTAGATTCATGGCATATGCATGTGATTCTTTGGTTATGTGTTGTCATTGTCATAGAGATTTTCCTGGATTGACAGTGGTTTCAACATTGCCTTGTCATTTCCTAAATAACCATGGCGTTGTGGGTTTCCCACTTGTTTTTTTTATGATTGGTGCTTATGTTCCCTAGGGTTGTGGGTTGGAACAAATGCTCTGGAAGCCCTGGAAAAGTTTGGGTTGAGTTACTAGTTCCTAGAGATGTTGGTTGGGACAAATGCTCTAGAGCCCTTGGTGGGTTGAGATACTAGTTGTTGGAGCCACAATTGGAATAAATGTTCTTGAGCCCTGGAAGGTTATGGGTTGAGTTACTAGTTCCTTGAGCCCTAGACAACTTGGGTAGAAACTGATCTAGTTGATGTTAGTGATTTCCATGTCGTAGAGGTGGAATCATTGTGGTTGAGGGTTGAGGTGGTTTGGCCTCTAGAAGACCTGGTTGGTTTTGTTTTGGTTTAATCCATGAGATACCACATTCATGTTTGGAATATGGCGCAAAGGTGATTGGTTTAAAGAGAGATTTGGTTCATCCCAATCTATGGTCGGATGGTAGGTGGAAGTCCCTAACTTAGTTGGCATTTTCATATGTTAATATGAGATATTTTCCTATGGTGATCTATGAGCATTTGTATTGATTATAATGTTGATGTTATGGTTGATATTCCATGGTTTCTATGCTAGTTATTTCTTGGTTATATGTTAGTTATATGATGTCTATGGTTCTTATCATGATTTGTTAAGTTGTCGAATGGTTGATGAATGTATGCACTAACAAATGTGTTGCAACTAGCTAGAGAGGGTTTAGAGCCTTCTCGGTGATTATCAAATGAAGATTATCAGTTTATGATCATATATGCATTCATGACCTGCAGCTTACATGTTTTCCATATTTTTGACGAAATATCACATATGGATTAGACAGTATAGGTCAATTTCTTGCTTCAAGTTTGAATGTTTGGCATTGTCATTATGTAAATTATGATTTTGGAAAATTTCTAGTAATTCTGGCCAGTGGTCTAGAGGCTGACATGAAAAGGTAGCACAAATCCCTAGACCGCATGCTCAAAAGTGAAGGATTTAGGACATAATTGCATGGAAGCGGTCTTATGCATGTGGTTGGAGGCCTATAATCACACCCTTGAATTTGTATGTATGAGGTTGGGATGCTAGTTCAGATAAAAAAAGGTTCCAACTCAGTATTGACCACATGGGGTGTTTCTTCAGCTCCTAGGTGATATGTAGTCCATGTAGGATGTCTGTAAGTGTTTAGTTTGTAGGCCCCACTTCCTTAACTGGAACTTGGAGGTCGAGTCATGTCATAATGACACTCGTCTCATGTTTACCCTAGCAAGCTTGTGAATTTGGGTAAATGTGGGAGGGGTGGTTACAGGCTGGTATCAAAGCTTCTATGTTCAAACACTTGGACTAGATGGGCTAGATGTAATCGTTATGCATGCATGTTAGTTGTAGATATGTTATGAATGCATGGTGATGGTCATTGTTGCAGTTGCATCATGATCATGATGTTTGTATGATGTTGGTATGTTATAATGTTGATATGTTGATTTGTTAGTGTCATTATATATATATATATATATATATATATCATGCTAATCTGAACTAATTTGTGCAGAGGAGATAACCTCCCTTGAGCTTCACTAAGGCATGATTTTGATTATGTTTATATTTAGTTTATCTAACATGACATGATTTCATAAGAAGAAGATCAGAGATGACGAGCAAAATGGTGGATTACAGTTCACGCAACTCTCCTTATAGATCAGTTGAGAAACAAGGAGATGATTACTCTCCTGATATAGCAGATACATTGAGAAGTTTAAAGGAAAATAATAGCAGGTTGGTTGAGGCATAGGAAAGACTTGCTAGAGCTTAGGAAAAGAAAGTAGAGTTAAATGCAGTGATCCTTTAGAGTTTATCATATTTGCAAAGATAGGGACAACTACAGATCAATTATGGACATGAGGAAAGGAATAATGGGGCATATGGTATAAGGTCTCATGAAGGGCATAGGTTGGACAGGGATGACATAGTCAAAGTTGGCAGATGGATGGATACACCTAACAAGAGAGGTAGTGGTTATGGGTTCTATTCTAGTTCTGGATCAGAGAGACATCATGTTCATCACTGTTATCATCCTTATAGGAGGAATGAGAAGCAATACTTTCTAGATGAGTTCAAGAACGCCAAGTCTCCTACATTAGATGGAGAGTTGAAGAAACTAGAAGATAAAAAACATGGCTACTTGGGATCAAGAAGTTCTTCGAGATGCACGATTTTAATGAGAATATGAAAGGAAAGATAGTTATTTCTAGCCTCAAAGGGAAAACATATATCTAGTGCAAAGACGTGAAGCGTGTCAGAGGAGTTGAGTTGGCATGAGTTTAATAGACTCTTCATAAGATACTATGATGTTAAGGCTAAGGAGTTCTACAAGTTAAAGATGGGGTTTATGACAAATGAAGAGTACATGACTAAGTTTTTGGAGTTGTTAATGTATGTATCATATCTTAAGGATGAGAAGACAAAGGTTTAGAGATTCTTCAATGGGTTACATTTAGCATTTAAAGATCGGATTGAGTATGATGAGCCTCAGTCATTAGAGGAAGTCATCGGGAAACCGAAGTATTGTTATGAGTGGTTTAAGCGTAAGTGTGATTGGAAGGGGAATGAAAATATTAAATGAAAGTGGGATAAGAAGTGAGGAAGACCTCAAGATGCAGGTAACAAGGAGAATGCAATTCCATACAAGAAGTTCAATGTTGTTGACAAAGGGCATGGGTCTCAATGTGAAGAGCATAACAAGGGTGATGGCACAAAGCCTTAAGAGTGTTGAAATTGTTGTGGAGAGCATCGCATGAGATATTGTCCACAACATCAAGGTGGGAAACCTCATATTTATAGTGCTCAGGAGGCACAAACAATTGGATATGTTGGACAGAGCATTCCCTGGATTTATGCAACAGTGGTAATAGGTAGGTTGATCATCAAACATCTATTATCGAGATGGAATTTGGCTATAGGAATGAAGGAAAGAGTTCATCTTTGGGTGAAATCTTGTGCATTTGAGTTGAATGGTATGTCTACATCAACACATCTAAATGTGCTTCCTTTGGGTTCGTACATTATGGTTTTAGGCATGGACTGGTTGTACATTGACATGACTAAAGTGGATTGCTATGATAAGGTTATTGAGTGCTTGGATGATGATGGGGAGAGAAGAGTCCTGCACGAAAAGAGGAAGCCTACATCAGTGAGAATGATTACAACTATGCAGACGAAGCGCAGTAGTTGGAAAGGGTGTGTATTGTTTGCATTTCATATTCTAATGACAAAGGGAAGGATGTTGAGGATGATGAAGTCTTGAAGAGGTATCCTGTTTTGTAGAAATTTCAAGCTATGTTTTCAGTAGAGATTTAAGAGTTACCGCCTCATAGGGAAGTGGATCTCTCTATTGAGTTGGTACTAGGAGCAACACCAACATCAAAGACACCATACAGGATGAGTACTCCAAAGTTGGTAGAATTGAAGTTGCAGCTTAATGAAATGATCGATAAGGGATAAATTAGGCCAAGTGTGTCTCCTCGGGGTGCACCAGTATTATTTGTGAAGAATAAGGATGGTACTCTCAAGTTATGCATTGATTACATGCATTTAAACAAGGTAACTATCAAGAACATGTATCCTTGCCGCAAATTGAGGATTTGTTTGATCAGTTGAAGGGAGAAACAATGTTATCGAAGACTGATTTGAGATCAGGATATCATCAAGTAAGCATCAAAGAAGAAGAAATTTACAAGACCGCATTCCATACTAATTATGGGCATTCTGAGTTTGTGGTGGTTTAATTTGGTCTTACTAATGCTCCAGCTACTTTCATATGTTTGATGAACAATGCGTTGCATCCTTATCTCGACAAGTTTGTGATAATGTTCATTAACGATTTATTGATATATTCTAAGAATGAGGAAGAGAATTTAGAGCACTTAGAAAAATTGTTAAGATTGTTGAGAGAGCATCAGTTATATGCCAATCTCAGTAACTGCAATTTCTTTCAGTCTGAAGTTCACTACTAGGGACCTATTTTTACCAAGGAAGGTATAACAATGGACTTGGAAAAGATCAAAGCTATCATGGAATGGCCAAATCCTAGGAATGTGGATGAGGTCAGATCATTCATGGGACTAGCAGGTTACTATAGGTGGTTCATCAGGAACTTCTCACAGATTGGTTATCCTATTACATCCTTGCAAATAAAAGAGAAGAAGTTTGAATGGACTAAGGAGTGTGCAACTAGTTTTAAGCAGTTGAAGCATTTTCTTACAAATTCTTCAGCCTTGAAGATTACAAATCCTGATAAATAGTTTATTGTATGTACATATGCTTGTAAGGAAGGACTTGGTGGAGTCTTAATGCAGGAAGGGAAGGTGGTGTGCTATGAGTCCAGAAAGTTGAATGAGCACGAGAAAAACTATGTGACTCATGATCTTGAGTTGGAAACTATCATTCATGCACTGAATATCTGGCGACATTATCTTCTTGGCAGGTGGTTTATTCTTATGAGTGATCATAGTGAACTGAGGTACTTGCTTGACCAACTCAATCAGAATGCCAAGCAAGCTAGATGGTTGTTTACTCTCAGTGATTGACTTCAAGATTAGATACATCAAGGGCAAGGAGAACATGGTTGCAAATGCTCTCAATAGGAGAGTGCAGGTGAATCATATTGTAGCAATCTTTTCTTATGGGATAGACTTGCAGGAGCTAATCTTGTAGGCAGGACAACATGATACCAGTAGTTGAAGCATAGGTTACAACAACAGGGCGAAGGCGATAGGGATGAGGAGTATCACGTCATAGTATATGGCTGAGTTAGATTCAAGAACAATAATTATGTACTAGAAAAAAATGAGCTCAAGAATCTTATCTTGAGGTAGTTTAATGTCAAACCATATTCAGGTCACCTAGGATATGAGAAGACATTGACAACCGTTAAGAAATTTTATCAGTGGCCGAACTTGAAGAAAGAGGTGGCTAAGTTTGTTGTGAAGTGCTTGTATTGTCAACAGGAAAAAGCAGAGTGTAAGCATCCAGTTGGTTGTTATAGCCAATTCTGATTCCAAAGTGGAAATGGGACATCATTTCCATGGACTTCATTACAAGTTTGCCGAGAACATTGAAGCAACATGATTCCATCATGGTTATGGTTGACAGGTTAAGTAAGGTAGCTCACTTAATTGCAGTTAAGTCTACGAATTCAACTAGTAAGGTAGCTCATATCTTCATAAGGGAGATAGTGAGGTTGCATGGTGTTACCAAGAAGATTGTATCCAATAGAGATTTCAAGTTCACTTCTAGGTTTTGGAAGGAGTTGTTTGCAAGCTTGGGGACATAGTTAGCTTTCAATACAACTTATCATCTGTAGACTGATGGATAGACAAAGAGGGTCAACTGAATTCTTGAGGACATGTTGAGGATGTATGCCATGCATCAACAACAGAAGTGGGAGGAGTATCTTCCACTAGTGGATTTTGCATATAACAATGGGTATCGAGAGTCCTTGAAGATGATTCCATTTGATTCATTTTATGGGTGGAGTTGTAATACTCCTATCAACTAGAGTGATCTAGTGAATAGGGTGTTGATTGGACCAGACATGTTGGTAGAGATGGAACAAGAAATGCAGGTTATTAGAAGGAATTTGAAGGCAACATAGGACATGAAGAAGAGTTATGCAAATCAACATAGAGAATTCAAGGAGTTTCGGGTTGGGGAGCATGTGTAATTGTGCACTAATCCCAATAGGATCTTCTTAAGGATTGGATCATGTGCCAAGTTGGCACCTCTATATTGCAGGCCTTTTGAGATCCTCGATAGGATTGGACCAGTGGCACACAGATTTGTACTACCTCCAATAGTGAAATTCCATTATGTTTTCCATGTTTCATTGCTTAAGAAGTATGTCTAGGATGTTGATCATGTGATTGATTGGTTTGTATTGCAGGTGGAACTAGAGGGAGAATTCCAGCCAGAACCACAATGCATATTGCAGTGGAAACAACTCATGCTCCAAAACTAAGCAATCGAGCAAGTTAAAGTGCAGCGGAAGCACTTTGGGCCTGATGAAGCTACATGGAGGATGGTTGATTAGATACGGGATTTGTATCCTTCCTTATTTGTTGGTTCAAGAAAATGAGTTTTTGGTATATGTATATGATGTTGTTGTAAATACCGCAATGATTTGTGTTATAAAGCTCCAATAAGTAGTATGTTTGATATGTTTTTTAGCAGGACGTCATTGTAAATACTGTATCAAGCTGTGTTATAAAGCTCCATAGGCAGTATGTTTTTTTTCCAGTGGTTTATTGGTCATAGGTGTCATAGAACACCGAGGAAGGTGTTCCCCCAAAGGGGAGGAGTTTGTAACAACCCCTTGTTGATTTCCATGTAAATAAAATATGAACAAGGTCATGGGACACATATTCCAAGCTAAATGTTGGGAAAAACATAGTGAAGGGCATCACTTCTGATTAATTAATGGCTACGAAAATTGACAAAGACATTAGCCAGGCAAAGTGGTAGTAATTGACACTTTATTTATGTAAATAAAGGAAAATAGGAGAAAAGGAGGGTGAAGAGACACAAATTTGGATGTTAAGGAAATTAGAGGAAAAATGAAGGAAAATGAAAAATATATAGGCATAAATAATATAAAGGCTTGAGAGAATCAATTGATAACCTTTTGTCAGTTAAGTTTTGGAGTTCTCATTTTCACACTCTCATTCTCTTATACTCTTGCACACTTAGAGCATTCCTGGAGTGTTACATGGAATTTGCATCTACGGATAAACACATCTTCCCTAGGTGGGTGACTACACCTAGAACAACAGAAATAAAGTAGTTTAAACTTTTCTTACAGAAGATAGATGAGATGGAGGAACTTACTTGTTGCCTTTCGCTTCCTAAATCTCTTTTGAATCGCTCCCGTCACTCCCACTTGAACTAAATCCGCTCAAAAGGCACCTGCATCAAGAGAAACAGAAACAAGAAATGATCAAAGCATACATGAACTATAGACTAAAACAATGGAATCGAAGACATTGAAATACATAATCATCACAGATATGAACAATCATATGAGAAAAGGAATAATCTCTTTATTAATGTGGAAGGAAGAGTATCACCCAATAAATTTCGATCCCGTGCCACTCCTCCAGATTCAATTCAACCCTCACCACATCAAAAGCACACAACTCTAGTAGCATAACATTGCTTAACATAAACTAAATCCTCAAACCAACATAATTTTCTTACAAACTTCAGATTCTGGCCCCCTGATCACTATGATGAGTGCTCAATTTATAGGAAATGGAGGTGGTTTTGTCATAAATGAGGGTATTGAATGGCTTTCCAATCTTGGAGTTAGTTTCCATGGAGCAAGGGATGAGAGGATAGGAGGTTAATGGATCTTTAGCCTATCTAATTTCGAGCTCATAGGAGGAGATAAGAGATGGGAACCTTCTAGAATCATCTAGAATGAAGGAATATTCCCAGAACCCTATGCAAATTTCGCTCAATCTCGCCCAGCGTAGGCTAAAGAGGGCCTAAGTGCACTGTAGTGTAGGCCACAATGGGCCTGCCTGCTCTGCAGTGCATTGTCTTAAGGCTTAGGCTGCACTGGTGTCCCTAGGAGGCATTTCAAGAAGGCTTCAAGCCACGAAACTTTCATAGAAGGAGGCATTCAATGAGTTGACTTCTCTAGGGCATGTAACAAATGAATTATGGTTTGATGAGCCCTAACAGTCTTGATCTGAATGTCGGGAGTGATGTTCCCAAATAGACGTGTAACAATTGCCCCCTAAAGCATGAAGTCAAAAATGATAATGTCGAGTGATATGCTTTACGATGTGACAAAGAGGAACTGAAGCGGACAGTGACCTCCATCGATTACAATACATAACATCATGATATTTTGGATTTTTCAGGAATTGTTGAGGGAAGGCATACCCATGCTCAACATATAAACTTTTCATTACATGTACACATATAGTCATCTACAAATATAGACCCATGATGGGATGACCATCAATGTAAAGCCATTATACAGATGATTTAGTACTCTCTTGAAATCATAGCCCAGATGGATGAAACTAGATCTGGGGTCTTCTATCTCATCCAATCGTTTGCTCAAGTACTAGTCTAACCACGTGAATATGTCATCTGAATTCGAACATGAGAAGGCACCGTCTGATTACCATCTAATGATGTAAGCCATTAACAAACACAAGAGAGATCACTGATAATGATAATGATTCTCAAGGTGCTGTAGTACATTCTACATGGTGTGAAAAAACCATACAAAGTCTTTCAGTCGAAGGCCAGCGATGTCAACCTATCGCCGGAAGTGAGAAACTTTTCATTGATGTATGCAAGCCCCAAAGTACTGAAAGGGTGTTTTTAAGTCAACTTCTTGGATATTGTGTTGATGTCAACAAGAAGTGACTCGTCACAGGAGGGCCTTGATGTATCCCACATCAACGACACGAAACAAGTGTAATGATTTTGGAGACGGAATGTGACTGACGACACAAGGTCTAGGAATAGCAGTCATGAAAATGAACGTTTATGAGTATTGCAAAGGATGAGTTTTACTGGGTGACTTCTCTTGAACATGTTGGCGACACTGAATGAATTGGTAGCATTGACCCAAAACCAAAGTGATGGATGGTGTGATAGACCATAGATATGATAACCATCAAGCAGATAACCCAACCCAAATAATCACAAAGATGAAGTGAAAGTGTCATGTTCAAGAGCGACTTGCTACCATAAAGTGATTTATCCCTTTACCCATTTTCCCCAATCATTGTTGACTAGTACCTCTTTATTTTTTAACAATCTTGAGGAGGATAGCATATGCTTGTAGTATAATTCCACCCTTTGGGTGAATCCATCGCTATGTGATGTTTTAACGAGCCTAGCGAAGGTGAAACTTGGTCTTGTCATGATGGACAAGTTTGTCGCTATTTGATGTTTTAACGAGTTTAACAACAATGAGAACTCGGTCCTTTTCATGTTTAGAAAGTTTGAAAAGGGACAAAAAGAAAACTCCACAAGTTCTTTTTCGTAAATTTGTCTTTCAAGTCTAAAAAACGTAAAATAATACAAGAGAGAACCTATTAACCATGTTCGATAAACGTATTCCTTTTTCATAAATAATCTATCTCAATCTGAAAAAGGCTTAAACTTATATTGAGTAGATGTCGTTTCCAATCCATTAACGAGCTGAAAAGGACAAGCGCTCAGCAATATTTTCATATTTCGAGAGTCTAAAAAAAGCTTAAAGAGCACTCCAGGGGGTTTCCTTTTTCAATGTCTAACAGAGCTCGAAAAAGAGATAAAAATATGCTCTGTGGTCAAAGTACAATTCACAATAGTGCACGTCAAATTCATTGTATCAGCTGTAAATCTGTTCAAAGCAACACCAAACGGATTAAACATACCTATTTCATTGGTAAAAATGGGTAAAAGCTATAGTTTGTTCATTAAATGACATGAAATAACCATAAAATAAGAATTTACCAAGTCGTTTTCACCATTTGAAATTACCATTCAGTTTTGTGCTCTGAACCAGTTTTTACCTCAAACTTTAGCAGCTGGTTGCGAGAGATTCTATGGATCATTTTTCGCGTCGTCAAGACCAGGTAGGAGATCTACCTTTTCTCTTCCCTTTAAGTTCATTATTTAGCAGTTTCAAGCATTTTTTTTAGCTTTTTGGGGTCCTTAGGGTAAATATACTTCACCCCGGGATCAGCGCAACCTATCACATCGAAAACTATGCTACAGTGCACCCAAACAGAAGGATACCTGCTCTGGAGTGCACTGTTTCAAGGGTTGGGTTGCGCTGGGCGCAGTTGATGAATTTGTTTCTCCTGTTTTATCCAAAAATCCTTCAATTTTTTGCATGAAATGGATCCTAACTAAGCTTATGGTTTGATTGCAGGCTTTGATCGGATCAGAATGACTATTACTTGGTGAGAAAAAGAGCATAAAGAACAGGCTATGGTTGCCCTTAATGATCCGGGTACAGTTGAGGCCCTCAAAGACTGTGGGTTTCTCAAATACTTCAGGTTGTCCGGGATGAGGCAACAAATAGAACTATTGTCGTTCCTTGTTCATTCATGGGATCCAGCGGATCAGGATTTTCACATAGGAGGCAAAGTGCTTCCTATATCGATTGATGATTTTTACTTCCTTACAGGGTTGTTGAGACATGGTGCCCCCATATCTCTTTCAGGTTCTGCCTATGGGGGTGAATCAGTGAGGGACTACATTCGACAGTTCTGTCGGCCAAGTACACAGCCTAGCAAGGATGGGAAGATCAACATCAGGGATGTTCGTGATTTGCCTTTGCGAACAATCCTTTTCACTATCATAAAGTTGGCAGGTAGTGCGACACTTCATCTGGCGAACAGATCATATATGTAGTTTGCACTTGAGTGCCTTGAGCCAACTACATTCAACTGGTGTGAGGCAGTTCTCTCTTCGATGAAAGAGCAGCTAACCAAGGTAAAGAGCGGTAAGACGAAGAATTTTAGCTATGGTTCGATCTTGATTGCCTTTACCTTAGAGATAATTCCATTGATGCAACCTCAGTATGTGGCACTGAGTTTGACTAGTCCTAGAGATCCACGGATGCAGAGATGGGTTGAGTTGATGGCTCAACATGCTGGCCAATCATCAATCTCATTTCCTCCTACATTCTTCAATTGGCTCAGTCGAAAACACCTTGTCATCGAGGAGAATCCGTATGCGGGGATGGACTTTCGTGGAGATCCAGATTTGAGGTTACCAGTGGGTGCCCAATGGAGTGCTATAGGTAATTTTTTTTTACCAAATGGTTTTATTTTTTAAGTTTCTACATGTTTTTGTGTTTTTAATGTTTCCAAGACTAAACTAAAAATGTACTCATGCATGCAGATGTTGGTACTGTTCAACCTATGGGTCATCAATAGGAGGCGGGTGAACCAGCGTTGAGAAATTTCAGAAAATCAGTTCTCTAGGATTTCGATTTGACCGAGACACTAACAGAGTTGCAAGATCATATAGAGGGGTTAACTCTCGATATCTGGGATATCTGGATCGAGGAGTTACCAATGAGGCTGCAACGCCATACTATTGGTGTCCCTAGCCATTGGATAAGGCTATTGCGCATGACAGCTCATGCTGTGACTTGCTATCATGAGCATCATTAGGTCTACTTAGGATATTTTTCTATATGCATTTTGAGTTTCGAGGTCAAATTACCAACATGTCTTGGACACAAATTTTGCAATAACTTTTAAAACATCTATCTATTTTTTCTTTCAATGTTTTTATATATGGTTATGTGTAATCCTATTCAACTATTGATGTGAATTGAAAAATTTACTTTTACATGTGTCGCAAATGTTTGTTTAACACATAGTTCGCTAATGAATCAGTTAATGTATTAAAGTTCCTGGAGATGTGTTGATATTGCATGTAATCAAAATGTCTTTCCAAGAGATGAACTCTAAGAAACATACGATAAATTGTTGGATTTCAGACAGTATAAAAATTTGTTAGTTGTAGTACGACAAGTTGTGAGTCCAGCATAATGATGAGTCAGCTAATGCCAAGTGAAATATCATCAGAGAGGAGTTCGATCAACGCGCTATACTCAACGATATTGTTCATAGAATTACCAATACAAATCCCTTGAAAACTCACTAACTCGCCACTTGGAGCGAATATGGCCCATGCTACAGAAGATAGGTTCTGCGTACTACGACTAGCACCATCGACATAACCAACAAATGGTTCCAAAGATTCTGACATCTGCAAAAAATTCAAAGCAGGTAATTAGCCACATAAAAACTCTAAAAGTCACATTATAACACACACACACAATCAAAGTATATATACAGTGTTTATTACTATGCAAAATCAGGCATAGTAACGTTTCAAATACAACCCATTACAGGGTTTTGGAATCCCATCATAATCAACTAACTCATAAGCACCTTTTGCCAAAACACGCTTGAAAATATAGGGGCCCATCCATAATGGTTCAAATTTCCTTGCTCCTAGTTTATCAGCTTCCTGATCATAAAGCAAGACCAGGTCTCCTTCTGAGAAAATGCGAGGCTTGACATTTCGGTCATATTGTGCCTTTATCCATTTCTTATGTGCTTCATTAGCCAATGCGGCTTCACGACGAGTTTCATCTAGATGGATGAGCTCTAAGAAACGTGCTTCTTCTTCAGAAGTGTCGGGTAACAGGTCAATCACGAGTTTTAATGATGAAATTTCACATTGTATAGGCAAGATTGCCTCCAGACCATACACCAATTGAAAAGGTGTGAATCCAGTTGCATTTCTCACCGAGGTTCGATATGCCCACAAAGCCGAGTACAAGATTAAATGCCAGTTTCGTTTATGAACTCCTATCATTCGTTGGAGCATTCGCTTAAGGATTTTGTTGATGGCCTCAACTTGTCCATTAGCTTGCAGATAATAAGGAGTAGAACTATCATGTGAAAGTCCTAACTTGGCAGTTAATTCGGTCATCAAGTGGTTGCAAAAAAACGACCCATGATCTGTAATTATAGCTTGTGGTACACCAAACCGTGCAACCACATGGTTGAAGAAAAAAAGAGTAGTCGTCTTACCGCTGTTGTTTAATGTAGGCATGGCCTCAGCCCATTTCGTAAAATAGTCCACGGCCACAATTATATACCCATGCCCCCCAGTTGAGGTAGGGTTACATGTCATAAAATCAATGCCCCATTTTTAAAATTGTCCAACATCGATGATAGGATACAATGGTGCAGGTGGTAATCGTGTTTTGCGAGAAAAAATCTAGCATGCATGACAACTTCTTACAGCAATAATGCAATCATTGAATATAGTTGGCCAAAAGTAACCAGCATAACCAGATAAATGTCCACCACAAGCACCACAATGGCAATCATTCAAAACTTTCTCGGCTTCCTCATGAGTGAGGCACCTCCGTAAAATTGTATCGATACCATGATGGTAAAGAGTGTCGCCAATGATCAGATAATCTTTGGCTTGGTAACAAATACGTCATTGTTGTGAGCGAGAGGTATCAGGCCAGAAAGTTTGGGTCTGGAGATAGATCAGTATATCTCCATACCATGGGTCAGATGACGAAATCAGAAACAGAGACTCATCCGGAATTGATGGTTTCATTGTTGAATTGATATCGGTAGAGGGAAGGTCGCAAAGAAGCTCGGCGAAGACTAGAGATTTCTTTGATTTGGATTTGATGAGTTCCAAATCAAACTCCTGTAAAATGATAATCCATTTCAAGTATTCCCCCCCAACAATTGATGTGACAGAATGTATGTCATAGGGTTGTAATCCGAAATGACAATGGCCTTTCGGAGCAGGATATAGTGGCGAAATATCTGTACATCTTGAATAGTAGCCAAAGCTAACTTTTCAACATAAGAGTACTTAAATTTCGTATCATTGAGATTGCGACTCAAATAATAAATTGAATGTTCAGTCCCATCTTCTTCTTGGACTCAAACCATAGCAATGGTTGTACCTGCAGTGGCGAGATACATGAAATAGTCGTTTTGATAATTAGGCGCATACATTAAGGATGGTTGAATCAGGGTATGTTTAAGAGCATCAAAGGAAGCTTGCACAACTTGATCCCAATGGAAGGGTAACCCCTTTTTCAAAACATGAGTAAATCACTTAGCCATTTCAGCGTAGTTGGGAATGAACCTCCTCAGAAAGTTAGCCTTCCCTTGGAGTCTTTGTAACTGTAGTAAATTGGAAGGTGGAGGAAGATTAAGAATTGCCTTAACCTTCAAAGGGTCGAGTCGAATTCATTATTTAGACACTACGAAACCAAGAAAACGACCAGAACCAACACAAAACACACATTTATGTGGATTGAGTCGAATTTTGTAGTGTCGGCACCGTAAAAATATAGCTCTCAGATGTTGCGGCTGATCAACCTGTTTTTGTGAATGAGCAGGTAAATCATCTAGATATGGTTGAACAATGTGTTTGATGTCATGGAAGGCATAATTCATTGCCCTCTGAAAAGTTTCCCCAAAGTTATTCAAACCAAAAGGGAGTTTCCTATATGCGAATGTGCCCCAGGGACAAATAAAAGTCGTTTTATATTGGTCTTCTGGGTGGATATTGATCTGATTATAGCTAGAAAAGCCATCCATAAATGAGAATATTTCACATTCGGCATAGTCATTAATTATCTGGTCGATAAAGGGAGTGGGATAGTTGTCTTTTGGACAAGCGTTATTAACATCCCTATAATCAACAGACACTCGTATTGTTCCTTGTTTATTCATGTTACAAACAAGATTGGAAACCCAATCGATAAGAGGAACAGAGTAAATAAACCAGCATGCAAAAGTTTTTCAATTTCTGCTTTTATGGCAGTAGCCTTCTTTCGATGAATAGGATGGAGGTGTTGCCACACCGGTTTGACATCAGGATACATTTTAATTTCATGTTCAACTATACTAGAATCAATTCTTGGCATTTCCTCATATGACCAGGCAAATATGTCGCGAAATTCATGGAAAAGAGCATGGTAAGTTTCAAGTTCGGACGAAGAACAATATTTTCCAACATGAATGTTCTCTATAATTCTAGTTTTGGTCGAAATGTCGATAGAAATGGTTTCTTCGATATTTGACAAGTTTCGTTCAGAATTGACTGTGTCTATAAATACAGAATTCGAAAGGAAATCAACAATTGAAAGGTGATCTGGTTCATTTGAAACATCTTCTCTATGATCTGGAAGATGGGATCGATGATGATAATCTTCCCATGGTTCTTCTTTTGTCATCATTGATTGGATGATTCCTTCATCAGTAGAAAATGTATGTGAAAAAGGATCAGAGGAAGTACCATATTCTAACGAATGATCAACCCATACAATTGGTGATAATGGATTTGGGTTTGTCACACAAGCCAAAAAGATTGATTGCTATGCAATCTCAATGGGGCTTAGCGGCATGATTTCATTATGCATATCATCTTCAGAATTATTGGGAATCTTCCATGAATCAGATGAAGTGGAAGATATCATATTGCAAGTCTCAACTTTTGCCACTTCCGCCATTTTTTATGGTGACGGTAGCGAAAAAGTACCCATTAGGGAAGGATCTTTAAAGAGACCTACTCCAACATTCTGAAGAGATATAGGGGGTCCGTGAACTAACGAAATGCTTCCAGTAGCCTGTGAACTAGAGGCAAAGAAGTTGAGTTGATGAATTACCGTGATTCCGCCTCTATGAGGGAAAGAGATCATACGAAAGTATGTTGAAACCAAAGCAACCATAGCATAAACCCAAGGTCTTCCTAGAAAAATGTTGTAGTCAAGGGGTTTGTCAATGGCCTCAACTTCAACAGTTGCAGTTTTTTCCCCTAGTTCTATCTGCAGGTTACTTAAAATTCCACAAGGTGTATATGTGTGACCGTCGAAATATTTTAAAGTTGTAGGTGACTGTGACAAAGGCGGGGAGCCAAGTGTTTTCCAGCAACTCATCGACATGATACAAGTAGAATCACCCTCGTCAATGATGGTTCAGGGAACAAGTTTATTCAATGCCTTTACTTGAATCAGGAAAGCTAATTGAGCTGGTAATTGCAGTGTGTATCTCGCATGGTTGAAAACCACAAGATTGGAATCCGTTGGATCAATTCCACCAATTGCTGACAATAAAGCCTGCTTTTGGGAGGGACAGTTTTGAAGCACCTCAAGTGTCGACATATAAGAAGGTGACTAGGCCAGATCTTCTACTATGTTATAGTTTTGTCCTACTCGAGCTCGAGGGTTGAATGTAGATTTATGCACAACTCCTTTAAGTAGTTTTATTGTTAACTATGGTGCAATAGGCAGTGGAACAGGATCAGACAAAGTAGAAGTCGAAGGATTTGGTTGATCTGAAGCCTGGCTATTCAACGACGACGATGGATTACCATAATGTTTACTTCACGTTGACACCAAAACATCAATTTTAGGCTTAGAGGCGGATATCATAAGCACTTGTGAAGTGGAAGCACAATCTGTAGCAACCAAATGAGTCATTGGATTCGAAAAAGGATCTATCAATACCGCGGATGCACTAGAAGTCTTAAGAAGTTTTGAGACTTCAGAGCGGTGAGGACAGTCTCGCGTAAAATGATCCTTGTTACAGATCAAACATGGATAACGAGGTTTCCTAGCCGGAGAAGAGGAATCAGATGATTTATCTTGAGGGGGAGGGTTTTGTTTCTTTTTAGCTTTCCCCTTCTTCTTGCTTCCAAGTTGCTTTTCATTCTTACCTTTGTCAGATGACACAACATTTATTTCGGAAGCAAGAGTATTATCAGATGCAGTAGAAGTTTGATTGGAAATAGCAAGTGTTTGACCAGATGGTCTACCTGCTGTTTGTGTGCTCGAAGAACCAATCACACTGTCACCGACATGAGAGTCCTTACTCGATGGGGGTGGAGGAATAGTAAAAGCTAGTCTGGGTGCATTTGGAATTTTGTCATAGAGCGTGCCAGACTAGGTGTAAATCAAGTCTAAGTATTGGGCACGAGCAATTACTTGCTCTTCAATGACAACTCCTCCTTTAGCCACATCCTCGGTGATAGATGGCAACAAGGATTTTATAAACCACTCAACTAAAATCTAATCAGGAACATAAGTTTTGACCATTCGACGACGATGACGCCACCCATGAATATGATCAGAGATGTGAGTAGAAGTAGTTTGTTTAAAGTTGGCCAATAGTTCCGTTCCAGTTTCATATCATATGGGTAACTAGAAGTGGGTTAAAAACGTGGTAGCTAAGGATGTAAAGTTATCAAATGAAGCTCGTGGTAACTCAATATACCACTTTGCAGCCAGACCAGTAAGTGTTCTCTGAGAAAGACATAGTCTAACTGGATCATCATTTAGGGAGTTTGATGAACACCATAAATGAAAAGTCATAACATGGTTGGACGGATCTTCTCTAGGGTTTCCATTGAATTTCGGAATATCGGAAGGCAATTTATGAGGAATCACCAGCCACCAAGGTGCATAAAGAATTGGGTCATTGGTAAGTCGATTTAAATCTGGTAATTCAAGTGTTGCAACAAAAGGCAATTGTCTATTGAGGTCAGGTTGAGCATAACCAGGGTAAGATGGAATTGCCTGGGCAATAGGCCTTTGCATACCAGCATAAGGCATCTGCTGTTGGTAACCTTGATAGGGGTAAGTTTGTTGAGCAAATCCGGTATAAGGTGGTTGTTGAGCACCAGGATAAATTTTTTGTTGTCCAAACCCAGCATAGGCTTGCTGACTAGGACCTAGGTAAACTTGTTGTTGACCAAACCCAACATAGGCCTGTTGACCAAGTTCATGATAAGTTTGGTATTGCTGGAATTGCTGTTGTTGATACTGTGGCTGCCATGGTTGTTGATTTAACGGTTGTTGCCCACCAATGTAAGTTTGACCAGGTTGTGAATATACTAAACCAGTGTAAGCCTGAGTCATTCCAGTAAATGGTAAATTGGCCTGAGGTTGTTGAATTCCAGGCACAAACGGTTGTTGTAAAACTGCCTGAGAAGGCTGAATCTGTAAACCTGAAACTTGGGGGTCTGAGGTTGAAGGACCAACTTGCAAAGGTTGAGATACAACTAACTAAGCTTGCGACTATTGTAAAGTCGTAACGACAGGCGTAGTAGGTATGGATGAGACAGATTGCATAGGTTGTGATGGATACACAAGCCTTGGTTGAATGGGCATTGTTGGCTACCACTAACAAACAGTCATTCCAGGCTGACCTAAAGACGACGACATACTGCCATATGGTTGCCCCCCAGAAAATGGAGGATAAGGAGATTGTGCATATTGTTCTCTGTATGGGGGTAATCCAGTGTAAAGTGGATACATTGGACGGTAACCAGATGAACCAACTTGATATTGACTTGATGGATCAAGCTGTTCAGTATCCGTAAGTGAAGAACCAAGTAAAATTCCTGTAGAGGACATGGGTGAAGACCATGGACTAGAAGCAACACCTGAGTTGGTTCCAGATAAATATTGATAACCCGGTGGGACGGGTGGAACACCATAAAAATGTGACTCAGGTGTTGTGGTAAACATCGAAGAGGTAGCGACAGAACTGTCGCAGCTGTAACAGATGGTACAGTTTGGGATGTTGATTCTACCATAGTCAAATGTACTAATAAATTTCCTAACAAATCAATGGGTGTCTAAAAGGAATCATGATCAAAAGGAGCAGTAAAATGAGGAGTATGAGGATAAAGATAAAGTCCAAGTCTAAAGTGAATTGGAGTTCTGCGTGTTTCTTCCTCAGGTTCCTCTTCAATCGAAATCAAACCAGGTGGAAGGATTTCACCGTCAGGTTCGTAATAGATTTCCAATATTTGTTCATGCGGTAAAGGGGAAGTCTCAATAGTTATAGATGTCTAAGGATAAACCGGTCGATCGTCTTCCGATATGGTAACAACTTCTGATTGTTCAACTTCAAGATCCAAGTATTCTGGTAAAAGAACAATAGGTTTAGGTTGGGCTTCTTGAACAACTTTTGGTTCAAAAGTAACTTCTAATTAAATAGTGATAGGTGCAGGATCAACTCTTGGTTGAACAAATTCAGGTTCAGAAGTAATTTCTTGTTGAAAAACTTGGGTTACCGTTTCACTAGGTTCACTTTTAGTGTCCTCGGGTAATTGTGGATATTCCACTTAGTAACAAATGTACTAGTAATTGTGGGAGTAACTAGGGTCACATTACTTACCAATATAGGTGACTTTAGTAATTCAGATGAAGAACTAGAAGTTTGTGATGTACTGGATTCAGTCAAACGAGACCGCTTTTGCCGGCTAGGTGTAGCTTCAGGGGGTAAAGACAGTTTACTTGTTGTCCTCTGCAAACGACGAGGTAAGGGTTGATGTTCCTCCACAATTGCTGATTGATTTTACTACAAAAAGAAATAAACAAAAAGAGGGTAACCTAGGCAAAAGGATTACCAAGCAACTGTGAACTGCAATATACTGCCTCAGTAAACCAAGGACTTAACATATGTGAAGATCTCCCCAATTGTTGTGTTCGGTGTATCATAGTGTACAAGGCGATCGACTTGGTCACCCAAGGATGGATAGCAACCTAATGTAGTCCTCCCATATATACCCAAAAGTACGTGGAGGCCCAATCCGTGTTAGTGTTGTCTAATGCGAAACCGCACAGTGAGAGAATTCCTTTATACTTTACGTATTATAACACCGCCCTATATACCCGAAGGTACGTGGACGAGCTACGATATACTTACGTACGTGGAATGAGGTATCACACTCAGAATGTATCGTAGAAAATTAACGACAGTTGCTATGTTTTACGACGCTGGAACATGTCTCTAGCCTAGAACCTCTAAATGTTATTCGTTAGGTGACAATGCTCCATTAGGTTAATTGAGATAACTTTTAAGTTGATCTTGATTAAGAGTTTGTCTTTCAGGTTCACCACGTGATGTTTTTTAAATTCCTAGAATGCAACTATAATGAGAAACATTCTTTTCATTTGATTTTGAACAATGAAAACCTTAACTACAAGGGATAAAGCAATCATAATGTTTAATCAAAGAGCAAAGAGCACATCTAATGCAATTTCCCTATACTATTCCTACAAGCACACACAAACCTCTAATTGCATAATGCACATACAATCAATCAATCTTTTTGCAAGGAAGGAAGACTTTACGCCAGTTCCTTTTCGAAAGAAATGAAGACTTTACGACACTTCCCTTTTAGAAAAGATTAATCAACTATGAGCTAACTTTGACAATGAATTGATAATGATAAAGAAATAATTTAAGAAACACTAAACAATCAAGGCCAAAGTAGGGCTAGGAAGAGAAATACAACTTGATTTCAGAACCACAAGAATCATTGATCTTTCAGCAAACAACAAGAGAAGCAACTTTGGAAAAATCAAACCAAAGGTGGGTTTTTTAGCCTAAAAGGAATCAGCGCAGGCCAGAGAGGGAGACAGTGCACTGCAATGCACTGTCTCTAAGGCAGGGGCTGCTCTGCAGCGCACTGTGTTAAGACAAACACTGCGCTGGTGCCAGAGAGTTAATTCAAGAGACATTCAAGCACAATTTTTGACTAAAAACACTTCAAGAAGACTGAAATAAGATCAATAAAGCTAAGCAAAGTCTACTAGGGTGTAATATGATGAGGGTAAGCCACCAAGAATAACAGTTGGTCCCCAATATGGTCGCCAATTTGTTACATGGAATTTGCATCTACGGATAAACACATCTTCCCTAGGTGGGTGACTACACCTAGAACAACAGAAAGAAATTAGTTTAACCTTTTCTTACAGAAGATAGATGAGATGGAGGAACTTACTTATTGCCTTTCGCTTCCTAAATCTCTTATGAATCACTCTCGCGCTCCCACTTGAACTAAATCCGCTCAAAAGGTACCTGCATCAAGAGAAACAGAAACAAGAAACGATCAAAGCATACATGAACTATCGACTATAAAACAATGGAATCGAAGACATTGAAACACATAATCATCACAGATATGAACACTCATATGAGAAAAGGAATAAACTCTTTATTAATGTAGAAGGAAGAGTATCACCCAATACAGTTCAATCCTGTGCCACTCCTCCAGCTTTAGTTCAACCCTCGCCACATCAAAAGCACACAACTCCAGTAGCATAACATTGCTTAACATAAAATCAATCCTCAAACCAACATAATTCCCCTACAAACTTCAGATTCTAGCCCCCTGATCACTATGATGAGTGCTTAATTTATAGGAAATGGAGGTAGTTTTGTCATAAATGAGGGTATTTAATGGCTTTCCAATCTTGGAGTTAGTTTCCATGGAGCAAGGGATGAGAGGATAGGAGGTTAATGGATCCTTAGCCTATCCAATTTCGAGCTCATAAGAGGAGATAAGAGATGGGAACCTTCTAGAATCATCTAGAATGAAGGAATATTCCCAGAACCTATGCAAATTTCGCTCAATCTCACCAGTGCAGGCTAAAGAGGGCCTAAGTGCACTACAGTGTAGGCCACAGTGGGCCTGCCTACTCTGTAGCACACTGTCTCAAGGCTTGGGCTGCGCTAGTGTCCCCAGGAGGCATTTTAGGAAGGCTTTAGGCCATGAAACTTTCATAGAAGGAGGCATTCAATGAGTTGACTTCTCTAGGGCATGTAACAACTGAATTAGGGTTTGATGAGCCCTAAAAGCATTGATCTGAATGTCGGGAGTGATGTGCCCAAATAGACCTGTAACATGGAGCATGTTTGGTGCACTCTAGTATTCACTTGGATTTGGAGAAAGAAGGTAAAGGAAAGCAGGCAAAGGAAAGGATTAATGGCTACAGAAATTGGCAAAGACATTGGCAAGGTAAAGTGGTAATAATTGACATTTTATTTATGTAAATAAAGGAAAATAGGAGAAAAGGAAGGTGAAGAGACACAAATTTGCATGTTGAGGAAATTATAGGAAAAATGAAGGACAATGAAGAATATATAAGCATAAATGATATAAAGGCTTCAGAGGATCAGTTGTTAGCCTTTTGTCAATTCAGTTTTGGAGTTCTCATTTTCACACTCTCATTCTCTCATACTCTTGCACACTTAGAGAATTCCTGGAGCATGCTTGGTGCACTCTAGTATTCACATGGATTTGGAGAAAGAAGACAAAGGAAAGCAGGGAGCATAAGGAAACAATTGGAACAACAACTATAACTAGATTGCCTTGCAGGTAGCAGGTTGCATGTGTGATTTCCTTACTGATTTATGGATGCATGGTATATGCATGTGATTATTTGGTTATGTTTTGTCATTGGCATGGAGATTTGCCTGGATTGACAGTGGTTTAAGCCTTTCGTTTCCATTTCCCGGATAGCCATCATGTTGTGGGTTTCCCACTTATTGTTTTTCTTATTGGTGCTCATGTTCCCTATGGTTGTGGGTTGGAACAAAAGCTCTGGAAGCCCTGAAACAGTTTGGGTTGAGTTAATGGTTCCTAGAGTCGTTGGTTGGGACAACCGCTCTGGAACCCTTGGTGGGTTGAGTTACTAGTCCCTAGAGCCGCGATTGGAACAAATGCTCTAGAGCCCTCAAAGGTTGTGGGTTGAGTTGTTTCTTCCTAGAGCCTTGGAGAACTTGGGTAGAGATTGATCTAGTTGATGTTAGTGATTTTCGAACCATAGAGGTGGAATCATTGTGGTTGAGGGTTGAGGTGGTTTGGCCTCTGGAAGCCCTGGTTGGTTTTGTTTTGGTTTAATCCATGAGATCCCACATTTATGTTTGGAATATGGCACGGGGGTGATTGGATAAAAGAGAGATTTGGTTTTGCCCAATCTATGGTCGAGTGGTATGTGGAAGTCCCTAACTTGGTTGGCATTTTCATATGTTAATATGAGATATTTTCATATTGTGATCTATGAGCATTTGTATTGATTATGATGTTGATGTTATGGATGATTTGCCATGGTTTCTATGCTATTTATATGTTGTATGTTATCTATGTATCTTGTAATGATTTGTTAATTTATCGAATGGTTGATGAATGTATGGACTAACAAGTGTTGTTGCAGTTGGCTAGAGAGGGTTTAGAGTCTTCTCGGTCATTCTCAGATGAAGATTATCATTTTATGATCAGATATGCATTCATGACCTGTAGTTTACATGTCTTCCATATGTTTAACGAAATGTCTGTTATGGATTAGGTAGTCTGGTCAAGTTTTTGCTTCCAGTTTAAATGTTTGGCATTGTCATTATGTAAATTATGATTATGGAAAGTTTAGGTAATTATGGGCAGTGGTCTGGAGGCTGACCTGAAAAAGTGGCACAGATCCCAGGACCGCATGCTCAAAACTAAATGATTTAGGCCATAATCGCATGGAAGCAGGTCTATGTGTGTGGTTCGAGGCCTATAAGCATACCCTTACCTTGTTATGCATGCAGTTGGGGTGCCAAGTTAGAGACAAAGTGTTCCAGCTTAGGGATTGACCACCTTGGGTATTTCTTCAACTCTTGGGTGATCTATAGTCCCTGTAGGATTTCTGTAAGTGTTCAGTTTGTAGGTCCCACTTCCTTAACTATAACTTGGAGGTCGCATCATTTCATAGTGACACTCGTCTCATTTTACCCTAGAGAGCTTGTGAATTTGGGTAAATGTGGGAGGGGTGGCTACACTTATGCACCCTGATGGGGTAAGTTGGAATGTTAACTTCCCGAGGGTCATAACTTTGGCAGACAATCTTCATTTGACATGCATGATATCCCATTAGAAAGGTTTGTCAAAGTAGTACAAATTCCGATGTTTTAAGTGAGTTTACAAAATCCATTGCCCCATTTCCTAAAAAATGTTGTTTAGGGCTTCAAAATCTCTAGAAGTTTAAGATCTAAAAATAACCAAAATAGGAAAATTGTGTCATGAGCTAGTGGAATAGGTGGGTGGCCATCGATATCCACCTGGATCAGTTGTTCAACAAATTTGGTTGCTTTATCTCCAATTGTCTGATCTTGTGAAGACTTTATTGATGAAGATGCAACGAGTAGAGCTACATCGATGGGGGCTAATGGTTGGAACCCCAAGCACACATGAAAAGGGTGGTGGCCAATAGAGTTATGGAAAGCTCTATTATATCTATGTTGAACATATGGAATGCTCTCATCCCATGTATGCAGATGCTTGGAGTTGTATATGCATAGGATATGCACAATCATCTTACTGACCACTTCTATTTATTCATCTGTTTTGGGGTTGACAGGAAGTCGATTTGGTCAACTTGGTGTCCATTAGAGACCATGGGTTGGACCATAAAGTATTAAGGAACCTACTATCCATATTTAAAATAATGGTTCATAGCAGCCCAAAATTAACTTAAACATGAGCATATGAGAGTTTCACAATGTCATTGACTATGATACTCTTTTTACATGGTGTGAAAATGCCCATCTTAGATAATTAATCAATAACCACAAAAATATAATTGTGACCATGTTTGGTGGATGGAAATCCTCACATGTAATCCAGGGAGATTGTGTTATGAACCATGCATCTTAAAAATAATAAGAATCCAATGAATACATCCACTTCAAGGGTGGAACCTCCTTTTACAATTAATACAGTACAATATATGTTGATCCTAAGACTAGTTCTCCTTGGTATACATATGGGAGACAAAGGGTACAATGAAAGGCTTTGGCCTACATAAAAATATGAGAATATAAATGTAATAACTTAATATATAGGGGTTAAGAAGGGGTTTTAGGGTTAACATGGAGCTTGATTAGGAGTTAGCAAGCTAACTCCCAAGGCTTGTCTCAGTTAGGTAGAGGAGAGTACAACCCTTACTTCTTAATGGAAAATTTAGTGATGGCAGTGCATAACCTAATATACCTACTAACATCTTGTCGAAGCTTTGGCTAGATAATTTTGAATTACAATTATTGCTTTCTTCATATTAGAGTGCCCTGCCACTTGACTATAATGTGCCTCCAAAATTAGCTTTACATGCTTGCATGAAGGAACACAAAGATGGCCTAGATAGTCCAAGAGTGCATCTTGGAGGTAGAAGTATGGAACTTATTTTCCTACACCTGGTGTCTCGGAAGTAGCAATGAAGTTAGAGTCACTATGGTATAATCACGGTTACCTAGAAGTCTCATGCTCATAGGAGTTAAGAACTGTGGTTAACACCACAACCGATGGTTGACTAAGGCAACCTGCAACATGGTTGGTACTACCCTTCTTGTATTTAATGTTCAAAAGGAATTTTTGTCGTTATGTGGAACAATTCTAATGAAAATCATTCTATAGTTGTTGTGTCTATGTGAATTACAGAGGCTTGCGATCAATGCAGATGATCATTTCATTTCCTAGAATATAATGCTTCCACTATTGGCATACTTGTACAATGGAGCAATTCTCCTTGTCATATGTGAGGTATCTATAAATAATATATGTTAGCATTTCACTATGGTAGCCCACTAGACGTCCTACTAAGTAGGGACTGCACTAATAAAATAGTTAGAGGCATTTGTCTCGATCTTAAACAATTGTATTTTGGTAGTGTGAGAACTAGTGTAGAGCAAAGGAAGCGTTTAGATCCCAGAATGCTCTTTATTGTGAATTATACCAAGATAACTTGGCTTTAGATCCACCCAAGATCCTCTGGCTTAGTGGCCAAGAAATATGAGAGAATCCCAACCTGAAATCATAGTAGAAGTTAGCAAGGCACGAGATATTGCAAAGCTTGATTAAAGTAATTAGGGTTGGGAAATAGTGAATGACTTGGATCTTTGGGTCCACATGCAACATATATTCATCCAATATGTATCCTATATATTAAATCCATTACATTCCAAATTAACACCTCTCTAGATTAGAGTATAACTTATATTGCCTCAAGGTGCCCAAGCCCTCCTAAATGTGTTGCAAATGTTTTCCCTAGGTTTGACTGAAGGTAAGGATTTCATCCAAATATATGACCACAAAAGGGTTTATGAATGGATGTTAGATATCCTCCACCATCCTCATGAATGTTGTTGGAGCATTAGTAGAGTTGAACGTCATGAACAACAACTCAAAAAATTATTATCTAAACTTGAAATTCCTCTTCCATGCATCAATTAGTTTAATCGAAACTTGGTGGTGCATAACTTTAGATCAATCTTATTGAAGAAACTGACATCGTTAAGTTGATCAAGAATCTCATCAATTCAAGGGATTGGGTATCGATACCTAAAAATTATCTTGCTTAAGGCTCTATAATTAATACAAAACCACCATGTCCCATCCTTCTTTTGCACTAGCACAACAGGGCTTCCACAAGGTGAGGATCTTAGTTGATTGTGCCCCTTTTGGATGAGCTCATGGATTTGATCCTTTAATTTTTCATTCCCTAGAAGGAAACATCTGTATATGGGACCATTGGGTAAGGCATTAGGTATCAAGTTAATGGAATGTTTGACTTGGAAATGTAGAGGTACCCTTGCAGGGGAAGCGAATATATCTTTGTACCCTTCTGCAATATTTGCCACTTTCTTATGTTATCTAGAGAGATTATGTACTAAGGTTGTGGTGGTCATAGTGACCTTTCGTTCACCTTCTCAGTCATGAAGAGGACAAACTTTGCAGTTTGGTAGATTACCTTTCAACATTGCTTACCAACATCATTGAAGTTGGAGCAGTCAAAACCACCTCTTGTACCTTGTAGAGTTGACTTCCTGAAGTAACAATGACACTATAGAGCCAAGCCTCAAAAACAACACAATGTTTCCACATACATTGTCCTAAGAGAACATCACAAACTTCAAGTGGGGAAACATTACATTGTACCTCATATTTGGATGTCCTAATGTTGTAGGACAAGTGGTATTGTTGGTTGACACAAATGTTTTGTCCTTGGATCAACTAATTGATGGTGTACAATTGGGGGTGTGGCACTGTCAACAACTTTAATCTCTTGATTGCCTCAACTAAGATCAAGTTCTTCTAGCTTCCACTATCAATAATGAAATGTGGTGGGCCCCTCTTCACCCACATATGTGAATGGAAGAGGCACTCCCCTTCTCAAGCTCCTCTAACTCTTATGGTTATATCATTGTGGTTGAAATGATAATGCTTAGTTATTCATCAATGTTTCACTTTCTCTTATCCCACTTTGAATAAGAGTCTCATTTAGGGTCCAACTCTTTTTCTTTAAGCTTGGACATTAATGAATGTTTCGAGGAATATTCATTAATGTTGTGCCATGATATTTTTTGAAACTCACACCACTTTCCAGTGTCCTCATTCAACTTTTCATTACTCTTCTTCTCCTATGACTTCGATTGGTTGTCTTGAGATTGACTCTCCTTGCTCCATCTCTTTTTTCTTGAGTTAGGGTTTCCTTTTCCAGGCTTATATTGTGATGGATTTGCATACTTGAATTACCACTTAATCCTCTTCTTAATTTTTGCTCGAATTCGATAGAATGTCAATAAGCATCTCCTAACAAGGAGATGTCTAAGAAATCCATATTTTTCTAGATGTACCTATGTAGGCCATTGTGGTACTTAAGAATTAGGTGTCACTCGGGGTCTTTGATACCCAACTTTGAGCACAAGGTATGAAAAATATTGATGTATTCCAACACCACCTTGTCTCTCATTAGGGGAATTTGAGGTATAAAATGGTCCTCAATACAAAAAAAATTGTACTATCAAAATCAACTTTAGAAGAACTAACCGGACTTTAGAAGATGGCATCATCCCCTAGGGATAAATTGGCATTGCTTGAGCTAAAAATGCTTATTTGTCACATTATAAGTGTTGGATGAAAACCCATAGTTAACTATGGTAATGCTTTAAGAAGAATACTCACAATGAAGAAAGTACTCATGAATCAATTTTGAATATGTCTTAAATACAAACCATATCGTAGAGTTGTACATCTTGTGTAGTGGTCATCATAGTTCCCAACATGGTAGAATTCCTCCTTGAGGGCATCAACGAAGGATGCCCAAGTATGTTCTTCCCGAAATATTGTAGGATCATCTTCAATGTGTCTCTCCTAGTAATCTTACCACCAATATTTGACACGGGGAAGGGGTTTTAGGAGTGTTAAAGCGATCTTTTAGTTGTCAAATTTTTTTTGGACAGAATAATAACCCTCTAATATATTGAACTATTTCTCCAAAGCATATGTACCTATTTAGCCTTTAAATAAAGGGATATCAAAGTCAACTTATACCTTGAAGGATGTTAGAGTGTTAGAATTACCACTTTTTCAAGGTGCTTAGTTGTTGTTAGAAGTTGCTGAAGGATATGAGTGAAGGTGTTCATCACATCGTTTCTTTATCGCACGAGTGCTTCCTTGAGCAACATCTCAATATGATCTATTGCTTCCTCATCTCTTTTTATTCCACCATTGTAGGCCACTTGGGCCAGTGAGAGTGGCATTCCAAAATGCAACTAGCTCAAGAGCCAACTCTTTATACCCTGACCTTATTGGAGACATACACCAAGAAACAACAAGGAGTAGATTTCTCTGATACTTCTAAAGGAAAAAAGAGAGGTAGGAAAGGAAATGTAACACACATGTACATACAAAAATATAGCAAAAAACATAGTAATGTAGTGAAAACCCAACTTGTATTAATGTGTAAAATAACATAATATTGTAAAACATAAACTAGCTAGAATGATGGTAGCTTATCTCTAAATAGAGAGAGAGGGTGGTTACATTCTCTCACAAAAGCTATTACAAGAGGCTAAAAGGGAGGCCTTTTAACATAAATTAAGAACCATAAGCTTGACCGAGATTTGCACAATCCTTGTGATAACATCCCATTGTGGGTAGAGTATTGCTCCATCCAATAGACGGGCTAACTTCGACCTAGGCTCAACCTAGATACAAAAAAAAAAACCCAAAATAACTATTTTTGAAATCAAAATACTCTGAGAGTATGATAACAAATTTCAATATCCGAACGACATAACACTAAAAATACTAAGACTTCAAATTAATAATTTAAAACTTGACATAAATACATCACCTAATAAATCAATACATAAATTACTTTGTACTGACTTATTTGATAAATCTACGACAACCAAATTAATTAGCAAGAGCATCATTCACTTTATATACAGAAGAAAGAAGAAAGAAATTAATTTAACATCCGCGAGGCTAAAATTTATTTTTATTTTTATGTCTATTCACTTTATTATGTCGATAAGCATGTTCTATTTTGGAATAGGGTTTCTAAAATTTCCATTCTTTAAAAAAAATAAAAAATCATAAATGGTTTAGATTTAATATGTTAAGAATATTCTTCGTCATATACATGATCTAATGGATAAAATGAAGGGCTTCCAAACCATTTTTCAATTTATGATCCACATTCCTATCGTAGCGTTACAAATTCTCAATGTTAGAAATAACACATAAATATTTTGATGGTTATAGGTATTTATCAACCATTTAACTTATATGGTTGTCTTAGTATAATATCAATTAGTGTTGCCATATAAAATAAGTGGTTGGTAAACTCACATCAATCCATGATATATATCACATTGCTAAGATTTAAAAAATCATTAAGATTAACTAAATTATGTCTTTAATTTAAATTATTATTATTAATCATAAAATGAATTAATATAAGAGGTAAACATATATACATTTAAAAAATATGTAACAATATTTTTAACCATGGAAATTCACCCTATTTTATGATCGAAATTCTTAATTTATAAATAGTCTTTATTACAATACTATGACTTATCAATACTATATGTCATGTGTGACACATGTTTATATGACATTTTTTAACTAATTAATTTGAGATAAAATAATTAAAAGAGCATAACTAACTTAGACATAAATTTTCACCTTTAATTTATAAATATTTCAACATATTGTATAGAAATTAAATATTTAACAACCACATAATAATTACTAGTAATTAAACTAGCAATTGCCCCTAAAGGTGCAAAGGTACACCGAAGGAATCAAAGATTTAGGAAGATCATATCGCCACAAACGTAACCCACTACTAAGATTTAGGAAGATCATATTGCCACGAACACAACCCACTGCTAAATGCATGCACATAAGATTTGCCAAATTATCCCATGTAAGCACCATGAGGTGAACGCACTGTTCCACAAAGTATTGACAAAACTTGCCTAGTTGTGTCATGCCCAATTTTTTGTCTTTTCTCTACCACACGGTCCTCCCCATTCCAATATTCTACAGACTTTGTCTCCATTGAGGTGAGGCGTTGTCGTAGGGGTCATAGAACTCCACTGTCTTGATCGTATCAAACTCCACTGTGAATAAGTGAATGTATGACCGCCCGTTGCTGGTGAGGGCAAGCAAGCCTAGATACTATTTTTCCACAGCGCCGATGGGAGTTCTGTTGAGAATCATGATGAAGGTTAATCCATTTGTCGTTTCTTCTTATACAATCTACAAATGTCAGCCCATGTGATGGATGAAATCACAAACGTCACCATGGACACACATGCAGGTATTTGGGAACATAAAATAAAGAAGTAGAGAAAATTTCCAAAACTTGTTTCTGTTAAATAATTGGCACAGACCGTGTGGTTTCCTATTTACTGCTTTGCATGTGGAGCAAATGAGTGGGTCACCGCTTACGATTAACAAATTTTAAATTAAGTGGATCATTTTGTTAGAGTCGGTCTAGTAGCCCTCCATCAGCGATCAAAGCTCTTTGCATGTGCATAAGTAGGTGTCTCATCAGTGTCATCTTATCGCATTCCATTAGGCATGCCATAACCCTGATGGAGGAGCTGGTGTCTTTATTCCCCTCTTGGCACTGCTGGATCAAGTTATTTCAATCATTAAACTTTTTCAAGGTTACTTGTCTTGTCTTGAGGTCAAAATTCTAGGTCTAGGGTTTGGGTCCAATTTGTCTTCAAGGTCATGTCTCTAAAAGTCAATAAATGCCCAGCAGGCCAGAGGGATGATTATCAAAGTGTTTCTTTAAAAGATTTCATCTTGTACAGCTAATTTTTACCTTGGATTTAAAAACCCTGTTTTTAAAGCCAAGGTCATTTCTCAAAATTTTGTAAAAATTGTAAAAATTCAAATTTTTCGAAAGATAGCATGCAGCCCTGGTCCCCTTTGCCAAGACTCCTCAGAAGCTATCCCTGCAAAAATTTTCAAGGAAAAACATCAATTCAACCAATTTCAGGACAAAAAGAAACCATAAAGTCAATAGCATTCAAATTTTGAAAAAGTGTCATGATAAACATTAGAAAGAGGGTTTTGAAATGAAATCAATTTAAAACAAGAATATAAAACCTCTCTCTCCCTCCATTAGTCTTCATTGTGCCTCAAAGCAATAGAGAGAATTGTGTTGGAGCGATTTTGGGCGAAATTGTGAAGCCTGAGTGCGCGCGACCCGTCAGGCGAGCGCGACCCGTCAGAGTGCCTTTGCTGGTGCAAAAATTACACAGGCGCGACCCATTGAGTGCGCGCGACCCGTTGGGGTTTTCTCCACAGAAATTTGCCAGTGAACTGCCAAACGACCCCAGAATTTTTCAAGCTTGCAGGTAGGCCTTCCATCATCAAGATTGTTATTTGCTAAAGCTTGTAAATAGCATGAGAATATTCTTAAAAAGCCATCATTTGCAAAATAAGGACTCCATGTGCATTTGTTTAAAAATGTCAAAGTGCTAGTGTTTGTTTTGTTGTTTTAAGGTCATCCTTTTCACTCCTATTTTTCCCTACATTTTCCTACATCCCATTTCTTACTCCCTTATCATTTTTCTTTAATTTCCCTACCAAAAATACTAAAAGCCTTGAAACCCTACCCCCATTCCTAAAAAATCAAGAATTAAACCCTGAACTCTACCTCCCATAACATCCTTGCAAATGAAATTGTATGATGATGTATATGTCATGATTCTTCCCCTTAACCCCCTATTTCACATATTTTTCCCAATTTCCCTTCAAAGTCTCCCTTCCCTAACATTTCCCTTGTGCTATTTGTCCCCTTGAAAAAACATCTCAAACAGTTGAAACAACAGATATTAAAGCAGAAGCAACAGTACATTTCAGCCACCTTGCTCCTGAAACCATGTCAGAAACCGAAACCGATTATGAGCAAAGTGATGACCATGAGTCAACTTCAGAGTTTGAGGTACATAGGAGGCCTCACAGGGGTGGTAAGAGTGGTCACCATAAGAGAGAGGAGCCCACCTCTTTGACCGATTTGCAGGCTTGTCCAATTGAAGTCACATGTTTCCGTTATCTGTCATGTTATGAGTTTTGCGAGAGGATCTCTCAGATTCAGCATCACAGGGAGTTGGCTCGCTTGTTTGTTTTGCATTTGCATGATGGGCATGTGAACCTTGCAGGGGTGGATTTTACATTGACACCTAAGATGATTGCTCAAGCAACAGGGATACCAAATGTTGGAGAAGTGTGGAACAAGCGCAAAATATTGGACAGTTTTCAGTATGAGCCTTACATTAAACCTACATTTATGAGACTTTTGACGGGTGTATTTCCTTTCAGATTTTTGAGGAATGAGTATGCTCCTTTGATGAGGCTTATCATGCGCTATTTCACCTGTGAGGGCAGATTTTCACGTGTGTATTCATACCATATTCGCTTGTTGATGCATTTCACACGGGTACGAATGATGAACATCCCGGTTTTCTTATGCTAGAATATTGAGAGGATGGTTCCCTTGATGCAGAGGAAAAGCCCAACACAACAATATAGGAGCCTTTATCATTATGGCTTGATCCAGCTTGTGGTCATACATCAGTTGGCTCAGCATGGCATCCCATGGGAGGAGTTTATCTCTCGTGAGTTTTTCACAGCACCACCACCACATCCTGAGATTGTTCATGAGGAGGGAGGACCATCACAGCAACATGATATCCCTGAGACTAGACATGTCAGCTTTCCTCCATTGGTCACTTATCAGAGAGGCCACAGGGCCTTATTTGTAGCAGCTCGACGAGTATTTTCTCCACACCAGGTGGAAGGGGTCTCGCCTTCTTCATCAGCACCACAAGTGTTATCTCCACATCAGGTGGAAGGGGCCTCGTTTCCGACAGCAACACAGGTATCAGAGAGGGACAAACAGCCCAGGATTGATGAGGGGCCATCAGGTGTTCCGGACATAGAGGTTGTTGACCTTGATATTAGTTCTCCTAGCCTAGAGTCAAAGGAGATCATTCAGCACCTAAGAGCTGAAAATGATTCATTGCAGCGAAGATTGGAAGGGGCACAATGGACGATCCCATATTTAGAGCAGCGCAACAAGCAGTTGGAGGATGAGCACACTCTTGATGAGTTGCGGAGGATTCATGAGGACCGCAACTTGGCTCGAAAGAGACCCGGCGATTTGGTACCCGTTGAGCGAGAGGCTATGCTTCTCCAGGTCAATGCTCATTTGAAGAGGTTGCTGGCCAAGGCCAACCAAGATAAGGACTTGCTCAGGAACATGAAAAATCATTATTGGGCGCGGATGCACGTATGCAAGGCAAGAATGAAAGTGCTCCAAAGACGGTTGGCCAAAGCACAAAAACGAAGGAAAAGACCCGACCCCTCCATATCTTGGTTGAGGCTTCTTTGAAGGAGCATGATACTAAATAACTCAACTTCAACACAAATTTCAAAAAAAATTGAGCATTTTGGGTCATTTGTGATTTTTCTGGCAAAAAACAGGTTTTCTTCACCAATGGGTCGCGCGCCGCACGCGACCCTTTCGTTTGGCAACTCCATTTTGGAAAAACTCATCATTTCTGGATTTGTCATGGAAAGTTACACTTTCTCAGCCATTACCAAGAAATTTCACCAAGTTTTGGGCCTCCAGAAAGTAAAAAAAAGAAGCAAAAAATGACTTTCTGCCACATTTTTGACATACAGGAAGCAGTCTTGGGAGATTGCAATTTTGGAGGGGCAAATGACAACCAAATTCAGAAATTCCACTTGGGTTGGAAAGTAGACATCCAGACCTTTCCAACAAGCCCACTTTTGCCTCATTTGGACACCTGGAATTGCCTCAAAAGTGCCTCCAAAGGCGCGCGACCCATCCAGGAATTGCGCGCGACCCATCCGGCAGTTTGCACAGGAATTCAACCTACAACTCAGCAAAACGCAGTTTTGATTGGATTTGACTTTTTGGAGTTGATTTTCATCCTCCTTGTTGTAAATTATGTAATTATATGATGTTTAGAAACTTATATATCTCTTCTAGAAGATTCATTCATAAGATAGGCAAAATTTAATGAATGAATTGGTTTCCTAGCTTATAGAGGCAAGTTGTTTTGATTGCCTAGTTTTCAGTGCTTAGTTTAGAATTGGTTGAAACAACTCCTAGGATAGTGAGCTAGACCCCTAGAGGCAGGGAAAGATGTTAGATGGCCTATATTATGTACTTTCTTGCTCATTTTCATGGTTGGACTCTGGAGGGATAAGCTCTATTGTATTACTCATTGTATCTCTACAATTTTTGGCAAAGGAAGACCAGGGTTTTGCAGTCCTTTTTGGGATTCTTGTGGTCACATGTATTGATGGTGTGTTCCTCTTTGTACTTGTAAGTGTGTTATGTGAATCATTTCCTTACTTTTCCTTCTGCAAATTAGGCAAATGAAGTGTTAAAGTAGAATTCATGACTGTCATGCTCTGCTTTTAAGTTTGCTTAATATCAATGTTTTCAACTGTTTAAGGGGAATTCAAGGTTATTGCTTGCTCTCCTTAACTCCTCACCGGTCATTCTCATCCATCCACCTCTATCAAAGGCATCAATACTGTTTACTACCTTGCCCCAAAGAACCCCCTGCAAAAACTGTGTCCAATCCCCGCACCCGAAATTGCCTTTCCCCAACTTTCCACCAAAATCTTAAAACTTCCAATTCAAACCTTTTTTATCAGTTTACTAGCCTAAAATCAGTGTTTCCTTATTGGTTATCTCGCTCGTTGAAGATCTTTACCGAGATAAACCGGAGAGAGCCATCTCTTGCCCCATAGGGCTAGCTACGAGGCTTAGTGGTTTGATGTTGCCTTGGAGTTTACCTTTTTCAGCCTGAGGTGAAATTCCAAGCGCTAACACATTTTATAAGGAAAAGAAACAACGGTACTGGTGAGCAGAGTGAGGATGAGGGATAAGGTTCCATGTAGGAGGGTCCTTCTAGCTGGCAACATGACCGTGCTCCATCAGAAGTTGGAATGGATGGTGCAACTAACTTATAATTAAAGCTACACAAGCCTTCTCAAGCATGAAAAGCTAGAACACACTTATATATAAGAAGGGGCATGGCCTTCCAATGAATACACATTAGACATTGTCCACATTTGACGAAATGACAACGATAAAGCTCGATCTCTAGGTCTCTAGTTGTACTATAATTCACATTTGAACTGCGTGTAGAGATTGGTCTCAATCCCATGAGCCATACTGTCACACCCCTACACCTGCAGTAGTCTTTCAACCGCTTATAACGAGGTGTAGCACTACCAATCGTTTTCTTTTCACCAATACTTACGATTGTAGACTACGCCTAACATTCCATACTTAGTTTTATTTTTGTTACCAAGTATTATTATGTTTCCTTTATACAATTGAAAGCCCATAACATTCACATAAACAACATTATACAAGAGAAATGCACAACAGTATAAAGGGAGGGGCAAATCCCTGCAATATGAGTCTGCCCGAATCAATATATATAATATTTTTTTACAAGTACAAGTTAAATCTTGGGAAACCCCAAATTTACACTTAGCCAATTTTCACAACTTCGGCAAACTCGATTGCCTAGCTCGTCAGCACCTCTGCACGGTCATCGCATGACTCACCAACCCTTCGTTCACCTCGTTGCATGATCGTGTTGTTTTCCCAACTTGGGTGCGCCTCGTCGTAACCAAGTCGCCACACACGGACGCCTCCGCACGAGTCACACCTTCCTTCACAATCTCAACACTTCACCATTTCCACCGTTTCGTCGTGCACAACGCACCCTCACCCGGTCGCCCGTCTGCACGATTCTTCATTTCGGCGTGCACGACGCGCCCTCACCCGGCCGCCCGTACGCACGTCCACCCGTTCACCCAACTCGTTCCCCCGAGCTCATTCACCCAAGTCGCCACACGACTTCACCCGGGTCGCCCGAACGACCTCGCCCGAGTTCTGCCCGAACGACTTTTCTGAACGACTTTCTTGAATGACTTCTCGAACGACTTTCTCGAACGAATTCTTGAACGACCTCCTCGAATGAATTCTCTAACGACCTCCTCGAACGAATTCTCGAACGACTTCCTCGAACGACTTCCTCGAACGAATTCTCGAACGACTTCCTTGAACGAATTCTCGAACGACTTCCTCGAACGACTTTCTTGAATGACTTCTCGAACGACTTTCCGAACGAGTTTTCCACCCGAGTTCCACCTATCGTGCGGGCTCATCCACGCACTGCAGAACTCCTTGTTCGAACTCGTGTGATCGAATGATGGTCGTTTGCCTCCAAACGCCCTCCAATATATACGGGCGGGTGGCGGGTTATGTCACCCAGCCGACCCACACCAAACGCCCAAGCCGACTCGTTCAACATGTGTTGTCTCGCCCAAGAGGAGGGTCGGCCCGCCCAACTCATCCAACACCTTATAAACTCGTTTCTTGGCTCGTTTCGTTTCATATTTTGCACGTCCTTCGCACGGTGGAGTCGCCCTGCCCGTCGCACGGACCGCAGGTCCTAACATCCTCCCCCACTGGAAGTCATTGTCGTCCTCGACAATATCTCATCCCGACAACCATCTGTCACCAAGATCACCATACCAAGGTATACACCCCATCGGTATGTCATACATCAGAAATCATCTCAATCCATGACCATCGACTACCCTGTCACAATCTCCACATGCTGCTCCCCGTCGTGGAAGGCTGGTCCCTCCATCTCAAGCTACATGCCCACTGCAACATCTCGTGTCGACCCCGTCATGTGTCATCCTCATGTGAACTGCTGCCATGATACTCCAACAAATGCTAACACATCTCTGTACACTTCCGGACCCCATGTTTGAACTAGTCGGGTGATCAGTCCAACTGTCACACTCAAACCATGAGAGTGAACATCCTCATGCCATCATCAGCTGTTTCTCAAAACATCCCGTCACATCCTCAACTCGATCAAGAATCTATCTCCATATAAGTGTAAGCCATGCTCAGGTCCATGAAGTAGCCCTCATCTCATCTGCAACATGCTGTCCATGATGTTTGGTACCAATGTGCTCCCCGAAATCAGCCACATCTATCCCAACATCATCATCCATATGTGTGCCTCCTCAATATGAAGAGACCATCTCATCAAACTCCGACTCTTGATGTGCCACATTCAGGTCCATGAAGCAACCTCCATCATATCTGCAATGTACCATCCCTCAAGTCTGCTATAGAAACAAGTATATACCTGTCTCACCTATCCATGTGCTGCCCATGATCATAGATCAATCAGCTCCCATGTGTCAAAGGTGGTTGAGTCTTGGCTCAACCCATGCCCGAGTGTTGCCACCAAGGCATCATCATCGTTGTAACTCCATCACTCCAAAGTGTCTCATATCGATCCTCCACATCTAGTCACTCTTTCAAGCCATTCCCATACATGTACTTGAAAGTATGCACCCCATCTTGCATCAAAGTCTTTGACCTCAGCTCCTCAATGCATCAGATCCTCCAAGTCCACCATATATGAAGTCCCCAAAAGTCACAACCTCATGTCATCATGAGCTCCATGACTCATCTCCAACCAACACTCTAGCAAGCATACAAGTCTCGGCCCAAAGGTCTCTACAAGATGCCTCAACTCTCCATGTTGTAGGAATGCTCCATAGTTTGCTCATAGCTCCATCCAAGTCCATGGCCTTGTTGTACATAAGTGCACAACCTCTCCATCGGCTCATAAATAATAAGTTTCCATGTCACATCAGCAAATCCACCTGCACAACATCCCTGCCTTGGCACTCCTCATTGGATGCCCACAAGTGACACCTCTACAAGTGCTCCTGCCTAATGTCCCTGCATGGACTGCCATGCTCCATGTCTCCAACATGATGTCCATAACTAAGTTGCCCATGTAGTCAACCAAGTAGACCCTCACAACAATCAGTCATCCTCATCCAAGTCTGCAATCTTCGGTCTAGTGAACTCGGTCACACAGCCATATCACCATCATCACGAGTCCCTTCCATCATAGCTCCCCCACTAAAGGTTCCACCAAGACTTACTCTTGGTCTCGGCCATGAGAAGTCCACCCAAGTATCATCATATCCAAGTGTGTGCCCTCCAATCTGTCCATGAGTCATGCCGGGCACTTAGCCAATTCTCCATGTGGCTAAAGCATGACCCAATCCTCCGCAACGATCATCATGTTCCTCCCTTGTCACGGGCCTTTGTACCTTCTATCACAAGGTCACAAACAACCCCAAAAAGTCCTACAACAGTCAACAATCCTTGCTTCTCCATACAAGGTCTCATCATAGACATCCATGGTAAGATGCTCCCCTGCATCGGCAAACTGACTTTGCCCTTCCCTGCATACGGTCCATCTACCAAATGCTCAAGTGAAACACAAGTATCAATAGTACTTACATCATCATCATGAGGCTCCTTCATACGAGTATCCTCATCCATCCATGTCTGCAAACTGCACGATCCTGGTCCAGCTTGATCAATCTCAAGTTCATCCTCCATCGTTGTCACATCTACAACATCCTTGATCATCACGACTTCTTCTTCCTTGTTAGCATAATCTGCAACTTCATCTTGCTCCATTTCCCAACCAAGTTGAAGAAGTTTGTCTTCAACATTCTTTTCCAAGACTTCAAGTTCTTTTCGAATTCGGGGATTCTCTTCTTTCATCCGCTTCAACTTGTATAAGGTAAGCAAGAGCTTCCCTTCGCAATCTTCCAAACCTGCCATGCCTTGTCGTTCAACTTGGCCCAAGCATTAAGCTTTTCCTCTGCTAAACTTGTTTCACCATTCACCTGAATCACCCTGATATTCCACCTGTCACCTGCAAAACTTGAGCTCCCTGCCAGGTCTTCGGTCTTCGTAGAATCAACTCCTTGATTCAGTTCACTAGCTCTGATACCACCTGCCACGAAGTGCAGGTGTGTATCAGCTTCACCGCTTCAACACCAGCACCACCTCCCCAGTACAAGCTCTAATACCACCTGTCACGCCCCTACACCTGCGGTAGTCTTTCAACCGCTTATAGCGAGGTGTGGCACTACTAATTGTTTTCTTTTTTTTCCATACTTAGTTTTATTTTCGTTACCAAGTATTATTATGTTTCCTTTATACAAGTGAAAGCCCATAACATTCACATAAACAACATTATACAAGAGAAATGCACAACAGTATAAAGGGAGGGGCAACTCCCTGCAATATGAGTATGCCCGAATCAATATATATAATATTCTTTTACAAGTACAAGTTAAATCTTGGGAAACCCCAAATTTACACTTAGCCAATTTTCACAACTTCGGAAAACTCGGTTTCCCAGCTCGTCAACACCTCCGCACGGTCGCTGCACGACTTACCAACCCTTCGTTCACCTCGATGCACGATCGTGTTGTTTTCCCAACTTGGGCGCACCTCGTCGTAACCAAGTTTCCACGCACGGGCACCTCCGCACGAGTCACACCTTCGTTCAAAATCTCAACACTTCACCGTTTCCACCATTTCATCGTGCACGGCACACCCTCACCCGGTCGCCCGTCCGCACGATTCTTCGTTTCGGCGTGCACGACGCCCTTACCCAACCGCCCGTCCGCACGTCCACCCGTTCACCCAACTTGTTCACCCGAGTTGCCACACGACTTCACCCGGTTCGCCCAAACGACCTCACCCGGGTCGCCACACGACTTCACCCGGGTCGCCCGAACGACCTCACCCGGGTCGCCACACGACCTCGCCCGGGTCGCCCGAATGACCTCGCCCGAGTTTTGCCCGAACGACTTTTCTGAACGACTTTCCTGAACGACTTTTCGAACGACTTTCTCGAATGACCTCCTCGAACGAATTCTCGAACGGATTCCTCGAATGAATTCTCGAACGACTTTTCGAACGAATTTCTCGAACGACTTTCCCAACGAGTTTTCCACTCGAGTTCCGCCCGTCGTGTGGGCTCATCCACGCACTGCAGAACTCCTTGTTCGAACTCGTGTGATCGAATGATGGTTGTTTGCCTCCAAACGCCCTCCAATATATATGGGCGGGTGGCGGGTTATGTCACCCGGCCGACCCACACCAAACGCCCAAGCTGACTCGTTCAACATGTGTTGTCTCGCCCAAGAGGAGGGTCGGCCCGCCCAACTCGTCCAACACCTTATAAACTCGTTTCTTGGCTCATTTCGTTTCATATTTCGCACGTCCTTCGCACGGTGGAGTCGCCCTGCCCGTCGCACGGACCGCAGGTCCTAACACATACCCTCCAACGCAACTAGATCAACATCATTCTATAAAAATGCAAGCTCAGGTGATACATAAATCAGTTCCAGAATTTACAATAAGAAGGTTCTTTGCATCTACTCCCAGAATATATTCCCTCCCATCTTTCATCTCTTTCACTTTTGAGACAATTTCCACCAATTTAGACTAAGTAACATCGTTAATGGATGGTAAATCATTGGTAGCTAAAACCACCTGTGTACCTCATCGAAGCAACTCTTTTGCAAAAGGTAATATCCCTACTACAAGATCTGCGCCAGAATTATCTGCAAACATGACAACCTTCTTCCACTTCCTCATCCAGCTTGACTTGAATGTTTCCAAGTCATCAATGACCAATGATCAAGATAGTAAGTTTTCACAACTGGCCAAAAAGGACATTCCATCCCTTTCAAACACTTCAACAAGTTTTGCAGCACCCAAAACAAAAATATTGCCTGCAAGTATTCCCCTTATCAAGTCTCCTAAATGCTTCCCTTCATCTTCAGTACTATCAAAGAGTGTTACAACTTGAACTTGTTCAAATAGGATCAAAGATTTTGCATTCTATTCTTCCTTGACTTTTTAAAATATGTCTCTGAAACCCACTTCCCTTAGGCACTGCTATAGTATTCTACAAAAAATACACAATTAGGTGGTCCTTTGTGGCTTTTAGGATCTTCCTGTAATTCATCTAGTATTTTTCCATACCTGTTGGGTCCCTATAATACTAGTGATTACCCCATTACTATTGTAGTTATACCCCTTATTTATATTGATGTACCCATGTAGTGCCCATATTGTTACTATTGTGCCACATAGAAGCCCACTATTGTTATTGTTGTGCCCTACAATATTATTGTTATGTAGGCTTTGATTATATTGGGACCACTTAGACTCCTATATATAGAAAGGAGGTATTTTCATTTGTATCATCCAAGAATTGTTCATTTATGTAATGTAAAGGAGGTTGCCCCCTCGAAGAGGCTGAATTCTAAGGCGTGGATCTCTCTTTTCTATCTTTTTTTGAGCTGGTTTCATAACATTTGGTATCAGAGCTTTGGATTCTAGGGTTTCGCTGCTCCAAACAGGTCATCGTGGCATTTTCGCTATAACTTTTTTTCTGTAACGTTTCAGAAGTCGCAAAAAAAAACCCATTTGAGAAGAAATCGCGCTGAACCTTGGGTCCGAATTTCAGAGTTTTTCGCGCGATATTTGCGGAGATATGATCTGAGGAAATTGGTCTTTTTGCAGACTCTTGAATTACACTCAAAACAGGTGACCTAGGGAAAATCGTCATAACTTTCTTTCTGAGCATCGGATTGAAATTTCGTAAGAAGGTACAGAAAGAGGACGGACTGTAGTTTTCTTTTATATATTTTTTAGAGTCAAAGGTTGAAACAGTGACACGTGGCACGTCGTCCAAGTTCGCTCTACTGAACTAGTCTATAATCAAGTAATTGTGGGAGATTTCGCATAACTCTTCCTTGGTGAATCCAATTTGGGTCAGACTTGTGGCATTGGAAAGAGGACACAGAGGGCTACTACAGGTCACAAATTTAGAACTAGATAATCAGAAAGTACAGAGATACATCGGAGGCAATATCGAGCTCCTACAAAGTGAAAAAAGGTGTGTAGATTTTCTTTAATTTTTGCTTAAGCTTGGTTTGAAAATTTATTTTGAAGGTATTCAAAGGGAATATTAGAGAATTATTATCGGTAACTGATGCCACGAGGAAAGAAAATGCAAACACCTAGTAAGGAGCCTGAAAGCTCTAGCATGACTCATGAAGAAGAAGAAGAAATGCTATATGATATATCAAAATTACAAGAACAAGTGCAACGAGTGTCACTTGCACAAAAAGCAACAGAATCTAAAATGGATGGTTTAAGGAAAGATGTAGAAGCTAAGATGGATGGTTTAAAGAAAGGTGTAGAAGCTAAGATGGATGGCATGGAAGCTAAAATTGATGGCATGGATGATAAGATGGATAAGTTGCTACAAGAAATAGTCACTAAGGGTGAAAGAGTACCAAAGGAAACTCATGATGAGAACAAAAGAAATATTAATCATGATTCCATAGAATCTAATGTTGGATCGAAGACTCACCATGTTCCAAAAATCGATATGAGGAAGTTTGATGGCAAGGATCCCGCCACATGGATATTACAGATGGAGCAATTCTTCGATCTCAATAATGTGCAAAACACACAAAAGGTACGTATGGCAACTTTATATTTGGAACCAAATCAGTTTGTATGGTATCAATGGCTTTGTTCTCGTAAACAATTTATCACTTGGGCAATTTTTACGGAAGAATTGATAGCACATTATGAGGATACAAAAAGCAACACTTTTTTTAGCCAATTGATGAATCTCAAACAAAAGGGTTCAATAATGGAGCACATTGAGGAGTTCCAAAAATTGAACATAAGGATAAAAGATATTCCAGAGGAGCATAGGATTGATGTGTTCATAGGGTCTTTAAAGGATAATATCCAACATGATGTGCGCCTTTGGGAACCTGATTCATTAGAGAAAGCATTCAGGTTAGCAAGAAAAATGGAAAGCAAAATTATGGCAACTAGGAAGCATACCATTCACAACTATAAAGATGGAAGTGTTGTTGCCCATAGTCTTCCACAACCTACAAGGTTGACACCGCAACAATTGGAAGAAAAAAGAGCAAAAGGGCTTTGTTACAATTGTGATAGCAAATACACAAAAGGTCATAAGTGTGCTGAGAAGAAATTATTCTACATAGATTGTGAAGAGGAAGAAGAAAAGGAGCAAGAAAGGTCAAAAGAAGAGGATATATTCCAGGAACAAAGCCTAGATAGGGTCTACCTTAATTCCAGGAACAAAGCCTAGTCCAGGATTATGCTGTTCGCCTCCAAACGCCCTCCAATATATATGGGCGGGTGGCGGGTTATGTCACCCGGCCGACCCACACCAAACGCCCAAGCCGACTCGTTCAACATGTGTTGTCTCGCCCAAGAGGAGGGTCGGCCCGCCCAACTCGTCCAACACCTTATAAACTCGTTTCTTGGCTCATTTCGTTTCATATTTCGCACGTCCTTCGCACGGTGGAGTCGCCCTGCCCGTCGCACGGACCGCAGGTCCTAACACATACCCTCCAACGCAACTAGATCAACATCATTCTATAAAAATGCAAGCTCAGGTGATACATAAATCAGTTCCAGAATTTACAATAAGAAGGTTCTTTGCATCTACTCCCAAAATATATTCCCTCCCTTCTTTCATCTCTTTCACTTTTGAGACAATTTCCACCAATTTAGACTAAGTAACATCGTTAATGGATGGTAAATCATTGGTAGCTAAAACCACCTATGTATCTCATCGAAGCAACTCTTTTGCAAAAGGTAATATCCCTACTACAAGATCTGCGCCAGAATTATCTGCAAACATGACAACCTTCTTCCACTTCCTCTTCCAGCTTGACTTGAATGTTTCCAAGTCATCAATGACCAATGATCAAGATAGTAAGTTTTCACAACTGGCCAAAAAGGACATTCCATCCCTTTCAAACACTTCAACAAGTTTTGCAGCACCCAAAACAAAAATATTGCCTGCAAGTATTCCCCTTATCAAGTCTCCTAAATGCTTCCCTTCATCTTCAGTACTATCAAAGAGTGTTACAACTTGAACTTGTTCAAATAGGATCAAAGATTTTGCATTCTCTTCTTCCTTGACTTTTTAAAATATGTCTCTGAAACCCACTTCCCTTAGGCACTGCTATAGTATTCTGCAAAAAATACACAATTAGGTGGTCCTTTGTGTCTTTTAGGATCTTCCTGTAATTCATCTAGTATTTTTCCATACCACTCTGAAAACTTGGTTGCTCTAGCTTGGGCATCTGAAACATAATCATCTAGCTCTACATGTTTCTTGAAGGAGGCGATGGATTTCCTGAAGACGTCAATCTAAGCGAGCTCAGCTGGAGTGTCTATTTAAGCTCACCACAAACTTGGCTTCAAACGTGATGGAAAGACTATGGAATGGCTGATCCAACAATTAGAGTTAGATGGAGATCCTCACAAGTTTTCCTCACCCGATGAGCTGCTCATTGTTGACCCAACACACACGATGATGAATACAACCCTGTTGCAAACCACAAAAGGCAGGAACCGCTGAGTGAAGGACGAATGCGATAGAAGAGTTCGAGTACCCACAAAGTGCATATCACAGATTGTCGAACTAACTGAAAAGCTCCACCATAAATCTGACAACGAGACCATTGAATGGCTCTTCAGAACATATGGGTTATCTACAATACTGCCACAATAGGCCATTCAATTACTGCAACACGTATTTTTGTTTCCACCATCACCGATACAAGCTTCAATGGCACTTATGTCAATCCTGATAACGATAACTCGATTCCTTCTCATGATGATTTGCAGAATGTTGTAGGACATTAGGAACAAGGAAATTGTATAGAGCCCACTCTCAATGCAAATCCAACTTCACTGCAATATGGGTTTGAACCTCTTTCACTTCCATACAATCTTAATTTTCCACCTTCTGCAGTGTGTGGCAGTGCAACTGAGTTGCAATTCACTTCATACCCTTAGGAACAAACTATGACACACCCAAAGTCTATCTACTTTCAATCATGATTGCTTGATGCCAAAGGAAGAATGAGAGTGAATGATGGATTGATTAGGGAGGGGAGCATAAGCACATTTGAATTGTTAAAGGAATTATATAGGGTATGTATGTTGATTCAATGGGTGTTATGAGTAAAGAAAATGACGACATTGCAGATGGCCTCTCCATGGAATGATCGATCAAACCGAGGAGTGATTCAGGAGTCTAAACGAAAAAGAGCAAGTGTCTATTTATATATGCCCTCCACGCCTGTTGTCCTCTATCGGGCATGGAGAGTACGACACCAGCCTAAACGTGGAAGACGACAAAACACTATTTCTTCACCAAGCCGCACATACAAATCTTTGAAAAAAAAATGTACACATGTCATATTTTTCACTCGATAGAACGATGAAAATAGAGCGTTGGGATTGACGAACATGAATAATGTTTACCCAACAAAACCCCGCAAAGCGAACACCTTCAATGTAATTAAAATTAGGGGAAAAAACTACTCTAAAATAGCCAAATTAAATTAAAATTAAAGAGCTATTCTAAAATAACCACAACCATGGATAAAATTATTTTAAAATTAAGGAAAGAGCTATTATAGAATAACCACACCTAAGGAGAAAATTATTTTATAAGTTTTTAATTAAAACAATAAAAAATACTTAAATTCATATTTTATTTATTTATATAATACATGCTCTATTTCTTTATTAATCATTTAAATTGCTCATTAATATGGTCAAAATGATATTTTAAGGTCTATGAGACTAAAAATAGTTTATGATACCATTAGTTCCTTGTTTTTCACTCTATCCAATTGAGCCATTTTCAGATTCAAATTGATGATGCACTGACCCAACCTTCCAACAGTCTCCTTGCTAAAAAAGACAATGCCAAGACACTAATGCTTACATGTTCTCATAACTTTCTATGATGTCTTTGAATACATCACATTGCAAAAGAAAATATTTTTTTGTTATATTGAATCAACCTATCATCCGGCTTCTATGGCAGGCTTTCAACCCCAGTGAACCACTAAACCACACTAAAATATTCTTAATCAAAAAATATTTTTTGTTACTTCTATGGCAGGCTTTCAACCCCAGTGAACCACTAAACCACACTAAAATATTCTTAATCAAAAAATATTTTTTGTTATATTGAATCAACCTATCATCCGGCTTCTATGGCAGGCTTTAAACCCCAGTGAACCACTAAACCACACTAAAATATTCTTAATCACGATGCGGGATGGGATCAATTTACAAATCCCTGAAACTCGCTCCCAGACGACATGATTTTTCCATTTAAGTTTCATACGAAATGCTTCTCCATTTAAGGTATGTCCATGCATCCATATCTGAGAATATATGTGTATGGTATGGAGGTTGTTTCGTTCCGGGCAAGCCTTCTACTAGTATCCAGCGTAAATCCTTTTTGGATGACGAATGCCAACTTGATGAGATTCGAAACCATGTCCTGCTCCAGTCAAGTGAAACACAAGAAGCCCAAAGTGATTGTAATATCAGGTCCCACGGGCGTCGGTAAAAGCAGACTGGCATTGCAATTGGCCAAGAGAATAGGCGGTGAAATCATCAGTGCCGATTCCGTGCAGGTCTGTTTACTCAGGGACCCTTAAATAACTCGTATGCTTTCTGGCGAATTAAATCAATATGATAGAGGGAACAGCATAAGAAGCTTAAATGCCTTAGTAATGCGTATTAATTTATAGTGGTGAAGTAGAAAACATGAATGGTTCCAACAGTATGTGCATGTGATGGTCTTCTAAGCCATGCCAATTATAGATGGGTGTCTTATTGTCAGAAATAGGCACAGGGTTCAAATTAAGAATTCTGTGAACAAAGCTGTTAGAATCTATTTCGGGAGAGAGATATCCTTATTTTCAACGACCAACTTTTAAATAGCTGAATTTCATGGCAAATACAGAAAAATATACTGTATAGAAATGTTGTTCCTCCCTTAAAAAAAATCAACGTTTTTGATTAATAACAGGCAATGAACGACAATTAATTAACATTTTAATGAACTCGCTAAACTTATCCCACGGGCTATCATTAAGTTTGATATTCAGCGTTTCATTGTATTTCCCAAGAGTCACTAATATCCCCCCCCTCCCCCAAACCGCCAAAAAAAAATAACAATGCTTTTCTAGGGTTTCGCCAACGTTCCAGAAAAAAATGAGTGAAAATCCACTGATGTCACAAGTTTTTGGTGAACAGAACAGCTAGAAATCCAAGTTAGAAGGACTTTCCCGCGTGTTCCAAGTCAAATCCAGTGAAAAAGCACAAAAAATCCTTGGTTTTAAAAAGTTTCTAGCCACCAAGTATGTGCCCACTTCTCATCACCAAGCAATAATTCTTCAAAATGAAGTTATCTTCCGGTTTAGGTTTTTTTAAGGATTTATGGTACATTCAAAGCTTGCTAGGGACTACTAAGTGTGAGTGGGGAAAATTTAAAGTTCCTTTTTTTTCCAAACAGAAAAGCAACATCCCAACAGCATGTGTCCATAAGCAGTTTGTAATACTGCAACTGATGGGGTAGTTTATAGGTGTCACCATTTGCTTGGGACAACAAATCTCAAGCACCTGACAGACTTGCCATAAACGCTGCTGTGGAACCCTTATCTGATAGGTTTCCTGTCCAGAGCCTTGCAAAACATGGAGGTACCACTTGCATTTAGCAACTCCATCTAGTGCTCAGGGGACACCTAGATGTGCCCAAAGCATGAAGATTTTCTAGGAGATACTTGGGATGTACCTGATATGCTCAGTACAATGCCCGTGAAGGATGTTAAATATTGTAGCTCAGACAGGTGTTCTAGCCTTGAGAGGTGTCAATGAGGCTAGGAACATAGAGGATTTAATTATTTCGAAGCCCATGTAATTTTTACGAAGTTTCATCTAGGGAAAATATCTTAATTATGTCAATTAGTGATTTTTTAAAATATTTCCCAAGTTAAAACTTAGGGAAAGTGAATAATTAATTGACATTAGTTGGGATAAGATCGATTTAGCTCTAGAAGTTTGTGGAAAGTTCTAAGATGATCTTAGCCATCCATTGGATCAAGTGAGCTTTTAATCATGGCCATTCATTGTGAATGAGAGAGTATAAAGAGAATCGATGGGCAGCTTTGGAGACACATCAAGTGGGTATCATGGCCACTCATTGTGAATGAGAGAGTATAAAGAGAATCGATGGGCAGCTTTGGAGACACATCAAGTGGGTGATTTTCAGTGAGACACCATGAGGGTTTCAACAACAGTAATTGGGAGAAGAATTTATGGAGGTTTTTACTATTAGTTATTTTCTGCAGGAGATCAAGTTTTTCCAATGAGGTTGTGAGTTCTAGGAGGAGGCCGAGTTGGTTAGGCCGTGTGAGTCTTCCAGAGGTTAGTGTGAGTTTGCCAAAGGAGTGCGAATTTCCAAGAGGGCAGATCGAGTTTTCCAGGAGGTAGATTGAGTTTCCACATGGCAGTGCGAGTTTGGCAGGCGATAGTGTTAAAATACACAACTAGGGCCGAATTCCACTTTGAGTAGCTCATTGACTTAAGATGCTTATTGGACAATATTCCTCTTTTCGAAAGGACCAAAATTGACCCTGGAACTTGGAAGCACTAAAATTGGACAAGGAGAAATATGTTTTTGATGTCAAGCCCACAAGAGCACAATTGGTCAAGGTCGACTTGGGGTCAATTAGATAAATTGATCCCCCTCCATCGCATATAAATAAAGGAGACCTTCATCCTCATTTGGCACATTCACTCACACAACATTCTCTCTCATCTGATTGGTTCGTACATATGAGGTAGCTACTCATCCACATGTGCGAAGTTTCTTGGGCTAATTTGACTTGCGTTGACTTTTTGTTGTGAGGAGACTTTGACCAATGTTGACTTTTGGACTTTAGAGGGATTGTTTGACTGTGTTTTGACCAAGGATAGGTTTGTCCAAGCAAGCCGCATTATTTGGCACAAAAATCAAGGCAAAAGGAGCTATTTGACTAGGGTTCACTGCAGATTTGTTGACTTTTTTTGTTGCTATTTGAACACCAAGGAAGGCCGAATTTGACTAAGGTTAACTGAGTTCAAGTAGGCAAGTTTTGTTGAAATATGTAACTAGGTTCGGTCTTCATAATGTCTTATGTAATCTTGAAAAGAAAATTATTGTTATTATTTTTATAACATGGGTTTCATGCTCAAGGTCAATTTATTTATAGGTCAAGCACCCATTGTGTGCTTCTAGGGCTTTGTCATAGAGTCAAAGAAGTCAGAGTAATTGTCATATGTAAAAGACCCCATTGGGCATTTTGTATCATGTAATAAGAATTTATTGTAAGTCAAAGTGTCAAAAGTCTCCCTCCAAGACCAAGTCGGCCTCATTAGGGCTATTCGACCCTCTCAAGAAGCCTATATATAAGATGGTATTGGGCCTCACTTGAAGAGCATACAAATAAGTTCATACAAGAACAAGAACGAGATCTAAAGGACAAGCAAAGAAGAGGAGAAGCAAAGGAAGAAGAACAAAGTTTTCAGGGACTGTTTTAGGGCTACATCATCTCACACATGCAAGGAAACTAGTGTTGAGAAATCTAGGGCTACCTAGATTAGATGATTTTTCTTACTTTCATAACTGCCTGTGATGTATTTTTACTTAAATTGATTAGCTTCTTCCTACACTTGATTATTATTAGTGTTCTTTATCATCAAACAACTACCAAACAATAAAATCAATGAGATAATAGGACACAAGATGTAGGGGATCAGCCAGGGCCAAAACCTCTCCAACTGAGAGGAAAACCCACAAGAATTCTTCTCTTCTTATTGAACTTCAATTGACGAATTCCAAGACCTATGACCCTTGACCAAGGCCCACCAAGACCAAGTCAAACCTTGATTCCAACAACTTCTGCAATTTTAACTTGCCCAACAGATTTTTTTGGAACTTCGACTTGCGTAACACATTCTTTGGCAACTTCGATATGCCTAACAAACTCTTCTGCAACTTCGACCTGCCTAGTAAATTCTTCTGCAACTTCGATTTGCCCAACAAATTTTTTTGTCCAACAAATTCTTCTGTCCAACAAATTCTTTTGCCCAACAAATATAGAAACCCTAACACGAGAGAGAGAGAGAGAGAGGCCCAAAAACTTTGATCTAGTTCGTCTCCTTCTTTTTCGTCCTTTTCCGTTTCTATCTTGAGAAGATCGAACTTGCTTGAGTGAGTGTTCAAATGAGGTCGAGTTTCTTCTTATTTATAGGCTTGTGAGGGGTACAAATTGCTCTCTTTAGGCCGACTTGTCCCTTCATGTAGGCCAACTTGATCTTTGTGCCATGATGAGGTCTTGGAGGGTCTTTTGACTCAAATAAATTTTCTTCACAATATGTAACATGCCCAAATGGGTCTTCAATACATGACAATGACTCAATTGATTTCATGACAAACCTAGAAGCACTCAATGGGTGCTTGACCTAAAAATAAATTTCCCTTGAGCCTGAAACCTATGCCTCAGAATAAAAATCATAAATTTATTTTTCTCTTTTCATTAACTACATAAAATCATGATTACATACGTCATTATGAAGATGGAACGTAGTTACATATTTCAACACTCCCTCTTAACTAGGGAGGTATTCATAATCCATACAAGGTACTTGGACATTCTCAATCTGAAGAATTCTCATAAGAAGAGTCACATTGGTAGCCCATCTGTTTAGCATCATATCATCCAGCATTGTCACATAGCAAGGGCTTGACTAACAACTCTATCTCTCCACAAGATCAGAGCACAATGCTGGCGAGACCAATGATTTATAGGCACCTTCATCATTGTCTCTCTTGGAGCATACCCCACCCGAGTGTTCACAGGATATGTCCTTCCAAGATTATTCTTATCTTGGATTCCCAGTCCTCAAAGAATATCGTTCCTTCACGACTCCTTTTATCTTGGATGCCCTACCACATCCTCAAAGAGTATCAGATGCTAGATGCTTACCCAATCCTCCATTCTTTCTTCTCAAGTGAAGACAAGAATGATGTGTCTATCTCTCCTCATGGCCTTCACTAAGACTTACGGCTATTAGTCTTGGTCTAGTGAATGACACGTGAAGTAGAGAACCATATTTGTCACTCTCTCTTAACTAGGGATGACCAATCCATTCCTATAAAAGGAATGTACCCAAGCTCCCTCTTAGCCAAGGACTTGTCCAAGCTCCCTCTTAACTAGGGACTTGTTTCCAGCAACAACCTTTTATTCATTGTGAAGATCATGGGCATTCAACTGTTTGTAGCGCTCCTCCATTCGATGTCATGAATTTTATTTTTAATATTGTGGAGCCTTCGTCTTTGCAGGGCATTGGCCATCCATCACTTTCCTCAAGTCAGTCATGTCATCCTTCCCTTTATCGGAAAGTGATTTTCTAGTCCACATCCGGCTTTCTTCATACTGTGTTAAAATTGGCAACGAGGGCCAAACTCCATGTGGGTCTACTTATTCATGGTAGCTGATATTTTTCTTGGATTCGTCTCCATCCGATTCTGACATGTATTCATGTATTTGTGTTATGGGACAATTCGTCAAGGTCGGCCAACAACCAAATTACCCCCACTTGTCCTCCACGTTTTAGTATAAATAGAGGTGCCTTGCAAGTCATTTTAGACACACCTCTTGTGATCTCTTCCTCTCCACTTGTTTGGGTTTTAGTGGAAGGAAGAGTCCCTAAGAGAATACGTAGCCCTAGAAGGTTTGCCCTAGCCCTAGACGCTGTCTAAAGAGATCTATACACGGCCCTCATCTACATTCATGGAGGATGATTGTTACATTAGAGGAATCTTCGCTGCCCAAAAGGAGGCTCTTGTATCACAACAAGGAAAGGCTTCAACGCTAGTATGAAGGAGCCCTAACGCTACCCTAATAAAGAACCTAATGCTGTCATGGAAGTGAACCTAACACAATCATGGAAGAAGGTGTAACGTAGGCCCTAACTGCTGGCCTTATTCCACTCTTCGCTGGAAAGAAGAGGTCTCTTCCACAAGCCAAATGAGGGTTCTATACAGCTAGAGGAGGATCCCTTCTCGCTGTCTCAAGAGACCCTCAAACGCAGCAAAAGGAAGACCCAGATCCGCACCATAGAGAGGTTTCTATTCAGGGTTTGAATGCTACCTCGGATGGGTACCCAGGTTAGTCTCATGGTGATCAACGCATGACAGAAGGACGCAAGGAGGTCTGTGCTTGTATCATTCTCGGCATACCTGTAAATTAAAGACGTAGTCAAGATAGTCCTCGGATGGACGGAGCAGAAAAGAGGCACTATATTAATATGAATTCTGGGTTAGATTCATTCTTGACATAGTCACAATTTCTGTGATATCAATCTCAACATTTTTGTGTATAGAGCTTTATCTCACAGTATATGGATCTGCCTCCTTGCTATATTAATATGTATATCAGTGATATCACAACAGGTCTCGGTATATATATGTGTGTGTGTGTGTATCTGTGCTCCTTCATGGTTTGTGTGCAATGAGATGAAATAATATCACATGCATTAGTGATGTTTTGAAGACACTCTCTTTAGCGTTGCTATGTGCTAGGCCGTAGGCCATAGCACCATAGCTAAGACTACCTTGGGGCTGTTGTCTTAGGATTGTTTGGATTTTGTTCAGATTAGCCATTCAACACAGTGATGGGTGCAACATGGTGTTGGATGCAACTTGGATGGATGCAACACAGTGAAGTGCAACATAGTGATGATGAGAGCAGCACAGTGAAGTGCAGCATAGTGATGATGAGAGCAGCACAGTGAAGTGCAACATAGTGATGATGAGTGCAGCACAGTGAAGTGCAGCATAGTGATGATGAGTGCAGCACAGTGAAGTGCAACATAGTGATGATGAGTGCAGCACAGTGAAGTGCAGCATAGTGATGATTAGTGCAGCACAATGATGAGTGCAACATAGTGATGATGGATGTAGCATGGTGATGGAATCACCTTGGTGAATCAGTTGAAGAGTGAGTTCAGATCTGCAGTCCTTGTCATCAGAACTATTGTGTCATCTTCATGGTGAAGATCTCTGCTCTTATCTTGTCAAGTCAAAGTGTTGACTTCTGATGTATATGTACTATCTATCTCTCTGTGGAACTATTGAAGAATATAAGAAGAATTGATCAAGGGTTTCCCACATTGGGGTTTGTCCCTGGCTGGCGCCACATCTTGGGTCCTCTTGTCTTGGTTTGTTTTCTGATGTTTATGTTTAATGTTCTATCTTCACTTTACTATCATGCTGATGTGATTGCTAATCTGGAATTGATACTGAGCTAAATGAAAAATTGAAGTAAATTGCTCTCAGCATAGAACATACCTAAAATTAACATGGTATCGGAGCTGAGGTGAAGTCAAAGCCCAAACAAGAGTGAAAGAGCAATCACTGAAGACAGTTGGAAAGGACAAAAAGGCTCAATGGGTTCCTCATCCCTCTTCAAATTTACCAAGGGTGAAGTCGAAGCAAAGAAGATTATCAAAGTGACACAGCGGAAGCATCTGGTGGCCTATCTACAGGTCACTTCAATAAGAAGTCCGGATCTAAGGATGAAAGGAAAGGCAAATGCCTTGCTTGCAATAAGTTTGGCCATTATGCGAAGGAGTGTCTGAACAAAAGGGACACATCACTTGATTATGATAACAATCATTCCAAGGGCATCTTCAATGATTGAAAGAATGATAGGTACAATGGCAAAAAGGAATGTAGGTCATCAGGGAAATGGCCGACTCTTCAAAAAAGCAAGGAACTCCTGGTATGAAGAATTCTAATAAGCTAAAGGAGTATTATCTTATATTGGCCCTCTCCACCACTTCTCCTCCAGACTCTTTGGGAATCTGGCTTATTGATTGTAGTGCTTCAAGGCACTTCACCGGATAGAGGGAAACTCTCTCTAATCTGAGAGAGAAGGAAACAAACTTGGATATTATTCTTGGAGACGATGCCACCTATCCTGTAAGGCCTTCGAGTTGCGGGTGCGACGGGCGCCGGCGAGTCTTCGTGCACGAAGGCGTGGGCGGGTGCGCGGGCGCGCACGAAACGACAATGCGACGGGCTGCGGACATAATGCGACGATTGGTGCGACGAAAGGCGAGACACTTATGCGACTAAGTGTTGAGCGACATAATATATATATGCGATGGATAAGACTTGAAGCCGACTTGTGTAAAAGTCTTATGGGCGCATGGTTAGTGGTTTTGGGGGTCGGCCAAGGGGCTGCACACCCCATGTAAACCCACGCTAAGATGGATATAAGTAAGTGGAGCTTAGAGCTCATTTCAACAACACATTCCTCTCATCTCTTCTACGCATAAGATCAAGAGGAAAGCAAAAGTGCGCAGAAATAAGGGGAGCTGCGCATATCTCATGCGCTCCACTTGAAGGTGCACTTGGAGGTTATCTTGAGTCGGTCGAAGAGTGGGCAAGGTGTGCCCGGGGTGCGGTGGATGTGCAGATTTGTGCAGGACTTGGTGAAGAGGATTTAAGTGGCTCGGGTGAGCACTACTCTTTGTGCAAGGGTGCACATGTATTGTAAAAGGCAGGGTTGCCTCTCTGTTGTAATATTTGGCTAAGTGTAGACTTGGTTTGGCAAGGCACACTTGTACATTGTAAAACTGATATTCTTAATATATTGTTGGGCAGACTCACATTACGGGGAGTTGCCCCTCCCCTTTATACTTGTTGCAATTGTTGTTGTTCTTGGTATAATTGCATGATGATAATGAATGAGTATGGGCTTCATTAAGTATAAAGGATAATTGCATTTTACTTGGTTGCGAAACACAAGCTAAGTAATGTTAATGTGAAAGTAGGCGTAGTCCACGAATGTTAGTATTGGTGAAAAGAAAGCGTTCGGTGGTGCCGCACCTTGCTATAAGCGGTTGGAAGACTACCGCAGGTGTAGGGGCGTGACATATCCCGTAAAGGGTATAGGGAATACTACTCTTTAGTTGGATCAAGGTAGCGTACCTAATCTCAAGAAGAACCTACGGTCCATTTCAGCAATGGAAGACAAAGGTGGCATTCATCAATGGAAAGGTATGTGTGTGGATAAGGAATTTTTAAAGATGCTTTTGAGTTCAAGGTTGGCAATTTGTATCAAGTTGCAAGAAGTCCATTGGGGACCATGTCAGTTGACACATCTCTTCTATAGCACCAAAGGTCTGCTCATTATGGGGCCCTACCCGATGTGAGACAGATGGTGACAAGGATGCTTGAATTCAAGGAAGAGCATGGAGGTACATGTCCGAGATGTACCGAAGGAAAACTTACAAGGGAACCATTCCCCTCATGTAGCAAGTCCACAGATTTGGAACAACCCGAGGGGTTTGAGATTCATGATTGGGAATCTCATGTATGCAGGTGGAAGAAAGCCCTCTATGGCTTGAAGCAAGCACCCCGGGCTTGGTATGAAAGGATAAACAACTATCTGATGAAGCTGAGATTCACTAGGAGTGAAGCCGATCCAAACCATTGCTTGAAGGTTGTGGATGATAGACCTCTCATACTGGCACCTTATGAGGACGACCTCTTTCTAACAGGTGCAGACCCTCTCATTTGCAAAAGTAAGAGGGAGTTGGATTCCGGATTTGGAATGGTGAATTGCAAGCCCGTGACTACCTCGATGAAGCCTAACTTTAAGAAGTTATGCGGTAGTGATGTCAGACCTGATTTGGGAAATGCCTCTGAGTTTCATAAACTCATACTAGCATTGATGTTCTTGGTGAACTCCCGTCCGGATATATGTTTTGCATGCTGAGCTCATAAATGGTTGAGCTTCACTGGATTGGTGCCAAGAATCTTTTGAGATATCTTCGGGGCACAATCTCTCATGAATTGAGATACACTGTCGGGAATTTAAGGCTGGATGATTATTCAAATGTTGACTGGGCAGGCAGTGTGGAGGATCGCAAGAGCACTTCTAGGTGCTGGTTCTCTTTGGGTTCTGCTTTGATATCCTGGATGAGCAGGAAGCAGAAGTCGGTTTCTTTGAGCACCGATGAGGCCAGATACATAAGCTGCGAGTATGACCTCGTGTGAAGCTGTCTCGCTGTGGAAGCTCTTCAGTGAGCTGTTTAGGCATGCATTGGATATCACTGTGATCTTCTGTGACAACCAGTGTGGGATTCGATTAATGAGGAATCTCGTGTTCTATGATTGCTCCAAGCATATAGACGTTAGGTACCACATTATTTGGGATATGGTACACCGGGGAGCAAAAAGGCTCCATCACTCTGGGACTAATGTGCAGGTCGCCAATATCCAGTTGAAGCCCCTGGGAAAGGTCAAATTCTTGACTTTCTGAAAACGACTAGAAGTCGTGGAGAGACTCTCTCCTGAAGGTCCAGTGTAATATGGACATTGAGCTCTGGGAGCTCCGGGGGGCTTGGGGGTACTTCTTGGAACGATGAGCAAGCATAGGGTGAGTGGTTCAACCTTCCCCTAGTGCTTTGCTATGTAGGCAGGATGAGTGGTTCATCCTTCTCCTGCCGAGACACAATCATAGGGTGAGTGGTTTAGCCTTCCCCTAGTGATTTGTTGTGTACAGGGTGAGTGGCTCAACCTTCCCCTGGGATACCTCATGGCGACATGTAGGCAGGATGAGTGGTTCATCCTTCTCTTGCTAAGACATCCTACCCATGCAGTCTGGGACTCATGGGAAGTACCTCTCATGTGGCCAATGAGTAGGGAAATGAGGATAGGGACCATAGTAGTACTGATGGACGCATCGTGTTACTACCATACTCCCTGTGCTAGGATGATATTGATCTGGGATCAATTGGAATTGACTTCGGGTCAGTAAGAGTGATATAACTCACTCTCTTTATTTGGAACTGATTTCGGATCAATAAGAGTGGTATGAGACACTCTCTTTAATATGGCACTGACTTCGAGTCAGTAGAGGATGGTATGATACATTCTCGATCACTTCTTCTTCTTCATAGTTCATTAGAGCAGAGTAGTGCAGGGCACTGTTCGCTGAGATAGTACGGACTAGCAGATGGATTAGCCGATGGAGTTCTCCCTAGTTGAGGGGGAGTGTTAAAATTGGCAATTAGGGCCAGACTCCATGTGGGTCTACTTATTCATGACAACTGATATTTTTCTTGGATTCCTCTTGTCGAGAGGTGTAGGATTGATCTAAAGATCATCCGATTCTAACATGTATTCGAAGATATGAATTTATTTGTGTTATGGGACAATTCTTCAAGGTTGGCCAACAACCAAATAAATAGAGGTGCCTTGCAAGTCATTTTAGACACACCTCTTGTGATCTCTTCCTCTCCACTTGTTTGGGTTTTAGTGGAAGGAAGAGTCCCTACGAGCATACGCAGCCCTAGAAGGTTTGCCTTAGCCCTAGACGCTGTCTAAAGAGATCTATACGCTGCCCTCATCTACATTCATGGAGGATGATTGTTACATTATGTTGAAGTTTCTCAGTCTAACAGTGAGAAACCCTCCATGTACTATCTGATTTATTCCTTCCTACTTGATCTGATTAGTTAACAAGTTATTTACCATGTAAATACTGAAAATAAACACAAGTACATGCTCAACACATTACATATCATTAACTGAAGGAAACAGAAATAAGCACACAAATGACATTGTTATTTTTGGACTAATGTCCCCGGAAAAACCCAATGCGGGAAAACAGGTGCAGCAATCTGAGGGTTTGATTTATTAAGTAGTTTCAGAATACAATCTGGGTGCCAAATCCGGCTCACTCAACAGAGAAAAATCTCGGTAGTAGTACCTCTCCTTCGGAGACAAATGCTCCGGCTGAAACCCCGGATAAACACTCCGGCAACTCCTCAGCTCCAATCTGCCCCACGAAAACCCTAGTGTCAGCCTCTAGGGACTGCGTCAACCTCTTATGCCCTCTACGTCAGCTTTCCCGGCAGTTCCGCTTTTGCCCTTTGCGTCAGCTTTCACGGCAGTTTCGGCTTCTGCCCTCTGCGTCAACTTTCCCGACAGTTTCGGCTGTTCCCAGCAGTTCCGGCTTTTGCCCTCTGCGACAACTTTCCTAGCTGTTTTGGCAGTTCTGACAGTTCTGACTTCTGCCTTTTGCGTCAGGTTTCCAGGCTGTTCCGGCAGTTCCCGACAGTTTCGGCTGTTCCCGGCAGTTCCAGCTTCTGCCCTCTGCGTCAGCTTTCCTGGCTACTGCACTGATCCTCTCGACACTATCTCTACCTCTCTGCTTCTATATTCACTGCCCCTCAGCTGCAACTCCAGATCACTCTCTCAACTTTTTCAGCAAACCCAACCCCAGAAAGTCAAAATCTTGGTCTCTTGGTGTGTTCTCCAAGTGACTCTCAAGCCTCCTCTTATACTTTTCTCGTTGACAAATCAACGACCGAGATTAAGTCCCTAATCAACGGCTAAGATTAGATCTGGCTTGATCCATGACTTTTGGACCATTCTAACACAGTTTTATATTAATTTACATTAATATTTTAATTTCCCTAAGTTTAGACTTAGGGACTCCATTAAAAATATTAATTATCTTAATATCTCCTAAACTGTTTAGAATCTGCCCAAACCCTTTTTGGGTATTGGAGATCTCATGTGCCTTACCCTCTCCACCAAATTTCGTGGCTAGAGCACATCCGATGCTACCCCAAATCAACACTCCCTCTTAGCAAGGACTGTGCTCTAGCAATACTCCTTACTGAGTATTACTCTGATCATTCGGCATCGGTCCCTGATGCTAGGCCTGCTGCCCATCATCTGTACTGCTGCATCTCGTACTGCCACCCATGGCTCTGCCACTGCTGCATCTGTACGACAACTCCCTCTGCATCCGTGCTGTTGCCCATGGCCCTGCCACTGGCACTGCATCCCCTCTCATCATGCTGCATCGTGCTGCCCATAGCACCGCCACTGCTGCACTGCAACTCAGTTACTGAGAAGTAAGTAATTGATCTCCCAACTCTGACATCTCTGTCAGGCCAGAGACACTCCCGATGCTGAAGCTCCCTCTGTCACCGACAAGTGCCCCCTCTCTGACCTCTGCGCTGCTGCAACAACTCCCTGCATCTATCACCGTTGCACACCTCTCTATGCCATCCTGCATTGGTGCAACACTCCCATGCCTCTCGCACTGTCGCAGCTTGCTAGCCTCGCGTTGTCTTGGGAATCCTGCACTGTAGCTCTCTCTGCCGCTCCATCCTCATCCGTCTCTACCAACATCCGCCAGTCCTGCTACTCCTCTTCGGGGCTCCTGTAGCCAGGAATAATCCAAGAGGTTGGGTACCTCGAGGATCCTGCCCCTCATCTTTTGTAGTCCTCTTGACTATAGCTCGATGTCTCCCCACTTTCGCTCAAGTGGTGTGTGCACTCATGGCACAGTCATTGTCTGTCTCCACTTCCTTCTCTGCCCTTGCTAGCGCTGCCTTCGTCTCGGAAGCCTCTCCCTTGCTCTTCTTCCTCAGACACTGGGTCGCATAATGACCCAGCTCCCCACAGTGGAAGCATTTGACCTTGGAGAGGTCCTTCTTCTTTCGCTTTTCTTGGTTACCCTCAGATGCTAGGGCAGCATCCACCTCCTCCTCCTTCTTGATTCTGATCCCCTTGCTGCTGCTTCCTGTCTTGGTCACCCTCTTGATCTCTTCTTGGCGAAGAGCCACCCACATTTCCTCCCAATCTGGAAGGGTCGCCTTGCCCAGTATGCTCTGGACAAACACCTCCCAGTGTTCTGAGACTGCATTCAGGGTTGTTCTCACCATCAACTCTAGATCTGGTGTGGCCCCTATGGAAGTCAGTTGATCTTGGATCTCCTTCAATCGACCGAGGAAGGTGTCGATCTGTTCTCCCTTCTGCATCTGGTATGACCGTAGTTGATTTTCTAGGAGCATCTTCCTCTGCATTGAAGTATGCTGATACAACTTGGTCAGGGCCTCCTACATCTCTCGTGTCGTATTCTTCTCGGCAATATGTGGTACTATATGATCCTTGACCCCTTCAAGAATGATACTCTTGGCCCTCGCCATTGCTTCCTCATACTTGTCATTGTCAGCTGGGTCAATTGGGACTGCTATCGTCTTCAAGGCGAAGTGCTTGACACGATTTCTATCAAGTACGGATAAGATTCTGGCCTTCCAGACTACGAAGTTTGAGGCTCCGTCCAGTCTGTCCTGGTCTCTTACTCCGTGTAGTGCCATTCCGCTGCTCTTCTACTTCCCTCCTGGAAGTTCTCGATATGACTCCCTCTGAGCCTCGATTTCCCTCCTAGAAATCCTTCTGCCAATGTCGAGATGCCCCCTACTCTGATTGTCTGTGCAACCGCACCACTGATCTGAATTTCTCGGCTAAAAACCCTCGGTAGCAACTCCCTCCTCCTAGGCCTTGTCCTGTTAGGTACTGTTCTGACAACAGTACCCCACCAGCTCCACTCTACAACTTATGCACAGCCTCCTAAACCCTAGCAATCTGAAGGTGAGAGCTCCTATGCTCTGTGTAGTCCCAACACCGGCAAACTAGCTCCCTAAGCCAACTGCGTCAACCCTCCTGGCCTTTGTGTGAGCATGTCTTTGCCTCCTTCAGCATCTGCGCAACCTCTTCTTGGCCCGAACTTGATGACGCAGGAATTGCGTCACCCCTTCCTCTCTATTTTGCTGCTAGGAACAACTTCTGTCACCCGGGACAACTGCTTTTTGTTGCTACTGCTTTACTCGGCTGATGTCCTCAGTGCTCCTGTGATCTGCAACAACGCTCTGATACCATGTTGAAGTTTCTAAGTCTAATAGTTAGAAACCCTCCATGTACTATATGATTTATTCCTTCCCACTTGATCTGATTAATTAACAAGTTATTTACCATGTAAATACTGAAAAATAAACACAAGTACATGCTCAACACATTACATATCATCAATTGAAGGAAACAGAAACAAGCACACAAGTGACACCGTTATTTTTGGACTAATATTCCTGGAAAAACCCAATGCGGGAAAACCGTTGTAGCTATCTGAGGGTTTGATTTATTAAGCAGTTTCATAATACAATCTGGGTGCCAAATCCGGCTCACCCAACAGAGAAAAATCTCGGCAGTAGTACCTCTCCTTCGGAGACAGATGCTCCGGCTGAAACCCCGGATAAACACTCCGACAACTCCTCAGCTCCAATCTGCCCCACGAAAACCCCAGCGTCAGCCTCTTCTACCCTCTGTGTCAGCTTTCTCGGCAGTTCCCGGTAGTTCTGGCTTCTGCCCTTTGCGTCAGCTTTCCCGGCAGTTCTTGGCAGTTCCGACTGTTCCTGACAGTTCCGGTTTCTGCCCTATGCGTCAACTTTCCCGACAATTCTGGTTGTTCCTGGCAGTTCCGTCTTCTGCCCTCTGCGTCAAGTTTCCTAGCTATTCTGGCAGTTCCCTCCGGTTCTGGCTTTTTCCCTCCGCGTCAGGTTTCCCGCTGTTCTAGCAGTTCCTGGTTGTTCCCGCCAGTTTCGGCTTCTGCCCTCTGCGTTAGCGTTCTCGACTGCTGCGCTGATCCTCCCGGCACCATCTCTGCATCTCTGCTTCTGTATTCACTGCCACTCGGCTGCAACTCCAGATCACTCTCTCAACTGTCTCCGCAAACCCAGCCCTAGAAAGTCGAAATCTTGATCTCTTGGTGTGTTCTCCAAGTGACCCTCAAGCCTCCTCTTATACTTTTTTCGTTTACAAATCAACGGCCGAGATTAAGTCCCTAATCAACGACTAAGATTAGATCTGGCTTGATCCATGACTTTTGGACCATTCTAACACAGTTTTATATTAATTCACATTAATATTTTAATTTCCCTAAGTTTAGACTTAGGGACTCCATTAAAAATAATAATTATTTTAATATCTCCCAAACTGTTTAGAATCTGCCCAAACCTTTTCTAGGTATTGGAGATCTCATGTGCCTTAGCCTCTCCACCAAATTTCATGGCTAGAGCACATCCGATGCTACCCCAAATCAACACATTAGAGGAATCTTCGCTGCGCAAAATGAGGCTCCTATATCACAACATGAAAGGCTTCAACGCTGGTATGGAGAAGCCATAACGCTGCCCGAATAAAGAACCTAACGCTGTCATGGAAGTGAACCTAACACAGTCATGGAAAAAGGTTTAACGTAGGCCCTATGTAGAAATTTCTGTTTTCCCACTCTGGTTTTCAGTTTCTCCTTATTTCTCCCATGTAGTTAAATGCCCATTCCCATAACCATACATTTAACATACTGAAAAAAATAAATATTGCTGAAAACACAAATTCTGGAAATTTTTCAGAATGCTGGAAATTGCAGAATTAAAAATCAGCAATCAAAAACAGCCATTAAAACACATTAAAACACTGATATTTTTGGTCAACTTGACCCTGGAAAAACCCCCTACAACTCTTGGGGAAAACCAATTTGAGAGCTCTTCTTTATTTCTGAAAATTGCCTTTTTACAGTGAGAATTATTTAGCAAAAAATCAGCAAGCAAATTTACAACTTATCTCCTTTCCCGTGCCTCACAGCAATCTGGAAATTACAGCAAACAGGACAACAATAAATGCTGTACGGCCTCCGTTTTGTGTGCAGAAAAATCAGCAAACTGCTCTTCGATTTTTGTGCAAAAATCTGCCTTTCACTATGTGCTGAATCAGCTGTACAAATCTGCTCAACTGCTGCCTTGGAATGTGTGCCAAGCTGCTGTCTTCTTCTCCTCCCTGCTCAGAAATCTCTCTTGCTCTCTTGCTCTCCTTCTCCCAATCTGCTCATGAAAGAATGAATGACCTTTTCCTCCTTTAATATAACTCCAAGTGACTTTTGGGTGATCCAAGTGACTTTTGGGTGATCTCTAAATCCAATGGCTGAAATAGATTTAGATCAATGGCTGAGATTAAATGCTCATTTAAATCTCACTTTCTATTTTTTAATTCACCCCACTTTAATAAAGACCCACTTAGTCATTTATTTCCAAAGTCACTTTTCCTTTCTAATTTTTCATTTACTTTAAAATTAGACTTAGTAACTTTATCACTTAAAGTCACTTTTAAATTAGATTTAACTTTATAAAATTATAAAGTCACTTTAGGAGAAAAATTAAATTCTTTTGGACACTTTTCCCTAAGCCAAAGATCAAAGCCTGAGGGAACCACCTGTCCTCCGGTACCAAATTTCAACACTCCCTTTTACCGAGGAAGGTGTTCCTCAACACACCCATCTTGTCTCTAAAGTAGACATGCTTGCCCCGTGGTAAGGCTTTGGTAAGAATATCTGCAACCTGCTCATCAGTGGAAATATACTCAAGCTTCACAGCTCCCTTCTGAACATATTCTCTGATGAAATGATATCTGATCCCGATATGCTTTGACCTGTCATGAAATACTGGATTCTCCGTGAGTTTAATGCAACTCTGATTATCACAGTAAATCACTGAAGGTCTCAACGGCTGACCAAATAAGCCAAACAACATCTTGCGAAGCCAGATAGCCTCACAACTAGCTAGATTGGCTGCCATATACTCTGCTTCTGCTGAACTCAGTGCTACTGACTGCTGCTTCCGGCTGAACCATGACACTACTGCTGAACCCAACCCAAAACAACACCCTGAATTGCTCTTCCTATCAGAAGCACAACCTGCCCAATCAGAATCAGTGTATCCTGCCAATCTCACTCCATCTCCCTGCCTGTAGTCCAGACCATAATCCACTGTCCCCTGCAAGTACCGCAAAATGTGTTTTGCAGCCACCCAGTGAACCTTCCTAGGCTCACACATAAACTGACTCATCGTGTTGACTGCAAAACAGATATCTGGTCTAGTGTTGACCAAATACATCAAGGAACCAATCAGCTGCCTGTACAATGTGGGATCCACCAACTCGGAATCCGAAGCATGAAACTTCTTCCAGTTGGTGATCATCGGTGTCGACATGGGTCTACAATCCTCCATGTGGAATCTGTTAAGGATGTCCACAATATACTTCCCCTGCCCCAGGAAGAAATGCCCCTCCTCCTGCCACACCTCCAAACCCAAAAAGTAATGCATCAAGCCGATGTCCTTCATCTCAAACTCCGCCGCAAGATCTCTCTTGCAGTGCTCTGAGTCTCTCTGCACCTGTAATGATCAAGTCATCCACATACAGCACCAGAATGAGAGGCTCCTCACCAATCACAATAAAGTAAAGGTTCGGATCTGCCTCACTCTTTGTGAAACCCATCCCCTGCAAGTATGCATCTATTCTGGAGTACCAAGCTCTGGGAGCTTGCTTCAGACCATAAAGGGCCTTCTTCAATCTGCACACATGGGACTCCTTCCCATGCACCTCAAAGCCCTGTGGCTGCTCAATGTACACCTCCTCCTGTATGAAGCCATTGAGAAATGCGGTCTTCACATCCATCTGGTGGATCTTCCAACCCATCTCTGCTGTTATCGATATAATGGAGCGGATCGAAGTATATCGAGTCACGAGAGCGAAGGTCTCCTCATAATCAACTCCCTCTACCTGGGAGAACCCTCTAGCCACAAACCTCGCTTTGAATTTCTCAATGCTGCCATCTGCAGCATGCTTTACCTTGTAAAGCCATCTGGAAGTAACCACGGATTTGCCCTCAGGCCTCGGCACCACCTCCCAAACATCATTCTTCATGATAGAAGAATACTCCTCCTGCATGGTCTCTCTCCAGACCTGCTGGCTAGCTGCCTCCTCATAGCTAGAAGGCTCAGAGTCAAGGATGCTGGTAACCATCGCCATATAGCTACAAAACCTCTCAGGTGGTCTACTCTCTCTGACCGGCTTCTTCGGCTCAGCAACAGATGTGGCATCTCTCAAGGTGTCCTGAAGCCACTTGGGCTTCCTCTTCCCTGAGCGCACTTCTCCCACCGGAGAATGAAACTCCTCCTCCTCATCATCATCAGTAGCCTGAACTCCTGACTGTCTGTCTGCTGTCCTCCTGCCTGCACCTGAACCTGTAGAAGTTGAGGTACCATGTGAACTGTCCATCAGTGGACTCCCTAGTGAACTGCTCTGTGAACTGCTCTGCATGCTGCCCGGAGCACCACCCCTCTGGCTCGGCGAGCCACTGCTCACTGATGGACCTGACATCCTCATAGATGTACCTCCGGATCCTCCTGATCCCTGCCCACTGGATCCCTGCGACTGACTCAACTGCTGCTGAGGGTCTGGCTGATCCAGATACTCTAACTCCCGTGACCTCCTAAAGGCCCTGTCCTTCTCGAACTTCACATCCCGTCTGACAACAACTCTCCTCTGTGCAGGAATGTAAATCCGAAAGGCCTTTGAGGTCTCACTGTAGCCCACAAAGATACCCTTCTCTGCGGTGGGCTCTAGTTTGGTCCTCTTCTCCTTGGGTATATAGGAGTATGTTATGCATCCAAAGATATGAAGATGACCAATATCAGGCTTCTTCCCAGAGAAAGCCTCCTCTGGAGTCATGTGCCCCAAGGCACGATGCGGACTCCTGTTCTGCAAGTAAACAGCTGTGTTGCAGGCCTCTGCCCACAAGAACAATGGCAACCCCTGATCATGTATCATGGCTTTGGCAGCCCCTATGATGGATCTGTTCTTCCTCTCCGCAACCCCGTTCTGCTGGGGGTTGTAAGGAACAGTAAACTCCCTCCTAATCCCTGCCTCCGCACAATAGTCAACAAACTCTCCAAAGGTGTACTCTCCTCCATTGTCCGACCTCAAGGACTTGATCTTTCGACCTGTCTGAGTCTCCACAAGAGCTCTGAACTCCTGAAACCGCTTGAAGACCTCACTCTTGGTCTTCAAAAAATAAATCCAAGTCCTCCTGGAGTGATCATCAATGAATAACACATAGTACTCATATCCACTCAAGGAAACATGAGACATCCGACCGCTCACATCGGAATGAATCAAATCAAGTATCCCCGTTGCTCTGCTGTCACTGCTGGGAAAAGGGGATTTGGCAAACTTGCCCATCGCACAACCTCTGCAAGTATCAAAGTGATTAGTACTGAAATCTGGCACACCTGTAGTGATCTCCCGCAATGTCCTCAAGGCTCCATGATACATATGTCCCATCCTGCGGTGCCAAATCTCACACAGCTCAGAACTGCTAGCTCTGCTGTCGGTACTCTTGCTCAATGCCAGAAGGGGCTGGAATGCAAACTTGTACACCTTTGCATGGCGTACACCTATCACTCTAGCTGAATCAGCTGGAGTGCCCCTAGGATACATCAACACCTGTCCTCCCCTGAACAATACCTCATATCCTCTGTCCTCCAAAGCTGAGACGGATATGAGGTTCTTCCTCATCCCTGGCACATAAAGAACCTCTGACACCTTCAAGGGAGGTTTGGACTCCCTCTGAAATGTCACTGTCCCCACCCCGACTGCTCTAACAACTCTGTCATCACCGAGTACTACCTCAATATCAGTGCCACTCTCTGAAAGCTCTGAGAAGTACTCACGGACTCCTGTCATATGACGTGAAGCCCCACTGTCCACATACCAGATACTTGAAGATGCTCCGCTAATTGAGGGAAAATCATGCTCCCTCTGAACCTGTGTGGCAGGTGATCCTGCACTAGAGGACTCACATGTAGTGAACGCAAACTCCCGGTCAAAACGACCTGCAAAGTCCTCAATCTCAGCTGAAGCTGCCACATCCTGGTTCTTCCCCTTCTTCTTCTTCTTCTCCGGACACACAACTGCATAGTGTCCCATCTTCTGACAATTCCAACACTTCACCTTGGAATAGTCTTATGTGTTCCCCTGTTTACCTTTACCTTTGCCTTTGCCCCCACCACTGCTTGTGGAAGCCTGCTTCTTCCCTTTGCCTTTCTTGCCTCCTGCCACCAGTGCTACATCCTCATCCTGCTCAACTGACTTGGCTGCCCCAAGCTGACCTTTCCTGATCTCTGTCTGAATGCAATCATCCCAAAACCTCTCCCATGTGGGAAGGGTCTCACGTGCACAAACCCCATCAGCAAAGTTCAACCATGAACGGGGGAGGCCATTCACTGCAATCCGCACCAACTCAGTGGGTGGAATGGCCTCTCCAATCGCTGCCAACTCATCTCTCACATTAGTAATCTTTGTGAGATATCCAGCTGCACTATCATTACCCATCTTAATGTTCTTCAGCTTCTCCTTCAGGACCATCTTCCGGTTCTCATTGGTACTCTGGTAGAGATTGGACAATGCTGTCCACGTCTCATGGGCATTGCTCTTTCCTCTCACATGAGGAATGCAATGGTCTTTGATTCCGTCTAGAATCAGCCTCTTACCCTTATTGTTCTTCTTTTTATACTCAACCAACTGAGTAACATCAGTGGGCACAACAACAGGTTTCTGTGCGGTATGCACCATGATATCCCTGACTTCTGCCTCCTCAAAGATACTCTGCATTCTCTCCTTCCAAACGCTGTAATTTATATGCCCATCCAGCCTATCCTCCACCTTCAATCCCAATGACATCCTGCTGTCCTAAAACTGAAAAATAGCACTGCTGTAGTAAAGATAACACTGCTGTTTATGAAAAAATCAGCTTGCTGGAATTTTCTGAGTGAAAAATCAGCAACTGTAATTTTTCCTTTTGCTGTCCCAAACTGCCCTTCAGCACTCAAGCTCTGATACCATGTAGAAATTTCTGTTTTCCCACCCCGGTTTTCAGTTTCTCCTTATTTCTCCCATGTAGTTAAATGCCCATTCCCATAACCATACATTTAACAGACTGAAAAAAAAAAATATTGCTGAAAACACAAATTCTGGAAATTTTTCAGAATGCTGGAAATTGCAGAATTAAAAATCAGCAATAAAAAACAGCTATTAAAACATATTAAAACACTGATATTTTTGGTCAACTTGACCCTGGAAAAACCCCCTACAACTCTTGGGAAAAACCAGTTTGAGAGCTCTTCTTTATTTCTGAAAATTGCCTTTTTACATTGAGAATTATTCAGCAAAAAATCAGCAAGCAAATTTACAACTTATCTCCTTTCCCGTGCCTCACAGCAATCTGGAAATTACAGCAAACAGGACAGCAATAAATGCTGTACGGCCTCCGTTTTGTGTGCAGAAAAATCAGCAAACTGTGCCTCGATTTTTGTGCAAAAATCTGCCTTTCACTATGTGCTGAATCAGCTGTACAAATCTGCTCAACTGCTGCCTTGGAATGTGTGCCAAGCTGCTGTCTCCTTCTCCTCCCTGCTCAGAAGTCTCTCTTGCTCTCTTGCTCTCCTTCTCCCAATCTGCTCATGAAAGAATGAATGACCTTTTCCTCCTTTAATATAACTCCAAGTGACTTTTGGGTGATCCAAGTGACTTTTGGGTGATCTCTAAATCCAATGGCTGAAATAGATTTAGATCAATGGCTGAGATTAAATGCTCATTTAAATCTCACTTTCTATTTTTTAATTCACCCCACTTTAATAAAGACCCACTTAGTCATTTATTTCCAAAGTTACTTTTCCTTTCTAATTTTTCATTTACTTTAAAATTAGACTTAGTAACTTTATCAGTTAAAGTCGCTTTTAAATTAGATTTAACTTTATAAAATTATAAAGTCACTTTAGGAGAAAAATTAAATTCTTTTGGACACTTTTCCCTAGGCCAAAGATCAAAGCCTAAGGGAACCACCTGTCCTCCGGTACCAAATTTCAACACCCTAACTGCTGGCCTTTTTCCACTCTTCGCTGGAAAGAGAGGTCTCTTTCCAGCGAAGAGTGGAAAAGGAAAGCGAAGAGTGGAAAAAGGCCAGCAGTTAGGGTGTTGAAATTTGGTACCTGTCCTCTCTTTCCAGCGAAGAGTGGAAAAAGGCCAGCAGTTAGGGTGTTGAAATTTGGTACCGGAGGACAGGTGGTTCCCTTAGGCTTTGATCTTTGGCCTAGGGAAAAGTGTCCAAAAGAATTTAATTTTTCTCCTAAAGTGACTTTATAATTTTATAAAGTTAAATCTAATTTAAAAGTGACTTTAAGTGATAAAGTTATTAAGTCTAATTTTAAAGTGACTTTTATAAAGTCAATGAAAAATTAGAAAGGAAAAGTGACTTTGGAAATAAATGACTAAGTGGGTCTTTATTAAAGTGGGGTGAATTAAAAAATAGAAAGTGAGATTTAAATGAGCATTTAATATCAACCATTGATCTAAATCTATTTCAGCCATTGGATTTAGAGATCACCCAAAAGTCACTTGGATCACCCAAAAGTCACTTGGAGTTATATTAAAGGAGGAAAAGGAGGAAAAGATCATTCATTCTTTCATGAGCAGATTGGGAGAAGGAGAGCAAGAGAGCAAGAGAGATTTCTGAGCAGGGAGGAGAAGGAGACAGCAGCTTGGCACACATTTCAAGGCAGCAGTTGAGCAGATTTGTACAGCTGATTCAGCACATAGTGAAAGGCAGATTTTTGCACAAAAATCGAGGAGCAGTTTGCTGATTTTTCTGCACACAAAACAGAGGTCGTATAGCATTTATTGCTGTCCTGTTTGCTGTAATTTCCAGATTGCTGTGAGGCACGGGAAAGGAGATAAGTTGTAAATTTGCTTGCTGATTTTTGCTGAATAATTCTCACTGTAAAAAGACAATTTTCAGAAATAAAGAAGAGCTCTCAAACTGGTTTTCCCCAAGAGTTGTAGGGGGTTTTCCCAGGGTCAAGTTGACCAAAAATATCAGTGTTTTAATGTGTTTTAATGGCTGTTTTTAATTGCTGATTTTTATTTCTGCAATTTCCAGCATTCTGAAAAATTTCCAGAATTTGTGTTTTCAGCCATATTTATTTTTTTCAGTCTGTTAAATGTATGGTTATGGGAATGGGCATTTAACTACATGGGAGAAATAAGGTGAAACTGAAAACCGGGGTGGGAAAACAGAAATTTTTACATGGTATCGGAGTTTGAGTGCTGAAGGGCAGTTTGGGACAGCAAAAAGGAAAAATTACAGTTGCTGATTTTTCACTCAGAAAATTCCAGCAAGCTGATTTTTTCATAAACAACAGTTTTATCTTTACTACAGCAGTGCTATTTTTCAGTTTTAGGACAGCAGGATGTCATTGGGATTGAGGGTGGAGGATAGGCTGGATGGGCATATAAATTACAGCATTTGGAAGGAGAGAATGCAGAGTATCTTTGAGGAGGCAGAAGTCTGGGATATCATGGTGCATACCGCACAGAACCCTGTTGTTGTGCCCACTGATGTTACTCAGTTGGTTGAGTATAAAAAGAAGAACAATAAGGGTAAGAGGCTGATTCTAGACGGAATCAAAGACCATTGCATTCCTCATGTGAGAGGAAAGAGCAATGCCCATGAGATGTGGACAGCATTGTCCAATCTCTACCAGAGTACCAATGAGAACCGGAAGATGGTCCTGAAGGAGAAGCTGAAGAACATTAAGATAGGGAATGATAGTGCAGCTGGATATCTCACAAAGATTACCAATGTGAGAGATGAGTTGGCAGCGATTGGAGAGGCCATTCCATCCACTGAGTTGGTGCGTATTGCAGTGAATGGCCTCCCCCGTTCATGGTTGAACTTTGCTGATGGGGTTTGTGCACGTGAGACCCTTCCCACATGGGAGAGGTTTTGGGATGATTGTATTCAGACAGAGATCAGGAAAGGACAGCTTGGGGCAGCCAAGCCAGTTGAGCAGGATGAGGACGTAGCACTGGTGGCAGGAGGCAAGAAAGGCAAAGGGAAGAAGCAGGCTTCCACAAGCAGTGGTGGGGGCAAAGGCAAAGGTAAAGGTAAACAGGGGAACACACAGAAGGACTATTCCAAGGTGAAGTGTTGGAATTGTCAAAAGATGGGACACTATGCAGTTGTGTGTCCGGAGAAGAAGAAGAAGAAGGGGAAGAACCAGGACGTGGCAGCTTCAGCAGAGATTGAGGACTTTGCAGGTCGTTTTGACCGGGAGTTTGCGTTCACTATGTGTGAGTCCTCTAGTGCAGGATCACCTGCCACACAGGTTCAGAGGGAGCATGCTTTTCCCTCGATTAGCGGAGCATCTTCAGGTATCTGGTATGTGGACAGTGGGGCTTCACGTCATATGACAGGAGTCCGTGAGTACTTTTCAGAGCTTTCAGAGAGTGGCACTGATATCGAGGTAGTACTCGGTGATGACAGAGTTGTTAGAGCAGTCGGGGTGGGGACAGTGACATTTCAGAGGGAGTCCAAACCTCCCTTGAAGGTGTCAGAGGTTCTTTATGTGCCAGGGATGAGGAAGAACCTCATATCCGTCTCAGCTTTGGAGGACAGAGGATATGAGGTACTGTTCAGGGGAGGACAGTTGTTGATGTATCCTAGGGGCACTCCAGCTGATTCAGCTAGAGTGATAGGTGTACGCCATGCAAAGGTGTACAAGTTTGCATTCCAACCCCTTTTGGCATTGAGCAATAGTACCGACAGCAGAGCTAGCAGTTCTGAGCTGTGTGAGATTTGGCACCGCAGGATGGGACATATGTATCATGGAGCCTTGAGGACATTGCGGGAGATCACTACAGGTGTGCCAGATTTCAGTACTGATCACTTTGATACTTGCAGAGGTTGTGCGATGGGCAAGTTTGCCAAATCCCCTTTTCCCAGCAGTGACAGCAGAGCGACGGGGATACTTGATTTGATTCATTCCGATGTGAGCGGTCGGATGTCTCATGTTTCCTTGAGTGGATATGAGTACTATGTTTTATTCGTTGATGATCACTCCAGGAGGACCTGGATTTATTTTTTGAAGACCAAGAGTGAGGTCTTCAAGCGGTTTCAGGAGTTCAGAGCTCTTGTGGAGACTCAGACAGGTCGAAAGATCAAGTCTTTGAGGTCGGACAATGGAGGAGAGTACACCCTTGGAGAGTTTGTTGACTATTGTGCGGAGGCAGGCATTAGGAGGGAGTTCACTGTTCCTTACAACCCCCAGCAGAACGGGGTTGCGGAGAGGAAGAACAGATCCATCATAGAGGCTGCCAAAGCCATGATACATGATCAGGGGTTGCCATTGTTCTTGTGGGCAGAGGCTTGCAACACAGCTGTTTACTTGCAGAACAGGAGTCCGCATCGTCCTTTGGGGCACATGACTCCGGAGGAGGCTTTCTCTGGGAAGAAGCCTGATCTTGGTCATCTTCATATCTTTGGATGCATTACATACTCCTATATACCCAAGGAGGAGAGGACCAAACTAGAGCCCACCGCAGAGAAGGGTATCTTTGTGGGCTACAGTGAGACCTCAAAGGCCTTTCGGATTTACATTCCTGCACAGAGGAGAGTTGTTGTCAGACGGGATGTGAAGTTCGAGGAGGACAGGGCCTTTAGGAGGTCACGGGAGTTAGAGTATCTGGATCAGCCAGACCCTCAGCAGCAGTTGAGTCAGTCGCAAGGATCCAGTGGGCAGGGATCAGGAGGATCCGGAGGTACATCTATGAGGATGTCAGGTCCATCAGTGAGCAGTGGCTCGCCGAGCCAGAGGGGTGGTGCTCCGGGCAGCATGCAGAGCAGTTCACAGAGCAGTTCACTAGGGAGTCCACTGATGGACAGTTCACACGGTACCTCAGCTTCTACAGGTTCAGGTGCAGGCAGGAGGACAGCAGACAGACAGTCAGGAGTTCAGGCTACTGATGGTGATGAGGAGGAGGAGTTTCATTCTCCTATGGGAGAAGCATGCTCAGGGAAGAGGAAGCCCAAGTGGCTTCAGGACACCTTGAGAGATGCTACATCTGTTGCTGACTTTATAATTTTTCTCCTAAAGTGACTTTATAATTTTATAAAGTTAAATCTAATTTAAAAGTGACTTTAAGTGATAAAGTTATTAAGTCTAATTTTAAAGTGACTTTTATAAAGTCAATGAAAAATTAGAAAGGAAAAGTGACTTTGGAAATAAATGACTAAGTGGGTCTTTATTAAAGTGGGGTGAATTAAAAAATAGAAAGTGAGATTTAAATGAGCATTTAATCTCAACCATTGATCTAAATCTATTTCAGCCATTGGATTTAGAGATCACCCAAAAGTCACTTGGATCACCCAAAAGTCACTTGGAGTTATATTAAAGGAGGAAAAGGAGGAAAAGATCATTCATTCTTTCATGAGCAGATTGGGAGAAGGAGAGCAAGAGAGCAAGAGAGATTTCTGAGCAGGGAGGAGAAGGAGACAGCAGCTTGGCACACATTCCAAGGCAGCAGTTGAGCAGATTTGTACAGCTGATTCAGCACATAGTGAAAGGCAGATTTTTGCACAAAAATCGAGGAGCAGTTTGCTGATTTTTCTGCACACAAAACAGAGGTCGTACAGCATTTATTGCTGTCCTGTTTGCTGTAATTTCCAGATTGCTGTGAGGCACGGGAAAGGAGATAAGTTGTAAATTTGCTTGCTGATTTTTGCTGAATAATTCTCACTGTAAAAAGACAATTTTCAGAAATAAAGAAGAGCTCTCAAACTGGTTTTCCCCAAGAGTTGTAGGGGGTTTTTCCAGGGTCAAGTTGACCAAAAATATCAGTGTTTTAATGGCTGTTTTTAATTGCTGATTTTTATTTCTGCAATTTCCAGCATTCTGAAAAATTTCCAGAATTTGTGTTTTCAGCCATATTTATTTTTTTCAGTCTGTTAAATGTATGGTTATGGGAATGGGCATTTAACTACATGGGAGAAATAAGGTGAAACTGAAAACCGGGGTGGGAAAACAGAAATTTTTACATTCCACAAGCCAAATGAGGGTTTTATACAGCTAGAGGAGGATCCCTTCTCGCTGTCTCAAGAGACCCTCAAATGCAGCAAAAGGAAGACTTAGATCCGCACCACAGAGAGGTTTCTATTCAGGGTTTGACTGCTACCTTGAATGGGTACCCAGGTTAGTCTTATGGTGATTGTTAGAATTTAATTCTAAGTCGTTGTTTGACTGATAATAAAACACCAGATAATTTCTGAATGTAATATATCGCTGTTTGACTGATAATAAAACACCAGATAAATTCTGAATGTAATATATATATATATATATATCTTGATAAAAATTGAATGATGTTTACAAGGCTGAGGCGGTGCTCCTTAAATAGGAGTTGACTGGCCATGCCTAATCAGAGAGACATGTCCTTTGGGGACTAATGTCTCTTCATTTAACTAATTATCTGTTAATTAATTGATTACAACTAATAATGTATTTATTTAAATAATATTTTAATATTTTGATATTTTAATTAATTGTTATGAATTTTAAGTTCATAACATTTCCTTCCCCTTAAGATGCTTTGTCCTCAAAGCATAGGTAGACCTGGGTGTTGATGCAAGAAACGTTCTGATTCCCAAGATGAATCTTCTTTTGGTAACCTCTTCCATTTGATGAGGTATTCCTTTATTGTCTTGGACCGTAAAACCTTTTCTCAGGTAGCGAGTATACCTTCAGGTTCAAGGTCTATTCTTCCTTCTTCATTGGTCTTTGGTATTTCTGTTTGTGCTATTTGGTTTTGCCCTAATACTCTTTAGAGACTTGATACGTGAAAGGTATTATGGATTCGACAGTTGTCCGGGAATTTTAACCCATAAGCTACACTACTTATCTTTTTGATTATCTGATACGATCCATAATATTTAGGTGACAATTTATTCTTCCCTTGCTGTTTTAGTGACAGTTGCTTATAAGGTTGGAGTCTAACAAAGACCCAATCTCCCTCCTCGAACTCTCTTTCAGAATGGTGTTGGTCGGCTTGTTGTTTCATTCTATTACGAGCCATGGTTAGATTTTCTTTTAGTAAGTTGATGATCCTTTGACTTTCTCCTAGGTTGTCTTTAACTGTTGGTACCCTAGAATCAAGGAGTGCAAAGTCCTTCCACTTGGGTGGCTTGTAACCATATAAGGCTTGGAAGGGTGTCATCTTAGCTGATGTGTGGTATGCGGTATTATACCACCATTCTGCCAGGTGTAGCTACTGTGTCCATCTGTTTTGTTTGTCTGTAATGAAACAACAAAGATATGTTTCCAAGCATTTATTAACAATTTCAGTTTGCCCATCTGTTTGGGGGTGATAGGCCGAACTCATATTGAGGGATATCCCTGCTTAATGGCATAATTCCTTCCAAAATTTTCCGTTAAACCTTACATTTCTATTGCTGATTATGACCTTAGGAAACTCGTGTAGTTTGTAAATATTTTTACAAAACACATCAGCGATTTGTTTAGCTATTTCAGTATTTTTAATAGCCGTAAAGTGGGCATATTTAGTGAGTCTGTCGACTACTACAAATATTTTATCTTTTCCGTCAGATGCAGGTAGTCCTTCAATAAAATCCATCGAAATCTCCTCCCACTTCTGATTTGGAATGTGTAGTGGATGTAGCAATCCTGGAGTTGGAACATTTTCGCTCTTGCTTCTTTGACAAATATCACATTCTGCAACATATTTCTGAATTTCCTTGCTCATACCCTTCCAATAGAATGACTGTCGGATGTTGTAGTAAGTCTTGTAGAATCCGACATGTCCGATTGCTGGCGAATTGTGAGACTCCTTTAGTATTTTCACCTTAAATTTGGATGCGGGTGTTAGGTAAATTCTACCCTTGTACCATAAGATGTCATTTTTCCACTCGAAGTTGGTATACTGATTGATATTGTTAATCATGGAGTCACAATCCTTATCCTTATCCTTGGTATATTCGGCTCGTATTTCGTCCAACCATTCTGGAACAACTATCTTGGCGGCACATGTTGTGTGATCGTCATCTTTACGTGAGAGTGCATCAGCTACGACATTCTCCTTTCCCTTTTTGTGGAAAAATGATCCTCAAGTCTTCTCTTATACTTTTCCTGTTGACGAATCAACGGTCGAGATTAAGTCCCTAATCAATGGCTAAGATTAAAACAGACTTGATCCTTGTCTCTTAGAAGCTTCTCACCCTTATCTTTATTAATACCCATTAATATTTTTATTTCCCTAAGTTTTAGACTTAGGAACCCATTAAAAATATTAATTATTTTAATAACTCCTCATCCGGGGGCAATTTCTCAAGACGATTTATGGGTCTTGGAGATCTCATGTGCCTTAGCCTCTCCTCCAAATTTCAAGGCTAGAGCACATCTGATGCTACGAAAAATCAACACTCCCTTTTAGCGAGGAATGTGCTTTAGCAATGTTTCACTATAGAAACATCCCACTGATCTTCCGCATCGGTACCTGTGTTGATGCATGGCCTGTTGCCTCACATCCCTGCACTGCTGCTTCCTGTACTGCTACCCATGACACTGCCATTGCCACTGCTGCACCTGTACTGCAACTCCCTCTCAACATGCTGCATCATGCTGTCGATAGCACTGCCACTGCTAACTGCTGCACTGCAACTTCTGACACTTATCCATTTCTGCCACTGAAATGGATTCTTTACCATCCCCATCTTCTCTCTGAAATAAACAAACTTTGTTCTTCCTAGAGCCTTGGTGAGGATGTTTGCCACCTGTTCTCCTGTAGGAGTGTACCTCAACTGTACTGCCCCTCGTTGGACACAGTGTTTGACAAAGTGACACCTGATATTAATGTTCTTCGACTGATCTTGAAATACTGGATTCTTAGAGAGCTTGATGCAACTCTGATTATCACACATGATCTTGGTTGCTTCCATCCTTCTCCTGAATAAATTCACAAGCAATTTCCTAAGCCATATGGCTTCGCACGAAGATGTGCTAGCTGCCATATATTCTACTTCAGCTGAGCTCAGAGCCATAGATTTCTATTTCCTACTGCACTAGGAGGTCATTCTTGATCCAATGTTGAAATAGTACCCAGTTGTACTTTTCCGATCTATTGAACATCTAGCCCAATCTGCGTCAGTGAACCCACTCAGCTTGATGTCATTGCCTCTGGTGTACAATAGTCCATGCTCGACTGTTCCTTGTATATACTTGAGAACATGTTTGGCTGCTGCCCAGTGCGCCCTCTTAGGTTCCACCATGAACTGACTTAGGGCGTTGAAAACGTAGCAAATGTCTGGCCTTGTATTGACCAGATACATCAGGGACCCTATAAGCTGCCTGTACAAGGTGGGATCAACGTCTTTATTTTCTGATGCATCAATCTTCTTCCAGTTGGTGATCATTGGAGTAGCCATAAGTATACAGTCCTGCATCCTGAATCTCTTCAAGATTTTTGTAGCATATCTCCCTTGTCCCAGGAAGATCTCACCCTTCTGCGGCCAAACTTCCAATCCCAGAAAATAATGCATCTGTCCCAAATCCTTCATGTCGAATTCTGTGGCTAGGTTCTTCTTATAGTCTTTGATGAGCCTAGATGATCCTGTCAAGAAGATATCATCCACATATAACACTAGGATTAGAGGCTCATTCTCTACAACCAGATAGTAGAGATTGGGGTCTGCGTCACTTTTGACGAACTCCATCTTCTTCGAATAGCCATCAATTCAACCGTACCATGCCCTAGGTGCCTGTTTAAGCCCATACAAGGCTTTCTTTAGTTTGCATACTCGTTGTTCAATGTATACTTCATCTTCTATTACCCTATTCAAGAATGTCGTCTTGACATCCATCTGATGAATCTTCCACCCCATCTGTGCTACAAGAGATATCACGGTTCTAATAGAAGTATACTTGGTTATTGGGGTGAAGGTTTCTTCGTAGTCTATCCCTTCCTTCTGAGCATACCCCTTAGCCACAAACCTGGCTTTGTATTTCTCCACATTGCTGTCTGCAGCATATTTGACCTTGTAGATCCATCTCGAACCTACCACTGATTTGTCCTGAGGCCTAGGTACCACTTCCTAGACATCATTGACCATTATAGAGCTGTATTCCTCCACCATAGCATCCACCCATACTTGATGCTGAACGACCTCCTGAAAACTAGAAGGTTCCCCAACCTGAGCTACTAAGGCCTGGTATCTGTTTGGCTGTCTTCGCTCCCTTTTACTATTCTTGGGTGCACCAATGAAGTCTTCTACATCTCGTAGAATCTGTCGGAGTTCCTGGCTCGTTCTTCCACTGGTAGTAGGCACATCTATCAACTCTTCCTCTTCCTGAGATTCCCCTTGTTCTGAAGCTTTGTCTTCAGGAGAATTTCTGGTACTAGTTTTCGCTGGTTGAAGTGGTTTGACCAACGACTCTTTCGACTGCTCCTCGGAAGGAATTTCTCGGGATTTCCTGAAAGCTCTATCCTCCATGAAATTTACATCCCGCTGAACTACTACCTTCTTACTCACTGGAAGATAGACTCTATATGCCTTAGCATTCTCGCTATATCCCACAAGATATCCTTTCTTAGTGGTTTGATCTAATTTCTTTCTCTTCGTTTACACTAAACTCCCAAATATCCTGAAATGACTGATTTCAGGTGTCTTCCCAGTGAAGACCTTCTCCGGAGTGATTGCGCCCAATGCCCTATGACGAGTCCTGTTATGGACATAAACTACAGTGCTGCATGCTTCTGCCCATAGGAATTTAGGCATATTCTGATCATACAACATTGCCCTAGTTGCTTCCACAATAGTCCTGTTTTTCCTCTCTGCTACTCCATTCTTCTCCAGATTTTAGGGAGTTGTGCACTCTCTTCTGATGCCTTCTTTAGCGCAAAAATCGGTGAAGTCCTAGTCAACATACTCTCCACCATTGTTTGAGTGCAACACTTTTATCTTCTTTCCTATCAGATTCTCCACTAGAGCCTTGAATTCTTTGAATCGATCGAAAACCTCATCCTTGGTTTTCAGAAAGTAGATCCAAGTCTTCCTGGAATTGTGATCGATGAAGGTGACGAAGTACTCGGCACCACTAAGAGCTTCTGTGGGCATTGGTCTTCGTCACCACTAAGAGCTTTTGTGGACATCGGTCCGCAGATGTCTGAGTGTATCAATCCTAGCACACTCTTAGCTCTATTGTTACTTCTGGAAAATGCTGCTTTGGTATACTTGCCTAGAGCGCACCCTTTGCATACATCATCCTATTCAGTACTTAGTTCTGGAACTCCTGACACTGTTTTCCTGAGAATTCTCAGAGTCCCATGGTGTAAGTGTCCCATCCTCCTGTGCCATAGCTCATTGAAATCTCTCTCCATTACTGCCTATCACTGCCATTGGTGAGACTTAGGAACCCATTAAAAATATTAATTGTTTTAATAACTCCTCATCTGGGTGGAATTTCTCAAGACGATTTCTGGGTCTTGGAGATCTTATGTGCCTTAGCCTCTCCTCCAAATTTCAAGGCTAGAGCACATCCGATGCTTCCAAAATCAACATTTCTTGACCCTCCTCTTAAGTCTTTCTTAGAGAGCCTTTCCTTTATTGAGTCGTAATCGAGCCTCTCCTTTGAATGGGCCTTGGGAATCACTTTATACCTCATCACTAGTCGTATCATTTGAAGTGATTTCCTTCATACTGGGACTCCTCCCATCGGTGAAAGTCCATAAAGAGAAGGGGACATTGATTGAGGTGACAGTGGGTCTTTGTCCCATTGTTGTCATTTGGTCTAGTAGTTGTCCCTTTGGTACCCCTCCGAGGATCCTTTCTAGATCGCGTGGTTACATTTTTGGCGCCGTTGGTGGGGAGGAAGCAAGTCTACCTTCTTGGTCTAATATACGATGAGGCGATTCCTTGGACAACGATATAAATGCTCTTCTGGCGACTCCATTGGAAGAACTAAGCCCTTGTTCTTTATTGTGCTTCAAAGTTTAATGCTTGAAGGGTGAACCAAGCATTTTCCAAGGCAATTTTCATTCACCCTGGTGACTCCCATGTCATTAGTATATAGTAACCAACAAGACGCAGATCCAAAATTTTCCCGCTAGAGATATAGCGTGTACTCTGCAATGGTCGGGTTTCAAAGACACAAGGGATATGCCAGTATTCAATGGGGATCCAATTTCCGCAACCAATCATGTAATAAAATTTATAAGCTATATTGCAAAACGCAATATAACTCAACTTCATGACATGATGGAATTGTTCATCCTATCTATTTTTCCGAATGATGACTGGCTTAAATCATGTGAACATAAAGGCATTTCCTCTTTCTCCATGTTAGTCCTATGCTTCCTCTTGCATGAAGGACCAAGTTCCCAATCCATTGAAGAGGCACGTCAAGTGTTGGACCTAGCATTTGGGGAAGCTTTCAGTGAACATGAGGAGGGCCATGAGGAGGAAAAGGATCCTGTTCTTGATCAAATCCTAGACGAATACTTTAGAAACTATGTTGAAGAATGTTGTGAACTAGAAAGTGTTCCTTCCCAAGATGATGCCGAGGTTCTAGATCCCAAAAGCCTCCAAATGCTTCAAGAAAGAATGGATGAATATAATAAATCCCATGGACAACTGATAGAAGGATGTGAAGGCAAGGATGTCCTATTCCATTTTTGTGAACAAGGAGGAAAGTTCTATGAGATGAAATGTGAATACAAAGAGAATCCTACAGACACCCTTCTCCTAGAACTTTATTACCATAACTATATAGTAAACACTTTATGTGATATTGTTCAAGAAAAGGAGAAGGAAGAGAAGCTTTCCCTGCCTAATAATGAAGAGTGGGATGATTCTAAGGAAGATCGTGACAATGAAGTTGATGAAGCATATATGGATGAATTTTGGACTGCAGAATGGGGAATTGGATATGACAACAATAAATATGAAATCCCTGTTGAAGTCCGGGTACATGATGAACTTAATGAAGTTGGGACTCTTATTCAAGAAGGGATGCTAAATAATGTGCTTCATGAAGATGTGGACATTATTGCTTCCCATGATGTTGACATTTTTGGGTTCCACATAAACGAGGGAAAATGGGATATCAACAACCATCAATACAACAGTGACCCTATTTATGATATTGACAAGGAAGATGAGGTTAAGGTTAGTCTTCCCTTTCTCCAGGATGTTATTTCTAATAATATACGTATCGATAACCTTGAAAGAGAAGATGATCATATTCCCCTTTGGGAAGAAGGACAGTGGGAGGTAATTCACTAGGGGCCTTGTTTTCCCCTGCCTTCCTTATGAATCATGATATTAAGAATACACTCGAGTCATCCATGAACTGTTGCCTCACCCCTTTTTATACGATCATTAATGATGATGAGTCTTTCCCCCTCTTGAGCATGATCACTAGGAAAAACAACTCATTGACCATGATCCTTCGTGCCAACCACCTCCTTTTCCTTCCCATCTGGCCTTAAGGCAACCATGAAGTGTGACATCATTAAGAAGGACCATGATGAAGATGATATGCCTAAGGTAGCTCTTCATCAGAGGTTCATGAGCTTGATTGTTGATATCTCTATCTTTTGGCTGGAAGAGAGGATCCAATGGAGTAAGTTGCATCCCTATTTTCCTTCTTCGTCCATGATCTTTCATATATGGTCACTTTATTTTCCTGCCTCCCACCCTTGTGACTTAACGCATGAGTGCTGTGATTGTCGTGTTTGCTCTCAGGTACATATCATGATAACTCATAGGGGTAGGAAATATGATGTTGATTAGATGTTATGTTGGTTGCTTTGGCTTTATGATTACACTTAGAATTTGTGTAACGTAGCCATGCATGTTAGAGTAGGATGCATTGCATATTGATTTTTGCATAGCTAGCATCATCATATCATGTTCTCATGCTATAGTAGATGCATTTAGATAAGATTTGCAATTTAAAATAGATTTAATGTTTCTGTATGGTTTATTATTATTTGATGAAAACATGGGCAATCAAAGTACGCCTAGAACAGATGCTTCCAACAATTGTTTGTGATGTGCAGGATACATGTTTGCAATCCCAAAGGATTATTGGTGTTCACATGACCTCCCTGTTCAAGTGCATGGTTTGTGCATTCTATAGAGAGCTCATGTTCCAATTGGAGCTAGATGTTACCCACCACCAGTGGATGACCCCACAGGAGAATTTTTCTCCTAGATTTGTCTTAATCCGACAGCGAGCAACCCCTGACAACTACCAGTATAGCTAGTGTTGTGCCAGATATCTCCGCTCCCTGAGCCAGTCATATGTCCCCTCGCCCATCTATCAAGATTGTATGTTTGAAGGTGGGTCCTCCAATCCTAAAGGTATGTCTTTCATTGTGCAATCGGGTGCTTATGTTTGTTTTTCTTGGGCACACTTGAGTATGGATTATTGGGTGACTTGGAAGGAGGAAGGGTTTCGACTGTAGTCTTTTTCCCATACCTGAACTGGGGGGTTAATCCTCAACCATAGTTTCGTGGGATCTCCCCTACTGGCCTAGAGCTTTAGAATGGGCACTACTTTGGAAACCCCAATTTTGGTAGCATGGTCACGTTTTTTTGTTCCACATTTTTCACTCCCTTCCGCACATTACATGCCCTATTTCATCATCTTCCCTCTCTAGGCCCACAAGGCTCTGGTATTCTTCCTCCCCTTGCCCACATGTCTGGGTTGGGCCTAGAGCGATGCTCGAGAGGTTGATGCAGCTAAAAAAAAGAATAAAAACATATCATGGCCACATACAAAAGAAAATAATACCATAAAATGCAAAATATGCCCGGGAAAATAAAATTTAACATGTTAGCAAAAGCCAAACATGAGCCCTACCCCTTATCATTATGGTCACCACCTTGGTTCCTAGGGCCCCTATGAGTGTTCCTTGCATCATTAAGGAGCCCATGTATGTCCCAACCCTTGGTGGGTGATGAACTGCCCCACCTTAAGGGGGTAATCATTGTTATGTCATACACATTGCGCTCTCATCCCCTGGAGCTTCGAGCATCATAATAAAAGAAAAATAAATAAAAGGCAAAAGGCAAATGAAGAAGGGTGGAAAAACAAAGGCCAGGGTAACTCATGTACCATGATTGCTCACTCCTACATTCATACACCCAAATATGTGGACATCCCTCATCATTACCATCCTTGAGCCCATGGCATTTGGCCTTGAGACACCTATGTCCCAATCCACCTCATCATTATCCACTTGGCACCTGTTATCACTCCGTAATTCCTCCAGGTTGAGGAGAGGAACCCATGGGTAAACACAAACCGCTTTGGGTTGAGAGACTGGTCTTCTCCAACCAGAGGGGGTTCCCTCGCTCGAAAAATATAAAGTTTAAAGACTTTAAAGCACAAGTTTTTCAATAGACCAGGTCTAAAAAAGGCATTCTAAAGTATTTGGTTGAAGTATGAATGGTCGAAGAGGATAATAGCATGTGATCAATTGTCCTTTTATTTATTTACTTATGCAAGTAAAACTGACATCTTCTACAAGGGCTTTTAGGCATGATTTTGGACACAATGACAGGGTGTAGTATAGAGGAGAAAAACTGAAAAAACAAATTCTTTCTCTGCATACAACAATGTTGTTTATACATGAGAAATAAAGGCTAGACAAAAGAGATAACATGCATGAGTATATAACATTTCATTTGCAACTGAAACATGAAAACAGTTGAATAGAGCAACTTAACTAAATTCTAAATCAACCGAGATCATAATACTCATAAAACACAAAGAGACAATAGAATAACTGAGCAATAAACAAAGATAATTCCAGACATCATACCATAAGAATCCTTGCAAAGTGTAATCGATAACCCTCAAGTCATAAGTATTGTACCATGAATTGATCACAATCTCACAAATTCCGAAAAACTGAAACCAAGACAACGCTGAACTATCAACAATCATTCCCATATGCATTAATCAATTTAAATAGAAATACAATAGCTAATCCATAATGTCTAGATGCATCACATCTTTGATCCAACAGAGGATTGAATCAAGTAAAATTAGGAAACCTTTTTGCTATTTCAAGTCTTTTTTTTTTTCTAAATAAAAAAACATAAAGCATTCTTATCTTAAGAAAAACACTAAATCACTGGAAAAGCACTTGTCTTCGAAGCATATCCTCTTGGCATGAAAATGACAAAAAGCACAAAAGCTGACTGCTGATTGTGTAGCGCCTGCACAACGGGTTTTCAACGGGCCATATCTCTCAAACAATAATACCTGTGTAAAAACTGAAGGAGGTTATTGTAGATTATAGTTTTGTGAAAATAAACCTCAGTTTTTCTGAATTCTTCCTTAGCTTCCCAGAAAACGCTTTGCAAAACCATGACTAAAACAAAGTATTTGTGCAGTTCGAAAAATAGGCTTTGAAGATGCAATCAAATCTCTCAATCTGTGACACCTGTGCAAAATCTGGAAGAGGTTATTTTTCTTTGCCCTGTCCTTGAGAAAAACCTCTTTTAGTTTCCAAAAAAGCTCCTTCATGTGGTCGGAAACTGTTCTACAAAATGGTGACTAAAACATAGTGTTTTTGCACCATATTTCCACAGTGATGAGTATAGGGCCTTCATGTGGTCGAAAACTATTATGCAAAATGGTGACTAAAACAGAGTGTTTTTGCAGCAAATTCCCACAGTGATGAGTATAGGGGAGTGGTAGTGGTGTCATGGGGATAGGTTTAGAATGAAGGGAGGGAAAGAAAATGTAATGTGAATAATATGTAAATGATATGTGAAAAGTGGATAGGATGTAGATGATATATGAAGGTATGTATAAAGGGAAATAGGGTAGGGAATAGGGAAACATGGGGTAGATAGGAATAGGGGATAAGAATTTAAAACACATTTAATGACTAGACCTCATGACCATCAGAACTTTAGATTGACACAACTTCATTTCAGATGGTTCTGATCGATGAACAACTGACACATAACCCCTTTTGACTTAACTATATAAACATGTGTGACCTCATGAATCCCACTGACTTGACACTCTTTCGTGCTTTGGATGAACTCTCTATGGAATAAATTCAAGGATGTCGGACAATAACTTTGAGGCTATGACAACAACAGTGGTCATAGGCTCAACTTATTCAAAAACTGAAAATTAAAGGACATGGAAGATACATCTGACAATGAAACTAGTGACCCTAACAACACCTACCACTTGAAGGATGTACTTTGGACATGTTCTTCCCTTTAGGGGTTGGGAACACCTAATGAGGTTGTTTATTAACTACTACCTAGGGAGGTAACACCATTACATGCTCAAAGCCCCAAATTTGGAAGGGAAACCCGAAACCCACTATGAAGTCTCATTTGTGCCCTTGACTAACAAGCTTGATTCACTTAGATGTGCTAATGAATTATTATAGCTGAAGGTGAGGAAATCATTGGATCTTATACATGATCGGTAGGTGCTTTCATCATGGGCTGGGCAACTTAACTGGGGCCCAACCCCACCAGAGGATCATATTGACACTTGTAGGGGAAGCGTTGAGAGTCATGGGTTTCCATCATGTGATAGAGCACTATCTCATGCCATGGGCAGACTCAACACCTTCAACAACTTGTTCATCGCCCCACATTATATGAGAGATGATGCACTTGGACCAACAGTGCCCCCAACAAACTTAGAAGTTAGTAGTATATACAAGGTTTGATAACTGATCTGAGGCCGAGAGGAGGTTTGTCTCATCCTTGAGACATGGGAGGGAAAGCACCATCTTCCGTGCCCTCATTTGGAGCAGTCTACAAGTTTATTTTTCACCAGGAGACCCATGAGACCACTACTTGTGCCCTAGAGCCACTTTGGAGCACCACATGATGTTTTGCTTAGAGATCAAGGGGCCACCCCCTTAGTTTATTATTCATGGAGCCCTCACTCTCATTATGGCACCTTGAGGACTCATTTTGACCTTTCAAAAACCCTTTTGCACCATGATTTCATCATTTCGGCTCACTTTGGATGGCTTATTCTTCACTTTATGAGCTACTTGGTGGGCTTGTCACCAAGGATATGCTATTTTGCACATTAAAATAATGTTTAGGGGCATCTTAGGCTAATTCGAATTAGATAGGGGATCATATAAATTAGATCTTTCCCATTGAGAGAGATCATCATCATCACACTTGGATCTATTTCTCTTGGAGAATTTCGCACTTTTTCCATGGATGTCTATTGGAGATCTCTTGATGTATTTCAATATTTTTGGGAGCTAAATTCACTTTCTCTTGGAGATGCTTTCTTCATCTTTGATTGGATATATCTCTTGTTATCTTGTAAGTGATTTTGTTGAATATTTTTCATGAATAATGTCTAATGTGTGGAATTATTGCAACTAGCTAGTTTTTTTGTGCCCTAATTTATTGAAAATCATTGTGAGATTGTTATATTGTAAATTGCACATGTTACTCATTAAATAACAGGTAGATGAATATTCCTAGTGGTTTGAAATTTGTTTTTCTTCCATGAAAGTCCATAGATCTTGGCTGGGTAATTGTTGAAAAATAGGTGCTAAGGCATCACTTTTTAGCCTTTTTGAGGAAGGATTTAGTGAATTTTCGAATCACATAGACTCCATAGCCCATGGGTAAGGCACTGGTCCAAGAAAATTTGGTGATCACCCTTACTTCTGTATCTTTTACTCCTCCCAAACCTTTTCGGCCCCTCTCCTAGACGACTTAGCTAGGGCTGCTTGCGAATTGCGTTAGAAGTGGTACCTTTCAAAACCATTTGAATAAGCATCTGCGTTGGTGTCTCCTCTAGTGATCCTGCAATTTTGGAGCAATTCCCACAGTTGGTTTGTGAGAAAAGTCAAGCCCTAGTTCTGACTTTGGAAGCTTATTTTCAGCGTGTAATGTTCCAATATGAAATTTCCAGCTAATAACAGAGACATGAAGTAGGCTATAGCAAATAAAATCACAATTAAGCATGCACTATCAAAAACACCAAGAAATTGGGTAAATAAGCTGAGCCATTTTATTAAATTACGAGTTGTAAGGAGTACATGTAGCATGGAACAAGTGAACTTGGGTTTGCATAAGCACGCTGGAGCAACCCCAAGTGGAGCTAAGTCACAGGACACGTCCTCAAAGGTCCTGTGTCCCGTATTTTACGTGTCGAACATGAAAACGGCCCTAAAACGTGTCGAAAACGTTTTTCATCGTGTCCTGTAAAATGTAAAACGTATTCGCCGGTTTTCGTCATGTCCTGCATCTGGAAAACGCGTATTCCGTTGTTAGAAAACGTTGCCTGCATAAGCTGCAATTGTTTTTGAAAGAAACAAATAATTTTTTAGTGGGGCAACTTAATGATCAAGTCTAGGCCCTAGTATTGATATGCTATTCATGGTAATGTTAAATTCTTAAAGTAAAAGTGACATTCTCCTTAATCTTCATTTTCATCCTTTTACTTAAATTTTTAACATTACCATGAAATGACTCGGGATGTTTGAGAGTGGTTCTGGCCTCATTGGATTTCATATGGAGAAAGTAGAATTTTAGATTTCATTCAAAATGCAGCAGACTTATCAGTTTTTCAGGATTTCAGGATTGGGAGATTGTAATGTTTCCAGGTGACACCACCTGTCCGTGCTACCCCTGCCACCAGTAGAGGACGTGGTCTACCTCCTATAGCTCCTACTTCTATTTCTTCAGCTTCTAGAGCATAGCAAACTCCACTGCCAACTCCACCAGCACCAGCATCTACATCTAGAGGGAAAGGGAAAGCTGTGGCATTTTCTCGCAAGAGGGGCAGAGGAAATCAATAGGATTAGACTTTAGTTATTTTCTTATGTGCTTGTAAGTTGTACATGAACAATGAACATTGAATATTCAAGAATCAAGACCAAGCATATCACATTCTAATTTTTAAATAGTAAATTTTGATTCTATTTATTTTTTTAAAGTGAACTATGAACTTTGAGAAGTAATTATATTTTAATTTGATTAGAGAAGCTGCAACCTGCAATTTAATATGGATAAAAAACTATATTTCGGTATATATATATATATATTATTAAATATATATAAAACGTGTCCCTCGTGTCTTGTTTCCAGCTCGCTGCGTTTCGTATTGAATACTCGTATTTACGTGTCCTCCGTGTCTCGTGTCCTCGTGTCATGTGACTTAGAAGTGGAGGAAATGTCCCCAAGAGCTGGGAAACTTCGGCTCAATATCCTTCTGCGTAGACCTAGAAATTAGCAACTGTTGCCGCACTAGAAATGCTGAGAATGACCCTTTATGATGCTCAGAATCGCCTGAAAATGCAGCAGTAGCGTCTCCCAAAAATACTCATCCAAACCCAGAAAGGAATCTGCCCCAAACCAACCACCTGCAAAACCCACAAAATGGTGCAATTACCGGTTGAATAATAAAACACACTGTTGGACAAAAAGAGGATTTCTGGCTTGAATACTACCTTGAAAAATCTGCAAATTTAGCCCCAAGCTCCTCAACTAAAACCCACCAAAACCCAGAAAAGGTTTGGGTTGGTTTTAACCCTGGAAATTCAGCCTCCCAAGAACCACACCCTCCTCCAACTGCTAAAATGTACGGCCTGCCTGTAACTCCAGAATATGCCCTCCAAAACACACCAAAATAGCTAAGATAATCTTCCCTGAACTTCCCCTTATCTCTCCCAGCAAATACTCACTCTTATCTCTCCCAGCAAATACTCACTCCACAATTGACCCACGAATTCCCACTTGTTCCTAGTGATGAGTTCCTGCGTTGGCCTTGAGTGCTGCCAATCACGCTTCTCCCAAACAGAAATCTCCAGCTCCCAAAATCCTCCTAAAGGCTAGTCTTCCCCTGTACTTCCTTCTCCAAAACTCCTCTAGCAATTGCTCCCCGGAAGGCCACTGAATTATCTACTGCATATTCCACTACTACGTCCTTTTGGAGTACGCATTGATTGAATGATGGCTGAGTTGGGGGCTGTGGATATCCACCTGCAATCTCCCAAAATGATAGAAAGAAACCTCACTAGGGTGGCACTCGTGGTCCATCGAAGAGAGGGTGAGTTCTCCACTTGGAGAACTCGTGCTAAACAGCGGGTAACCCGGCTAAGCAGTTCGAGAAACTAAGGTTGAGTTCAATATGTCAAGAAATACTAAATGAGTCTGAGCCTCCTCTATTTATAATTCGTGGGTCTCTTTTCCCATCTCGGTACCCTCCAACTAACAATTCGACTTTCCCTCCTTAGTCGTTCGAACTTCCCTCTAAGGTGGTGTGTATTTCCTCGTGGCCCCCACGCTATGCCAACAAAACATTTGAGCCCCTTTTTGCTTCCTAAGTCTTTTTCCAAAAATCACATGGGTCCCATGGTTTCCAAAATTGTAGAATAAATAAACCTGTAACAATTTAATTTCGGAAGGGACATTACAGTCCTCCCCTCCCAAATGTTGCTTGTCCCCAAGTAACTTCAGCCCTGGATGCTCACGTATTTGTTCACCCTCCTAGGTGGCATCCTCATCTGGCAAGTCCCTCCAATGCACCAAAAATCACTTGTTCTCTAGCAATGCCTGAACAAGTGCCTCCTCTGTTTGCTAATCACACCTATCACCATTAGTAATACCGTGGTCCCAAACGTGCCGCTGAGTCATCCTAGGGCCTTGCGCTGTCCTGGCTTGAAAAAATCCCTCAATACCAGGATCCCAATCCATCTTGTCCCACCTGAAGCTCTCCTCGCTCGACTCACTATCCTGTCCGGTATAAATGCCAGAAGTCCCCCACGCCATTGGTGACTCGCTAAAGCCCAAAGGAAGATATGAGTGACCTCCCCCTATTGCAACTGGCTCACCCCTAATGGTCGCTAAGCTGTCTAGTACTGTGATGCCTGGGTCCTGTTGACCACTACTGGTCAACTACCCATGCAGTACACCCCCCTTTTCTTTGCAAAAAGGGGCAGCACCTGATCAGTGTTTCCGTGCCATCCTGCAGTCATCAGCAGCTTGATCATTTTGATTGTAAACCCAGTCTGCATGTATGAATTGTAAATAATCTTAGCAGACATGAGTCGTGTATGTGTATTGCCTAGGTGGACCTAACTTTCTAGTGGTAATCTACGTCCCGGAAGGTTTTTCGTCTCACTGATCCATGGATCGGCAGAGTTTTCCTTCAAACCTGACCCCAAAGCCGGGATGGATTTTGTCATTAGAACTTTAGGAGAATCCTAGTGTGTTGATTTGCTAGATTATAGTTGTGTCGCAGAACTGGGTGTTTTGTGAGGCTCTGTATCAAGTGGGTTTGTCCCCTTGAGATGTAAATTGTAAAAAGTCATCATGAAATGTGTCTTGAGGGTTGAAAATGTTTTAAATCCCCTCGTGAGTCCTAAGTCCTAGGTCCTAGGTGATGTTTCCAAAGGCTTAGTTCGATGATCCATTTAAAAAATGAAATAAAATAATAAAATAAATAAAAAATTTAAAAATTTAAAAATTTAAAAAATGAAATAAATAAAAAATAATAAAAAATTAAAAAATTTAAAAATTAAAAAAAATAAAATAAAATAATAAATAATAAAAAATTTAAAAATTTAAAAAATGAAATAAATAAAAAATAATAAAAAATTAAAAAATTTAAAAAAATAAAATAAAATAATAAATAATAAAAAATTAAAAAATTTAAAAAATTTAAAAAAATGAAAAAAAAAATAATAATAATAAAAAATTAAAAAAATAAAGCAAAAACCCTAACTAATAAAATAATAATATTTTAAGTGAATAAATCGACGGATGAGATCAAGAGATGTCTTGATCCTCATCAACGGTCGAGATCATTTCTACATGGATCATTCGAACTAGCCGTTGGGATCATTTCCTTTATATAGGGTCTTAGGTGGTCATTTCAGATTCATCGGATCTGTGAGTCTTGTACTGAAGAAGCTCTTTTGTAAATTTGTTCTGGTTAATAAAATAAGACTTTGGGGTCCATATCTTGCTGGTGTTACTCTCTTGAAATGCTGTGAGATTGTTTAATTTTCTGCATATGTTATTTTCAGCCATTAATAATAGCTTTTTGTAGAGTATTGTGAGCACAGGTATCTTGTTCACTTGCTAGGGTTAGAGTGTTGTTAGGGTTTCTGAAGTAATGGCAGGTATCTCCATTACTTTTTGAGATCTAGCAACATTTTTACCCTCTTTACTGATGGTTGTTTTGAGCTGTGCAGAAAGCATTTTCTGAAGGAAGATTGTGGGCGTTAGGGGAAGTTCTCGGCTGAACCAGCCAACTCCCGCAAACATTTTTTGTTGAGCCCAGTTGGATTTGATCCTGGGTCTATCATTCGTTTTATTTTTCTAAGTTGCATGAGAGATTTTCTGAAGTTCTTCACAGTGAAAACCTAAAATTTCTGTTTCTTTAAAATATTTCCGTGCTTATTGCCGAATCTGGCTGTTAAGGGGCCAAATCTGTAAATTAATTAGCTGTCTTAGGGTTTCAAATTTTTTTTTTTTGATCTAGGGTTTTAGATTTTTTGCTTTATGCAGTTTTGATTAGGGTTTTGGTTTTCTTTTCTTGTATTTGCAGGTATAGGGTTTCTGGATCAGGAGAAATTGAGACTTTGGAGTCAGATTACAGACGGTGAAAACACCAGTTTTCTTCTAGACAAGATAACCACGGCATTGCATGCAGTCTCAGCACCCCTGTCCCCCACGGAATCAGCGTTAAGATTTTCTGCCCGTGCTGCGTAAACTGAGGCTTCACATAATTCAGCTGAGTAGATTCTTCTGGAAGTATATCGAAATCATTTCAGTACGAGCAGCTGGTGGGACGTTTTCAGCTCCAATACGATTTTATTTGGGAAATGATAACTGCATGCTCTCAAAAGGTGGCACGAGATTCTATCTGGGGTCACGATTTTTTTATCAAGCCGTGGATAGCTTCAGCGTTGTAGCACATTTAACCTCCGGAGACCAGCATTCCCAGATCGATGGTAAATTTTTTTATGCGTGGATCATTCTAAGCTCAGCCATTTCAGTTGTCAAACGTCGGCCTGGAAATAGAAACTGTTGCCGGTTGCTACCATCGGATACCTGCAAAACAACCAGAGAAGAGGTATTGGGACGCGGCAACGCAGTGATCTATTCTCCGTTTGCGTAGCAGGCCATCACTCAGAAATTTTGAAGCACGGGCCAGGTTAACGCATTGTACAAGCGAGGTATGTATGCATAGATCTCTCACGCGCGCGGTGACAGGTAAAATCGATCCAAGTTTTCCTCAAATCGCTGTGTCGATTGTCTCAGGTATTCTCTAAATCGCTTGTTCCTGCCGGCATTAGTTGTTCATGGTTTCCGCATTCAGTTTCTCTGGTTCAAATCGAGGTCACATAGGCTGCCGTCACATTTTTTGCTGGGGTCACGTATCAGTTTTTTGTCTTTTGGATTTTACGACTTGTTCATAGCCTGATTCCGTAGTCATAGTTGCGTTTCTGTCTTTTGTTCCTTAGGGTTTTTCGATTATAGTTTTTCCTTTACATTTGTTAGATTGTATTTTAATAAAATCAAAAAAGGGTTAAACGTAAATTAGATTTTAATTTATTTATTAAGATTTTAGATTTAGGTAGATTTAGGATTTTGTTATTAGAGTTTTGGTTTTAAATTATGTTTAGAATAGATTAAAGTTTTATGGTTTTATAGATTTTTAATTTTCATTTTTATAATATAAAAAAACAAAAAAAAAAAAAAAGATTTTAGGCTTAGTTTTATTTTTTTAGTTTTAGATTAATTTTTAGATTTCATTTTTTTAACTTTTGTTTTATAATAACAAAAAAAAAAAAAAAAAAAAAAAATTGTGGAAAATTTTCTTCGTCAGATCCAGTTATTTTCGGGAATTATCATCTTTCATGCTGAGATCTAAAATTTTCAAGTCGAGATGCGAATATGATGTCTGGTTAATGATTTACGATTCTCTTGGTGGTTTTAAGCATTTATCTTCTCAAAATTCTCAGTTGCTGGATATCGTTTTGGTTATGTGATTTAGCTGATACCTTTTGATGACAAATGATTGCTGTTCACGGTTTATTTTTCTATATCATCTAACAAGTAATCATTTTAACAACAATCTCTTAAGGCACTGGTCTGCTAAATTAATCAAATCCATCTAGTGCTTATCTTATCGTGTCTCGTGTCTCCCAACCAACTGGTTGACAGTTGGTCTCCTTCACCTCGTAGGGTCTACCCCCCTTAGCCGCGGGAGACAGGCTTAAACGGAGGGATCGGGGATCAGAGTGACAGCCCCCGGTCTGAGGGTTGTCGTGTCAATCCGCGCGACAACAGGTCCCATGCTAGCCATAGAAGGGTGCCACCATGTTGTCGCTGTGCCATTCTGGCTCTAGCCGACTACCCATCGTGCTTACACTGTATCCTACTCTCCTAGACCCTGATGGTGGAATATTGGTAGAGGCGAGACACATCCTGCCCAAACATCTCTATGATGCTAAAGTCTACCCATCTCTATCATATTGGAACCTGAAGCAGTCACAAAACCGAGAAATCGAAAGCTTCGAAATAGATCAATTTTAGAGTATCTCATCAAGTGCAAGAACTTACCCGCCGAAGATTCCACATGGGAAGACAAGAATTTATACAGAAGCATCAAGAACTACTCAAGCGTTGAGGACAACACTTTTTGAACAGGGGGGCATGTTAGGTCCCTATACTACTAGTGTAACCACTTATTGTATTAGTACAACCCCCTTATTATATTGTTGTGCCCATGTAGTCCCCATATTGTTATTATTGTGCCCCATAGAAACGCACTATTGTTATTATTGTGCCCTTACATTATTATTGTTATGTCGGCTCTAGTTATATTATGACCCCTTAGACTCCTATATATAGAAAGGAGGTCTTGTCATTTGTATCATCCAAGAATTGTTCATTTGTGTAATGTAAAAGAGGTTGCCCCCTCGAAGAGGCTGAATTCTAAGGCATTGATCTCTCTTTTCTATCTCTTTGTGAGCTGGTTTCATAACAACCAACCTCTCATCTTCCCAATGGATTCCACCCTAGAATTTATGCATACTAGATTTCCCTTGAGCCGTGGGTTTGTCTCCTATCTCACCTGTCACTGTGCACTCATACCCGAATCTTCCATGATCTTCTGGCTACCCATAGCTAGGCCAAGATCATGCTCTGATACCACTGTAATGTTCCAATATCAAATTTACAGCTAATAGCAGACACATGAAGTAGGCTATAGCAAAATAAAATCACAATTAAGCATGCACTATAAAAAACACCAAGAAATTGGGTAAATAAGCTGAGCTATTTTATTAAATTACGAGTTGTAAGGAGTACATGTAGCATGGAACAAGTGAACCTGGGCTTGCATGAGCAAGTGGGAGCAACCCCAAGCGGAGGAAATGTCCCCAAGAGCTGGGAAACTTCGGCCCAATATCCTTTTGTGCAGACCCAAAAATTGGCAGCTGTTGCTGCTCTAGGAATGCTGATAATGACCCTTTATGATGCCCGGAATCCCTTGAAAATGCAGCCGTAACTTCTCCCAAAAACACTCATCCAAACCCAGAAAGGAATCTGCCCCAAACCAACCACTCGCAAAACCCACAAAATGGTGCAATTACCGGCTGAATAATAAAACACACCGTTGGAAAAAAAAGAGGATTTCTGGCTTGAATACTACCCGGAAAAACCTGCAAATTTAGCCCCAAGCTCCATAGCCAAAACCCACCAAAACCTAGAAAGGATTTGGCCTCCCAAGAGCCACACCCTCCTCCAACTGTTGAAATGTATGGCCTGCTTGTAACTCCAGAATAAGCCCTCGAAAACACACCAAAATGGCTGAGATAATCTTCCCCGAACTTCCCCTTATCTCTCCCGGCAAATACTCACTCCACAACTAACCCACGAATTCCCATGTGTGCCCAGTGATGAGTTCTTGTGCTGGCCCTGAGTGTTGGCAATCACGCTGCTCCCAAAAAGAAATATCCAGCTCCCAAAATCCTCCTAATGGCTAGCCTTCCCTTGTACTTCCTTCTCCAAAACTCCTCCGACAATTGCTCCTCGGAAGGCCACTGAATTATCTACTGCATATTCCACTACTACGTCCTTCTAGAGTACGCACTGACTGAATGATGGCTGAGTTGGGGGCTCTGAATATCCACCTGCAATCTCCCGGAATGATAGAAAGAAACCTCACTAGGGTGGCACTCGTGGTCCACCAAAGAGAGGGTGAGTTCTCTGCTTGGAGAACTCGTGCTAAACAGCGGGTGACCTAGCTAAGCAGCTCAAGCAACTAAGGTTGAGTTCAGTATGTCAAGAGATACCAAATGAAGGCTGAGCCTCCTCTATTTATAATTCGTGGGCCTCTTTTCCCATGTCGCCCCCCTCCAACTAGCAATTCGACTTTCCCTCCATAGTCATTCGAACTTCCCTCTTAGGTGGTGCATATTTTCTCATGTGGGTGGCCCCCACACTATGCCAACAAAACATTTCGGCCCCTTTTTCCTTCCCAAGTCTTTTTCCAAAAATCACATGGGTCCCATGGCTTCCAAAATTTTCAAAATTGTAGAATAAATAAACCTGTAACAATTTAATTTCAGAAGGGACATTACACAACGTCATAGGTTGAAAGGTCTTCTTGATGGTCATTTGCACGTAAACTCTAAGAAATCAATCATTCTTAACCCTTTTCCTATCCTAGCTTGACCTGGTGTTCATATTGGAGGAATTCCTCTCACGATTACTCAAAAAGCCTAGGTCTTGCATGCATTTCTTCCTAGGTCTCTCTAGTGGAGCAAAAGCCCTATTTTGAAGAAGAGTCATCTTGCAAGCTCCTAGAGAAGCCTTGCCTCACCTTGGAAGTCTTGATCCTAGGCATACTCATCATTGAATATTCTTAACCCTAGGTCTTGACCCTCCTCTTAGGTCTTTCTTGGAAAGCCTTTCCTTTATCGAGCCGTAATCAAGCCTCTCCTTTGAATGTGCCTTGGGAATAATTTTATGCCTCATCACTGATCCTATCATCTCAAGTGATTTCCTTCATACCAGGATTCCTGCCATCGGTGAAAGTCCGTAAAGAGCAGGGGACACTGACTGAGGTGACAACAGGTCTTTGTCCCATTGTTGTCATTTGGTCTAGTAGTTGTCCCTTAGTTACCCCTCCTAGGAGCCTTGCTAGATCATGTGGCAACAGTGCCAAACTTCCATCTTCTTTGTTTGGGATGAATATTTCAAGAAAAGGGAGTTTCTTGTCCTGCATCTCCATTGTGAATTTTATGTGCTCCGCTAGGCTGTTAAGATGTTCTAAGAAATTGTCCAACCTCGTTTGACTGGGAGGCCAATTTGTGTTTGTATCATCCGTGAAGCTCTTCCACCATATTGGTTTGAGAGGGAAGGAGGAAATTGCCATTTTTATGAAATTTTCCATATATAAGTTTGCTAGCATTGGCGAAAAGGGATCCCATTGTAATTCCATTTGTTTGCTCTTAGGTTGTACTTTGGTAGTTGAAAAATGTTGACTTTACTCATATCTTTACTAGTGGTGCTGTATCCTTTTCCAATGTGTCTCTAATGAAGTCAATGGTCTCATCCACTAAAATCTTAGTAAAATGAGAAACTACATCAAAGTTGACCACAATATCATGATCTTTGACCTTCTGAGTTTTGATCCTTATAACAAAGAACATTGACAAATGATAATGTTTCACCTGCATAGAGGATAAGTGGGTGCAGGCATTGTATAGAATAAGCCTTAGTGGAGCACCCTCCTTAGGGAGCTTTGGCAAACAATGTATGAATAATAGGTCTTAGTGGAGCACGCTCCTTATTCCCTAATATTAGAATTAACCTTGACTTGTTAAGATTGACATTAGTTGCATTGAGGGAGAATTTGGTGGGAGCTAAATGACTAAGATTTTATTTTAGTTGCATGGAGTTTGACTGTTGATGATTTTTGTGTAGATTCTGCCTTGTTGGGACAAGCTGTGGCATATCTTAAACTTCTCTATGTTTTTAAAGGCAAACGTTGTTTAGTGTGGCTTTACTACTAATGTTGGATAAGTCGTTCTATTATTAAGTTATGATTTGAAACCTTCCTATCATATTTTCCATATTACTGTGCTTTTAACAGCCATCTAGGCCATATGATACCTAATGCACTTTTTTCTAGTGTTCCATAGGGATGCGTCTCCCAATGTGGGAAGTGCGCTCTCGACATTTCCCATGCTCTCAGGATGCGGGGACTCTTGGGGAAACTTTTTTCCACGTCCCCCTTTTGGGGAAGTTTGGGAAAACGTTTCTCCACGTCCCCCTTATTGGGGAAACTTGGGGAAACATATTTCCAATGTAAGTGATGTGTTTCCCCAAAAGGGGTGTTGTGGGCATCCCCCCTCAAAAAGGGTTGGGCATGCTGCTTAAAAAAAATAATTTATGTGGAGAAGCATGATATTCAACCCTAGGGCCCTACTAATGCTATGTAATTAATGGTAATGTTAAATTCTTAAAGGATGAAAATGAAAGATCAATTTTTAATATTACCTTTAATTGTTTCAAGATGTTTGAGAGTGGTTCTAACCTCTTTGGATTTCATATGGAGACAATGGAATTTTAGATCCCACTCAAAATCCAACAGACTTAACAATTATCAAGATTTTAGGATTGGGGGGGATTCCATTGGATTCTATCATGTATGAGGGTATGGAACTATCATTTAATCAAGAGCACCAATCCCTCTATGTACCTCAATGTTGGTGGCATTAATTGTTGAACTCCTCTGTCAGGACCCTAATAAAAATGTACCCATCACTCAAACAAAATCTCGTTTTGATAGGTTACGCTTTTTCTATTTTATTTTAATGCTTAGAGGGTGATATTGATGATGAGGATCCCAATATATTGAATTATTTTGATGATATGTAGGAATTTGTTATAGCATGATTTTTTTTGGACCATAGAGGCCATCTAGAGTGTCTTTGTTGATATATTTTTGGTTCAAAGATGGATTGCAGTCAAATGCTATTTTGGTTATATGCACACTGACTTGTTCTATATTTAAGAGACTTTGCATATTTGTATAATTGTTTGGATTTATATGGATGTACATGAATATTTATGTATTTTTTTCAAAATTTGAACATTCATGTATTTTTTAGTCAATTGGTTTTTTGGTCCTGTTTTTTTTTGGTTCCCAGTTTTGGGGTTGGTCGGTCTGGTTCTAATAACATTGGTTCATTGTCCATTGTTCATTTTCAGTTTTAACTTTTGAGTCTTGACTTTAGATATTGATGACCTCAGACTGAGTCTTTGACCCGTCACTCTTTACTAATTTTGAGTTTGAGTAATTTCAATTACTGTTCTCCATTCCCGCATCCCCCAGTCCCAGAAACTTGGTGAAACATTGCTTTTTTCCCCTTACCTTGCTGAGTGTTTCTAGTAGGTATCATCTTTTGAAGAGTTTGTCATTTGATTTCACATGTTAAATGGTAGTCAAACTATGCCATAGCTCTTCTGTAGTACGAAATTATGATTGCAATTTTGATTGTCTTTTTGTTTATATTTTGAAAAAAATGCAGGTTTACAGGGGTTTAGATGTTGGATCAGCAAAAACTCTTATTGGAGATCGTCAGGTAGGATGAGTTTGTTTTGGGTTTATCGACTGTTATTGTTTCTTAAAAATGTTGTAACTTGTAATGAAGCGGAAAATCAGAAGTTGATAGCCATTCACATTTTAACTTTAATTTTGGGCTTTATTTGGATTTGAAAACATGGTTAAAAATAGGTGTCTGAAGGTCTTCTAGGGATTGATAGTTTATACGGCTTAGCATTTTGTGTTTTCTGGTTCTCTAGTGATTCGGCGTAAAGTGTCTCGGATTATACTGTAAAAGTTTCTATAGCATTTAGGCTGCAAAGCATTTTTAAATACAGATTTTTTACACAAAGGCATTATGTTGAGCGATGTTTGTTCATCTTGCAGGATATACCGCACTACTTACTTGACATTTTACATCCCACTGAAGGTAGTTGCTTGATTGTTTTTTTTCTATGGACAGCTGGATTTTCCTGAATGTTAAGTGTGGCAAAATGGTAAATTTTGTTATGCAGATTTAGGAAATAAGCCTTGTTTGTTTCATTTAGTGTCAAAACCACTAGCTCTAGCACCACCAACTTCACGACACAATCACAAGCTCTAGCGCCACTGAGCAAAGGGTTTCTCTATCTTGAAACACTGCCACCACCAATACCTAAATCATAAGCAACAAAAGTGTCACTGATCCTTGAACCATTGGTAGAAGGGTGGGTTAAAATGATACCCTCTCTTTTCCCCTCACCAAAGGGGGTTTTGAAGAGGATAATATCTAATCAAATGGTCTTGAGCCTGACACACAAAGCATGTGTTTGGAAGATTTTGGTAGCACACCTTTTGTTGATGGACACCATCAATTGTGCATGCACTGTGTGTTTGAGATCCACCTCCATGCATGCTGGAGGGTTCACCCTAAAATAGTTTTGACGGCCATCTAGAATAAGTAACTTACCAAATTTATGGGCAAACAGGTCAACAGATGAACACAAGTTAGTTGGAAGGGTGAGAAACTCTAACCAGAGATGGTAATGGGCTTGATTATGATTGACGGGGTTGAAATCTGCTTCCCAAGAATGAACACAAGCGAGAGTACTAGAAGAACTCCAAGTACGAAACTATAACACATGGCGAGTGATAGCTTTAGAATTGAACAAGAGTCACACATGCTTCAATACCAGCCCCTAGTAAGAATTCAAGGAAATACCTTTAGCGTCCCAGTCTAACAAACACCACTGGTTGAGAGCTGCTTCATACAACATTTTATGAAGGGAAAACAAAATGACCCCCTGGTCTCCAATTGCATATGCCCCTTGAAGTATTCTTTATTATCTGCTAGGAAAATGTTAAAGCCTTTTGAGTCTAGCAAAGGCTTGGGGATCGTAATGTCTAAAGAATGAGGAGCCTCAACTCCCTCTCCCCTCAATCCACTCTAGGCTTCTTGCAGTTGTCATGGAAATCAAACTTAAATTCTTCCACACTTTCAATGGCCAAAATGGCACCACCAGTTGACAGGGCAAGCCCCACTTCAGGGGAGGGCCCTCCCACAAGAGTCAGCTATGCATCAACATTCACATCATTAGGAACATGCTTCGAGTCTTCAGTGAGAGTCACAATTATCTCATTATTTTTGGTGATCACTTTTCCTTGAGATAGAAGACAAGGGCACACTTTCGAGGATTTTGAGGCATTGGGAGTAAAGATCCCAATTCAGTGTTCAAAGAGTGCACCACCACTTTCATGAAACCATCAGAAGCAAAGTTGTTTTTATGTTCTAGGGTAATTTTTGACCTAGGGTTTCAGGTATCTAGGGTTCCAAATAAAAGTTCTTTTGCTAATTCAATAATAAAATCATCAACTTCTTCAATTACACAATACGATATGATCCATACTAAATATCAGTACACATTTGTCAATCATTATATCACAGTACATTCAGTAATAATATCATTGTAAAATTCAGCAAGCCGTCAGAGTCCCCAGTACCACAGAAAATTAACCAAATGCTTATACACCAATGACCTGATTCTACCTGTGCACAGAAAATATTCTTTAAATACCTTTAAAAATTATAATCTGCTACAGGATACAAATCTCTATTTCCAGGACTTACGGTCACCTTCGAATCACTATCACAACTGCCTCAGAATCCGCACCAGTCAAATATGCTTCAGGAAAATGATGACCTCGGCTACTCGTCTTCTACTCTGTCCCAGAATCTTTGGATTTCTGCAGATGACAGCTTGGCATAATCTCAGTCTGTTTCAAGCAGTTTGGTGATGTTCCTCAGACTTAGGTCTGTGACTATAGTCCTTCGGCTACTTCAACAGAACTCATTAATCTTATTCGATCTACATACAGGAGACTTTGGTAGCATCAGGATGAATTATTAGTCAGCGCAGACAGTAGTTCTAAGGCTCCGGACTTCTATTCATGTGCAGAGAGGCTGTCTGCCTGTAATTTGGCCTCAGTAAATTGATGTCAACCCAGAATTGCTCCACCCAACTATAAGTGAATTGCTTTATGCTTAACAGGACTGTGCAAGGGTTTAGTCACAGTAGACTTCTATCTAACCCAGGTGATGGGTCTCAGGAAGATTTCCCTTGAAAACTTCGCTCTGTCCTGAACTAGTATGGAGGAAATTCGTCCAACTTGAATGTGCCTTGACCTTCGTTATTTTAGGCTCCTTTATGATTATTCTTTGCTGTTCCTTGTAGATAGAGATCCCTGTGCCAGAACAAGTAGACAAAAAAAAGATAGAAAAAGAACTAACTAGGGTGGAATCTTTCACCACCGAAATTAGTAGGAAAAAGGGGTCTTAAAACCCTCAAAGCCTTAGGCTGAAAGAAGAACAGAGACAACATGATCCAATCCAATGATCCAAATGAATCTAGCCCTTTTGTATTTATAGATTTCTTTGAGGGGTCTTTTTCCTTAATTGATTGAGTGAGGTTCACTCAACACCCCCAACTTTGGGTTTCTTTCGCCAGTTGCCCCAAAATTCGCCCAAACATTGGGTATTTTGGGGTTTTCCCCTTTGTCAAGGACTATAGCCTATGGGGATATATAGGCTCCTTTGTCTTTTGAGTGATTAATTTCTCAGGAACATTACATTGTTCATGGTGATATACATTGACAGAGCTGTCTCACTAGATTTATCACATCATTGGTAAACATTAACCCTACCCTCCATAAAACACCAGATCCTATCTTTAAAATATTGTTCCACTTTAGAACCTTTAACCACAGAGTTTTCAGTGAGCTAAAAAGCACGGGCATCAATTGAATGTTCCACTATTGCTGATTTCTCCACAGCCACAGCCACCATACTAGTGGAACCTACAAATTTTGAAGCATCCTTGCCTGCTAATTGTGTATCTGTACCTGTAGATAGAGAAAGCCCACCTTCTGTGCTTAAAGACAGTTGCAATTTTAGCATCGAAACCAGCTTCTGTACCATTTGTACCACCACTAGCAATCAAAACTATACTCTGTACGACCACCCCAAGGCCTGTACAACCCTCCTACCTATGATAAGACAAATGTCTCTATTGTCATTGTCCTCCTTGTATATCTCTTCTCCCCATCATGTCTCTCTCTTCTTTGTTGCCTCCTATAACATCGAACAGTTGAAATGGTGGTAGGTGACAAACAAGAGACGATGGAGCAAGTGATTTAAAGTTAGGACAATCCTTCATCCACTCCTGCCATAGTACCAGGTACAACTTGTTTTTGCTTGGCATTCCCCTTTTTCTCTGGAAACTAGCTGGCATAATATCCCAACTGGTGAGACATAAACATTTCACCTTACTCAAATCGTTTTGTCCTGGATTTGAATCATCCTTCTTACCTTTCTTGCTTCCTTTGGTCATCCTCCCAAACAAGTGCTACTTCTTTTACTTCCTTCTCACTGTGTTGAATAGGACTCCAATCTATTCTCTTTTTGCACAAGGTCATCCCAATGCTTCATAAAATTTGGCAGCTTCTCATGAGCACAAACACCTTGGACAAAAGGCCTCCAAGAAGGAACAAGTCAATTCAAAGCAACTGATACCAACTCCTTATCTTCCACCAATTTCCCTATGGCAGCCAATTGAGCTCTTAACTTTGTGAGTTTGGCCAAATGGCTCACTGCTGTATCTGTCTTTCTTACTGGTTGTCTTGTTTGCAATGTGAGGGATGGAGTGATCATTCACCGAATCAATAATGATTCTCTTTGCGGTGGCCTCCTCCTTGACATGGGTGGCCTCTTTGTCAGATCAAAAGGTGCAACTCTCTCTTTCTTGACAGACTTTCAAACCTTAGCTCCCTCTGAAAGCATTTGTAGCCTGAACTTCCAAGGTATGAAATTGGTAGTATCATCCAACCTATTGAACTCTCTACAACCAAGAGTATTATGTCTCACAAATCTGAAGCACAACTCAAAGCAAAAACAACAATAAATGAAGAATAACAACCCTTCAAGGGTTAAAGTGCTTTTCCCAAGCAGCCTAGGGTATCACACCCAATCAAGCTGTACTATGTCAAGAATCACTTTCAGGTACACTACAACTGAAATCTCCAACTCTCTCTTCAGGTATGTCAAGAATCACTTTCAGGTACACTACAACTGAAATCTCCAACTCTCTCTTCACCAAGAGAACAATCCCAGTGCAAACAGTTCTAGTACCATGTAGAAATATCATGAATCTCGGTTTTAATGCAAATTCAGAAATTTCACCTCAAACATGGGGTTTCTTGGATCTATTCCTTATGAATTTCAGCCTGAGGCTGATTTGAAATATTCAACTACAGCAACAAATACTTCAATTCACTTCAACCCAAATCACTTGGCAGCTCAAGAGGGTAAATTAAATATCATATAATTGTACTTCAATTCCAACAAGTGATCTGATAATCACCCTATGAGTGACCTCAGTTAAAGATTTATTGAATAAAGGTATTACAGACTCATGTGCTGGTGTGTGTCTATGTTATTTAAGCAACGGATCGATCAGATTGCAAATACACAGACACTTAAATGGAAAGACAGCAGAGAAATACAGTAAGCAAATACAAGAACACAAGAAATTAATAAGGAGTTCACCCTATCCTCCAGGGCTACATCTCCGGTCCAGCTCTCAGTGGTGGCCTTATTTTATTGTGTCTTAAGCAGAGAATTACAATGCAGGGACTAAATATAAGTCTCTTGAAATAGGTTTGCTTGGTAGGGTGGTTCTTGGATTCCCCAAGCCACTAGAGTGCACAGACTCTTTTGCCTACTAACTCTTTGACCTCTCTGGTCTGACAAATCCTCTCGGGGATGGCTTGAATCTCTCAAGCTCTCTGGTGCTCGACGCTGCCTTTGGTCAGCTCGACCCTCTGTCCTCTTCTGCTTTTGCTTCTCTGTCTTCTTCTCTCTGTGTCCCGTCCTCCTCTCGGGGTTCTGGTCTCTCTGTCTCTCTTTCTGTATTTTGTCCTCCTCTCGGGGTTCTCTGTGTCTTCTTCTTCTATTCATGGCTTTAAAGCCATTCGTTCCTATGTCTGTTCAATTCCTCCGTCGAATCGCCTTCTGCAGTTGCGCTTGGAGTTCCCTGTTCGACGTCATCACCAAGCTCACAGGGAGTGGCCACATGTCCTCCTGTAAATGGCGCCGGCCTTCTTCATCGGTTCAATTCTTCAGTTACTTTCGTGGAATGAGACTTCCTCCACCGTGGCGGTCAAATGGACCTCAATTTCTTTACAAATTGCGGTTTAATTCCTTGTCGATTCCGCTTCCTCATCGGGTGTGATCTCAGCTGTCCGATCTGGATCCCCTAGATCCAACGCCGTCCGCTTATTTCGCGCGGTTGACTTGCTCGACTGTTAGTGCGCGATGAGCAGCGGTTTTCTCTCTCCTTCGCTCGCCACGCGTCGATCGCTGAGTGGGATTGCTTTGTTTCCATCCAAAATCACTTGCCATTCAAGGAGCCCCGATCAATACCACCTGTTTCGGAGCGGGTCCCGCCTTTAGCTTTTAGCCCTTCTGCCTTTTGCCCTACGGTTCTTCGACTCCCCATGCAACCGAGTGCTCGGGGCTTCTCCATTTCAAGCCTTTTCACCCAGCGATGCGCGATTAGTGCTAATTGTGCATCAAAATCCACCTTCGTTTCCGATCCGGGCCTCCCAGGGGCTAATTCGGCCTCCCGCGCAGTCTCCATGGGACTCAGTCAGCGTGCTTTGACCGAGGTCCTCGTCGTTCCACGCTGGCTGCCACTGCCATTGGTTCAGGGGTGTTTTTGATCGCTGTTCTGATTTCTTTGATGTTTGTCCCAACCTGATACAGTCATGGTTCCTTTGACAGTTCTTTATGGATCCATATCAGATCACGGCCTTCCCATTGAAAAAGCTTTTAGACCACCAAAAGTTGGTTTTCAAGCATCGACTAAATGAGGGTATTGCTTTCTCACTTGTCCAATCTCAATCCACATTGCAATGCTTGGCTTTGAACCTTTGAGCCCAATCCTGAGGTACTCCACATTTCCCCTGCGCATTGTCCTCACCTTCCTATCCAGCACTGTGTCTTCCTGCAACTCATTAAGATATTTATGTAGCAGGTCATCAATAGAAGGCAATTGACTTTGCTCTTCAGGGTCTTCAATCATTGAAGGTTCAAACAGTCTCAAGCAATCTGCATTTTTGACTAAGTAGATGTGCATGTAAGCTGGTAGATCAAGGCGAAAAGCATTTTCACCAATCTTCTCAAGTATCCTAAAGGGTCCATACCTGATAGGCTTTAGCTTTTTACCTTCACCTTGCATCCTGTCCTTGCTGATATACAGCCAGACCTGGTCACCAACTTGAAAACTATGCTCTATCCGATGCTTGTCATGCCTAGCCTTGTATTTGGCTTGGCTCTTTTCCAGCTGTTCCTGTACTCTAAGTCACCAGATTTGGCGAACAAAATCGTTGAAGTTCGAAATTCACCGAATTTCAAAGGAAAATGAATTTAATCGTTCGAGTTCGCCGAATTTTATGGCGAACTCGAACTTAATCACGAATTCAAATTTTTTGGCGAATAAAATCGTTGAAGTTCATTTGTAGCTCGAAAAAATTCGTTTAGGGTTGAAAAAAATTCGTTCAAGTTCGTTTTTTACGCATTTTACCAAATGAACAATTTGCGGGTTTCATTGTTTGCCGGGTTTCATTGCGCGGGTTTCATTGTTCACTAATCGCAACTTCGCTGGAGGGTTTCATTGTCTGCAGTCCAGTCACCAGTGTACAAGTCATTGTTGCCAGTTGGGAAAGTTTCTGCCGGGAGTCTTCACTGATAGTCTGATACATTACAATTTACACCGAGCGGCTGTTAATAATTTCCAGTTTGCTGAAACTTGAAGAAACAGATTTTGGTGTTTACCAGGCTTGATGTTTATGTTGGCTAGCCAAGACTTTGGTGTGACGTTTTCAATGCATCTTTATGTGGAACTACATTTTGTCAAATTTACCATGAACTGTTTGTTTAATTTCACAATGTTGCTACCAGCTGGAGACGTGTAAATCTTGTTTGGATTTTCCCAAAAGTCTGAGCTTTCTAAAATGCCTTTTTCACCCTGCCCAGTTCTGCTTTCAACATGATGAATACTGGAGAAGTTCACTATTGCTTGGGCAGATGAATGGAAAGAAATATGAGCTCTCATTTGTTTTATTATTTCATATCAATCAGCAGGCATATGTAAAAAGCACAATCAAGAGGTTTGGAATGTATAATTGGAAACCTGTTACTACGTTTATGGAAGTAAGATTAAAACTAACGTGTAAGATGTGCCACCAAAATGCTGAAGAGAAGCACAAAATGTTAGTGATTGCTTGTCAATCTATAGCCAATAGCCTCATGTATGTTATGGCTTGTAACTTCTGCCACAATCTCCTGAGGCACTGTTATTTTCAGATGAACATGGAGAATCATTACATTTAAGCATTGAACTGCTGCTGTTTTTTTAGAAACTTTTTTGGGTGTCAAATGTTAATGCATTCATTCATCTTGGAATTATGTAACTTCCAGTCATAGACTTAATGTTCAATTTAGTTGTTTTATGATTTCATAAGAAGAATACTATTATACTACATCACTGTCATATGAAAATTCTAAACTGTTATGCCAACAATCCTTTTGAAAATGCTCAACTTTTCTAGCCTCTGTTCTCTTGCTAAGCCAAAAATTTATTTGAATTTGACTTTAAATTGATATATATATATATATATACATTTTTTTTCGAATTTCTATATGTCGAACTTTATTGACAAAATTTTAGTTGCCGAACTTTATTTGAATTTCATGGTCGCCGAACTCGAACTCGAACACGAACCCGGTGACTCAGCCTGTACTGCCTGGTGGATCTCCTGGATCTGTTCAATGAACCTAGTTGCCTTGTTCACATCACTGTGTCCATCAACCATGGTATCTTTACCAAAGACAAAATCCAAAGGGGACCTTGGTGTGAAACCAAAACAGGTCTCAAAAGGAGATCTCTATGTAGGAGAGTGTTTTGCTCTGTTGTAAGCATGCTGCACATAACACAAGTGTTCATCCCAAAGCTTAAGATGTTTGCTGCAATATCCTCTCAGTAACTGGATCACTGTCCTGTTAACTACTTTTGTCTGGCCATCTGTTTGTGGATGAAAAGCTGTGCTTTTCTTCAATTTGGTGTCCATCAGTTCCGACAGACTCGACCAAAACTTCCCCACAAATCGGGTGTCTCGATTAGAGACAATAGAAGTGGGTAATCCAAAATGAATCCATACATGTTCAAAGAATAATTTTGCAGTCTGTTCAGCTGTAATCTGCTTATTACAAGGTATCAAAATACACATTTTGCTGAACCTTAGAACATATAGATAATCATGACCTTTCCTAGATTTAGGCAGTCCTCCAACAAAATCCATGGAAATACTTTCCCAAGGGTGAGAAGGAACTGGCAAGGGAGTGTACAAGCCTAGTTTTCTGTTACTGGGCATGCTTTTAGCACACATAGCACACCCTCTTACATATCTAGAAACTGTCTCATTTATTTTCGGCCAATAACAAAATCTTTGCAGCTGTGCAACTGTTTTACTTACCCCAAAGTGACCTGATATCAGAGAAGTGTGTGCTTCCCTAATTATCTTTACTCTCTCAGTTTGTGGAATGTAGAGTTTCCCACAATGGTATAAGAGTCGGTCCTTCACATGATAATCCAATTCTTCTACTCTTTTGCCTTGACTCAAAGTTGCATATTCATCTTTAAAGTCCATATCTTGAGCATATTGTTCAATGTAGCTTTCATGTAGTACAAAATTATGCTTAAGTATGGTAGATGCATTTATAATGGGTCTAGATAACATGTCCGCAACTTTGTTATGTATGCCCTTTTTATATCTGATGACTAAATGAAATTGTTGTAGAAAATCCATCCATCTGTAATGTCTTGATTGCTGCAACTTAGTTTGGGAGTGCAAATATTGAAGTGGTTGATGATCAATATGTATTACTGTCTCTTTGCCCATTAAGTAATGTTTCCACTTTTTCACACTCTGAACTAATGCATACAATTCTTTATCATATGTAGGATAGTTAACTACTGCAGGATTAAAAGTCTCAGAATGATAACATATGGGTTTACCGTGCTGTGTCAACACTGCTCCCATGGCATAGTCACTGGCATCAGTTTGGATCTCAAATGGTCTTTGTAGATCTGGCAGTGCTAGTATAGGTGTTGTACTAATCTTTTCTTTCAAGGTGTCGAAGGCTTTCTGATGTTTGCCTCCCCACTGAAACACCTTATTCAATCCTATTAAAGCATGTAAGGGAGCTGCAATTGAGGAAAAGTTAGAAATGAACTTCCTCCAATATTGTGTTGCTCCTAAGAAGCTTCTCACTTCTGTAACAAACTTGGGTTTAGGTCAGTTTACAGTGACTGCCACTTTAGAGGGATCTATTTTCAATTCACCTCCCCCTACTATATGACCCAAGTAGTTTAGAGATGTTTTGCCAAATTCACATTTTGAGAGTTTAACATAAAGTTTTTTTTCTTTTCAAAACATCTAGTGTTTGCTTAACATGCTTTAAATGTTCTTCCCACGTTTTACTAAAAATCAGAATGTTATCCAGATACATAATAACAAAATCATCAAGAAAAGGTCTGAGTACATCATTCATTAATCTCATGAAAATAGCAGGAGCATTAGTTAAGCCAAAAGGCATAACCAGCCATTCATACAATCCCTGCTTTGTTTTAAAAGCAGTCTTCCATGCATCTTGCTCTGCAACCTTGGCCTGATGATATCCATTGTGCAAATCCAGCTTGGTGAAATAAACAACTTCCTTCAATTGATCTAAAAGATCATCTATGCGAGGAAGGGGATAACGATTTTTGATTGTTATCTTATTCAGTGCTCGATAATCAATGCACATTCTCCATGAGCCATCTTTCTTTCTCACCAATACGATTGGTGACCCACATGGTGATGTGCTAGGCCTGATGAACCCTTTCTCGAGCAACTCTTGCACCTGCTTCTTGATTTTAGCATTCTCTAAAGCACACAACCTGTACATTCCAATGTTAGGCAATGGAACATCTTGCTGCAAAATAATATCATGTACTATTCCCTTTTTGGGTGACAGACCTTTAGGTTCTTGAAATAAGACTTCATACTCTAAAACAACCTTTTCTATATCAGTTTGTTGTTCAGCATTACAACCCTCAAATACATTGGTTTTATCAGGTTTCTTTTCCTTTACAACCATCAGCAAGAATTGTTTGCATGAATTTATCATTCTTTTCATCTGCCTGAGTTTATGAGAGTATAATTATTCTTGAGCTTGTGAGCTCTTACAAAGTATTCGATTCCATCTTTAACAAGTAGATACTTGTTCTCAACTCTATAGAAAATAGCCTTCCTATCATACAAGTAAGGACTTCCTAAAACAATTCCACATATATCCAAAGGAATTATGTCTAACTCAACCTCATCTACAAATGCTGACCCAAAAGAAAACTTGAGTTTGCACTGTCTAGTCACTTGTAGCTGTGATTTATCATTCAACCATCCTAATGGGTATGGTTTCTTATGAGGGGTAGTTGCTAATCCCATTTTCTTTAGAATTGCTTCGGAAATCAAATTTACTTGTGAGCCACTATCAAACAAGGTATCAATCTTTTGATTTTTGGAAACAACTCGAATATGGAAAAGCTCATGTCTTTTTCTCTCATTTTCTTCATCAATAACAGATTGAGCAGAATTACTAGTAGATGCTTCAGAATTCTTACCTTTTATACCTGTGGCTGCAATAGTTGTTTCATCTCCTGAGTCTGACCCCAAATCTTTCTGAATAACTGCAGCAGTCTTCTTCTTCTTGCCCTTGGACTTCTTAAGTCTCAGCTCTGGATGTAGAATCCAACAATGCTCATCATCATGCCCATCCTTTTTACGGTGAGTGCATGAAGCTTTTCTTTTCTGTGCAGTGTTAGCCTTCCTTGCTTTCCAGTTCTGCTTTCTTTTCTCCTTGCTCTTGCTTGCAGTGGGTTGGGATGGTCCCCCAGCTTCTGGATTTCCTTTCTTTCCTCTAGCTTCTAGATGAGTAGCTTGTACAGATACCTCATCTATACTAGTGGGATTGAACATGAGGATGGCATGCCTCATGTAGCTATGTAGACCACCAATGTACTTCAAAAGAGTCTAATGAGATACCCAACATCAATGCTCTCTTTCTAAATTCTTGAGTATACCCTTGCACACTTTGCCCTTTCAACTGCCGAAGGGTTTGCCAACTCATCATGGCTTGTTGCATGTAGGCCAATGGATAGAAGTGCTTTTTGATTGAAGAAACAAATTCACTCTAGACAGAGATGGTCTTACCATGTCTTTTCATATCAGCTTGGGTCCTGCCTTCCCACCAAACCAAGGCAGTGCCTCCTAGGCATAGGCTTGCCATTTGAATCTTACTTTTGTCTGAGTCTATGTTCTGTACTTTGCAATACACATCAATTTGTCTAATCCAATTGTCCAACTTTTCAGCATTTAGCTCTCCATCATATATAGGCAAATCAAATTTAACATCTAGCTTGATCAAAGATGCTTTCTTATTATGCACAGGGCTATTAGGAGGTGTGAGAAAGCTTTCCTCTTTCCATTTTCCTTTGGAGTGGTCATGGAAATGAGACTCATCTTCTTCTTTATCTTGTTTAGAACTTGATGAATCTTCAACCTTATGCTTTCTAAAGTCCCTATACATTTCTTCTACCATAGACTTTATAGTTAGGAAATTTTCTATGAATTGAGGGTCTGGCCCCACAGAACCTTCCTCTGACATTGTCTTCCGAGGATAGACTCTCCCAATTTCAGGATTAGTTTCCACCAACTCTCCTTCTCCTAATTTGAGCTTTGATCCAGTGAGCATTCAATAGCTAAACCAACACAAGCTTGTCTAACCTTACAACCTAGAGCTCTGATACCACTTGATCTAATAATCACCCTATGAGTGACCTCAGTTAAAGATTTATTGAATAAAGTTATTACAGACTCATGTGCTGGTGTGTGTCTATGTTATTTAAGCAACAAATCGATCAGATTGCAAATACATAGACACTTAAATGGAAAGACATCAGAGAAATACAGTAAGCAAATACAAGAACACAAGAAATTAATAAGGAGTTCACCCTATCCTCCAGGGCTACATCTCCGGTCCAGCTCTCAGTGGTGGCCTTATTTTATTGTGTCTTAAGCAGAGAATTACAATGCAGGGACTAAATATAAGTCTCCTGAAACAGGTTTGCTTGGCAGGGTGGTTCTTGGATTCCCCAAGCCACTGGAGTGCACAAACTCTTTTGCCTACTAGCTCTTTGACTTCTCTGGTCTGACAGATCCTCTCGGGGATGGCTTGAATCTCTCAAGCTCTCTGGTGCTCGCCGCTGCCTTTGGTCAGCTCGGCCTCTGTCCTCTTCTGCTTTTGCTTCACTGTCTTCTTCTCTCTGTGTCCCGTCCTCCTCTCGGGGTGCTGGTCTCTCTGTCTCTCTCTCTGTATTCTGTCCTCCTCTTGGGGTTCTCTGTGTCTTCTTCTTCTGTTCATGGCTTTAAAGCCATTCGTTCCCATGTCTGTTCAGTTCCTCCGTCGAATCGCCTTCTGTAGCTACGCCTGGAGTTCCCTGTTCGGCGTCATCACCAAGCTCACAGGGAGTGGCCACATGTCCTCCTGTAAACGGCGCCAGCCTGCTTCGTCGGTTCAATTCTTCAGTTATATTCGTGGAATGAGTCTTCCTCCACTGTGGCGGTCAAACGGACCTCAAATTCTTTACAAACTGCGGCTTGATTCCTCGTTAATTCCGCTTCCCCATCAGGTGCGATCTCAGCTGTCCTATCTGGATCCCCCAGATCCAACGCCGTCCGCTCATTTCGCGCGGTTGACTTGCTCGACCGTTAGTGCGCGATGAGCAGCGGTTTTCTCTCTTCCCCGCTCGCCACGTGTCGATTGCTGAGTGGGATCGCTCCGCTTCCATCCAAAACCACTTACCGTTCAAGGAGCCCTCGATCAATACTGCCGGTTTCGAAGCGGGTCCCGCCTTTAGCTTTTAGCCCTTCTGCCTTTTGCCCTACGGTTCTCCGGCTCCCCACGTGACCGAGTGCTCGGGGCTTCTCCATTTCAAGCTTTTTTGCGCATCAAAATACACCTCCGTTTCCCGATCCGGGCCTCCTAGGGGCTAATTCGGCCTCCCGCGCAGTCTCCGTGGGCCTCGATCAGCGCGCTTTGACCGAGGTCCTCGTCGTTCCACGCTGGCTGCCACTGCCACTGGTTCAGGGGTGTTTTTGGTCGCTGTTCTGATTTCTTTGATGTTCATCCCGACTTGATACAGAGATGGTTCCTTTGATAGTTCTTTATGAATCCAATTCGGATCAACAAGGTACAGCCCTTAGGCCACACTTTTCCAAGAATATAACAGATCTGAAATAACTTTATCACAACCTATCTTTATGGCAGAAAATATGCTCCTTTATAGTCTATGCGTGTTTTAAATCACTTAACAATTTTAGCAATATAATATGTATCACTAAGCTCCAATGGTCCTCATCATATATGTCAGGGTCCATCACCAACCTGTATGCAGTATGTTCCTCAACCCAACTGTCCACAAGTCAGGTGTCCAATTCCCAAGGTGTATATCACATGGCCCTAAGCTCCTAATGCTAATTGCCCTCCTCCAAGTGCCTAGTGCTACTCCACAGAGGTAGTTACCTACTCTAATTGAGTAACTTACTCCACCAGTATGTGCACCCAATGGGCTAATCATCATGTCGATCAAGGTAACAACCTTCTAGGTAAGGGTGCTATGCTAGCACTCTAACCAAGGTGAAGCATCCACCCAAACTGAGCCATCCATATGTCAATGGAGCATTGCCAAGGGTTTAGAAGACATAGTACTTCCCCAACAAGGTGAAACACTTAGGGAGTAACCACAAAAGCCAACATTTGCTTCATATTTTGAGGAGCACTAGTTTTGAGGGTGGATGAAGATTCCTTGCTTACCTCAAAATGAGGAGATCTAGGGCAACATTTTGCATAGGAATACTATAGATTAACTTATTGACCATCTCAAGGGTTCAGAGCAAGTAATTGACATAGATCTAGAGGAATGCTCCATCTTTGAGGAAGATTAGAGGCATAGTTTATTGTATAAGAAATTTAAGTGCACACTTATAGAGAAGCCCTCCACATCTGAGGATTATGTGTAATGCACTGTACTGGTTAATTGCCCAAGGCAGAATGAAGTAATCTATCCAACCTCGTAGGCAATAGTCAATGATAAAGGGGGAACCCATTATCCAATGCTTTTGGGGCAACATTGAGTAAATTGGGGTAATTGGGGAAAAACTTGTAAAGGAAGCCAAAATTGGGGCTAAGAGGAGGGAAACTTGTAACCCCTCAAATTAAAATAAGGAGAAGCAACCGTAAAGGGAGTTTATAAATAAAAGAGAGGAGAATCTTTCTCATCATGGTTGACTAGATATCTTTGATTTTGTGAGCTGAGGCTATGAGGGTTTTAAGACCCCTTTTTCCTTTGATTGATTTTAGTGGTGAAAGATCCCACCCTAGCCAATCCCCTCTCTTTCTCTATTCTGTCGGCATAATCTCTGTGACATTCTTCATCCACTCTAAGGCAATCAAAGGTTTTTGTGGTCAAATCTTGACAGTGAGGCAATCTCAGGCAATTGTTAGACTGTAGATTAGTAATGAGCCTCCATTTGTGACAACGACCTTCCTTCTAGCACTTTCCTGTGGTAGGGAAGGTTTTTTTTAGGACAATTATGATAGCAAACCACCCTTGTGATAGCATAAGTTTTTGAGGTAGGGTTGCAGACCAATTCTAGGGCATAATTTCAAGCAACAATGCATCTCCCAACGACTTCTTGGGACAATGACACCCCCCCGCTTGAGGCATCTTCCATTTGGTGTTGAGAAGAAATGAAGGGTTTTTGTGGAAGAATTGACTCAAGGAACAATCCAATGGCATTGTCGAGGCAACGACAACCTTATTTTGGACCACAAGTAGCCCTTGCTGCAACATGAAGGCTATTTTAGGGCAATACTTTGGCATAGGAGTCTGCTAGGGCCATCCCAGGGCAGTGAAGCCCTTACCTTGGTCGTAGAAAGCCTATTCTAGAGTAGTGTATTGGTCAAAGAAGGAGAACACTGGGCAACAAAGTATCCATAAGGCATTTCTTAAGGTAGCAAGGATAGTTATGAACTCGTAACCTGGTTATTGGTGTGTTTTTACTATGGTTATAGTTCTAGTGTAAAGTAGTGTAGTATGCAATAAAAGACTGTCACTATTTATTAATTGATAAGTTGTACAACTAGGACTATTGGTGCACTAACACTTAGAGTAAGAATGTGAATTTGTGGTTGTTGTGAGCTATTGGTGTGATGACGAAATATATTACGTGTTGGAATTTCTAAGTCTGACACGTTAGAAACCCTTCATGCACTTTACTGATTTATTCCAACTACTTGTTATGTTAATTAACAAGTTATTTACCATGTAAATACTGGAAATAAATACAAGTGCATGCTCAACACATTACAGATCATCAACTGAAGGAAACAAAAATAAACACACAAGTGACACCGTTGTTTTTGGAATAATGTCCCTGGAAAAACCCAATGCGGGAAAATCGGTGCAGCTATCTGAGGGTTTGATTTATTGAGTAGTTTCAGAATACAATCTAGGTGCCAAATCTGGCTCACCCAATAGAGAAAAATCTCGGCAGTAGTACCTCTCTACTCGGAAGCAGATATTGTGGCTGAAACCCTGGATAAACACTCCAGCAGCTCCACAACTCCAATCTGCCCCACGAAACCCCAGCGTCAGCCTCTAGGGAATGCGTCAACCTCTCTGGCCCAGCGTTAGCCCAACGTCACTCTGGCTTGGCCTGCGTCAGCCCTCTGGCCTCCTGTGTCACCCACGCTGGCCCTCTGAGGCACTGTGCCGCTCCTGGCTGGCTTTGCGTGAGCCCTGGCTGGTTCTGCGTGAACCCTTGGCTGCTTTTGCGTCCCTCTCTCAAGCTATTGCGCTGATCCTCCCGGTACTATCTCTGCCTCTTTGCTTCTGTATTCACTGCCCCTCAGCTGCAACTCTGATCACTCTCTCAACTTTCTCAGCAAACCCAGCCCCAGAAAGTCGAAATCTTGATCTCTTGGTGTGTTTTCCAAGTGACCTTCAAACCTCCTCTTATACTTTTCTCGTTGACAAATCAACAGCCGAGATCAAGTCCCTAATCAACGGCTAAGATTGGATCTGGCTTGATCCATGACTTTTGGACCATTCTAACACAGTTTTATATTAATTCACATTTATTTTCCCTAAGTTTAGACTTAGGGACTCCATTAAAAATATTAATTATTTTAATATCTCTCAAACTGTTTAGAATCTGCCCAAACCCTTTTTGGGTATTGGAGATCTCATGTGCTTTAGCCTCTCCACCAATTTTCGTGGCTAGAGCACATCAGATGCTACCCCACACTCCCTCTTAGCGAGGACTGTGCTCTAGTAATACTCCTCACTGAGCATCACTCTGATCATCCGGCATCGGTCCCTGTGCTGATGCTAGGCCTGCTGCCCAACGTCCTTTGCACTGCTGCATCCTGTACTGCTACCCATGGCCTTGCCACTGCCACTGCTGCATCCATACTGCAACTTCCTCTGCATCCGTGTTGCTACCCATGGCCCTGCCACTACCACTGCTGCATCTGCACTGAAACCCCTCTCATCATGCTGCATCGTGCTGCCCATAGCACTACCACTGCTGCATCTGCACTGCAACCCCTCTCATCATGTTGCATCGTGCTGCCCATAGCACTACCACTGCTGCATCTGCACTGCAACCCCTCTCATCATGCTGCCCATAACACTACCACTGCTAACTGCTGCACTGCAACTCAGTTACTGAGAAGTAAGTAACTGATCTCCCAACTCTGACATCTCCGTCAGGCTAGAAACACTCCTGATGTTGAAGCTCCCTCTGTCACTGACAAGTGCTCCCTCTCTGACCTTTGTGCTGCTGCAACAACTCCATGCATCTCGCACCATTGCACACCTCTCTATGCCATCCTGCACTGGTGCAACACTCTCGTGCCTCTCGCACTGTTGCAGCCTGCTAGCCTCGCGTTGTCCTGGGAATCCTGCACTGTAGCTCTCTTTGTCGCTCCATCCACATCTGTCTCTACTGACATCGCTAGTACTGCTACTCCTCTTCGGGGCTCCTGTAGCAAGGTCTAATCCAAGAGGCTAGGTACCTCTAGGATCCTGCCCCTCATCGCCTGTAGTCCTCCTGACTACAGCTTGATGTCTCCCCACTTCTTCTGAAGCGACACATGAGCACTCATGGCACAATCATTGTCTGTCTCCACTTCCTTCTCTGCCCTTGCTGGCGCTGCCTTGGTCTCGGAGGCCTCTCCCTTACTCTTCTTCCTTGGACATTGGGTCGCATAATGACCCAACTCCCCACAGTGGAAGCATTTGACCTTGGAGAGGTCCTTCTTCTGTTTCTCCTGCTTTCCCTTAGATGCTAGGGCAACATCCTTATCCTCCTCCTTCTTGATTCTGATCCCCTTGCTGCTGCTTCCCGCCTTGCTCAGCCTTCTGATCTCTTCTTGGCGAAGAGTAGCCCACATTTCCTCCCAATCTGGAAGGGTCGCCCTGCCCAATATGCTCTGGACAAACACCTCCCAGTCTTCTGAGACTGCGTTCAGGGTTGTTCTCACCATCAATTCTGGATCCAGCGTTGCCCCTATGGAAGTCAGTTGATCCCAGATCTCCTTCAATCAACCGAGGAATGGGTCGATCTATTCTCCCTTCTGCATCTGGTATGATCACAACTGATTTTCTAGTAGCATCTTCCTTTGCACGGAAGTATGCTGATACAACTTGGTCAGGGCCTCCCACATCTCCTGTGCCGTGTTCTTCTCGGCAATATGTGGTACTATATGATCCTTGACCCCGTCAAGGATGATACTCTTAGCCCTCGCCATTGCATCCTCATACCTGTCGTTATCAGCCGGGTCAACTGGGATAGCTATCGTCCTCAAGGCGAAGTGCTTGACACGATTCCTGTCTAGTATGGATAAGATTCTGGCCTTCCAGACTACAAAGTTTGAGGCTTCGTCCAGTCTGTCCTGGTCTCTTACTCCGTGTAGTGCCATTTCACTGCTCCTCTACTTCCCTCCTGGAAGTTCTCGTTATGACTCCTCTGAGCCCCGATTTCCCTCCTAGAAACCCTTTTGTTAATGTCGAGATGCCCGGCTCCAATCGTCTGTGCAACTGCAACACTGGTCTGGATTCCTTGGCTAGATATCCACCTCGGAAACAACTCCCTCTACCTTGGCCTTGCCCTGTTAGGCACTGTTTTGGCTACAATACCCCACCAGCTCCACTCTGCAACTTACCCACAGCCTCCTATACCCCAACAATCTGAAGGTTAGAGCTCCTAGGCTCTGCGCAATCCCGTCACTGGAAAATTAGCCTCCTCAGCCAACTGCGTCAGCCCTCCTGGCCTTTGTGTGGCTTTGCGTGAGCTTGCCTTTGCCTCCCTCAGCCTCTGCGCTGCCTCTTCCTGGCTTAATCTTGATGACGCAGGCATTGCGTCACCCCTTCCTTGCTACTACTCTACTAGGAACAACTTCTGTCACTCGAGACAGTTGTTTTCTGCTGCTGCTACTCTGTTCGGCTGATGTCCTTAGTTCTTCTGTGATCTGCAACCACCCTCTGATACCATTTTGGAATTTCTAAGTCTGACACATTAGAAACCTTTCATGCACTTTATTGATTTATTCCTACCTACTTGTTATGTTAATTAACAAGTTATTTACCATGTAAATACTGGAAATAAATACAAGTGCATGCTCAACACATTACAGATCATCAATCAAAGGAAACAGAAACAAACACACAAGTGACACCGTTGTTTTTGGATTAATGTCCCTGGAAAAACCTAATGCAAGAAAACTAGTGCAACTGTCTGAGGGTTTGATTTATTAAACAGTTTCAGAATACAATCTAGGTGCCAAATCCGGCTCACCCAACAAAGAAAAATCTCGGTAGTAGTACCTCTTTACTCGGAAGCAGATATTCCGGCTGAAACCCTGGATAAACACTCTGGCAGCTCCACAGCTCCAATCTGCCCCACGAAACCCCAACGTCAGCCTCTAGGGACTGCGTCAACCTCTCTTTGGCCCAACGTTAGCCCAGAGTCACTCTGGCTTGGCTTACGTCAGCCCTCTGGCCTCCTGCGTCACCAATGCTAGCCCTCTGAGGCATTGTGGAGCTCCTGTCTGGGTCTGCGTGAATCCTTGGTTGCTTCTGCGTCCCTCTCTCTGGCTACTACGCTGATCCTCCTGGTACTATCTCTGCCTCTCTGCTTTTGTATTCACTGCCCCTTAGCTGCAACTCTGATCACTCTCTCAACTTTCTCAACAAACCCAGCCCCAGAAAGTCGAAATCTTGATCTCTTGGTGTGTTCTCCAAGTGACCCTCAAGCCTCCTCTTATACTTTTTCATTGACAAATCAACGACCGAGATTAAGTCCCTAAACAACGGCTAAAATTAGATCTAGCTTGATCCATGACTTTTGGACCATTCTAACACAGTTTTATGTTATTTCACATTAATATTTTATTTTCCCTAAGTTTAGACTTAGGGACTCGATTAAAAATATTAATTATTTTAATATCTCTCAAACTGTTTAGAATTTGACCAAACCCTTTCTGGGTATTGGAGATCTCATGTGCCTTAGCTTCTCCACCAATTTTCGTGGCTAGAGCACATCCAATGCTACCCCAAATCAACATTACGTGCCTACACTATTGTGCATTTATTATCATCACTATCTAAGATTGGAATAAATACAATAATATTGGTAAAATTTGTCATATGCCCTTTAACTCAAAGGGCAAAATTTCCCTAGGGATAATATAGTGGTATCAGAGCTATGCATCTTGCTAGCGTGTGGACATATGAGCTTTGTATGCTTCCAAAAGATAGGGAAAACGTTACAATAAGGAGGAAAAGGGTCACCCATAGTTCATCCATGGAGGAAAGGGGGGAAACAACAAATAGCCCAAGTGTTAACATAGGGGCAGCAACAGGTAGATCAAGGACAATAGCAAATGGCTTAGTTTTTTGCCCAGGTCATGGGAAATCTAAACATCACAGGTAACAATGTTGCTAATGGACTTAATGTTGGGAACAAGGCTTTTGTAGAAGGGAGCAACAACCATAATTTTGGCTCTTTCAATATCTTTGCACAAGCCAACACAGGGGCAACTAGTAGAAGGCCTCTACAACCCCAATTTCTAAGTGTTTAGGGGTCAATGACCCTAGGAGCAACAAAACAAAATGGAAACTTTATTGAATACTTTTAGGAGTATGCAACACTAGGGGAAGATGTGTGAGCAATCATGACTTTTCATGAGTTCAGTAACATCAAGTGCAAAAATAGACCCAGGATGTAGCAGAATCACGATCTCATGTCCAAGATGGGACAACTGTCCATTCCCTCTTTTGATGGATCAACCAAGTGCTCAACTAGGGCTTGGGTACGAAAGTTGGATACCTACTTCCAACTTATTCCATTGTTGGAAGCAAATGCTATCAAATTTTCCATGTTGCATTTGGAAGGGGAAGCGCATGAATGGTGGTACCATGGACTGGTCACCTTGGGGCACTCCAACATAACCTCTTACATGGACTTCACTCAAAGATTGATATACCACTTCAACCAGAAGTATCCTAATATACACTTCAAAGAGCTAGCATAACTCAAGCAGATCGACACACCGAAATCCTACATTTTAGATTTCTAGCAGTTGGCAACCATGGTGACAGACATATCAAAGCAGAGGTTGGTCATGCTCTTTGTAGAAGGTTTAGCCGAACAACTGCATGGATGGATTAAGGATTTCAAGCCTACCACATTGCATGATGTCATCACCAAGGCACGAGATATGGGAGATGTAACACCAAAGGTGAAGCTTCCATCCAAACCACTAATCCCTCAATTGGACAAGGATAAGAAGCCATTTCAGAGAGATGGGACTAGGAAGGATATGTTGGATGAGGAGACTAAGAATGAGTTGAGGAGGAACAAACTCAGTTTTACTCGCAAAGAACCATTGGAACCTAGTCATAGATGTTTGGGAAGGGGGAAGACTCACTACATTGAAGTGGTGTTCGATAGTGACAATAAAGATGATACGACATTGAAACCAAGCAAGGAGCCTAGCAGGTCTGGAGAAGAATAGTCCCTTGAGGAGGCTAAAGGAGAGGAGAAGCCACATACAAGAATCAAAGGAGGTACTATCTCCTCTCTCTTTGGAGTTCCTGTATATTACACCTTCAAGATCAAGGGTGTCATATGGGGGCAATGAATCATAGCCTTAGTCGATGGTGGAGCTACATATAATTTCATTGATGCAGTTGTGGTGGTAAGGAGAGGTATTCCCATAGAAGAATTTGAGGGCTTGTCATGTTCCTTTTTCTGGTTCCCTTATGGCGTGGTTAGGATGGACTTCCATGGTTGGAGGTAGCCAGGTCACAGGAGCAAGTTTACTCCATCAGGGGACCCAGGAGCTTCTGGAGGGGCTTTATTCGGTTTTGAGGAGTTTCTTTGGGATCTAATGGCATTCGAAATACTTGATGCAAAACCTTATTGTAATAGCTTGTTGGAATCGAAATGAGAAGATCTATCAGATGAGATGGCGGGAAGTGACTTTAGGTGGCCTGAGGAGGAATGGTGGCCATTTTACCATTTTCCCAAGTTGAAAAAGTATTTTAATTAAAATAAAAGGATGGAAAAGGTACTAGTGATTAAAATAATAATAAAGTAAAGGCTTCTAGAGCGGTCCATCAGATCTATAAAAGAGAAGGAGAAGACCATTTGAGGACAACTTGGATTGTTGATATTTTCTGTGATGAGGTTTGGAGAACCTAGTTCCCAACTTCTATAGCCCTAGGACGAAAACCCTCAGGTTTGCTAGTGGGTGTTGGACGAAAACCCAACACTCTTGAGGAGATTTCACTCAAAAATCTCACGGTGCTTCATTGGAGTTTTTGGAAAGAGTAGGTTTACAGTAGCAAGTTTGCAGCAGTCTTCTCACCGGGCCATCTACATCATTGCCAGGGTCATACATCATTTTGGTCAGAGATCTTTTTCTGGGTTTTACTCTGCTTGCTTGGCAAGCCCAAGTTCCACTATTCCTTCATGTTGATGTACTCTTTCTAGTGGATTAATAAAATGGCTCAGTGATTTTATTGGCGTTTATTTGTGCATCAAATTGCTGGTTGTGTGTTTATTTGCGATTATTTTGTTGTTCAAGTTCATTTCTGGTATCTATTGTCAAATTTTCCATTAGGAATATTACAGGGCTTCGAGGTGAGGGTAGCTGATGGGTATAACATGACATGCACGTAAGTAGTTCCATGATTGAGCGTGACATTTGGTAATCAAACGTTCACTGATGATTTTTATGTAATAGAACTTGCAGATACCAATGTTGTATTAGGAGTACAATGGTTGTATTCTATAGGAGAATTCTCAATGAACTACTAGGTGATGGAAATGGAGTTCCGAGACTCAAATGGCAGCAAGGTAGTATTAAGAGGTATGTCCAATGGTGGTCCTCGAACTATATCAGCTAAGCAAATGGAGGTCTTATATAAGCATGGAGGTGTAACTTACATAACAACTTGTATAATTGCATACCCTAGATCGTTGGGTAGCCACCTACAAGTTACGAGTTTGGTACAAAATCCGAGAAGAACGTTGGGGTTGATATATGCATGCTCATGAAAATCACCAAAGGTTGGAGACCCCACCTCCTACTAGAATGCTCCAAAAATAAGTTTGCTTGCAAATTGATGGATGGTCTCATCCAAGATGATAAGTACAAGGTAGAAGATGAGATCATTTTCTATAAAGACCAGATATATTTGGTCCCTGAATCTACAGTCAAGGAGAGGTTTCATAGAGCCTCACATGACATACTAGTTGAGGTTACAGATGGGCATTGTTTGGAGTACTTGCTTCAATATAAGGAACGTTCGACTTTGAATCTGTAGCGTGATTTTTGTGGAAGCAGGTTAGAGATTGATGGGAATGGCCATAAAAGAGAGAAAATTGCAAAAGTAGATTTTCCTGTAGATCCTATGGAACATAGATTAGGAGGATGGTCCATTGATAGTAGTCTTATTAAGGGAGAAATTCCAGGACATGTTGACTGTAAGAGACATCTTGAAAAGCGTGTGAAGAAGTATGTTAAACAACAATACAACAATGGGAAGTTCAATGATCTTCTAACAAATGTGATTGCGATTAATGAACAATTTCCTGGACCCTTGGTCAACTTGACAACCAATTGGAATTTTGAAGTAAATGTTCTGAACAAATTGGATGAGCCACTTCTGATCACCTGGAATGGTTTGCAGAATCAAAGAAATTCCTGGCAAGATAGTGTATTTGGGACCACTTGTCCTATTCCTGTAAGATGGAACTGGACCTACAATTTTCAGGTCAAGGATCAGGTTGGTAGCTTCTTTTACTTTCCTTCCCTTCACTTTTAGAGGGCAATAGGAGGGTTTGGAGGAGTTAATGTGAGCTATTGCCCAATGATTCTTGTACCCTTTGGAACTCCTGACAGAGATTTCACAGTCATTATTGATGACTGGAGTCACAAAGATTTGCAAACAACCCTTGATGCGAGCAAGGACCTTGAAATGCTTGATGGAGTTTTTTTTAATGGGAGAGGGCCCTACCATTACAGTAGGTCAGTCCCTGCAGGAAAAACTTGTCATATGAGGGTACACAATGTTGGGATTTCAACTTCTCTAAACTTCAGAATTTAGAATCATAATTTGTTGTTTGTAGAAACAAAAGGATACTATACGTCACAGTAAAATTACACTAACTTTGATAGTCATGCTGTTTTACTCATTCCAGGTAACGATGGACCCAAATGAAAGCAGTGATTGTTAGATGGTGGCAAGTGCAACTATTGGGTCCAATGTCATGGGTGTGGCGATACTGTATTATTTTGATTCTAAAGTTAAGACCAAAGGGTCTCTTCTAGATGGTTCAAATGATTATTATGACAAGTATTTCTCTATGAACCAAGCAAGATCTATCAGGTGGAATGTATCTGATGGGGTTGCTAGGCCTAATCCACAAGGGTCTTTCAAATATGGAGAGATCAATGTCCCTCAGGCCATTGTAAAAAACAAGCCACCAGAATTGATCAATGGGAAACAATGTTGCACTGTGAATGGGAACTCTTACCAAGCTCCTGCAACTCCACTCAAGGTTGCTAATTATTATAATCTAACTAGAGTCGTCAAGCTTAATTACTCAGGCTAATGAACATGCCACCAAAGCTTGACACGTCAATAAGTAATGTCACCTAGAGGGGATTCATGGAAATCATTCTACAGAGTAATGATGCTACCATGCAAAGTTATCACATGGGTGGCTATACCTTTTTTGTTGTCAGGATGGACTATGGAGATTGGACCAAGGAAAACATAGGAACTTACAATAGAAGGGATGGAGTTGTTCATTCCACAGCACAAATTTTTCCCAATGATTCGATAACAATTCTAGTCTCCGCCTAGATACCCCTGTTGGATGAGAAAGGGGAGTTAGAATTGACTCCTGAGGCAATCAGGGCAGTTCAAGGGAGAAGATTGAGGGGCAGAATGATTTTGGAATATCTCATTAGATGGAAGAACCTACCTGAAGAGAATGCCACATGGGAAGGAATTTGCAATTGCTTGAGGGCAAGCATTGTTGGGAAGGGGGGACTATAATGTCCTCTACCAATTAATTGCCCAAGGGAGGATGAAGTAGCCTATTCAACCTCGTAGGCTATCTAGTATAGTCAACGATAAAGAGGGAAACCCATTATCCAATGCTTTTGGGGCAACATTGGGTAAATTGGGGTAATTGGGGCAAAATTTATGAAGGAGGCCAGAATTGGGGCTAAGTGAATGGAAACTTGTAACCCCTTAAATTAAAATAAGGAGACGAGACCCCAAAGGGAGTCTATAGTAAGAGAGGAGAATCGTTATTCTCATCATGGTTGATTAGGTATCTCTGTTTTTGTGAGCTGAGGTTCTTAGGGTTTTAAGACCCCTTTTTCCTTTGATTGGTTTTGGTGGTGAAAGATCCCACCCTAGCCAGTCTCCTCTCTTTCTCTATTCTGTTCACATAATCTCTGTGACATTCTTCATCCACTCTGAGGCAATCAAAGGTTTCTGTGCTTAAATCTTGACAGTGAAGCAATCTTAGGCAATTGTTGGACAATGCATTAGTACCAGGCCTCCATCTGTGACAGTAGCCTTCCTTCTAGCACTTGCCTGTGGCAGCGAAGGGTTTTTATGAGGACAATTATGACTGCAGACCATCCCTGTGATAGCACGGGTTTCTGAGGTAGGGCTGCAGACCAATTCTAGGGCATAAATTCAAGCAGCATTGCATCTCCCAAGAACCTGTTGGGACAGCGGCACGCCCCCTGTCCCCCCCATCTTCCTTCTGATGTTGACAAGAAAGAAAGGGTTTCTGTGGAAGAATTGACTCAAGGAGAAATCCAGTGGCATTGTTGAGGCAATGGAAACCTTATTTTGCACCACAAGTAGCGCTTGTTGCAACGTAAATGCTATTTTAGGGCAATACCTTGGCACAGGAGTCTGATAGGGCAATCCTAGGGCAGCAAAGCCCTTACCTTGGCCGTCGGTTCATCAGCGGCAGATTGGTCAAAGGAGAATGTTGGGCAGCAAAGTATCCATAAGGCATTTCCTGAGGCAGCAGGGTAGTTATGAACTTGTAAGCTGGTTATTGGTGTGTTTTGACTGTGGTTATAATTCTGGTGTAAAGTGCTGTACTATGCAATAAGAGACTGTCACTGTTTATGAATTGATAAGTGTTGTACAACCAGGACTGTTGGTGCACTAAGAGTAAGAATGTGAATCTGTGGTTGTTGTGAGCTATTGCTGGGATGATGAAATCTACTGCTTGCCTCACTATTGTGCATTTAATATCATCGCTGTCTAAGATTGTTGGAATAGACACAGTAATATTGGTAAAATTTGTCTTATGTTATTTAACCCTAAGGGCAAAAATTCCCTGGGGATAATACATTATGATATTCTATGAATATGTTTACCCATTTCACTATTTTTCACACTTGACAAGGAAAGAAAGCTTATGGAGAGGCCATGTGTCTTTGTGGACTCATTCAAACCCATTTATCATGGCTTCTTTTGCCCTAGAGGAGGTGTGCTCCACCATAGGAGGCTTCTAGGGGGTTCTCATGGTAAAAGATTGGAGGAAAATGTGGAGAAGTATTATTTAGGGGTTTCTAAGTAATATTTTAGCGAAATGTGGTTTAGGAGGGGCTCTATAAAAGGAGATCAAATTTCATTTGCAAAGGGGAGTTCAAGTGGAGGAAAAATACGCCCTAAAAGCCAAGTAAAATGTTATTTTGCAGGTAAGGGAGAAAAGGCATGTGACTGAGTTATGCATCTATATCTTCTTTCTGAAGATCATATTGATTGTATTGATGTGTAATGCTGCCATTGTAAATCTGCTGTTGTATTTCTCTCATATGGAGCTATTGCACATATTTGTGGTTTGGTTTTGGGATAGAGGAAGAGGCTTGGGCGAGACCTTTTCAGTCCTATTCAATCTCTTGATGTAATCTGATTGGGTAATGAAGAAATTGCGGGCAAGGCTGTCTCATTGTTTTCTTTTCATTAAAATTACATGGTATGCTTATTGACGTTTATTGGAGGTGAAATTGTACCTTGTTGACCATCTCATTTAGTTTTTCACATGGATATGGTTGACCTCATTAATAGGGTTAATTTCCAGCTGTCTTTGCTGATTTCTCCATCTAATTACTCAGTTTTTTTTGTCATATTGCTGCCCCAACTATGTAGCTCAAAACGGTGAGGCAGTTGTCTTCCTGACTTCCACCATTTTTAACATTAAATCCCAAGAATTACCATACTGAATTTCTTAAATATCATTTTCTTGTTTGAACAAAGGAATTGGAAAAAGTAAAACTGTAGGACGGCATGGTAGAGAGATTGTGTTAGGGGGAGAAGATGCATGTGGGAGATAGAGGCTGCGAAGTCGAGAAAGGTCACAAGGGAGAGAGTCCTCGATCTAGATCAAATAAGCCACACCAATTTGGTTGCTAATGGTAGCGTTTTGCATGATGATTCCGCGGAGCTTGCTTGTATAATGAAAGCTGTATGGTTGCTGGAGAAGTTGATTTTGATGAAGTATATGTTTGGATGGATTCTCTTTAGTGAAATATGAGAGACTCCTCTCCCAAATGCTCCCAAGAATATGGTGACAAATTTGAGAGGCCAATCTATTGTGATTCCTCTTTATGAGCAATAGGTGTATTCTAAATGCATCAAATCCCTATATCATAGCCCCATTCATGATTTCGTTTCTCTTCATGACTTTTGAGGCAAAAAAATTGTAGTGTGCTCACTCAAGTGGAGTATGGCACTCCATGCTTTACCCTTTTCATTGAATGCATAATCACAAAAATAAGCTGTTGTGGAGGATTTCTCTCTTCACTGGCCATTCCCTCAGTTTGGCCTTGTGATGCTTGAGAAATAGGTTATGCCCATGAATGTGGAGAGCTCTTTGAAACCCCAATAGGGTGCGGATTACTATATTGGTCATTGTCTATCTACAACAGTGGAAGAGTCCCACATTGGTCTTAGATCTTTTGTCCTTAATGCTTCACACCCCCCACATTCCCCCCCTGCCCCCCATCTCTTGACAAGGGAAACTAAGTGCTAGATAGTACGTAACCACCCTAGCCTTCAAAAGAGAAGGTGGAGGTGCATGCTGGCCCTTACTCAAAGCCTCTTATTTTTGTTAATGTTATGGATAAACAATTTGTGGCAAATCCCGATAACACTTGGGGTAAACTTGCTTGATCCAAAGGAGGAATTTAATTTTTACATGAATTATAACAAAGAATATAAGTAAGGTTGTTAGAACCTCCTCAAGCATATGGACATTATTAACTTCTAACTTCTTTCTATGCTAGATGCTGAATGAAGAGGATTTTAAATATTTTTGAAGTTGATTGGGAGACGAAGGGGATTTCTTTGAATTTATATCGGTGTTGATTTGCGGTAGCATCGGATGTGCTCTAGGGCTCAAATTTTGCAGGGAGGCTTGGGCACATGCATTCCAAAGAACCCAGAAACCGTTTTGGGAAATTCCACCCAGAGACGATTTTATTAAAATAATTAATATTTTTAATGGAGTTCCTAAGTCTAAACTTAGGAAAATTAAAATATTAATGGGTATTAATCTAATTGTGGGTGTAACTTCTAGAAGAAGACAAAGATCAAGCCAAAATGATCTGAGCCTTTGATTAGGAGTTAATCTAGGCCGTTGGTTGTCCAACAAGAAGATATAAGAAGGGGCTTGAGGGTCATTTGGAAAACACACCGAGAGATCAAGAGATCGAATTTCTGAAGTGAGAAGTTCTCAGGAGGAAATTCTGATCGAGGAGATTTCTTGCAGTTGAGGGGCAGGGATAGTTGGGTTGGAGTATCTTCTTTGGAACCCCGAATACTCAACAGAGAGGCAGAGAAGCACCAGTGGAGGCAGCACAAACCCAAGAAGGACTGACATTGGGCCAGGAGGGCCCACACAGTGCTTGATGCAGAGCCAGAAGGGCCAGCGTAGAGGCAGGGCTGTCTTCCAGCAGAAGTCTGAAATTTGCTAGGGAGCTGTCGGATCAGCCTGGAGGGTTGACGTCAGAGCTTCAGCAGGCAAGGAGACCCAATGTAGAGCCTCATAGAGATTCACACAGGCCCACGTAGTTACTGTGAAGGGGTAGCGTAGTTGTAGCCGGGGACAGTCAGTTCAGTTGCCGAATCAGCCTGGAGTTGCTGGGTGGAGTGAGGTAATCTCACTAAGTTTTCTGCCGGTGTCTTTTTCTCTGTCACTAGATTGCCGGAAGGGCATTTAGAGTTGTATTAAGAATTAATGCTTAATAATAATAAACCCTCAGAACCGCTGCATCGGTTTTCCTGCATTGGGTTTTTCCGGGGACATCTGTCCAAAAATAACGGTGTCCATTGTGTTGTATTTTCTTTCTTGCTCAGTCTCTTGTTTCCGCATAATATTTAATTAAGTGAAGGTTGCAGTGTATGTATTATGATATTTTCCATAGGAAACTACAAGTAATTTGTTTAAAGGAAATTAACAAATAGGAGTAATATCATCAGTTGTTGCAGTTGGGGTTGCTGTTGTGGAATTTTCACATGGTATCAGAGCTGCAGGTGAAGTAAGAAGAGTAGAGTTAGTAGATCCAGTGCTGAGCAAAAGAAGGGAGTCCGAAAAAGCTACAAGAGGCAGTAGTTCGAAACCCCAGAGGGCTGATGCAGTTCCAAGCCGGGAGTGCAGATTTTCAAGGCAGTCTCTCTTCGAGTGAGTTGACGGAGATAAGGACTTCTAGTTCAAATTTTTACAGGGGTAAAGGGAGCATCGTTGAAGTCTCAACGTGAGAGAGCTAGTGGAACACAAATTTTCAGCAAGCCGTTTGCTAGGTTGAAAAACGTCAGAAGAGAGAAGAGAAGCACAGTGAGGGAACTTTTCCTCAGCAGACTTCCTGCCGAAAGTCTGTTTTCCCATTGGTTGAGTAGCATCAGTGAGAAGCAGAGGGGATTTTTTGAAATTTTCGGCAGATATAGCAACCAGTGGCTTGAGGGATTAGGATAGGTTGGACAGAGCATCCAACTACGTCATCTGGAAGGCTAGAATGTCTTTCCTTTTAGATGAGCATGTCCTCAAGACGTACGTCGATAACGTTGTCGCTGAACTTGCGGATGCAGATCCGCTGAAGAAGTACGGAGCTGAGATCGCAAAGGCCAAGAGGATGATCCTGGATGGAGTCAAGGATCGCGTGGCGTGTCACGTTGCTAGCAGGGGGACTGCTAAGGAGACGTGGGATGCCTTGGACACGTTATATCAAGGATCTTCTGAGCAATAGAAGATGTACTTGGAGTAGAAGCTGAGATTTGCTCAGATGCAAAAGGGAGAGCGTGTGGATCCATTCCTCACGAGGCTGAAGGAAACCCGTGATGAGTTGTCTGCTGCGGGGCATACACCTCAGGATTCAGAGTTAGTTAGACTAGCCCTCAATTCTGTCTCAGATGAGTGGCAAGTCTTTGTCCAGAGTATCCTGCGCAAAGCAGCATTGCCTAATTGGGATGAGATGTGGGCAACTCTAAAACAAGAGGAGCTGAGGAGAGACCTGGTCAAGGTCAAACTTGATAGAAGCAACAGCAGCAGTGGGTCAAAGCCCAAGGAGGAGGAGGAGAATACATCCCTCACATCGAAGGGGCAGCCGGTGTTAGTTTTTGGTAGCATAAGAAGTGATCTAGCCTTGAAAATTGGTGGAGAGGCTAAGGCACATGAGTTCTAAAGAACCCATAAACCGTTTGGTGAAATTCCACCCGGATTGTATTTTATTAAAATAATTCATATTTTTAATGGAGTTCCTAAGTCTAAACTTAGGGAAATTAAAATATTAATGAGTATTAATCAAGATATGGGTGAGAATGATCTAGAAGGTGGATCAAGTCATGTTTTAATCTTAGCCGTTGATTAGAGACTTGATCTCGACCATTGAAGAGTCAACAGGAAAAGTATAAAATGAAGGTTTGGGGTTCATTTGGAAACACGCACAAAGAGAGATAATTGATATGGAGTTCAATTTTTGGGGCTAGGAAGTTGAGAAATTCTAACTAAGTGATCATTCAGCAGCAGAGGGGCAGTGAGAATCCGGGAGAAGGATTTTTCAGAGAATACTGACAGAGAGACAGAGAGAGCTTGCAGAGAGGCAACGTAGTAGCCGGGAGGCTGACGCTAGGCCAGTCTGGGCCCACGCAGTCCTGACACAGAGCAGAAAAGCTGCCTGTCACGCAGAATATAGAATTGCCGGGAACAGCTGGAACTGCCGGAACAGCCGGGAAAGCTGACACAGAGGGTAGAGAAGTTGAAGCAGGGTTGACGCAGAGCCTACGCAAGGCTAGCATAGAAATAGACGGGGTTAGCCAGTCTTGTGCCACATTAGCCGTAATTCTGCCGGGTGAAGTGAGGTAAAACTCACTTAGATTTTCCGCCAGTGTTTCTCTGTAAAGGATTACTAGATGAGCATCCTAGATTTGTATTCATATATTTCTCCTGCATAATAATAAACCCTCAGAACTGCTGCACCAGTTTTCCTGCATTGGGTTTTTCTGGGGACTATTGTGTCCAAAAATAAGTGTGTCCTATGTATCTTGTTCTTTGCTCTGTCTTCTGTTTCATGAGATCAAATATTTAACTAGTGTAGGCCGCACAAGTAATTTGCTTCAATATTTAGAAAGAAGAACTTGATGAATGTAATTATAATCAAGTAGGTCAATTAGGTTCAAATTTGTTGTAGTAGGGGTTCCTTCAATGTAGGAATTTTCACAGCCGGGGCAACAGAGACGAATGAAGGGCGTCTCCAAGGTGAAGTGTTTAAGATGTGGCGAGATGGGCCACTATGCATCCCAGTGTCCTTTGAAGAAAAAGGACAAGGATGAGAAGCATGACCTTAAGGTTACAGTCGCGAAGATCGAAGAGGAGGAGTTCGCTATGACAGCTGAGACACCTCCAGGAGGGAAGTGGGCTGATTTGGAGCTGTAGTTCAAAAGAGCTACAGATGGGCAGGATCCTTGAGGAATTCACCTCTTGGATCAATACCTTGCTACGGGAGCCCAGTTTTGCAATAACAGGATGGACTAGTGTTGGATGGTGTCGACAAGTGTCGGGGAGACAGTTGCAGTGGCTAGGAGCGCCATTGGTCTGAGCAGCGCAAAGTAGAGTTGACAACAGTGCAAATAGGACAAAGTAGAGGTTAGCAGCAACGTAGTAGATTCAGAGGGTCAGTGCAGAGACTAGTAGCAGTCAGGCTCTAGCATTCACGTGGTATCATACTGAACACAGTTAATTTAGTGATTTTGGATGTTTTTCAGTTGCTTCTCTCAACAATTGAGTTACAGTACGGATGTAATGTTAGCAATGGCCGTGCTAGCAGCATAGCAGATGCAACATTTGAGAGGGAGTTGTAGTACAGATGTAGCATTGGCAGTGGCAGTGTCAAAGGCAGCAGTATAGTGACAACAACAACGCAATAGTTGGTGGACAACATGTCAGACATTAACAACGCAGAGGATGATGCTTCAGAGTCAGAGCAATATGCAACAAAAATATATTGCTAGAGCACATTCCTCTCTAAGAAGGAGTGTTGATTTGGGGTAGCATCGGATGTGCTCTAGGCCTCAAATTTTGCACAGAGGCTTGGGCACATGCATTCCAAAGAACCCAGAAACCATTTTCGGAAATTCCACCCAGAGACGATTTTATTAAAATAATTAATATTTTTAATGGAGTTCCCAAGTTTAAACTTAAGAAAATTAAAATATTAATGGGATCTAATTGTGGGTGTAGCTTCTAGCAGAAGATGAAGATCAAGCCAAAATGATTTGAGCCTTTGATTAGGAGTTAATCTAGGTCATTGGTTGTCCAACAGGAAGATATAAGAAGGGGCTTGAGGGTCATTTGGAAAACACACCGAGAGATCAAGAGATTGAATTTCTGAAGCTAGAAGTTCTTAGGAGGAAATTATGATCGAGGAGATTTCTTGCGGTTGAGGGGCAGGGATAGTTGGGTTGGAGTATCTTCTTCGGAACCCCGAATACTCAACAGAGAGGTAGAGGAGCACTAGTGGAGGCAGCGCAGACCCAGGAAGGACTGATGTTGGGCCAGGAGGGCCCACGCAATGCTTGACGCAGAGCTAGAAGGGCCACCAAAGAGGTAGAGCTATCTTCCAGTAGAAGCTCGAAATTTGCGAGGGAGCTGCCAGATCAGTTGGGAGGGTCGACGTTAGAGCTCTAGGAGGCAAGGAGACCCAACATAGAGTTGACGCAAAGCCGCAAAGAGCTCTACGCAGGCCCACACAGTTACTGCAAAGGGGCAGCGCAGTTGTAGCTGGGGACAGTCAGTTCAGTTGTCGGATCAGCTGGGATTTCCCGGGTGGAGTGAGGTAATCTCACTAAGTTTTCTGCAAGTGTCTTTTTCTTTGTAATGGGATTATCGGAAGGGCATCCAGAGTTGTATTCAGAACTACTGCTTAATAGTAATAACCCCTCAGAACTGCTACACTGGTTTTCCCGCATTGGGTTTTTTCGGGGGGCATCTGTCCAAAAATAGCGGTGTCCATTGTGTTGTATTTTCTTTCTTGCTCAGTCTCTTGTTTCTACATAATATTTAATTAAGTGAACGCTGCAGTGTATGTATTACGATATTTGCTGTAGGAAACTGCAAGTAATTTGTTTAAAGGAAATTAACAAATAGGAGTAATATCATCAGTTGCTGCAGTAGGGGTTCCTTTTGTGGATTTTTCACAATTGGGGCTTGGGATCTAAATATCTTTGCCTACTCTTTAACTCTGATGCTACTACATGGAACATCCTTCAGTATGGCACTTGGAACATTGCTGGCTTATTAGCCTATGTACAGTCTTGGTTCTTTGATTTCAACCTTGATGACCGACCCTAGGCGCATTACCCCTTATGGATTGAGTTCCCAAAGTTTTATGCATGCAGCAGACCTCCGTGCATTTGTGGTTCGCCTAATAATTGTAAAGTATTGATCTTAGATTATTGGTGTAACTCCTTTTGAGCCAATTCATGGGTTTGTGTCAAGGTAGATTTAAAGTAGAAGCTTCCCTCGTTCATTTCAATTATAACCATTGATGGGGTGTGCTAGTAGAAAGTCTACTACTTGAACCTTTCTAATCTCTGTTTTGCTTGCCAAGCCCAAGATCATGTCATATGTGATTGCCCATCGTAAACCTAAGTTGGAATAGCCTAAGGAGCCTTGGACTCCCAAGTTAGATCTGCAATATAGCTTAATCTCACCACTTTCTCTCAACCTGGTTCCTTGGCAAGATGTACCTCTTCCCAAGGATCTTCTACCTTCATCCACGAAGACCAGTAACCAATCCAAAAGCACTTCTCACTCTTTAGTGGTAGCATAGCCTTGGCCTCCCTTTTAGGGGGCTATCGAGATTGAAGATGGATGGATAGTTTAGATGAGTAAATGTGGAAGGAGCCTAAGTCCCTTCTTGGTTGGAACTTCAACTTAGAGATTCAGTGTTGATTTTTGGTAGCATCGGATGTGCTCTAGCCATGAAATTTAGTGGAGAGGCTAAGGCACATGAGATCTCTAAGACGCATAAGTTGTTTGGAGAAATTCCACCCGGATGAAGAGTTATTAAATATTTAATATTTTTAATGAGTTCCTAAGTCTAAACTTAGGAAAATAAAAATATTAATGTGTATTAATAAGAAATGGGTGAGAAAGTTCTAAGTAATGAGGATCAAGCCAGATCTAATCTTAGCTGTTGATTAGGGACTTAATCTCAGCCATTGAATCGTCAACAGGAAAAGTATAAGAGGAGGCTTGAGAGTCAGTTGGAAATACACCAAGACGCTTGAGAGACCAGTCAGTTCGATTTTCTGGGGCGAGGTTTGCTGAGGAAATCGAACAAGTGATCAGTTGTAGTGAGGGGTAGTTTGGCAGGAGGCCGAAGAATACATATCAGAGAGGCATCAAAGTGTCGGAAGAGGCAACACAGAGCCTAGGAGGGCAGAGGATAAGGAGGCCAACGCAGAGGATAAGGAGGCCAACGCAGAGGACGCAAAAGCTGCAAAGGCAGACGCAGAGGACGCAGAAGCTGATGTAGAAAGCCGTAGAGGCTGACACAAATAGCGCAGAGGCTGACACTGGGCTGAAGAGGCTACGCTGAGGAGGTTCTGTGGTGCAGATTGAGAGCAGATTAGCCGAGAGAGGGTGACGCAGGTCCAGGGGAGTTCTTGGAGCAACTTTCGCTGTCCAACACAAGGAACAATCAATCACTGTGGGGTTGTTCATTCGACTGCTGATTTGCCGAAATATCTGTCTCCAGATAGAGGTGTCGCTGCCAAGGAAATTTTCTAAAGGGTGAGCCATTTTTGGCACCTTAGTTGTATTCAAAATCTGCTTAATAATAAAACCTTCTATATGCTGCACCGGTTTTCCCACATTGGGTTTTCCCGGGGGCGATTGTCCAAAAATAACGGTGTCCCTTGTGTTGTCTTAGTTTATTTCAGTTGTTGATTTGTATATTTGTGAAGGCTTCATTTGTGTATACTTCGATATTTATGCATTTTAATAACTTGTTAATGCAAATAACAAGTAGGAGATAGTAAACCAGAACATGCAGTAGGAGTTTCTGATGTGTTAGATTCAGGAATTTTCACATGGTATCAGAGCGATTGCAGATCAAGGAGGACTGAAGACACTAACAGAAGAAATTTGAGGATTTGTAGTAAAGAAGTAGCTGTCCCGAGAGGCAGCGTTGTTCCATAGCTGAAGAGGTAAGAGGAGTGATGCAGTGCTAAGAGGGTGATGCAGAGGCTCACGCAGAGCCTGCGTCAGCCTTTTGAGCCAGAAAAAAGGCCAGCATAAAGGCAAAGGGGGGGAAAATTAGGCCTACGCAGTGCCCAATCATCTTTCTCAGTCAAGAAGGATCGACGTTGAGGCCAGGTGGAGCTGATCCAACTCTCACTATGATTGCGCAGAGCTAGAAGGGCTCAGATTCTTCACTTGCCGGGGCTAAGGGAGTTGTGCAGATTGGGATTTGAGGAGCTGGTGGGATGCTGTTTCTGTCTGTGCAGAACAATGTCTAAGGAGACGAAACCAAGGTAGAGGGAAGCACTACCTCGACAAATTTCTAGCCAAGAAATCCAGATTCGAGTTGCAGTAGCAAAGGGGGATTGGAGAGGAGTGATTCGACAGATGGCAAGAGGATTTCCAGGAGGGAAGTCGAGACTCAGAGGGAGTCTAGGAGAGGAGCAGAGATGGCAGTGAACGGATTGAGGGATTAGGATAGATTGGACGAGGCTTCCAATTTTGTCATCTGGAAGGCCAGGATCCTGTCAATCCTGGATAAACATCGCATTAAGGACTATGCCTTGAGAACTATAGCTGTCCCAGTTGACCCTAATGCCAATGAGAAGTATGAGGAGGCCCAGGCGAAGGCGAAATGTGTGATTCTAGACGGGGTCAAGGATCATGTCATACCACATATTGTTGAGAAGAACACAACAAGAGAAATGTGGGAGACCTTGACCACCTTGTACCAGGGCTCTTCCGTGCAGCGGAAGATGTTATTGGAGAATCAACTGAGGTCATATCAGATGCAGAAAGGAGAGGAGATAGATCACTTCCTCCTCAAGTTGCAAGGAATTCGCGACCAACTTACTTTTGTGGGGTCTACACCGGATCCAGAGTTTATGGTCAGGACTGCTCTGAATGCAGTCTCTGAGGACTGGGAGACGTTTGTCCAAAGCATTTTGGGCAGAGCGACTCTCCCCAGTTGGGAAGAGATGTGGGCAACTCTTCGACAGGAAGAGATCAGGAGGTTGACCAAGGTAGGGAGTAGTGGTAAGGGAGTTCGAGTCAAGAAAGAGGAGGAGGAGGATGCGGCTCTAGCATCTGCGGGACAACAAGGGAAGAGGAAGAAGAAGGACATCTCCAAGGTCAAGTGCTTCAACTGTGGGGAGCTGGGACATTATGCATCTCAGTGCCCCAAGAAGAATGGCAAGGGAGAAGCTTCCGACTCAAAGGCGGCTCCAGGAAAGGCGAAGAAGGATGTCGAGACTGATGACGATTGTGCCATGAGTGTTCATGCACCTCTAGAGAAGAGGTGGGGAGAGATAATGTTGTAGTCGAGAGGACTACATGCTAGGGTAGGATCCTTGAGGTGCCCAAACTCTTGGATCACATCCGACTATGGGAGCCCTTAAAGATAGTAGCACGATGATAGGTGTCGGGTGGAGCAAGGTGTGATGGAGCGACAAGGCAGTGCTAGAGTGCAAAAGTTTGTAGCAACACATTAGAGGTTGTAGCAGTGTGAGAGGCACATAAGAGGTTGCAATAACGCAATGGCAACAAAGGGAGCACAAGATATCAGTAGAGGAGACTTCAACATCACGAGGCTTCCAGATTGACCAGGATGTCAGTGTTTGGGTGAAGTCAGTTGCCTACTTCTCGGTAACTGAGTTGCAGTGCGACAATTAGTAGTGGCAGTGCTGTGGGCAGCATGATGCAACAGGTTGAGTGGGAGCTGTGGTACAGATGTAGCAGTGGCAGTGGCAGTGTCATGGGCAATAGTATAGGAAGCAGCAGTGCAGGGGACGTGAGGCAACAGGCCAAGCATCAGCACAAGTACCGATGCGGAGGATCAGTGTGATGTTTCTATGGTGAAGCATTACCAGAGCACATTCGTCGCTAAGGGGGAGTATTGATTTTTGGTAGCATCGGATGTGCTCTAGCCATGAAAATTGGTGGATAGGCTAAGGCACATGAGATCTCCAAGACCCAGAAATTGTTTGGAGAAATTCCACGTGGATGAAGAGTTATTAAAATAATTAATATTTTTAATGAGTTCCTAAGTCTAAACTTAGGAAAACAAAAATATTAATGTGTATTAATAAGAAATGGGTGAGAAAGTTCTAAGTAACGAGGGTCAAACCAAATCTAATCTTAGTCGTTGATTAGGGACTTAATCTCGACCTTTGAATTGTCAACAGGAAAAGTATAAGAGGAGGCTTGAGGGTCATTTGGAAATACACCAAGACACTTGAGAGATCAGTCAGTTCGATTTTCTGGGGCAAGGTTTGCTGAGGAAATCGAACAAGTGATCAGTTGCAGTGAGGGGCAGTTCGGCAGGAGGTCAAAGAATACATATCAGAGAGGCAGTAGAGTGCTGGAAGAGGCAGTGCAGAGCTTAGGAGGGCTGACGCAGAGGCTAAGGAGGCCAGTGCAGAGGACGCAAAAGCTGCAGATGTAGATGAAGAGAGCCGTAGAGGCTGACGTAGACAACGCAGAGGCTGGCGCTAGGTTGAAGAGGTTGTGCTGAGGAGGTTCTGTGGGGCAGACTGAGAGCAGATTAGCCGAGAGAGGGTGATGCAGTTCTAGAGAGTGCTTGGAGCAACTTTTGCTGTCTAGCACAAGGAACAGTCAGAGTCACTGTGGGGTTGTTCATCCGGCTGCTGATTTGCCGGAATATCTGTCTCCGGATAGAGGTATTGCTGCCAAGGAAATTCTCTACATGGTGAGCCATTTGTGGCACCCTAGTTGCATTCAAAATCTACTTAATAATAAAACCCTCTATATGCTGCATTGGTTTTCCCGCATTGGGTTTTTCCGGGGACGATTGTCCAAAAATAACGGTGCCCCTTGTGTTGTCTCAGTTTATTTCAGTTGTTGATCTGTATATTTGTGAAGGCTGCATTTGTGTTTACTTTGATATTTATGCATTTAAATAACTTGTTAATGCAAAGAACAAGTAGGAGATAGTAAACCAGAAAATGCAGTAGGGGTTTCTGATGTGTTAGATTCAAGAATTTTCACATTTAGGGCCTAAGTCATGTCCCAAATCTTATACATTGTGGGTATGTGCTTACTTGAGAAACATGCCTTTGTTTTCTGTCCAGCAACAGTTTTAGTAAACTGAGTATGTGAAACTAATTAAGTGACATTTGAAAACATCAACACAAACGTTTTGATACAAAAATGGGGTGGATAGGTACACCGGAAGCATTTGTATCAATAATCTGACCTATTTGCTAAATAAATAGAGTATTGTCCCTTCATACTGAAAACATAAGCCTGTTGCCAACATGATTCTTAATTTTTTATAGTTGTTAGCTAGTTAAATCATGCCTAATTTCTTATCTAGATATGGCATTGATGTTTTAAGTATGTGGTAAGTTATCATTTAACTCATATTGTAACTTCAATGAAATACACTTCTATACACTGCTTTTGAAGTTGCTTTAGTTTACAAGCTGAAATTAAAAACATTAATATGGCACATCTATTTCAATCAGTAGTGAGAGCTGTTAGTCTATTTGAAATTGCTCTGACCTAATTACAGCCATCTGTTTCATTCTCAGCCAGTTTTTTTGGTCTCTGCTAATTAGTGGTGTATCATTAACGTTGCATACATAAGCTCAAGGTGCTTAAGATAATAAATTTCATCTTGTATAATTCAAAACGAGAATTGTGAAGAGGAATTTGTTTAGATATTTATGGAGCTGGGGATATCCTTTATGAACTACTTTGGGCTTATATTGTAATAATATGCTTTTTTTCTGCAGAGTATTCCGCTGGCAAATACTTTGATGCTGCTAGAGAAGCCACGAAAGATGTTCTTCATAGAGGGCATGTACCAATAGTTGTTGGTGGCAGTGGGTTGTACTTACGATGGTATGTGGCTGAATTCAGGCTATTTTGCTTTTTATTTCACCCCTTGCCTCTGAAAAATGACGGTTAAAGTGAACTTTTTATATTTTCCTATCGTCCACTTGAAATTAATAAATTATGTAATCATCTTGGTGCTTAGCATTAGTTACCAGGTTAGGTGTCTAGAACTTGGTATTTGAATTTTGCAGCATCAGGTTGAAAGATTGCAAAGATAGATTGAGTATTTGGTCAAGTGTAAGAACGTAAATCAGCTATAATTCATAATGCATAATCTTCCTTTACAAAGTGAGAACTGTTTTGGAGATCAGATGTGCTATTTAGTGTAATATCAATAATGTCAGTAGTTGCCTCATTGGTTATAACAACTGTCTCAAATACAGAATGGCTGATCCTCATAGCAACCTTCAATCAAAAAATTAAACTATGGAAGGAAAGGAGTGAAAGTGTATCAGAAGATGTAGATGCTGTGCAGAATACAAGACTAGAGGGAAAGCATAATGAATTGGATGCATGCCCAAGCGTAAAGTTCCTAATTATACATTCTGACTTGAAATATAAGAGAATTGGATACTCTCCGGTTGCTGAAAAACCATAACGTTTCAATGTTGGCAGAAGAGAAAACTGTGATATAATTTAGTATACCCAAGTATATTACACATGTCAACAACAAAATAATGAAAAATATTGTCATATAACATAATATTTAATATATAATAAAACAATATATTAATTAAATCAATAAGTCAGCGTGTTAGCCAAAAGTCATATCCATTCATAGTTGTGACCATTCAATGAGCATATATAATACCTCGGGTAATTGTAAAATCATCACATTATCAAATATCCATTATTTTATTACAATACATCTGTGTACTTTCTCGTGTGCAAGTGTATGCTGTTTACAGGTCTGCAAAAATTTTGTATTTTTAGATCATTGCTCTTTCCAAAGTAGTCCATTGTGTAGGAGGAAGAAAATTGATACTCTATCCCTTCAGGGCACCAAGACATTCATCATCTGGCACAAAGTAATTGCTGCTAAAGAAATCACAAATGAAGAAAGGTATACTTAAAAGATTGCAGCCAGAGGCTCAGAGGACACAGGCTATAGAGCCAAACTGACCCATAGTTGGCGGCCATGGGTTGAGCTGTGACAGACTGAAGGAAGCCCAATCTGTGCTGAAAAGCTCAAAGCCCAAATTCTTTTTGTTTTCTTGGCCCACTCAGGGCATATTCTTTTCGGCGTATAAATTCTAAATCTTTTGGGGGTAAATAATGTTAATCACTGAAGCATTACATTTTGAGTCAACATATCCAAATCGGGAAAGAAGTCAGCAAAGGGGGGAAAAATGCTTCCCATTGGTAAATTAACGGAGAATGTAGAGAACCTTAAGAAGGATATTGAACATATTATTACAAGGTTGCATAACCAATCAGTGATCACTAATTTAAATTTATGATAGCATGAAATGTTGAAGATGAGGAACGGGGAGACTGCTAGATTGGACCAAAGGAAGAATGCTCTTGAGAACAAACTTGATCATATAACATGCATTGACTAACCTACAAGCCCAACTACTTTCATCTTGAAACCCTCTAGGTTCCCCTCCCAATTTTGCCTTAACCCAAGGATTCCATGAAATACCCACTCCAAATATTGGGGCATTGCTGTGACATCATAATGAGAAAAAATCAAAATGACAAAATTCTATGCAAACCCTTTTTTTGTCAAATAAATTCTAATTTCCAAAGATAACTAGGAATACTTTAGAAAAACAACTTGCTTCTAATCCACAGTTTGGTTTTCAAGTCAACATTTCGAGTCCAGAACAAGACCCAGCATCAGGACAAAATGTCAACGTTTTAGGACAAAATGTCGACTTGCTTCTAATCTACAGTTTGGTTTTCAGGTCAACATTTCAAGTCCAGAACAGGACCCATCATCAGGGCAAAATGACAAAATTCTATGTGAACCCTTTTTTTGTCGAATAAATTCTAATTTCTAAAAATAATTAGGAATACTTTAGAAAAACAACTTGCTTCTAATCCACAGTTTGGTTTTCAGGTCAACATTTCGAGTCCAGAACAGGACCCATCATCAAGACAAAATGTCAAGAAATTTTGTCCTGATGATGGGTCCTGTTCTGGACTCGAAACATTGACCTGAAAACCAAACTGTGGATCATATTCCGGATTTCTCTTTCTTCAAATTCTAACCATAGAAACCTACAAACAAGAACTTGCTTCTACTTATTCCAAAAATACTTGCTACATGTCCTCATAAGATGTGTCCACTATCTGCTCAATTATGAACCTGAACATATCCTCCAAACTGGAACTTGGGAACCACTCCACCACTGCAAACCTGAATGCTGACGCTGCACTCTATACTTGCTATAAATAAATCTACTAAATATAAACACTGCTAAAAATAGCAGTGTCTCAATTGTCAATGAAAGCTATCTCAACAGATTTATCTTTCAGCAAGGAATCCAAATATGTGCATGGATTCAACATGCAGGCCCTGAAACCCTCGTTGCTGAAAATAATCGTATAATAAAATACCTTGCATGTACCCTGTCGATGTTTGTAGCTTGGGCATATACTTATTCACAGGCCTACCTGTCTAGGTGTGCAGAAGTCACCCAAGATCTCCTTAGGACACTGGATCCAGTGTGAGCTGCACAAACCTACATGTCTAGACATGCACAAGTCACCCAAGATCTCCTTATGACACTTGATCAACTGTGAGCAAGTTGCTAATGTAACTTGTTAGTTTTTGTAGCATCGGATGTGTTCTAGCCACGAAATTTGGTGGAGAGGCTAGAATACATGAGGTCTCCAAGACCCATAAATCGTTTATGGAAATTTCACCTAGAAGTGACTTAATTAGATTTTTAACCAATTTTTTAATGTTTTCTAAGTCTAAACTTAGGAAAACTGCTTAATTAATTGGTATTAATTAAGTCAAGGCGAAAATCATCTAGAAACTCACATGGATCGATCCAGAGATGATCCTAGCCATCGATTATGTTTTAATCTTGGCGGTTGGTGCTCCAATAAAGGATTATAAGAGGAGGTTGATGTGGTGATTTTAGAATACACTTGAGCAGTTCAATTTCTTGGCAGATCGATTTCCAGAGTAGCAGCAGTTAGTTGCTGGAGAGATCCAGAGATTGAAGCAGTGAGTGAAGGGCAGAGACAATGATCCAGAGGAAGTTTTCTAGATCCGGAGAGGCAGCAACAAGGGGCCGAGTTATTCCTAGTGAGGCAATGCACAAGATTGTGCAATTGCTTAAGAGAAGCAATTCGATTTAGCTGGAGAGAAATTCGTTTTCAGTTCCAAAGGCTGGGCAGAGGGTCCAAAGTGCCAGAGAAGTGATTTCCTCAACAGAGATAGGAAGAACAACTTCATCAAATTGGACCAAGAGCCACGCAGTCCCTTGGAGAGTTGATGTCGGAAATTAGAAGCCATACACATTGCTGGGCATTCCTTGTCCAATTTGTAGGTGGAGAGAAGGGAATTATAGGAGAAGAGGGAGCGTTCCTTAGCAGAAAGTATTTCTCTTGTAGGGCATGTGTAGTATTGTCACAGTCTTGGGTGGAGCTGTATGTGGGGGAAACTTGAGTGGCGGATTTTGGAGTTGGGGTTGATTGGGGTCTGTTAGGAGGGGATTTAAGAGAAGTTTCCAACATTTGGGTGAGCTGCACACACAATATTCCCTTACAGGCTATCATTTCTGGCAGTAGAGGGGACCACTTTGGAGCATCAAAACTAGGGCAAACCTCTCTAGTTTTTTCTGGGTTTGTGGAGAGGTTTCCAAGATTAATTTGGAAGAATTTTCTGGGCAAGTTTGGAGGCACAAACAAGGGTTCCACTTAGCTAGCAGTGCAAAATTTCCAAGGCCAGGACAATACCTTTCAGGATGGGTCGATTTCCTTGTTTCCAGGCAACACTCTATCTCCTGGGATTGTCTAGCTTGCTTTGGCAAGCCCAGGTGCACTTGTTCTTGCATTGTACTCTTCCAAAGAATTAATAAAATGGCTGGTTTTGGAGCATTTATGGCGTAATCATTTGTGGATGTCTAATGGCTGTTTGAATTTTTTGTTTGCTCTTGTACTTTGCTTGAATTTGCTTAATATCATTGTAAAATTTCCTATTAGGAACATTACTGTGGTATCAGAGCATGTTCTTGGCTAGCTGTGGGCTTAAGAGCAGGTGATGACAGGGCTGTTTGGTGGAGCAATGTATTGACATAGAGGCAGAGGAAGAGGTAGAGGCAAGGGTCGAGGTAGAGAGGGAGCACTGGACCCATTTTTTGATACGGAGGTGGAAAACATTAGGGGTCACATGGACAATCAGGAGGACAACGAGCAACCAAGGAAAGTGGGCCAAAACCAGATTTTAGAGGAGTTGTTGAGAACCAACCAGTAGATGTTGAGGCAAGGGCAGCTCATGATGGACATGATGCAGTAGGTGATAGGCTTGCAGGTGAATGGGAGACCAGAGGGAGAGCACCAGGGTGATGGGGGTTCTAGAGCCAGAGGAGGCAGCCGTACCTATCAGCCCCCACACACCCCTTTGCATGGACAGGGAGGCCGTCCCACCATGCCTCATTTCGTGGACGAGCCAAAGCCCGAGAGGGAGCCAGACCCAGTTGCAGATTTAGTCCATTCAGTTGCATCAAGCATTGATGAGTACGAGGGGTTGGATGCTAGGATTAAGAGGGTGATGTCCTTTGGGGAATACATACACCTAAAGGAGAGATGTACCACTGGGGCCGGGACACATTATAGAGGGGGACAATCTAGCCAAGAGGTACAAAAGATAGCGGGGAAAGTTACACTCCCCAACTTTGATGGGTCGGCTAAGAGTTCAGCCAGGGCATGGGTTCAGAAGTTAGACACATACTTTCACCTGAATCCCATGCGTGAGACAGATGCTATCCAGTTTGCTACTCTACACTTGGAGGGTGATGCCCAAGAGTGGTGGTACCATGGGCTGATTACGTTGGGGCATATCCACATCACTTCTTACCATAGTTTTAAAAACCAGTGTTCCACGGGGTCACGACCCCCCAACTGGGGGTCTAGTTTCCTAGCTCCCTCATGCTCGAGGAACTCGGGGAGAACTAAGAGTCGTTTCCCCATGTCCCAAAAAGCAGGGTATGTGCGAAAACTTGTAAGGGGGTGTTTCCTCGATTTTTGGGGTCAAATCCTCCAAATGGGGTCGTTTCCTAGGCGAAAGGGGTTGTGTGGGGTTGTGAGGGGTCATTTCCCTAGACAAAAATCGCAAATTTTTTTAATGAAACAAAAAAATCCTAATTTTTATGAACCGGGAAGGGTTTAAACTTTATTTTCAATGTTCATTTCATATTGTTTCATCTTTTCATGATATCGCTCTTTTCAGTTGGATGCAGAGACTAGCGGGGCATTACCTTGAGCAATTATGCTCATTTATGATTTATCATTTGATATGTTCTTATGTTATTAACTTATTTGCTTTTCTGTTTCAGACTTCAGTTTATTTTGAATCTTGATATATGATATATTAGACTTGAGTCTTGACTTTATAAAAATTTGACTCTTGATGTATCAAACTTGACTTTTATTTCAATATTCAGTATTCATAGTTGGAACTTCAATATGGTTTAAACTTTAAAACTTTAAACATTTATTTTCATTGTACATTGTTAGTAGTTACATTGTACAGTTACAAACTTACATGTATGATGTATGATTATATGATATCATGCTTTTTGTTTTAAATTTGTTTCAGATTTAAGTTATATGATTCTTCAATTTATCATTTATCCTTCATGATGTAAGTGTTATATATTATATAATGATAAAGACAATGACATTATGAATATTAAAATTTTGTTGACACCTAATCCTCTGCGATTGGGTGAATTTAGAATGTGAACAGTCATCAAGAAGATGAACTGATCAGTCACATTCATGTATATAACAATAGCTACCTAATGAAATAGATGAATCAGTTTTTGCTGCTATTTGGAGAGTTACTGCCTGGCCTGACATGGTATCAGAGCCAGCTCCTATCTTTAGCCTTGTAACTCCCTTGTCTGACTGAGTGTCCTGTCTGTCTGCCATGACCTGCGCTCTGCTCCATACAAAGCCTGCTCCCTGCAATACGTTGCCCATATATCCGTTGGTGCCAGATTCTGACATTCTCTGTCAAGAATGCTACTGCTATGCTGCTACCATTTTCTAAACAAAACCTACGCTACATCACCTGCGTTCTAACCGTCGGCTTCACCATACCCTGCGCACCAGCATTCAAACCGTCGGCCTCATCATACCCTGCGCATCTGCGTGGTAAACGTTTTCAAGCAAGTCTTTCTTGCTGTCCGAAGAAACCCGCTACCAGAGGAAAAGCTCTGTCATTTTCCCTGAGGCCGAGGCCTTTGATTGCGTGTGCGATCCACTGTTCTTTGAGAGAATCGCAGATGGCAGTCCTGATAGACTGTATTTTCCTCGAACAGTCTCTGCTCTTCTCGGGTGTCCATGGAATAATGTTTATGGTCGCTTGCTAATTCTCCAACCGAGATTGCAGAGCTGCGAATTGCACTGACCATAAGGTTCCATTTCTCATACACTTCTTGAAGCCTCGTGGAATAAACAGCACGGAGTTCTGCTATTCTCTCCCGGACTGTATTTTCCTCGCTGGCTAGTCTCTAAACCTCGTGGGCTTTTACCCCTAGGAGCGCGAGTGCAGTAGATCGGAGTTTTTTGGACCCAAGCGTCGGCAGGTCCGCTTGCACTGTTGGCCTGTCCGCCAGCTAGTTTCATGGTGGCTCGGTTTCCGATTTTATCGAGCACGGCCAGCAATTCTTGTTCTGTTGAATAGGGCGACCATTCAAGAATGATCTTTTAAAGATTATTCCAGTGACCTTTATTGCTATCGTTCAGCATCCGTAGCAGAGTCAGCTTCCCGGACGTCGCTTTCGTGGTTCTGTAATTGAGAATAGGGACAATGGTGTTTTTCTGGTCGGTTTGCGCTGCAAATGTGTAGGAGAGAAGCTCGACGCTGGCGGTTGAGGATGAAGGGCAAACGGTGAAGACCACGACGTTTGTAGCTCCGCTTACATTGCTGGAGAGCCGACGTTTGTAGCTCCACTTCAAATCTCAGGATGGCAGATTGAATATGTTTGTTGGATGTTGGTTATGCAAATACTTTTGTTTTCCAATATATATATATATATATATATATATATATATTTTGAAATGAGGTCGTCTCCGATGGGTGATTGGTAGTGGTGGAAAAACATCTATTTCCCTACTAAAATTATAGCTTCGTGCGTTTATTCATATTGATGTGAACTCTGCCTGTATATATTTTCTCCTGGGTTATAAGATTCAATAATCGGTAATCTGTACCAAGGAAGCTACTATTATGTTTTATGCACAGTCTTGGTGTATTACATTAATTGCTGCCACACCAACACTGGTTTGCTGAGTCTCAGTAATGCCCTTTTGAGTACACTTTTATTGTATCAGCAAAAGTAATTTTTTTTTATAGAATGCATTCAATCATATCCATGGTAGGGATAGTTCTCACTGGCAAGGAGAACTATCCTGAATGGTCCCGGATGATAAAACACACCCTCATCTTCAATGAGTTGTGGAAAGGGGTGTGTGTCGGAGAAGAAGACAAAGACCCTGTGTAGCGTACATCAGACAAAGAGCTCGTCATTTGTGAAAACAAGAACAACAAAGCCTATGCATTAATCGCAACATCTGTAAATGAAGAAGTAAGTCGCCATATTTCATCATATTCAACTGCCTTTGAAGCTTTATAAAAGCTGAAAGAACTCTATGACTCACATTCTGCACTTGAAGTTGTTCAGCTCATGATTAAACTCTTCACTCTTGAACTGAAAAATAATGATCCTCTTGCCCTTGCATCTGAAGTAAAATTCATAATGCATGATATCAAATCCACTAAGGTTGAGCTGGATATCCCTCTTATTGCTTTTCTCAAGGCACTCTATCCTACTTACTCCAATTATCTTGAGTCTTTACAAGCAAATGGAAATCTTAAAGATATAACCTTTGACTCTCTTGTGAAAAAGTTTGCTGAAAGAGAGAAAGCCTTTGGAAAGAAGACAGTCCCTGAATCTTCTGAAGAGACTGTGTGCCTTGCTCATAAAGAAAAGCATCTTGCTCAAGACTCTACAAGAGGAAGAGGTGGACGAAGAGGAAGAGGAAGATATTTCAGAGGCAGGGGGGGCAGACATTCTCAAGGAGAAAAGGCAGATCTGCATTGCATTCGCTGCAAACGAAATGGATCACATGATGCTTCTACATGCAAGCTACCATGGGAAAAAATTGAGCAGAAAAGAAATCAGCAGAAAGGTAAAATTGATGATACAGACAAAGGTAAAGCACCTGAATCCGCTCACTATATTGAGGCACAATGTAACTTTGGAGTAAATGAAGATTTGTTTAATGCTTCACTTGCTTCTTCGAAAAATGATTGGTTGCTTGATTCAGGAGCAACCTGTCATATGACTCATAGGAAAGATTTTTTTGAAGATTTCACTGACAATGTTGATGGAGCAGTATACTTTGCAGATCAATCAAAAATCAAGCCATCAGGGCTTGGCAAAATCAGGCTTAAACTGCCTGGTCTTCCAGACTTTCTTCTGGATCATGTTCTATATCTCCCACAACTCAAAAGAAACTTGCTGTCCTTGGTCCACATCCGCCAGCAAGGTCACTCCATTCATATGTTTGATGGCAAGCTTGAGGTAAGAAAAGCATCTGACCACTCACTTGTCATGAGGGGAATAGAAGAAGAAAGACTTCTCAAACTGCAAGGAACCTCTGCTCATGCACAACATTTCTCATATATTTCTCATCATGAAGAAGGTACACTTCCATCAAGTTTATTATGGCATGCTAGATTTGGACATTTAAACTATGACAGTCTCCGCTTATTGAAGAAAAATGGTGTTGCTGGTTTGCCTACATTTCCTAGGAAACATAAGCAATGTGATGCTTGCATTCTAGGAAAGCATAGCAAACAGTCTTTTCATGATTCACATTCAAGAGCACATAGGAAGCTTGAACTCATTCATTCAGATTTATGTGGTCCAATGCCTGTTCCTTCTACAAATGGAAATAAATATATCATGACATTTATTGATGATTACACCAGAATGTGTTAGGTTTATTTATTGAAGAACAAATCTGATGCTTTTCAAACATTCAAGAATTTTCATAAGTGGATTGAAAATGATGCACAATCTCATATTGGGTCTATTCGCACTGATAATGGAAAAGAATATACATCAAATGAATTTGAAAACTATCTTCGCCAACATGGGATCAAACATCAAACAACTGTACCTTATAATCCCCAACAGAATGGTGTAGCAGAAAGAATGAATAGAACAATTTTGAATATGGTACGATCCATGCTTTTCTTCAAAAATGTAAAGATAATGTTTTGGGCTGATGCTGTTCTATGTGCTGCATATATAAAGAATAGATGTCCATCTAATGCTATAAGAAACAAGACTCCTTATGAATTGTGGTATGGACATGTTCCTTCGGTAAAACATCTCAGGATCTTTGGTTCCACCTGTTATGCTTTGATACCAAAGGTACATAGAAACAAACTTGGTGCTAGAAGTCGTAAGTGTATCTTCCTGGGGTATTCAAACACCTCCAAAGCATACCGTCTCTATGATGAAGTAAATAAAAAGTTTGTTGTATCAAGAGATGTCATTTTTCTTGAATCATCCAAATCTGACAATGTTGTTGAGCGGCAACTTGATCGCTTGGATAGATTCACAAAAACGAAATCATTTCAAGAGTTTGATAATCAGATTCCACATCTTGAAGGGGGGATTCCTATACTAGATCAACATGTGGAATCTTCTTCTGAAGAACAATCTCCCCTGCATGAAACTCCAACAACGGATGATCCTTTAAGTGATGTAATTGATAGAATTGGGAGACTCAATCTTGATTCAGTCCCAACTCAATCAACAGAGCAGCCTGGACCATCTTAGAAAGGTCCCCCAAAGTGGCTGACAAAGACACTTGAAAGTGTTCATCCTGATGAAATTGGAAAAACAGGAACCAGAAATACAAAGCGACAAGATGGAGGTGATGTAGATGACTCTAATTCACCTGTTGATATGGATGTTACTTATGATTGTGAATTGAACTTGTCTACAGATTTTGAACCAACTTCCTTCAAAGAAGCTGCTTCTCATGATGAATGGAAAGAAGCGATGAAAAAGGAGTATGATGCCCTCATAAAGAATGACACTTGGAAGCTGGTTGATCCTCCATTTGGAACCAAACCAATTGGCTGCAAGTGGGTCTACAAGAACAAATACAAAGCTGATGGCTCACTTGACAAGCACAAAGCTAGGCTTGTGGCAAAAGGCTTTGCACAGAAGGAAGGGGTCGATTATGAGGAAACTTTTGCCCCCACAGCAAAATGGGCCACCATTCGGACACTCTTTGCACTAGCTGCTTAGAACGGTTGGAAAGTTCATCAAATGGATGTAAAAACTGCATTCTTGAATGGAGATCTAAAAGAGAATGTTTTTATGTCCCAGCCTGAAGGATTTGCTGTGAAAGGACATGAACATAAAGTATGCAAACTTGTGAAGTCCTTGTATGGCCTCAAACAAGCACCACGAGCCTGGTATGAAAAACTAACTGAGCATCTTCTGAAACTCAACTTCAATCATTTTGATCTTGATGATGCAACTTTATTTGTCAAGAAAGTTGGCAAAACAGTTGTATATCTTGTGGTATATGTAGATGATCTTTTAATGACAGGGAACAATGAAAGCTATATTGCATCCATAAAGAAAGAATTAGGAAAAAGTTTTGAAATAACTGATTTGGGCTATGTTCATTACTATCTTGGCATTGAAGTAACCCAACATCCAAAATCCATATTTCTTTCTCAAAAGAAATACATTGGAGATTTGTTAAACAGATTTGGCATGACAGAGTGCAATCCTCTTTCTACTCCAATGGAACAAAACTTAAAGCTCACATCTATTGAAGGAAAGGAATTTGAGGATGCAACAAGGTATAGACAGCTTGTAGGAAGTCTCATCTACCTCACTGCTACCAGACCAGACATTTCATTTACTGTTGGAATCCTCTCCAGGTTCATGCAAAAGCCTTGTGAGGGACATTGGTCTGCTGCAAAAAGAGTCCAAGGTACTTGAAGGGAACTCAAGACCTTGGAATCAAGTATACATAGGTGGACGACTTCAGCTTGATTGGATACTCTGATTCAGACTTCGACGGAGACAAAGAAACTGGAGTATCTACTTCAGGATATGCTATGAGTCTTGGATCAGGAGCTGTCTCTTGGAGATCACGCAAACAACCAGTTCCAGCAGATTCCACAATAGAAGCAGAATATGTGGCAGCAGCTGAAGCAACGAAAGAAATTGTGTGGCTCAGGAAAATTCTTGAAGATTTGCAGGTAAAACAAGTACAATCAACTCCACTCATGATTGACAACACCTCTGCAATAAAGTTGGCCAAGAACCCAAAGTTCCATGATCGTACAAAGCACATCAATACTAAATATCATCTGATCCGACATCATGTTGAGGCCAAAACAATCCATCTCCATCATTGTTCCACAAATGAGCAAATTGCAGACATCTTCACCAAAGCGCTTGGAAGAGAAAAGCTTGAAAGATTCAGAACGATGCTTGGACTCACCAACATCCCTTCAGATTAAGGGGGGGAATGTTGACACCTAATCCTCTGCGATTGGGTGAATTTAGAATGTGAACAGTCATCAAGAAGATGAACTGATCAGTCACATTCATGTATATAACAATAGCTACCTAATGAAATAGATGAATCAGTTTTTGCTGCTATTTGGAGAGTTACTGCCTGGCCTGACAACTTTCAATGATATATCCTATATTTTTATATTTATAAGTTTTTAAGACCTCGATGTCCCCCCACGTTTCCTAAAAATTGCTGGGGAGCTTTTGCATAGGGCGCTCCTGCATATCCCCACTCCCTCGCCCCCACATCCTAGAAATTTGGTGGAACATTTTTAAAAACCATAACCGGTGACCGGACCAGTCCACCTAATAAACCAGTTTTCAAACTGGAACCGGCCAAACTGGGACTGGTCAGATCTCAATGAACCGGTTTTAAAAAAAATTACATTAAATAATTAATTTTTAATGAAAAAACTATTTTTAAGATTTAAAACTATGATTCGAAGCCAATAGAGACAAAATATGCAAAGTTTGCTCATTTGTATACCATGTAAAGGTGAATATATCAAAATGGCGCAGAGTGCAATACATATCATCGACAAAATACATAAGCAATGAGGCTCCAAATGGCCTATAAAGTCCAAAAACAATGCTACAAGCTGAGGCCATTGGCCTACTACAAGACTACAAGTCTAGACTCTACACATGATCAATCATCAAAGTCATCACCACTACTAGACACATGATCATCATCATTAGCAAGAGCTACATAAACATCATCTTGTTCAAAGTCTGAGGATGCCTCAGCCTTATCTGCAACGTTAGTAGCACTGCCACCAATAACAATAGAAGTGGACCTAATGGGAGCACGAGTTGGTTGAGCTGCCCGACTAGTGCCTTCCATTGGTTGTTTGCCTTTCCTTGATGCAACTACTGATCCTGGTTCTGATGGCACCACCGAATCTACTTAATCCCCCGCTAATGCCATGTCAATATCAAAATCAACATCAAACACAGGATCTTCAGTCTCCTCCACCCATTCTGATGTTGGATCAATATCGTCCAACACAATGGGATCTAGATCAGGGGTTTTGTTCATCATTTGGTTCCACCTTAGTCGAAGGTTGTATTGCACGAAGACAAGATCATTTAACTGTTTTTATTCCAAACTGTTTCTCTTCTTCGTGTGTATGCACTAAAAAACAGACCAATTGCACTCACAACTTGAAGCACTACAAGTTTGGCTGAGGACTCTAATTGCAAACTTTTGCAATTGAGGACATTAGCCGCCAAATGACTCCCACCAATGTGCTGCAAAGAAAAAGACATTAATTAGTAACTTAGTTCATTTCATTACTTATTTGCAAATTACAAGTATTTATAGATAATTTGAATTGTAAATTTGTAAACAATTTAACTTGGAAAGAAAAACAAATTGGAAATTGGAATTGCTTACTTGGTTGATCCACATCTCTTGCCATCTTTGCCAAGTTTTTGCCAAAGGTACCCACTGCCATGTATTTCCAACTAGTCCACATGGATAGGGACCATGCGCCCCAAGCAATCAATCAATCCAGCTTTGACCTCCCCATCCTGCAGATCTCCTAGCTGAGCCTTATAATGACACTTTGGGCTCAAAAAATACCCAGCTGCATGTATAGGACGATGGAGTTGATTGTTCCATTTGTTATCAATGATCTTCCATATATGGCCATATTTAGCTAACCTGTCCTTGTAAGCTGCCCGTATCCGCTCCTTTGCTTGATCCATAGCCTCATAAATGTAGCCCATGGCCAATTTTTTCCCATCCACCATCCTTAGCACCTTAACAAGGGCCTGATAATTTTCACAAGCTCTGCAGATCTTTTCCAAAAATAATTGTCAAACACTTTCTTTTTGGTGTCTTTGCCATCTTGTCTACGAGCCCACCGAGATTCAGTCCAATCATCAGAAGAAAACATTTTCTGCAGGTTTTTCTGTTGAGCATTGAGACATTGCAATGTGAGGAAGTGAGTTGCAAATCTTGTAATTGCAGGCCTAACAAGCTCTTTGCCCCCAGTGTTTTTCCTCATTAGGCTCAATACCTATGAGTGGTTGTAAATGTATTTTGTAATGCACTTGACATGCTCTACATTGTCTTTTACCCACTCCACTTTGCCTATGTCCTCAAGCATGAGGTCTATGCAATGTGCAACACATGGAGTCCAAAATATGGTCCTATATTTGGACTCAAACATCTTTCCAGCAAGAACACAGTTTGAGGCATTATCGACGATGACCTACACAACATTCTGCTCCCCCATCTCCTGAATAATGTAATCCAAAACCTCAAATAGAAGGGTTGCATCCTTCACCTTATTAGATGCATCAACTGATCTAAAAAAGATGGTTTCTTGAGGGCAAGAAACAAGGAAATTAATGGTAGTGCGGTTCTTTCCATCGGTCCATCCATTTGACATGATGGAACAACCTGTTTTGAGCCATGAATCTTTATACTCAGCCAAATACTCATCAATGGAAGAAATCTCTTTTTGCAAAAGAGCTCCCCTCAAGTCATGCATACTAGGGCCTTTGAAGCCCTTTCTTGCAACTATAACAGAGTCCCACATAGCTTGGTAATAAGGTGAGCAAGCAACATTAAATGGGATATCTGCATCATACCACCATCTAGCAATGTATTGATAAGAAGTTTCTTTGCATTGTTTTTTCCAATGTTGATCCAAAGTGGGTTGACGACTTGGTTGGGAGGAAGTGGGATTAGAAGAGGCAATGGTGGCAGAGGATGAGAAATAACTCTGGATGTTTGTTCTCTTTGTTCCTTTTGATTGTTGGACAAAAGAAGGAGGAACATAGTGAAAGGGGTCATTTGTGGAAGGGATAGAAGAGGAGTCTTGAATCTCATAATCATCATACCCACTCTCTTTCATGGCTTCTAACAATTCCCTCTTCCTTGTAATGTCATCTTGGATGGCTTTCTCCCTAGCCTTATTCTCCTCAAACTTTTCAAACTTGGAAAGTTATTTTGCCCTAATAGGACCTAACACTTCATTTGTTGCTTCACATGCCTTTACTTGGCCTCTTATCCCAACCAAGAGTTGTTTCAATCTGAGAATACCCCCACTTCCAATAGGTTTATGGCAAAATTTGCATATCATTTTTCCATCAATCAAATCACAATGAGCCCATGCACTGTCCTTGGCTTTTGGAGCCATGTTGGCTTGAAATAATTAAAATTTGCAAAGAAATCTGCCATTTAAAAAAAAATTGCAGCTAAGAAAAATGGAAAACCAAAGCTAAATTTAGGAAAAAAAATGCACATGTAGCCTACAAAATTTGATAGCATAGAACTAGAGATTTGATAGCATAGAACACATAAAAAAATTTAATACATGGACAATAGTGAAATGAGGAATTTTTCAAGTGAAAATCCTTACCTGGAAATGCAAACTAGCTTCCTTAGCCTCCTCTTGAAGATGCCAACTCCATTGACAGCTCCAAACTATCTCCAAAATAACTCCAACACCAAGCCTTTAAGATGACTACAACAAAAAATCAACACTCCATGCTCCTAATTAAACTCACAAAAACTGAAAATGTGATATGTGAGACAAATGAGAGGGGTAAGCTCCTTTTAAAGGCTTGGAGAGGGTGTTTTTGGAGGGAAACAACCCTTTTTTACCTCCAAAACACCCTAGAACCTTCCCAAAGTGCGCTGCATGGGTCCTCTGCGACCTTGGCAGCTAACCGGCCAGTTTAGGATGAAACCGACCAGTTTGACCATAAATCGGCCGGTTTTGTCCTAAACCGGTCGGTTTGACCATAAACTAGCTGGTTCTGTCCTAAACAGGTCGATTAGCACTGATTTTTGTGATTTCTGGGCAAAGAGGTGGGTCAAACCTAATTTTTCTGCCGGTTTGACCCGATTGGTTGATGAACCGGCCGTTTTTAAGACATTGCTTCTTACATAGAGTTCACCCACAGGCTGATTGAGAGATTTGAGAGGAAGGACCTGGAGCTACACTTCAGGGAGTTGTGCATTTGAGGTAGACTGGCAGCGTAGAGGCCTCTATTTCAGAGTTTCAGAGGTTGGTCGTGATGGTGATTGACATTTCGGAGGCTCAGTTGATCATGCTGTTTGTGGAGGGGCTTGTTGAGCCATTACATGGTCGGGTGAGGGCCTACAAGCTCACATCATTGATGGACATTATCTCTAGGACCCAGGATATGGTTTACGCAGTCCCTAAGACTTGGGCTTTAGTGTTCACTAGACCTACTGCTCTGTAGGGGAACCGAGATACTAGACCACCTCAGAGGGATGGAGGACGTGGTTAGTTGGACGAGGAGACCAGGAGGGACCTCAGGAGGAGGAAGCTATGCTTCATGTGCCAGGAGCCTTGGGCATCGAGGCACAAATGCAGCAAGAGCAAGGTCCACTACATTGAGGTGTATTCAGATAGTGAGCTTGGTGAGAAGAGTGAGCTAGGCGCAGATTAGGGGGATGAGGGGGCACCGTTGTTAGGGGGAGCACCACCACCACCACATAGAGGAGGGCCATTTGCTCCATCAGGGGGAGTCCTGAAATACTTGACACTTGAGATCAGAGGGAGTGTAGTACTCCATCACTGATCATTTCTTTGTAGTTGATGTTCTAGACACCAACGTGGTGATGGGTGTCCAGTGGCTATACTCATTGGGGAGGGTCACCACTGATTGGCAAAAGCTAGAGATGGAGTTTATAGGCCCAGATGGGAAGCTAGTAGTGTTGAGAGGGATGCACTCTTACCCACCCCACATTGTTTCCGCTCATCATATGGAGGCAAATTTACGACATGGGGACATAGAGTGGGTAGTGGAGCTTAGAATTTCAGAGATAGGGGCTTCGACACGACCTGTGCATCTAAACATACTAGCCTTGTTGGAGAGATACCAGGGGGTATTTGGGGAGATTCCTCCAGGCAGGGTGTGGAGGGGCATTCACACAGAGACGTTTGAGGGGTTCTCGATGCTGGTGCCAAGAGACCGAATGATGCAGTGCATGAAGTATGTTCCTAGCTTGACTCTGACGATGGGGAAGTACTCTGTCATTGATCATTTCTTTGTAGTTGATGTTCCAGACACCAACGTGGTGATGGGTGTCCAATGGCTATACTCATTGGGGAGGGTCACCACTGATTGGCATAAGCTAGAGATGGAGTTTATAGGCCCAGATGGGAAGCTAGTAGTGCTGAGAGGGATGCACTCTTACCCACCCCAGACAGTTTTCGCTCATCGGATGGAGGCAGATTTACGACATGGGGACATAGAGTGGGCATTGGTGCTTAGGATTTTAGAGACAGAGGCTCCAACACAACCTGTGCATCCAGACATACTAGCCTTATCGGAGAGATACCAGGGGGTCTTTGGGGAGATTCCTCCAGGCAGGCTACCAGACAGAGGGGTCAAGCACACTATTGAGCTGGAGGAGGGGGTGCATGCAGTCATCACTACCCCTATAGGCGCCCTAAATCCTATCGGGACTAGATCGAGAGGGCGATATAGGACTTACTGAGATTGGGACACATCAGGCCTAGTTCGAGTCCCTTTGCTTTTTCTTTGGTGATGGCGAAGAAGAAGGATGGGACTCTCTGTATGTGCATTGATTATAGAGCTCTCAATAAGAAGACATTGAAGAATAGGTACCCCATCCCGCGCATTGATGAGCTTAGGGGAGTGAGATACTTATCCAAGATAGATCTGCGTTCGGGGTATCACCAGTTCCGGGTGAGGTAGCAGGACATCCCTAAGATTGCCTTTCGCTGCTACTATGGACACTTTGAGTTCTTGGTGATGCCCTTCGAACTCACCAATGTTCCAGGCACAGTTTAGTCCTGTATGAACCACTTTTTTCATGGACAGTTGCGACGCTTTGTCCTTGTTTTCTTTGACAACATTCTTATCTATAGCCGGACTTGGGAGGAGCACCTCCAACACTTGGAGGAAGTACTTTGCATATTTGAGGAGCAACAGTTGTATGTGAAGATGTCCAAATGTGAGTTTGGACTGATGGAGATGTTGTACCTTGGGCATGTGATAGGGGAGGATGGAGTGAAGGTACACCAAGAGAAGATTAGGGCCATCTTGGATTGGCCAACACCTAAAAATGTGATTGAGTTGAGGGGATTTCTGGGCATTTGCACGTACTCATGAGGTTTGTGAGAGGAGTCTCACAGCTGACAGTATCCCTCACGGATTTGACTAAGAAGGGGGCTTTTGAGTGGATGCAGGTGGTGCATGAGGCCTTTGAGTGCCTCAAGAAAGTCATGAGCAACTGTCTTGTTTTGGCTTCGCTGGATTTCACACTATTGTTTGTGCTAGAGTGTGATGCCTCTGGTGAGGGAGTTGGGGCTGTGTTGACGCAGGGGGGCCATCCTACCACATTTGAGAGTAGGAAACTACTACCCCATGAGCGATTGTACTCTATTTATGACAAAGAGATGCTGGCTGTGATGTAAGCACTGGCCAAGTTCAGGCCGTATTTGGTGGGCAACCGGTTCAAGGTGAAGACTGACCACAACAACCTTCGATTTTTCCTAGAGCAACAGACATTGCAGTAGAGGCAACAGAAGTGGGTGAGTAAAGTCTAGGTCTACGATTTTGAGATTGAGTACGTCAAGGGTAAGCAAAACACTAGTTGTACATGCACTCACTCGGAGGCCTGCAAAACTATCTTTGATGGATGTCACTCATGATTGGAAGGCTCAACTTTTGGTTGAGTATTGCAAGGATAGGCAGGCTTGTGAGATACTTGATGGCACACATGGGGATGATAGTTTCAGGGTGATGGACGATGTGATGTATTATAAGGACCGGATATACTTGGTGCTCGGATCTCATCTCAAGGAGAAGATTATGCAGGCAGCCATGACTCCCCTCTAGCAGGATTCCTGGGGTTCCTCAAGACATACCGTGCCATTAGGGAGCATTTCTCATGGAGGGGACTCAAGGGGGATGTATTGAGATACATACAGGAGTGTGTGGTCTGTTAGATGAACAAGGTGGAGTTATCACACCCAGCAGGATTACTTCAGCCGCTCCCCATTCCGGAGAGGAAGTGGGAGAGCATGTCCATGGACTTCATCACAGGACTTCTGACTGTGCAGAGGTGGGAGTGTATCTACGTAGTGGTTGACCAATTGACCAAGTTTGCTCATTTCTTTGCCATTCCATCGAGATCTTTAGCTTTTCAAGTGGCCGAGTTGTTCTTTAGGGAGGTATTCTGGCTACATGGTCTCCCCAAGACCATAGTCAGTGACAGGGACAACAAATTCATGGGGGCTTTCTGGCAGGAGTTGTTTTGGTTGGTGGGGACAAAGCTTACATGCAGCGCCAACTATCACCCATAGATCGATGGGCAGACCGAGATCATGAACAAGTGGCTAGAAGGGTACCTGCATAACTATGTGACTTGGCAGCAGAGAGCATGGGTGAGGTGGCTTCACCTGGGAGAGTTCTGCTACAACACCACCCATCACATGTCGATCGGTATGTCCCCTTTTCGTGCACTCTATGGATATGATGCACTTTCTTTTTTTGACATGATCTTTGGAGATAGTAGGGCCCGAGGGGCAAAGGATTGGGTTCAAGAGAGCCAAGAGATCTTACGGGATCTCAAGGACAACTTGCAGGTAGCCTAGAACCATCAAAAGGCGTATGCTGACAGGCATAGGGTGGAGAGGCAGTTTAAGGTGGGGGACATGGTCTACCTATGCTTACAGCGTTACCCACTGATCCGAAATGGATATTAAATTAAGGAGAAAAGGTATTGCAGACTCATGTGTAGGAATGCCTATATTATTTAGTGCAACGGATTGAAAAGATTGCGAATAACATAGACAATGAACAGTTATAAAACATAATACACACACATCAACACAGTCAAAATAATGAAGGAGTTCACCAGACCCCCTGGCTACGTCTCCTGGTCCAGCTTTCAGTGTCGACCTTTATATTATGTCTTCAAGAACAGAGTTTATAGGTGTGAGCTCAATCAGAGCCATAACACAACAACAATGATATTACACAGGGATTTCACTCGAAAACCTCGAGTCTAAAGAGTGCATAGACTCTGTTAGCGCTTGAATTTGGCCTCAGGCTGAAAAAGACAAAATCCAAGGCAACATCAAACCACTTAGCCTCGTAGCTAGCCCTACGGGGCAGGAGAGGGCTCTCTCCGGGTCTATCTCGGCAAAAGGTCTTCAAAGGGCGGAGATGACCAATAAAGAACACTGATTTTAGGCTAGTAAACTGATTGAGAAGGTTTGATTTCAGATTTTTAGGGTTTTGGTGGAAAATAGGAGGAAAGCAATTTTGGGTGCGGGGATGGGACACAGCTTTTGCAGAGGTCTTTTTGGGGCAAGGTAGGAGACTGTCTTGATGCCTTTGATTTAAGTGAATGGATAGGAATGACTGGTGAGGAGCTAAAGAGAGCAAGAAACTTTCGAGAGTTCTCTTTAGACAGAGGAAAACATAGATATTAAGCAAACTTAAAGGCAGAGCATATAAATTATGAATTCTACCTTAACACTTCATTTACTTAATGTGCAGAAAAGAAAAGTGGGAAAATGATACACATAACACACTTACAAGTACATGAGAGAAGCACACCATCAACACAAATAACCACAGGAATCCCAAAAAGTGCTGCAAAACCCTGGTCTTTCCTTTGCCAAAATTGCAGAGATACAAAGTGTAATACAATAGAAGCTTATCCCTCAAGAGTCCAACCATGAAAATGACTAAGAAAGTACATAATATAGGCAAGCTAACACACTTCCTTGCCTCTAGGGGTCGAGCTCATCATCCTAGGAGCTGTTTCAACCAATTCTAAACTGAGCACTACAATCTAGGCAGTCAAAACAACTTGCCTCTATAAGCTAGGAAACCAATTCATTCATTAAATTTTTGACTTTTTATGAATGAATCTTCTAGAAGAGATAAATAAGTGCCATGACATCATAAAATTACATCAATTACATCAAGGAGGATGAAAAATCACTCCAAAAAGTCAAAACTAGTCAAATCTGCGTTTTGCTGAGCTGTAGGTGAAAATCTGGCAAACTTCCCTGATGCGTAGCGCCCCAATCCTGAACGCGTAGCGCGCCTTTGAGCCAACTTTTGAGGCACTTCCCGGCATCCAAATGAGGCAAAAGTAGGCTTGTTGGAAAGGTCTGGATGTCTACTTTCCAACCCAAGTGGAATTTCTCAATTTGGTGTCCATTTGCCCCTCCAAAATTGCAATCTCCCAAGACTGCTCCCTGTGTGTCCAAAAAGTGGCAGAAAGTCATTTTTTGCATGTTTTTTGACCTTCTGAGGGCTCAAAACCTGATGAAATGTCTTGGTAATTGCTGAGCAAGTGTAATTTGTCATGACAAATCCAAAAATGCTGAGTTTTTGAGGAATGGACTTGCCCATCTTCAGGGTAGTGCGCGGCGCGCTATGCGTTGAGAGCAAAAACCTGTGTGTGGCACAAAAAAGTCAAAATTGACCAAAATTGCTCAAAATTTCCTGAAATTTGACCTGGAAGTGCATCATTGAGCACCATGCTCCTCCAAGGAAGCCTCAGCCAAAATATCAAGGGGATCAGGCATTTTCCTCCGTTTTAGTGCCTTGGCCAACCGTCCTTTGAGCACCTTCATTCTTGCTTTACACACATGCATTCGAGCCCAATAGTGATTCTTCATGTGTCAGAGCATGTCCTTATCCCTGTTTGCCTTCGCTATCAACCTCTCTAGATGTGTGTTCACCTGAATGAGCATAGAGTTTTGCTCCTTAAGTGTCAAATCACCGGGTCTCTTGCGAGCCAAGTTCCGGTCTTCTCGGATCCTCCGTAACTCATCAAGAGAGTGATCATCCTCTAATTGCTTGTTGCGCTGCTCTAAATAAGTAATTGTCCAATTTGCCATCTCCAATTTTTGCTGCAACAAGTCATTTTCAGCCCTTAACTGCTGGATGATCTCCTCTGACTCTAGGCTAGGAGAAATGATATCAAGATCAACAACATCTATGCCTGGAACACCTGATGGCCCCTCATCAATCTTGGGCTGCTTGCCTCTCTCTGGTACCTGTGCTGCTGTCGAAAGCGAGGCCCCTTCCACCTGATGTGGAGATAACACTCGCTGTGCTGATGAAGAAGGCGAGACCCTTTCCACCTGATGTGGAGATAATACTCGCCGTGCAGATGCAAATAAGACCCTGTGGCCTCTCCGATATGTAACATAAGGAGGAGTGCTGACATGTTCGGGCTCTGGAATATCAAACTGATGTGAAGGCCCTCCCTCATCATGGACAACCTCAGGAGGTGGCTGTGGCACTGTGAACAAGTCACGAGAAATGAAATCCTCCCATGGAATACCCTGCTGTGCCAACTGATGCATGACCACAATCTTGATCAGTGCATAATGATAAATGCTCTTGTGTTGCTGTGCTGGGCTCTTTCTTTGCACCAAGGGTACCATCCTCTCTATATTTCGGCACATGAAAAATGGAATGTTCATCATTCGTACCCGTGTGAAATGCATCAACAAACGGATATGGTACGAATACAAACGTGAAAATCTGCCCTCACAAGTGAAATAGCGAATGATGATCTTCATCATAGGTGCATACTCGTCTCTTAAGAATCTGAAGGGAAAAACACCAGTTAGGTACCTCATATATGCAGGTTTGATATATGGATCATAATGAAATTTGTCCAACGGCTGGCGCTTGCTCCATTCCTCTCTAATATTGGGTATCCCTATTGCTTGAGCAACAATCTCAGGTGACAATGTGAAGTCCACTCCTGCAAGATTCACATGCCCATTGTGCAAATGTAGGACAAACAAGCGGGCCAATTCCTTGTGGTGTTGAATTTGGGAGATTCTTTCACAATATTCATAGCATGATAGATATCGGAAACATGACACTGCAAGTGGACAAGCTTGTAGATAAGCCAAAGAGGTGGGTTCCTCCCTGACATGCTGACCACCCTTACCACCCCTGTGATGCCTCCTTGGCACCTCTACCTCTGGTGTTGATTCACGGTCATCACTTTGCTCATAATCTGTTTCGGTTTCTGACATGGTTTTGGAGGCAAGTGACTGAAAAATAATGCTGACTGTGCACCCAATGAACTGCTGTTTTGACTTGTTTAAATGTTGTTATCAAGGGGACAAACACACATGGGAAACGTTAGGGAAAAGGGACAATTGAGGGGATTAGGGAAAACAAATGTGAAAGGAAATTTTAGGAAAGGAACATGGAACATATACAATCATAATTTGTAGGATTGTAATGGGAAGTGGGGTTTAGGAAATTTACATAGGATTTTAGGAATTAGTAGGGTTTAGGGATTTTAATGATTTTTAGTAGGAAAATTGTATGATTTGCATGGAAAATGTCAAGGAAAATGGTGAGGAAAATATGGGGAAAGAGGAATGGGAAAATGGGTAACCTTGGGCAGCAAATTTCAATGAAACCCTAGCACATTTGCAATTTTAATATTTGATACAGCAAGGTAGGGTTTTACTCCATATTAGCATGGCATTTTTGCATTTTCATTGCTCATTCATCTTAGCCAAACCAAAAATCACCATGATTAGAGGCCTACCTGAAAAGATTTGGAGAGAAAAGCAGTTTTGGTGGCTTGCTGGCGATTTCCTGAGCAAGAAACCCAACGCGTAGCGCGCCCAGCCTGATGCGTAGCGCGCCTCCCAACGCGTAGCGCCTGAGTTAAATTGAACTGGAAACTGCGCGTTGATGCGTAGCGCGCCCCCCAACGCGTAGCGCGCCTCTTCTGATGCGTAGCGCGCTGCTGCAACTGCTCAATTCGCCCAATGAACTTTGAACCCGTCTTGACAAGTATTCTCTTGGAGTGTTGAGAGGCAAATGAATTACCAATGAGGGATGGCATGCTTTTATAAGCTTCCCTTTAATTTTTTACTTGCCCAAAACCCACTTTGTAATGTTTGAATGTTGACACTTTTTGCTTTAATTGGCTCTGACCTTTAATTTCATTTCTTTGAAAAATTGGTTGAAATGATGGTTTCCTTTGAAAATTTTTGCAGGGATAACTTCTGGGATGCTTTGGCAAAGGAGACCAAGGCTGCACTTCGACATTTGAAGAATTTGAAATTTTGATAATTTTTACAAAAATGAGATAATGACCTTGTTTTCAAAAACAGAGTTTTTGAGAACAAGGTAAAAATTTAGCTGTACAATGATGAGAAATATTAATGAAGGACATCCCTCTGGCCTGCTGGTCCTTGATGACCTCTCAAGACAAAATTAGACTCAACCCTAGACCTAAAACCTAAAAACTTAAAGCAAAATGAATGACCCTTTGAGGACTTTATTTATTTGAACAAACCTGAACCAGCAGTGCCAAACAAGAGGGGAATAACGACATAAACTCCTTCCACCGAGATTATGGCATGCCTAACGGAATGCAACATGATCACACTGATGAGACACCTAACTATGAAATGCAAAGAGCTTTGATCTCTGGTGGAGGGCTTCTAGACCGACTCTAACAGACTCTCCCTCTTAGTGCCTCTGATCAACTGTTCGTAGCTGTGTGTTTTCTTTGACTCTCTGTCTCCCCTCTGTCTCTGAACTCCGACTTGTTTCTGTTTTGTTATGGGATGGCTTTTTAAGCCTATCGGCCTTGTCTGTTCGCCTTCCCTCTTCGGGCTCTCTGTCTTCCTCTTCTGTCCGTTCACCTTCCTTTCGGCGTTGGACACATCTTGTTAAGACAAAACGCTTAAAGCACAAGAACTCTGTATTTTGATTTTATAACGGAAATACACCAAAACACAGAAAAACCCGACAAAATGCTGCATATCGGATTTCAAATTTTATAGTGCCGTATCTATAATCCTCTTGGGTCTGTGTTTTATCGCTGTCGCAAGCCCACCGTTGATCTGCCTTCAATCAGACGGTTCACATCCAACCTGATCATCCAACTAGCTCGTGCCTTCTTCACCGTCCGATCCGTGATCGCTAATCCAACGACTGACGGCCATTTTGGGTGGCCCACTTGCACGGAGATTACCTGCCCGAAAAAGCGGTTTTCTCTCTCCTGCGGCGTGCTACGTGTCGGCCAGTGTATGGAATCGGGCGGAGCCTCTCCAATACCACTTACCGCCTGAAGCCTGCTCGAAATACCGCTTACCACGGAACTCAAATCCTTCGTTGTTTTATTTCATAACTCCTTCGGGTCTGCCTGTGTGAAGTCCTCCCTTTAGGAATCTGCGATGTGATATCCACCGTTGATCTCTTTCGCCCATCCGACGGCTACGATGGAAGCGCTTGTCGCGAGTCTTTAAGTTATGGGTCCCGATTCTTCTCCCTTGGTTCATTGTGATATGATAAAGCGGCCATCGCATATCGCTTAAGCCTGCCATCATGTGTTAAGTCCTCCCTTTGGTTCCATGCGATGCAATATTGGTAGTTGATCTGGACCGTTGATCTGCGCGCTTGATCAACGGTTCACATTGTTTTGCTTGTATCACTATCGCATTTTTCTTAAGGCTAAGGCCCGTTAACACTGCTTGGCTTTCTCCGATGCGATATCAATGCTTTATTGTTGCGATTTAACCCCGATGCTGTTTTCTGTGGTTTTAACATATTTGAAAACTTTTAAAAGGGTTGTTTAAGATCCATTTTGGATCACGCCTTCCCACTGAAAAGCTTTTGGACCACCAAAAGTTGGTTTTAGGCATCAATCAAGTGAGGATATAGTTCCCTCACTTGTCCAATTTCTATCCATCGTGCCTTGCTTGGATTTGAACCTTTGAGTCCTACTCTCAAGTACTCAACATCCCCTTGACGCGTAGTTCTTACCTTCTTGTCCAGAATTGTGTCCTCCTATAACTCATTGAGATATTCAGGCAACAAATCCTCAATAGAAGGCAACGGACTTTGCTCTTAAGGATCCTCAATCATTGAAGGTTCATACAATCTCAAGTTTTCTGCATTAACGACTGAATAGCTCTGCATACAAACTGGCAAATCAAGGCGAAAAGCATTTTCACCAATTTTATCAAGTATCTTGAAAGGTCCATACCTTATTGGTTGTAGCTTCTTACCTTCACCATGCATTCTGTCTTTATTGATGTACATCCAGACTTGATCACCAACTTGGAAACTATGCTCAACTCGATGCTTATCATGTCTTGCCTTGTACTTGGCTTGACTTCTTTCCAGCTGTTCCTGTACTGCCTGGTGAATTTCCTGGATTTGTTCAATGAACTTGGTTGCTTTGTCCACATCACTGTGTCCATCAACTGCTATGTCTTTACCAAAGACAAAATCCAAGGGAGACTTTGGTATAAAACCAAAACAAGTCTCAAAAGGAGATATCTGAGTAGAAGAGTGCTTGGCACGGTTGTAAGCATGCTGCACATAACACAAATGCTCATCCCAAAGCTTGGGATGCTTGCTGCAATAGCCTCTGAGCAACTGGATCACTGTCCTGTTGACCACTTCTGTCTAACCATCTGTTTGTGGATGAAATGTTGTGCTCTTCTTCAACCTAGTGTCCATCAACTCCCATAGATTTGACCAAAACTTCCCAACAAATCGAGAATCTCGATCAGATACAATAGAAGTGGGTAACCCAAAATGAACCCATACATTTTGAAAGAACAACTTTGCTGTTTGTTCAACTGTAACCTGCTTGTTACATGGTATCAAAATACACATTTTATTGAACCTATCCACCACAACATACAAATAATCATGACCATTCCTAGATTTTGGCAATCCCCAACAAAATCCATGGAAACACTTTCCCAAGAATGAGAAGGAATTGGAAGTGGAGTGTACAAGCCTAATTTCCGATTATTGGGCTTGCTTGTAACACACATAGTACATCCTTTGATATATCTAGAAACTGTCTCATGCATTCTTGGCCAATAATAGAACCTTTGCAATTGTGCAACTGTTTTAGTTACACCAAAATGACCTGATATGAGAGAAGTATGTGCTTCCCGAATTATGTTAACTCTTTCAGTTTGTGGAATGCATAAATTTTCCAAATGATATAAGAGTTGGTTCTTTACATAATAATCCTATTCTTCTACTTGCTTGCCATGACTGAAAGTTCCATATACATCTTTAAAATCTACATCTTGAGCATATTGTTCAATGTAACTTTCATGAATTATTGAGTTATGCTTAAGTATAGTAGATGCATTTATGATTGGTCTTGACAACATATCTGCAACCTTACTGTGTATGCCCTTTTTATATCTGATGACAGGATGAAATTGCTGTAAAAAACCCATCCACCTATAATGTCTCGATTGTTGCAATTTAGCTTGAGTGCAAATATTGAAGTGGTTGATGATCTGTATGTATGATTGTTTCTTTACCCATTAGGTAATGTTTCCACTTTTTCACACTTTGTACTAATGCATACAATTCTTTATCATATGTGGGATAATTAACTACTGCAGAAGTAAATGTCTCAGAATGATAGCAGATGGGTTTTCCGTGTTGCATCAACACTGCTCCCATGGCATAGTCATTGGCATCTGTCTCAATCTCAAATGGATGTTGAAGATCTAGTAGTGCTAGTACTAGTGCTGTACTGATTTTCTCTTTTAAGGTGTCGAAGGCTTTTTGCTGTTTGCCTCCCTACTTAAACACCTGTTTCAATCCTTTTAAAGCATGTAATGGAGCTGCAATCAAAGAAAAGTTAGCAATAAACTTACTCCAGTATTGTGCTGCCCCTAGGAAACTCCTAACCTCTGTAGTAGATTTGGGTTTAAGCCAGTTCACAATGACTTCAACCTTAGAGGGATCTATCTTCAATTCACCACCCCCTATAATATGACCCAAATTATTTAAAGATGTTCTGCCAAATTCACATTTTGACAGTTACATATAGATTTTCTCTTTTTAAAACATCTAAAGTCTGCTTTACATGCTTTACATGGTCTTCCCATGTCTTACTAAAAACAAGAGTGTCATCTAAATAAACAATTACAAAATCATCAATAAATGGTCTGAGTACATCATTCATGACTCTCATAAATGTAGTAAGAGCATTAGTTAAGCCAAAAGGCATAACCAACCATTCATACAGTCCTTGTTTTGTCTTGAAAGCAGTCTTCCATGCATCTTGTTCTGCAACTCTGACCTGATGATAACCACTTCGCAAGTCTAACTTAGAAAAGTAAACTGCTTCTTTCAATTGATCTAATAAATCATCAATACGAGGAAGAGGATAACGATTCTTGATCGTTATTTTATTTAGTGCTCTATAATCAATGCACATTCTCCATGAACCATCTTTCTTTCTCACCAGCACGATTGGAGATCCACATGGTGATGTGCTTGGTCATATAAACCCTTTATCGAGCAACTCATGTACCTGCTTCTTTATCTCTGCATTCTCTAAAGCTGACAACCTGTACATTCCAATGTTAGGTAATGGAGCATCTTGCTGCAAATAAATATCATGTACTATTTCTTGCTTGGGTGGCAGACCTTTAGGTTCTTGAAATAGAACATCATATTCTGAAACAACTTTAACTAAATCAACTTTCTGTTTAGAATCACAACCTTCAAATGCATTGGATTTTTCAGGATCCTTTGCCTTTACAACCATTAGTAAAAACTGCTTACTTGAATTCACAATTCTTTTCATCTATCTTGAGTTTATGAGAGAATAGTTACCTTTGAGTTTATGAGCTCTTACAATATATTCTATTCCATCTTTAGTGAGTTGATACTTATTCTCAGCTCTATAGAAAATAGTTTTCCTATCATACAAGTATGGACTTCCCAAAACAATACCACATATATCCAATGGAACTATATCTAACTCAACCTCATCTACAAATGTTGATCCAATAACAAACCTAAGTTTACGTTGTCTCGTTACTTGTAGCTTTGTTTTATCACACACCCAACCTAATGGATATGGTTTCTCATGAGGTTTTGTTTGTAATCCCAACTTCTTTACAATTGTTTCAGAAATCAAATTTACTTGTGATCCACTATCAAACAAAGTATCAATCTTATTGTGCTTAGAAATTACTCTAATATGAAAAAGCTCATTTCTTTCCCTCTCATTATTTTCATTATCAACGGATTGTGCAGAATTACTTGTGGATACTTCAGAATCTTTACCTTTAATACCTGTAGCTATAACTATTGTTTCATCGCCTGAATCTGATCTCAAGTCCTGCTGAATAGCAGCAACATTCTTTTTCTCCTTACCACTGAACTTCTTAGGTTTCCGTTTTGGATGCAAAAACTAGCAGTGTGCCTCATCGTGTCCTTCTTTCTTGCAATGAGTGCATGAAGGTTTATCCTTCTTTACAGTGTTTGCTTTCCTCTCCTTCCATTTCAGTTTCTTCTTTTCCTTATTCTTGTTTACAAAAGATTTAGATGACTTCCCAACCTCTGGGTTTACATTCTTACCTCTAGCTTCTAGATGTGTGGCTTGAACTGATACATCATCTAAGCTAGTGGGATTAAACATGAGAATAGTATGCTTTAAATAGCTATGAAGACCACCTATATACTTCAATAAAGTCTTAGGTGAGTCTAATGATATACCTAGAGTTAAAGCTCTCTTTCTGAATTCCTGAGTATAACTTTGTACACTTTGACCTTTCAACTGATGAAGAGTTTGCCAACTCATCATTGCCTGCTGCATGTAAGCTAAAGGATAGAATTGCTTTTTGATGGCAGAAACAAATTCATTCCAGGAAGAAATGATTTTACCATGTTTTTGCAGATCAACTTGTGTCTTGCCTTCCCACCATACTAGTGCAATTCCTCCAAGTCGAAGGTTAGCCAGCTGAATCTTCTTCCTTTCTGAATCAACGTTCTGTACCCTGCAATATACATCAATTTTTCTTATCCAATTATCTAGATTTTCTGCATTGAGTTCTCCATCATAAATTGGCAAATCAAACTTCACATCTAATTTGATTAAGGAAGTTTTCTTCTTCTTCTTAGAAGAGCTAGTGTTATGCGAAGAAGATGATGAGGATGATGAAGGTGATGATGGAGGAGATGGTGGAGGAGGCATTTCCCCTTTCCCTTTGCCTTCTGGAGGGGCAACTAGAAAAGGTTCCTCTGCTCCTTTGTCTGGTTTAGGTGTTGAAGTGCTTTCACCTCGACCCTTCTTAAACTCTAGATACATCTCTTCCACCATGGCTCGGAGTGTCTTAAAACTTTCTATAAATTGAGATTCTGATCCCAATGGAGCTTCTTCTGCCATTCTCCTCTGAGAATAGACTCTTCCAATCTCTGGATTAGCCTCAACAAGTTCTCCTTCTCCTAGTCTGAGCTTTAATCTAGTTAGCATTCAAAATCTAGCACAAGCTTGTCTAACCTTAACAAAACCAAATGCTCTGATACCACTTGATCCGAAATGGATATTAAATTAAGGAGAAAAGGTATTACAAACTCATGTGCAGGAATGCCTATATTATTTAGTGCAACGGATCGAAAAGATTGCGAATAACATAGACAATGAATAGTTATAAAACATAATACACACACATCAACACAGTGAAAATAATAAAGGAGTTCACCAGACCCCCTGGCTACGTCTCTTGGTCTAGCTTTCAGTGTCAACCTTTATATTATGTCTTCAAGAATAGAGTTTACAGGTGTGAGCTCAATCAGAGCCATAACACAACAACAGTGATATTACACAGGGATTTCACTCGAAAACCTCGAGTCTAAAGAGTGCACAGACTCTCCCTCTTAGTGCCTCTGATCAACTGTTCGTAGCTGTGTGTTTTCTCTGACTCTCTGTCTCCCCTCTGTCTCTGAACTCCGACTTGTTTCTGTTCTGTTATGGGATGGCTTTTTAAGCCTATCAGCCCTGTCTGTTTGCCTTCCCTCTTTAGGCTCTCTATCTTCCTCTTCTGTCCGTTCACCTTCCTTTCGGCATTGGACACGTCTTGTTAAGACAAAATGCTTAAAGCACAAGAACTCCTTTGTATTTTGATTTTATAACGGAAATACACCAAAACACAGAAAAACCCGACAAAACGCTGCATATCGGATTTCAAATTTTATAGTGCCATATCTATAATCCTCTTGGGTCCGTGTTTTATCGTTGTTGCAAGCCCACCGTTGATCTGCCTTCAATCAGACGGTTCGCATCCAACCTGATCATCCAACTAGCTCATGCCTTCTTCACCGTCTGATCCGTGATCGCTAATCCAACGGCTGACGGCCATTTCGGGTGGCCCACTTGCACGGAGATTACCCGCCTGAAAAAGTGGTTTTCTCTCTCCTGCGGTGTGCTACATGTCGGCCGGTGTATGGAATTGGGCAGAGCCTCTCTAATACCACTTACTGCCTGAAGCCCACCCGAAATACCGCTTACCACAGAACTCAAATCCTTCGCTGTTTTATTTCATAACTCCTTCGGGTCCGCCTGTGTGAAGTCCTCCCTTTAGGAATCTGCGATGCGATATCCGCCATTGATCTCTTTCGCCCATCCGACAGCTACGATGGAAGCGCTCGTTGCGAGTCTTTAAGTTATGGGTCCCGATTCTTCTCCCTTGGTTCATTGCGATATGATAAAGCAGCCATCGCATATCGCTTAAGCCTGCCATCATGTGTTAAGTCCTCCCTTTGGTTCCATGCAATGCGATATTGGTAGTTGATCTAGACCGTTGATCTGCGCACTTGATCAACAGTTCACGTTGTTTCGCTTGTATCGCTATCGCATTTTTCTTAAGGCTAAGGCCCGTTAACACTGCTTGGCTTTCTCCGATGCGATATCAATGCTTTATTGCTGCGATTTAACCCCGATGTTGTTTTCTGTGGTTTTAACATATTTGAAGACTTTTAAAAGGGTTTTTTAAGATCAATTTTGGATCATCGACAATCTTTGTTGATGCAAAAGGGGGCAGAGAAACTCAAGCCACACTTTTATGGGCCTTACAGGGTAACCAGGAGAGTTAGGGAGGTAGCCTATGAGCTGGAGCTACCCTCAGAGAGTTGGATTCACAACGTATTTCATGTTTCGTGCCTGAAAAGGGCATTGGGACAACATGTTACAACAACTACTGAACTGCCTCCTTTGGATGATGAGGGTCACTTAATATTGACACTGGAGGGTCATCCAGGAGCATTTAGCCAAGTGGAAGGATTTGTCGATTGAGGACGCTGCTTGGGAGAGTGAGCACATTTTACAACATCCAACTTTGCAGTTCCTTGAGGACAAGTAACATTTGGGAGGGGAGGACTGTATTGTCCCTTCCTAAAATACTTTGCTAAGGAGAACTACAATTTTTTCCATTTTTGTCAATTTTGAGGGACTCAGGGAATTTTGAAAAAATACTTAGGACAAGGGTGTCGAATTATTTTCTTAGTGGAATGTGGGGGCCACTCCCTCATGAAATACGCACCCCTTGGAAGAGAAGTTCGAATGGTCTAGGAGGGAGTTCGATTTACTTGGTGAAGGGACCCACATGAAGTGAGAAAGCAACAATTATAAATAGGAGGAAGATAGCAACATTTGGGGCTTTTGATCATTTGACAATTCCATTGTTGCTCAAGCTGTTTAGCTGAGTTATGTTGAGCACTAGAGTTTCCCAAGGAGGAAATTCACCCTTTCTTCGGTGGACTTCGAGTGCCACCCTAGGAAGTCATCATCATTGTCTTCTGGAGGCTGGGAGAGGTGTAGCACAAGGGCCACAAATTTCCTTTGCTTAGCTTGGACGCAGAACTAAGAGCCACGCAGTCCCTTGGAGAGTTGGTGTCGGAAATTAGAAGCCATACACATTGTTGGGCATTCCTTGGCCAATTTGCAGGTGGAGAGAAGGGAATTACAGGAGAAGAGGGAGCCTTCCTTAGCAGAACGTATTTCTCTTGCAGGGCCTACGTAGTATTGTCACAGGCCTGCGCAGTCTTGGGTGGAGCTGTGTGTGGGGGAAACTTGAGCGGAGAATTTTGGAGCTGGGGTTGATTGGGGCATGTTAGGAGGGGATTTAAGAGAAGTTTCAAGCATTTGGGTGAGCTGCACACACAATATTCCCTTACATGTTGTCATTTTTGGCAGTGGAGGGGTGTGAAGTAAATAGGGGCCATTTTGGATCGTCAAAACTAGGGCAAACCCTTTTTGGGTTTTCTGGATTTGTGGAGAGGAGTTTGGGATTAAGTTGGCAGAATTTTCTGGGTAGTTTTGGAGGCACAAACATGGGTTCCACTCAGCCAGTAGTGCAGAATTTCCAGGGCTAGCACAGTTCCTTTCAGGAGGGGTCGATTTCAGGTGCACTTGTTCTTGCATTGTACTCTTCCAAAAAATTAATAAAATGGCTGGTTTTGGAGCATTTCTAGCATAATCATTTGAGGATCTCTGATGGCTGTTTGAATTTTTCGTTTGCTCTTGTACATGGCTTGAATTTGCTTAATATCACTGTAAAATTTCCTATTAGGAACATTACAAGAATGCATGAACAAGTCCTTTATTGCTCCAAAATGACATCTCCAAAGCCAAAGAATATATCCATTAGCAAAAATCCACCATAAATCACATCTCTACCAAGTCATAATTTAACTAGGTTGAATTCTCTAAGAGGGCCAAAAATAGTCACAAGTGATGATGATAAATGAAATGAGCCTATCCTCTATTTATATGAGGATTAGGACTCCTAATTATGCCTACAAAGCCCCTAAAAACAACTTTGATTGCTAAATGTACTTGGGTTACAAACCAACCCATTAACTAACAACAAATTATGCCTAATTTGCCCACACATGTGAGCCGTAACCCCTAAATTGCTAGCATCATCCATCATAAATGCTTCAAATGCCATGTCCAAGGTTGATGAGGTGTCAAAGAAGGTGTAGATGCCTGGGAGATCCAAGTTGTTATGAACAAAGTGAGATATGAGATTGTTACAAATGAGGGTCCCATATATATACTTAGGTGGGTACCCCTTCATCAACGGTCATGTCTTTTGAGACATACCTCTTCAGCATACTTATCACTGTTAACTATTTAATTATTACTTATTACATTCATAACATTGCCTTCCCCTTTAGAAAAGATTTGTCTTCAAAGCTTATTAATGAAAAGACTTGATATCTTTTTCTGTCTTGTAGCGTCTCTTCATCTTCTCAACTTATGGAAATATCATCTTTGATGATACAAGACGACATGAACTTTTGAGTGTGGCAAAAAAATATTTATCTGTGAAATGATCTAACCGTCCCAAATTAATCTTCTGCGGAATCTTGTGATTATTGGAAACTTGGGATGAATTGTTATCATAAGACTGGATTATGGTGACATCGACGTTCTTGGGAACATAAGTCACTTGTTTCTGGTTTGAGTGATAAGGATATGCAAACTGGTTGAGATGTTTACTTTTATGATTTGGGTGTCAATAAGGAGTTCTTGTGATCTAATTTCCCTTTAACTTGTTTGTGGCGATTTCTTGATTTACTTGAGGTATCTGATTTCCTTTAGGTACAAAAGTTGCTTGGTTAATTGCTAGATCTTTATTTGAAATTCCTATCGTTTGATCTGCAACATCTAAATATGCATTCACTTCAATTGGATTGGGATCTTCTTGAGTTGTGGTATTATCTGGATCAGTGTTTGTTCCCTTTTCTTCAACTTGAATTTGCACATTTGAAGATTTTGATGCTTCTTCTTGAATAAGTTGTTCTAACTTGTCTTTTAGCGACTTCTTATCATTCTTAAGCTTCTTTATTTGCGTAAGTAGGTTTTGATTATGATTCTTTAGATGTGAAAGTTCTTCATTTTCTGGATTGTTGACTTTATTCTTAGTGTCTTTCTCCTCATCTTTTAAACTTTTGATTTGTTCTAATAACCTTTGATTAAGGTTCTTTAAGCGTAAATTTTCCTCTTCTTGTTCTGATAAGTGCTTCTTGAGTTTTTTCTTTGTGACCTTAGCCTTCTTAACTTGTGTGAGTAATTTTTCGCTGTGATTTCTGAGGCACGAAATTTCTTTGTCCTTTTCTATTACTTGTTTTGCTGAAGTTTGGCCATTTTGTCTTCTAAATTTTTAATATGTGAATTGTCTTAATCTTCCAACTTCAACTTCTCGGTACACTGGATTACATTATCTTGTAGGAGTGGTGTTGGTTGTTCAACTTGCAAGTTGGATTCTATTTCTTTAGTCCTTTATTAAAATCTACATGTTGTTGCTCAGGTGTCAAGGTTTGTCAATCATTCAAATCACCCCATTATGCATACTAAATGCCCAAAATAAACAAGTATAAGCGCCCAATTGCAAAATGATCAAAGTACCTTTTGAACAACAGCCCACCTTCACCCAAGTGCTAAGGCCGGATGGTGAGAAGCACATGGCTGATGTAAATGGTGGAGGCACTTGGCATATCATCATCTAATGGTTTTTGTTAGGGGTTGTCTAGCTGGCCGGTTGGCTGTCAAATGTAGGAGAAAAATTTTCTCCTATGTGGTTATCCATTTTGGTGGTTAACAGATCTCAAGTGAGTCGAGATCTAATCTTGACTGTCAATCACTTTAAAAATTAAGGTTAAGGATTTGGCTTAATGTGAATTTATAAAAGCAAGGTTAAGGAGAGGAGAAAGACACATCATAAAATGACACTAACCTCTGGGAGAGGGATTTTCTCAAGTGAGGAGTGTGATACTCTAGTGTGTTGGGTCCAAGGAAGTGTAGAAGTGCAGCATCAGAGATCTAGATCAACCAAGAAGATCGAGGAGAGATCTAGGGCCTGATATATTGGATCAGATCCAGAGCATCTTGTATCTGTAATTCTCTCAGTTGGGCCATTATCCCAGGACGAGAGCCCAAGTAAGTTCATATATAATGAAGAACTTTTGATTGGGTAAAATTTATTTGTGTCACTTGAGATTGAGATTGGTTGTATAACTTTTCTTTTGCTAAAGTAAGAATCGAGTTGTGCATTTTTTCAATAGTTCTACAATTTGCTAGGTTAATAAACTATCAGGCGCCAGGTTCAAGAAAATTTAACACACTCGAATGAAGGTCATTGGGATTGTTGGCTTGCAAGGATCAACAATATGATTTTTGACATATGGGCCTCAAAACTTTGGCTCCAATAAAATAGGGAAATTGCTAAAAATAGCAAGTTCTTGGAATTTGACAAAATTGACAAAATGGATCATGTAACCAACTTTGATCACTATGCAATCCTGGATGTACTTGTAATTGAACTAGCATAATCGAATCATGCTGGAACTGGACCCTCTAGTTGTGGATGCAGCCTGGGCATTAATAGGTAGAAAATGATATTTTGTGAAACTTCTTTGGCCAATCTTGCCACAAAATCTAGCAGGCCTTGGAGAGGGGTACCCTACAAGGCTATTTCTAGACCAAGTGACAACAATGGGGTAGTGGCCCACTGTCACCACAACCAAAACCCCCTGCTCTTTACGGACTTTCAAGGATGGGAGGTGTCTCAGTGAGTGTATGGTTACCTAATAGGTATTCTAGGTTTGAGATATGAGGCATATGAAACCCTCAAATAAGCCCCTAAGTTGAAGCAACACCAAACTAAGGTTTACCTAGGGCAAACAACTAGGGCACATAAATTTATGGACGAAATGAAGTGAATGCTTACCAAAAGATATGATTTTGTGGCAACCACTATCCTCTTGGCATTTAGACTCTCCAACACCAAAAATTCCTCTCCTAGAAATTCGCACCAAGCCCTAACTTTGATGCTTGGCCTTAAATGAGCCAAATTGGGTCAAGAAAAAGGAAAAAGTTTATGGATTAAAAGTTGATTTGATCACCAACAAAATAGGCTAGTGGCTTGTTCCTTAGGAGTTAGGAGTCTATGAGTTGATTGGATAGCCAAAAGTTGTTAAGGAGGAAGGATAATTGATGCCCTAACATCAACAACCCTGCAATTTTCTATGCAATGAATCAAGGAGTCTTATGGGAGAGCTAATCAAAGTTCACCACTAGGATATCATTCACATGTTATTCATGAGTAATGTATGCAACAATGAAATCTAGATTCCATTAAACAATTTTTCAATAATTTAGGGCACAATAGAAAACCTAGATTTAAAACATTCCATACATTAGACATAAAGGAAAGGTTTATCCAATAAAATGCACACTTACAAGATTATGCATGAAAATCCGTCCATTGATCCAAGACAATAGCTCCAAAGACAAACAAGTTAGCACCACATTTCAAAATGCATTCATAGATCCAAAACTCCACAAGATAAGAAGGCCGAAAGACACAAGAGGCCAAAATTTTAAGTGTGTGTGATGATGATATACAAATGATTCATCTCCTTTATTTATATGAGGGGTACTAATGTTCTTTTTAGCCTAAAAGCCCTTAAAATAATAAAATATGCCACAATGACAAGTTAGGTCACAAGTTGACCTATTAGCTTAGACAAAAATCATAAAAGTTTGCCCACATGTGTGAGTTGTAGGGAAACAAGTGTTGACATCATCCATGCACGAGGCTCTCTAGAGCAAGCGTTGAGGGCTTAGGGTGCCAAGAGTGGTGTAGAAGCCCTCTAAAATCATCCTCTAAGGGTTGGCCCTCAAATCTCTGTCAATCTCCCTCTGTGGACCCCAAATTTCATTTTGGGGCAACAAAGGTGGTCTCATGGGTCTCTAAATGGCCATAGTGCATGTCTCTGCTCCAAATATGAGGGCTTCCAAGGTGGTACTAGCCCTCCCATGTCTCAAGGAGTGAGACCATCCTCATTTGGGCCCAGGATCAACTGTCATCCCTAGAAAATTGCTAAAGCCTGTTGGGGGCACGCTGGTCCAGGTGCATCACCCCAAAAGTCATCAAATGTAGGGCAAAGTGCCAAAAGGATGTGGCTACTGGAGGTCCCCAAGGCTGTATATGATGCTCTATTGTTGCTTGGAGTCCCATGGCTCTTAATGCGTCACCCGTGGGTGTCAATATGTTTCTCTGGAATCCTGGTACTAGTTAAGGTGGCCAGGTCCTGACTATGGAACCACCTAACAATCACATCACAAAGTATAGTGAAAGCAACAAACTTTTAGGTACAATAATCATTTTCACATTTAAGTGGACCAAGCTTAAAAGTAATGGGCTATGTGGACAATTCAAACAAGGATTCCCTTCCAAATTCGAGGCTTTTAACTTGCAATAGTGTTACCTCCCTAGGTAGGAGTGGCTAAAGGACAACCCTATTAGGTGATTCCTTCAATCAATAGGTGTTATGTGAATAATGATGGTAACAGAGAGGAGACGACTTATTAGCCAAGTGCCAAGGTCAAAGGGACCAACATGGCCTTGGTTTTTCCACCTTTCTTGTGCGCCTTTTACTTTTTCTTGATTTTTCTTTGTATTATTGCTCATAGCTCAAAGGGTTAGAGCTTGCTTTCTATGATGTATAACAATTGATTACTCCTTAATTATGAGGCAACTCATTTCCCATTAGGGTTGGGACATGTAAGGGTTCCTTTTATGATGCACAGGAGCAATATGGTGCTCACGAATCGGGTGATGGCCATAAAGGGGTAAGGTAGAGCTCATGCTAGGCTTTTGTCCATGTGCTAATGTGCATGTCTCAGCGATCTTTTGCATTTTGATATTCTTTCTTTTGTTTTGCTTGTGGCCAATATATGCTTTTTCCTTTTCTTTTCGCTGCATCAACCTCCTAGGGCCAAGTTCTGAGTCCTACCCAAGTATGAGGATGTATGGGTGCCAAATCCCAAAGAACCAATGGTTAGTTGAACCCAAAGAATGGAGATGGAAGATAGAGCTTGTAATGTCAGATGGAAAGTGGTAGGTATGGAATGGCGATAGATGGAACACACTATCTCAATCAGGTTTTCCCTTGTAGTGCCCCTCCTCTACCCATTGGGCCATTAGGGGAGGTCCCACTAGACTAGGACTGAAGATTAACCCCCCATTTAAGGTGGGGGAACAAGATCATGGTCAAAGCCCCTCTTTTTTCCAAGTCACCTCATAATCCATGCCAAAATCCCAAAGTACAAACAAGCATAAGCACCAGATTGCAAAATGAATAAAGTACCTTTTATTGGAAGCCCAACTTCGTTCATGTGCTCTTGTGAGGGTGGATGAGAAGTCATATGACTGATGCCAGTGGCAAAGATATGAATGGCACATTGTCTTCGGCTAGTAGTAGCTGCAGGGGTTGTCGGCTGGTCAACTGGAGAGATGATGGGAGAAATATTTTCTCCTATGTGGTCACACACTTTTGGTGGGTAATAGCTACAAAATAAAGGAACAATAGAAGAATAAACCTATGGATGGGAAGTACTTATAGTTGGCGTACTAGAGCTATCTCTAGATCAATTAGTTCAAACTATATTGTGGGTCTTAAGAAAAACATAAAAACTAAGATTGAGATGCATAACATAAAATCCATTTGAAAAACAAGACATAAGGCTAAACGTGCAAAGAGGAAGATTGCAAGTTAGTGTCGATTTTTCGTTGTGCTAAATGGGTGAAGTTTTGTGATCCAATATCCGACTTTCTCTTCACCAAATGAATGTAGTTGTAAATATATGCCTACAAACTCCTACATATGAAAATAATGAATCTAAGTGCTTTGGATGTAATAAAAAATGGGCACTTGGCCATAAGTGCAAACCCAAGGAGCAATACTATTGCAAATGAGACAACAATGATGACAATAATTCAAAAGTTTGTTATAGTTCCATGATTGATTTGGTTGATGAAGGAAAGTACATTATAGAGGTTAACATAGGTATAGGATGAAAATAATCTTCCCTTGAGCTCTCATAGTAGTTGTAACTATAGTTTCTGAACCAAGGATGTGCAAGCTCAGGGGTTTTGTAAAAAATTTCATTGTAACAATATTGAGTGATTCTGGAAGTACAAATAACTTTGTTGATGGCTATATGGAAAGAAAAGATTTTTCTACCAAACAAAAGACTAGTTAACATGGAATTTTCTCTAGGCATATTTAGTTTTAGGCTTGAACACACTTGCGAGTACATCTATTGATTCTAGAGTTTGAGGTTAGGACGAGATATATTTTTAGAGATTTTCATATTGAGATGCGGGACACCATGTGTAGTGCTTGTACATGGGATTATAGTTCAAACTTTAGTTCTAATTTAATCATCTATCCCAGGCATGCATGTTACATACAACACTTGGAGCATGCATGGGAAGGTGATTGTTTGAAAAAATTACCTTCTCATTTTGAGTTTGACTATTTTGGAAAAGTTTCTACTTTTAGTAATTTACTATTTTTAGCAACTGGTTATGATTTTGAATGTCATTTTGGGGAATATATCATTGAGGCTTTGTTAATAAACTTATCGCCTAGCGTACACTTGGACTTGAAAAACCTGGAAAATCAACAACTTGAGAAACTTGGAAAAAATCGAAATTATTGGGAGAAACCAGAGATATTTGCAACCGTGATTTTGATACCCATCCGATGGTTTTCGAAAAGGGTATCCTTTGATTTTGAAGTTACTATTTTTAGACAATTTCTATTCTTGGAACTAATCATGTTTTTGGATACCTTTCTTGGAGAAGAGAAAGGATGTTAATTTTGGTGACGATCATGGAAGTTTTAGTTTTAGAAATTGACATGCACAGTTAGGATTGTAGAAAGATGCAAAAGAAAACCTAGAAATCTCAGGTGACTTTTGAGGAAGTGTAATTTATGTGAAAATTAAGGCATTGCATTGGAAAATAGTTATAATAGAGAGCCCAACATTAGACCAATATAGTGTTTTTTCATCATTAGCCATCCCCCGTTCCTTAGAGCACATGATGCTTCATCCATGAAAAGGATACCCTTGTATTGTCTCAACCTTGATGAGCGATAAATTGCTTCATCATTAAGGGGTAATAAATGCTATATCTCTCAAATGCAAGCTTCGGCTCCTGAGCTATGCACCCATATAAAAGCATTATCATAAAGAAGTAAAAAGCGAATGAGGGGTGGAAAAGGTATTGTTAAACACACATGGGCAGCAAGAGAAAATAGGGAAGATAAAACATGCAGTACAATTTTTATTAACAACTGATATACATTTATAGTACATATTGTGACCGTTGGGTTTCACATCCCAAGGTCTCTTGGACTCCTTTTGTCCATTCGGCTTCCACACTAACCCATTGAGGATTAGGTGTCCAACATTCCCCCCCTTAATCCGAAGGGTTATGTATGAGTCCAAGAAGAGAGTTGTAATACAAAATGTGCAAATATGCATGGCAACACTAGGCTGAATGTGCTCTCTGAAATGTTGGTATAAAGGGCGGTGGTTTAAGGATGACCACCAACACTGGAACGCTTAGTGCAGTTCCCGGAAATCTTCCAAAACTGGCAAGAAGCTGAAGTCTTCTGCTAGAGGAAGTGCTCCTATTGTTTTGAAGAGGGAAACCTTCAACCAATAAAGGGAGGTCTCACCCCACATAAAAGGGAGAACTTCAACCTGAAAAGGGAAGTCTCAACTTGTGATGGTTTAAGGATGACCAACAACTCTGGAATGCTTAATGCAATTCCTGGAACTCTTCCAAAGCTGGCAAGAAGCTGGAGTCTTCTGCTAGAGGAAGTGTTCTCAATTGTGTTCTTGGAATTCTTCCAAAACTGGCAAGAAGCTGAAGTCTTCTGCTAGAGGAAGTGTCCCAGATTGCCAACTGAAGGCATGTTCATGGGCATCTTTGTTTCTGGCTACAACTCTGAAACTGGTGTGGCAGGTTGTGGCTCAGGCTCGCTTGATGTGGCTTTGAAGCTTGTAGATGACCATCATTTCCCCCCCTGTCAGATACAAGGTGAGATGATGGAGAAAACTCAACTGCAAGACTGTTCAATACTCTGGAACAAGTTCTGACATGTGTTTGGAATATCTTCTTGGCTTTTGATGCCCATTGCCAAGAAGCGATCCATCCAAGATGAATCTTTGTTCTTGCAGGACGTTTGTTTCTGAAGCATCTGTGTGAAGAATGACTGGTTTTATGACAATGCTTACATGGATGAAGATCAAAACAGTGATCTTTCAAATGGCCAACTCGGTCACAGTGTTGGCATTTCACGATCTGTTGTTGTTGTTGTTGTTGTGGAAGAGGGGCAGAATCTGGAACAGTTGGAGGTGAACTGTCATGAATGAATCCAGCACTCTCAAACTGAATGGGCTTTGAGTAGTCTGGAATATGAAAGGACAAGTCCTTGTCATATCCAAGACCAGTTCTGTGCTTGTTGTGGACAAGCTATTCCCAAGGTCCGATGATAGGCTTGGGAAGTGCAGACTGAGTTTCTGCATCTGCATATACAACTGCTGCTTTATTTGAATGAACTGTAACATTATTGACTTGCTTCTGATGGGTGTCTGTTTCAATCTTCTGAACAGAAACAAATTCAGAATGATCACTCCACTGTTGTAATTCTTCTTGCTGAAGCTGAGATTCTAACTGCAAAAATTCAATCTTTTCATGTGCATCTTGTAGACATATTTGAATATCTGTGAGAGTGATTTTTCCAATTTCAATTGTATCATGAACATTGGAGTGGATTAAAGTATTTAGCAATTCTAATAACTCAGTAATTCTAACCATTTTCTTAACTGCTCAAACTTATGAAATGAGGTTTTTTTTGTTTTGTTTTAACTTCTCAATGGTGCATATATTAAACACCAATTCATTAATAAACTGGCTTTGATATAAGTCTCTAGACTATCAAAATATGTAGCGATGAGGCGATGTCTTTATAAAAAACCAAACCCTCAAATCACACTGTTAAAACTAACACCGATGCAAACACAAACAATTCGATCACTGTCTTAGCTTCTCAAAATTGCCGCTCTTTAAATTCGTATCAAAAGAACTGAAAAAAATAGAATTATATATCCTGCTCAAAAGATGCCTTCAAGCTCGTCTTTGCAAATAAATTGTCAAAGAGGGCCTCCCTCGCCCTCAAGTCTTAATAAATCCTCTGATGATGGAAAAAAGGCTTTGCTCGTGGGCCCTCCAGCTCCCAAGCAGAGGAAAAATCCCGAAATTGTATTAGATGAAGGCACATACGTTGCAGCTTTTGAAAAAACTCATTGAAAGGGATTTTCTTACAGCGGGCTATGCACACACTTGCACCGAGCGATGTAGACCCTTTCCGGCATTCTGATACAGGCCTTGCATACAGACCAATCTGAACTGTTTCCACCTAACTCCTTCAACAAATTCTATAGCGTTTTACCTCGTAAAAATAGATGATGTCGTCCATCTGTTTATATCCATGCTATTGAACTTAACAATACTCAAAAATACTGTTTTCAAATAAAAAGCCAGAGTCTTCAACGCACAAAGGAAACCACACGGCCTTCAACAAGGAGCGCACAAGTTGTTTAACGCACAACTTGAACCATACGATATGCATTCATCTTCACCTTACATTTACAGCGCTGCTGTCCGAGGTAGGAGTCATCAAATATGCCGCAGCCGCATTAGCAGCAGAAGAAATCCGTTGCTATCATCAGCTGAGCCTGAGCCAAGGACTCGAACCGTCAGCTTCCAGGAAAACGTGCGCTTTTCAATCTAGTTACTTTTCAAATCAAGTGGGTACGTCCCAGAACAGCAAGCAGAGCACTGCTAGGTTCTCCCTCATTAGTTACGGTAATGCGGTAAATGAAAGAGTCGAGACAAAAAGAGCAAAACCGGAAGGAAAAGAGAGAGATCTTGGAGCTGTCAAGGGTGCTGTGAATGAGTCCTCGGCAGGTAAAACTGGTGGTGTAGGTAACCCTTCACTTAATCAAAATACGGGAGGTTCAGTTAGCAATACTTCTGCTCAGCAACCCATACAGAACACAGCCACATACCAGTCCATGGGCTGGCCAGGCTCGCAGTCTACAGGAGATTTAAGACGCAACACTGATATCAACATCCCTTTACCTGGTGGGTAACTGCTCGGAATCTTTTCTGTGGCTATTTTACTGACTATATTTTTCAGTGATCAGGTCAATGGAGAAGGGCCTTAAAGTCAGGTGGGATTGTTTCCAGTTCTTTTTTTTTTTGGATAGTTTCTGAAGGATCATTAGTTTGTGTATACTCTTGCAAACTAACCGATAAAATTTGTAGTCCTTAGAGAACAGTTGAAACAGCTATGCAAGCTGGAACTGCTTTTGATGTGAGATAAAAAGCTCTGAAACTACCGAGGACAGCGCTGACGAGGTTCCAGGGCCTGGAAAAGTCAGATAAATTGTTGTAAATACACTGGGCATATAAAAATAGCTCACGACGGTTTCCGAGCGCAAAGCTCAAATGGACAGAAACGTTGGTTTATAGGTCAGTACGCAGATCTTAGACCAATCACTCTGCAGGGCAAAATCGAGTATTAATTATCACGCATAGAAACGATGGGTCAGAGATGGCAACGCAGGTATTCACCTGCCGCTCTGAGCGTTTTCATGCCAGGCTGAGAATGGCAGCAAAATAATAAATGGCAGCACTGAAATGCATACAAATGCCACAAAACTAGTGGCTCACACAAGATTTGAGCAGGTCAGGAAGGTACCTGCTCTGATACCATGTTAAACACACATGGGCAGCAAGAGAAAATAGGGAAGATAAAACATGCAGTACAATTTTTATTAACTGATATACATTTATAGTACATATTGTGACCGTTGGGTTTCACATCCCAAGGTCTCTTGGACTCCTTTTGTCCATTCGGCTTCCACACTAACCCATTGAGGATAAGGTGTCCAACAGGTATGCCAAGGAAAGGGGTAACTCATGTCTCCTTGATTACTCCCTCCTTACATCTATACACTCAAGATGTTGGGCCACCATTAGCTGCTCACTTGGCTGTGACATCCTGCCTTGAAGTCATGCTCACTCTGTTGCCACCTTCACTTGCACCTGTAGATTGATGGGTTAACCTGGGACTTGCTAGTTTCCCTTGGGGATTGGAAACACCTAATAGGGTTATCCATCTAGCCATCCCTAACATAAGAGAGGGAACACTTATATGGGACTTGGTCTAGTTAGATATTTGAAGGTGATCTTTGTGTGAAGTATTGGTTGTGCCCCTAACATTAAGTATGGTCCACTATGATGCATCCATGGTTTTTGTTACCTAATGATTGTTGATTTACACTTGATCTTGAGGAGGTTTTGTCAGGTGGTTCACATCACAGCAATAAAGGCTTCTTGAGGTGATTGCCCCACCTCCTTAGTAGAGTAGCATAGGTTGTAGTATCGAGCGCAGGGAAAGAGATTGACTTTGATGATGCAACATTGCCCACCCAGGGCAGAGACTTGGGCTATGTGATGACTTCACGTGATGCTTGACACCTTGAGGGACCCCAAAATGTTGAAACACTGAGCCCACAGTGTTCAGTGTTGGAGATATTGATGATGTGGACAATGGACCTAGGATGCCCCCAAGCTAGCCTTGACACTATTTGATGGCCATCACTTGTTCCAGAGCCTAGATGATGATGGTCATTCTTGAGATGATACGGGAGGGTTTGTACAACAACTTAGAGCCCAGTGATTGAGCTATTTAGTGCCACGTCACCCCTTCTCCTCTGAGGATAGTGTAGGGTACCTTGGACATGATGTGTTGGCATGGAGTGACTTTGGATGGTTTGCACACGATCTTTGAGATCATCTTGGAGTATAGAGCACACATTAGCCCTTATATCTCCTTTTGATGGCTTATTATGCTCATTTGGAAGGTGATGTCATGATTTTGGAGCATTTATTCCCACATGTGTGGGATTTTATGGCATGCTTATTATTTTTTTTGAGCTATGAGGTTGACTTGTAACCTCTTTCTTGTGGAACACTTAAAGTAATCTTGTCAGTAGGCCTTCTTAGTTATTTTATTTGTATAATGAGTGGGAGAAGGCTCATATAAGTAGTGTTGATTTTTGGTAGCTTCGGATGTGCTCTAGCCTTGAAATTTGGAGGAGAGGCTAAGGCACATGAGATCTCCAAGGCCCATAAATCGTTTTAAGAAATTCCATTCGGATAAGGAGTTCTTAAAATAATTAATATTTTTAATGGGTTCCTAAGTTTAAACCTAGGAAAATAAAAATATTAATGGGTATTATTAAAGATAAGGATGAGAAGCTTCTAAGAGACGAGGATCAAGTCTATTTTAATCTTAGCCGTTGATTAGGGACTTAATCTTGGCCGTTGATTCATCAACAATAAAAGTATAAGAGAAGTCTTGAGGGTCATTTGGAGAAAAACTGACAGATACTCAATATCTCAAGGAAATTTGATTCTCAAGGAAGAGGAGATCGATTTCAGAGGGAGTTGCAGGGTGGAGGAAGAGGAGGGCTTCAACAACAGGCAGTGATCAAGGAAGAGGTGACGCAAGGTCAGTGGAAGACAACGCAGAAAGAGAGACAGTCCAAAGGAGAGACACAGGGTCTACGCAGGCTGATGTAGAGCCACGCAGAGCCACACTAGGTCGATCAGAGTGACGCAGGGGTGACGTAGAAGTGGGAGCAATGTCTCCAAAGTGTCAAATGGTCTCAGAGGGAAAGTCTTAGGTGTTTTCTTTCAGTGCCTTTGTAAAATCATTCTTTGTAAAAGCAATTGCTGCTGAAGATTAATAAAGCCCTCATCTGCTGCATCGGTTTTCCCGCATTGGGTTTTTCCGAGGACAATTGTCCAAAAATAACTGTGTCGATGTGATTGATTCTTGTGCATGTATTTTTTTCTCTGGGTAATTGTGTGATAACTGCAATAGAATTTATTTTAATATTTGTTGAAGGAGTTTTGTAAATAACTTTTTGAGAATAATAAGTAGGTGAAATAAATCAGCTGTTGCAGTAATAGAATTTTAGTTTAGAAATTTTCACATGGTATCAGAGCATAGATCCGACAACAGGAAAGGAAAATCGATTATGGGTCAAGAGCATGATGTAGAGGCATCTACTCAAGGGGACTCGCGCAAATTTCTAGAAGAAGGTGCAAGGGACGAATATTCGATGTTAGCTTTCAGATTGGAAGAAGAAGCCGTTTACCTTGCATGCTCTGCCTCCTCTGAGGTTCGGTATATTGATAGTGGAGCTTCCTAGCATATGACAGGAATCCGAGAAATTTTCAGATTATCAGGAAGAAAGAATGAATTTTTAGATCACCATGGGGAATAAGGAAAAGCGTACTCTCGTAGGAAGAGGTACCATAGTGTTTCAAACCGAAGCAAGAGAGCAACTTCGGGCAACCAATGTGCTGCATGTGCCGGGATTGGGGATGAACTTACTTTCCGTATCTCAACTTCAAAACAAGGGCTATGACGTTTTCTTTATTAAGGAGAAAGTATATGTCAAACACCCAAGTTGGAAAAAGAAGGCTCAGATTGGAATCATAAGTAACAGGTTGTACATGTTACAACTAGAATCAACAATGACACTGATAGGTAGTAATGGAGACAAAGAATTGAATGAGCTATGGCTTAGGAGGATGGGACACTTACACCATGGGGCTCTGAGAATTCTCAGGAAAACAGTATTAGGAGTTCCAGAACTAAGTACTGAACGAAATGATGTATGCAGAGGGTGCACTCTGGGCAAGTATGCCAAAGCTGCGTTTTCTAGAAGTAACAATAAGGTGAAGAGTGTGCTAGGATTGATACACTCAGACATCTGCGGACCGATGTCCACAAAAGCTCTTAGTGGTGCCAAATACTTCGTCACCTTCATCGATGACCATTCCAGGAAGACTTGGATCTACTTTTTGAAAACCAAGGATGAGGTTTTCGGTCGATTCAAAGAGTTCAAGGCTCTAGTGGAGAATCTGACAGGAAAGAAGATAAAAGTGTTGCGCTCAGACAATGGTGGAGAGTATGTTGACAAGGACTTCACCGATTTTTGCGCTAAGGAAGGCATCAGAAGAGAGTGGACAACTCCCTACAATCCGGAGCAGAATGGAGTAGCAGAAAGGAAAAACAGGACTATTGTGGAAGTAGCTAGGGCAATGTTGTATGATCAGGATATGCCTAAATTCCTGTTGGCAGAAGCATGCAACATGACAATTTATGTCCAGAACAAGATTCCTCACAGGGCATCGGGCAAAATCACTCCGAAGAAGGTCTTCACTGGGAAGACTGTTATGAAACCAGCTCACAAAAAGATAGAAAAGAGAGATCCACGCCTTAGAATTCAGCCTCTTCGAGGGGGCAACCTCCTTTACATTACATAAATGAACAATTCTTGGATGATACAAATGACAAAACCTCCTTTCTATATATAGGAGTCTAAGGAGTCACAATATAATCCAGCCGACCTAACAATAATAATATAAAGCCACAAAAATAACAATAGAGGGATTCTATGGGGCACAAAAATAACAATATGGGGGTAATAGGGGCACAACAATATAAATAAGGGTATAACTACAATAGTAATGGGGTAATCACTAGTATTATAGGGACCCAACATGCCCCTCTCCTTCAAAAAAGTGTTGTCCTCAACGCTTGAGTAGTTCTGGATACTTCTGCATAAAATTCTCATCCTCCCATGTGGAATCTTCAGCGGATAAGTTCTTCCACTTGATAAGATACTCTGAAATTGATCGATTTCGTAGCTGTCGAGTTCTTGTTTCTGTGACTGCTTCCGGTTCCAATATAATTTTTCCTTCCTCGTCAAGTTCTGGCAATATTGTTTGAACTGGGAGCTTGTCGCCTATAACCTTCTTTAAACATGAAACATGGAAAACTGGGTGCAATCGAGAAGCTGCAGGAAGCTCCAATTTGTATGCCATAGTACCAATCTTTTCCAACACCTTGTACGGACCATAATACTTTGGTGATAATTTATTATCCTTCTTAGCTTGCTTTAGGGACATTTGCTTATATGGTTGTAGCCGTAGGAATACCCAATCACCTACATCAAAACTTCTTTCACTGCGATGTTGATCTGCCTGTTGTTTCATTCTATTTTGTGCCAACACGAGGTTATCCTTTAAGAGTTGGAGGACTTGTTGTTGATGTTCGATGTGATGTTCCACTGCCTGAACCTTAGAATTTTCTCTTAAATATGATGTGATGGATGGTGGTTGATACCCATAAAGTGCCATAAATGGGGTCATTTTTGTTGCTGTATGGAAGGAAGTGTTATACCACCATTCAGCCAGAGGCAACCATTTGACCCATTGTGTCTGTTTATCAGATACAAAGCAACGAAGATATCCTTCCAAACATTTGTTTACTATCTCAGTTTGCCCATCAGATTGAGGATGATAAGATGAGCTATGAGCTAACTGAGTACCAAGACAAGAAAATAATTCTGTCCAAAAATTTCCAGTGAAAATGGGATCTCTGTCACTTACAATAATCTTTGGGTTTCCATGTAGCTTTTGAACTGTTTCCATAAATGCAGTAGAAACTGTACTGGCTTTAAATGGATGTGATAATGCACAAAAGTGTGCATACTTGGTAAGTCTGTCAACTACCACCATGATGACACTCTTTCCCTCAGACTTGGGTAAACCTGTGATAAAATCCATTGAAACCTCCTCCCAACGTTGGCTTGGAATGGATAAAGGTTGTAATAGACCCGGTGTCTTAATTGTTTCAACTTTATTTTGTTGGCAAACCAAACATTCCGCCACAAACTTTTGAATATCTGATTTAAGGCCATCCCAAAAAAATTCCTTCTTAACCCTGTGGTAAGTTTTTAAAAATCCTGAGTGCCCTCCTAAGGGAGAAGTGTGCAATTCCATAAGAATCTTTTGTTTTAGCTGGGAATTCTTACAGAGGTATAAGCGATCTTTGTACCATAACGAATCATTTTGCCAGCTAAATGTATCAGAAGTACTGGAATCTTGTTGTAGCTTTCGAATAAGTGCCCACACTTCTTCGTCATTCTTCCATTCCTCCCTTGCTTCGTTTATCCAATCTGGTTGGATAATAGAAATGGCACACAACAATGCTTCCACATCCTCATCCTTTCTTGAGAGTGCATCTGCCACCACATTTTGCTTCCCTTTTTTGTAGATGATTTCAAAGTCATAACCCAACATCTTTGTGACCCACTTTTGTTGCTCTTCAGAGGATAATCTTTGTTCTAAAAAGTATTTAAGGCTATCATGATCCGTTTTTACCTTGAAGTGTCTTCCCATTAGGTAGGGTCGCCATTTCTTAAGTGCATGGAGTATTGCCAACATTTCCTTCTCATAAATAGCTTTGCTTAAAAACTTTCCCTTGATTGGACGACTTTCAAAAGCAATGGGTCTTTCATCTTGCATTAGAACAGCACCAATTCCATTTCCTGAAGCATCACATTCCACAATAAAGGTTTTTGTGAAGTCCGGTGTAGCTAAGACCGGTGCTTGGCACATTGCCTCTTTAAGATGTTCAAAGGCCTTTGTTGCTTCCGGAGTCCATGAAAATGAATCTTTCTTCAATAATGTTGTTAGAGGTGCTGCTATTCTCCCATAATTCTTAACAAACTTGCGATAATACCCTGTCAACCCAAGAAATCCTCGCAGATGCTTTATGGATGTGGGGATTTTCCATTCCTTAATGGCTTTAATTTTGCTAGGGTCTACCTTAACTCCTTCATGAGATACAATATGACCCAAATATTCCACCTCCTGGACTCCAAAGAAACATTTGGATCTTTTTGCATATAATTGTTTCTCCTCCAATAGTTGTAGCACCCTGTCAACATGTTCAACATGATCCTTCCAAGACTTGCTGTAGATTAGTATATCATCAAAAAATACTAACACAAATTTTCTAAGGAATGGTTTGAAAATTGAATTCATCAAACCTTGAAATGTTGAAGGTGCATTGGTAAGGCCAAAAGGCATGACCAAAAATTCATAATGACCCTCATGAGTTCTAAATGCCGTTTTCGGAATGTCTTCAATCTTCATTCTGATTTGATGATATCCCGAACGAAGATCCAACTTGGTGAAGTAAATTGATCCATGCAATTCATCCAGTAATTCATCAATGACAGGAATGGGGAACTTATCTTTAATAGTGAGCTTGTTGAGCTCCCTATAATCTGGACACATGCGCCATGATCCATCCTTCTTGTGCACCAATACTACTGGAGCTGAGAAAGAACTTTGACTCGGTTGAATTATACCAGCCTCTAGCATTTCTGCAACCATACGTTCAATTTCACTTTTTTGGACATAGGGATATCTGTACGGCCTGATGTTTGGAGGAACACTTCCTGGAATCAGATGAATAGCATGATCATGATCACGCATAGGTGGGAGACCTTTGGGAGTCTCAAATACCTTGGAATGATTGTCCAAGACTTTTTGGAGATCTGGAGAAATAGATGATTCCAATGTGGAAACATCTAGCGAACATAATTGTGCAATTACACCTCTTTGCTCCTTTTTTAGAAGCTTTGTCATGCCATTAGAGCTGATTATCTTTCCTGGTTTCCCTGCAATACCCCTTAATTCAACTTCCTTTCCTTCCACAGAAAATTTCATGAAAAGTTCTTGAAAATTAAAAGCTATTGTACCCAAGGATTGTAGCCATTGGACTCCTAGTACAACATCAGCACCTCCCATTGGAATGGAAAGCATTGGGCTAGTCAATACATATTCTCCCATGGATAGCTTGATATTATGGCACTTTCCAGAACAATTTATTGTTCCTCCATTTGCAATCATCACTTGACACTCTGGTGCTGGATATAGGAAGCAATTCAATTCTTTTGCTACCCTACAATGAATAAAATTGTGGGTGCTTCCTGAATCAATCAACACTATTACCTTTTTCTTCTTGATTTGTCCTTCTATCTTGATGGTTTGAGGAGTGGTAATTCCCGCCAATGCATTACAAGATATGGTCGGATTTATTTGTTCTTCATCTAGGCTTTGTTCCTGGAATATATCCTCTTCTTTTGACCTTTCTTGCTCCTTTTCTTCTTCCTCTTCACAATCTATGTAGAATAATTTCTTCTCAGCACACTTATGACCTTTTGTGTATTTGCTATCACAATTGTAACAAAGCCCTTTTGCTCTTTTTTCTTCCAATTGTTGTGGTGTCAACCTTGTAGGTTGTGGAAGACTATGGGCAACAACACTTCCGTCTTTATAGTTGTGAATGGTATGCTTCCTAGTTGCCATAATTTTGCTTTCCATTTTTCTTGCTAACCTGAATGCCTTCTCTAATGAATCAGGTTCCCAAAGGCGCACATCATGTTGGATATTATCCTTTAAAGACCCTATGAACACATCAATCCTATGCTCCTCTGGAATATCTTTTACCCTTATGTTCAATTTTTGGAACTCCTCAATGTGCTCCATTATTGAACCCTTTTGTTTGAGACTTATCAATTGGCTAAAAAAAGTGTTGCTTTTTGTATCCTCATAATGTGCTATCAATTCTTCCGTAAAAATTGCCCAAGTGATAAATTGTTTACGAGAACAAAGCCATTGATACCATACAAACTGATTTGGTTCCAAATATAAAGTTGCCATACGTACCTTTTGTGTGTTTTGCACATTATTGAGATCGAAGAATTGCTCCATCTGTAATATCCATGTGGCGGGATCCTTGCCATCAAACTTCCTCATATCGATTTTTGGAACATGGTGAGTTTTCGATCCAACATTAGAGTCTATGGAATCATGATTAACATTTCTTTTGTTCTCATCATGAGTTTCCTTTACTACCTTTTCACCATTAGTGACCCTTTCTTGTAGCAACTTCTTCAATTCTTCCATATCTGTCTTCAAATCTGCCATGTCTCTCTTCAAATCTGTCTTCGAATCATCCATCTTAGCTTCCATGCCCTTTATCTTAGATTCCACGCCACTTATCTTAGCTTCTGTTAGCTTTTGTGAGCGTGACATTTGTTGCACTTGTTCTTGTAATTTTGATATATCATGTAGCATTTCTTCCTCTTCTTCATGAGTCATGCTAGAGCTTTCAGGTTCCTTACTAGGTGTTTGCATTTTCTTTCCTCGGGGCATCAGTTACCGATAATAATGCTTTACTATGCCCTTTGAATTCCGTTAAACCAAGCTTACACAAAAATTTAAAAAAAAACTACACACCTTTTTTCACTTTATAGAAGCTTGATATTGAATCTGATGTATCTCTGTAATTTCGGATCATCCAGTTCTGAAATTGCTACCTGTAGTAGCCTTCTGCGTCCTCTTTCCAATGCCACAAGTCTGAGCCAAATTGGATTCTCCAAGGAAGAGTTATGTGAAATCTCCCACAGTGACTTGCTTTTAGACTGGTTCAGTAGAGCGAACTTGTACGACGTGCCACGAGTCACTGTTTCAACCTTTGAATCTGAAACACACATACAAGAAACTACAGTCCGTCCTCTTTCTGTACCTTTTTACGAAATTTCAATCTGATCCTCAGAGAGAGAGTTATGACGATTTTCCCCAGGTCACCTGTTTTGAATGTAATTCAGGAGTCTGCAAAAAGGCCAACTTCCTCAGATCATATCTCCGAAAATATCGTGCGAAAAGCTCTGAAATTCGGACCCAAGGTTCAGCGCCAATTCTTCTCAAATGGGTTTTTTTTGCGACTTCTGAAACGTCACAGAAAAAAGTTATAGCGAAAATGCCACGATGACCTGTTTGGAGCAGCGAAACCCTAGAATCCAAAGCTCTGATACCAAATGTTATGAAACCAGCTCACAAAAAGATAGAAAAGAGAGATCCACGCCTTAGAATTCAGCCTCTTCGAGGGGGCAACCTCCTTTACATTACATAAATGAACAATTCTTGGATGATACAAATGACAAAACCTCCTTTCTATATATAGGAGTCTAAGGAGTCACAATATAATCCAGCCGACCTAACAATAATAATATAAAGCCACAAAAATAACAATAGAGGGATTCTATGGGGCACAAAAATAACAATATGGGGGTAATAGGGGCACAACAATATAAATAAGGTTATAACTGCAATAGTAATGGGGTAATCACTAGTATTATAGGGACCCAACAAAGACACCTCAAGTCAGTCATTTCAGGATATTTGGGAGTTTAGCATATTGTCGAATACCCGAAGAGAAGAGAAAGAAATTATATCAAACTGCTGAGAAAGTATATCTTGTGGGGTATAGCAAGAATGCTAAGGCATATAGAGTCTGTCTTCCAGGGAGTACGAAGGTAGTAGTTCGGCGGGATGTAAAGTTCATGGAGGATAGAGCTTTCAGAAAATCCGGAGAAATGCCTTCCGAGGAGCAGTCGAAAGGCGAGTTGTTGGTCAGGACACTTCAACCAGCAGAAACTGGTACCAGAAATCCTCCTCAAGACAAGACTTTAGAACAAGAGGAATCTCAGGAAGAAGAGGAGTTGATAGATGTACCTACTAACAGTGGAAGAACGAGCCGGGAACTCCAACAAATTCTACGAGATGCAAAAGACTTCGTTGGTGCACCTAGGAATAGTAAAAGGGAGCGAACACAACCAAACAGATATTAGGCCTTAGTAGCTCAGGGAGGGGAACCTTCTAGTTTTCAGGAGGTCGTTCAACATCAAGTATGGGTAGATGCTATGGTGGAGGAATACAACTCTATAATGGTCAATGATGTCTGGGAAGTGGTACCTAGGCCTCACGGCAGATCAATGGTAGGGTCGAGATGGATCTACAAGGTCAAATATGTTGCAGATGACAGTGTGGAGAAATACAAAGCCAGGTTCGTGGCTAAGGGTTATGCTTAGAAGGAAGGGATAAACTACGAAGAAACCTTTGCCCCAGTAGCATGGTATACTTCTATTAGGACCATGATATCTCTTGCAGTGCAGATGGGGTGGGAGATTCATCAGATGGATGTCAAGATGACATTCTTGAACGAGGTAATAGAAGATCAAGTATACATCGAAGAACTAGAAGGTTTTGAGACACATCAGATAAAATCTCATGTATGCAGATTAAAGGAAGCCTTGTTTGGGCTAAACCATGCACCTAGGGCATGGTACGGTCGAATTGATGGCTATTTGCAGAAGATGGGGTTCGTCAAGGATGACGCAGACCCTGATCTCTACTATCTGGTTGTAGAGAATGAGCCTCTAATATTAGTGTTATATGTGGATGATCTCTTCCTGATAGGATCATCCAGGGTCATCAAAGATTGCAAGAAGAACCTAGCCACAAAATTCGACATGAAGGATTTGGGATAGATGCATTAGTTTCTGGGGTTGGATGTTTGGCAACAAAAGGGTGAGATCGTCTTGGGACAAGGGAGATATGCTACAAAAATCTTGAAGAAATTTAGGATGCAGGATTGTAGACCCATGGCTACTCCAATGATCACCAACTGGAAGGAGATTGATGCATTAGAAGATAAATACGTTGATCCCACCTTGTACATGCAGCTTATAGGGTCCCTGATGTATCTGGTCAAAACCAGGCCAGACATTTGTTACGTTGTCAACGCCCTCAGTCAATTCCTGGTGGAACGTAAGAGGGCGTACTGGGCAACAACCAAACATGTTCTCATGGATATACAAGGAACAGTTGAGCATGGACTATTGTACACCAGAGGCAATGACATCAGGCTGAGTGGGTTCACTGACGCAGATTGGGCTGGAAGTTCAGTAGATCATAAAAGTACAATTGGGTACTGTTTCAACATTGGATCAGGAATGACCTCCTGGTGCAGTAGGAAACATAAATCCGTGGCTTTGAGCTCAATTGAAGAAGAATATATGGCAGCTAGCACAACTTCGTGCGAAGCCATATGGCTTAGGAAATTGCTTGTGAAAATATTCAGGAGAAGGATGCAAGCGACTAGGATCATGTGTGATAATTAGAGTTGCATCAAGATGTCTGAGAACCCTGTATTTCATGATCGGTCGAAGCATATTGATATCAGGTGTCACTCTGTCAGAGACTGTATCCAATGAGGAGTAGTACAATTGAGGTACACTCCTACAGGAGAACAAGTGGCAGACATCCTCACCGAGGCTCTAGGAAGAACAAAGTTTGTTCACTTCAGGGAGAATATGGGGATGGTAAGGAATCCATTTTAATAATGGATAAGTATCAGAAGTTGTAGTGCAACAGTTAGCAATGGTAGTGCTATAGGCAACATGATGCAGTATGTTGAGAGGGAGCTGCAGTGACAATGGCAGTGTCATGGGCAGCAGTACAAGAAGCAGCAGTGCAGGGGATGTGAGGTAGCAAGCCAACCATCATCACAGGTACCGATGCAGAAGATCAGTGTGATGTTTCTATAGTGAAACATTGTTAGAGCACATTCCTCGCTAACATGGAATGTTGATTTTTGGTAGCTTCTGATGTGCTCTAGCCTTGAAATTTGGAGGAGAGGCTAAGGCACGTGAGATCTCCAAGACCTAGAAATCGTTTTGAGAAATTCCTTCCGGATAAGGAGTTATTAAAATAATTAATATTTTTAATGTGTTCTTAAGTCTAAACTTAGGAAAATAAAAATATTAATGGGTATTAATAAAGATAAGGAGGAGAAGTTCTTAAGAGACGAGAATCAAGTCTATTTTATTCTTAGCCGTTGATTAGGGACTTTATCTCGGCCGTTGATTCATCAATAGAAAAAGTATAAGAAAATACTTGAGGGTCATTTGGAGAAAAACCAACAGATACTCAATATCTCAAGGAAATTTGATTCTCAAGGAAGAGGAGATCGACTTCAGAGAGAGTTGCAGGGTGGAGGAAGGGGAGGGCTTCAATAGCAGACAGTGATCGAGGAGGAGGTGACACATGGTCAGTGGAAGACAACGCAGAAAGAGAGATGCAGGGCCTACGCAGAGGGACACAGAGCCACTCAGAGCCACACTGGGTCAATAAGAGTGACGCGGAAGTGGGAGCAGGGTCTCCAAAGTGTCAGATGGTCTCAGAGGGAAAGTCTCAGGAGTTTTCTTTCAGTTCCTCTGTAAAATCATTCCTTGTAAAAGCAATTGCTGTTGAAGATTAATAAAGCTCTCATCTACTGCACCGGTTTTCCCACATTGGGTTTTTCTGGGCATAATTGTCTAAAAATAACTGTGTCTATGTGATTGATTCTTGTGCATGTATTTTTTTCTCTAGGTATTTGTGTGATATCTCATGATTTTTGAATAGTTCACTTAGCACTCATTGCATCAAGTGATGCTCACAGGGGTGAATAGTTAATACTTGCTGAAGGAATTTCGTAAATAACTTATTGAGAATAATAAGTAGGTGAAATAAATCAGTTGCTGCAGTAATAGAATTACAGTGTAGAAATTTTCACAAGTAGAGCCTACCCTCCATTTCTCTTTTCATCATCATAAACGTGTAATTCGACCTCTCCAAAAGAGAGTGCGAATTAGTCTCTTTTTCACTACTTGGGCATAATGTGATCTTTTTTGGATGCAACTTGCTATTGGAGGAGACTTTTGCTTGGAGACATTATTCTGAGATTGAAAGAAGTGTTGTTGTGGAAGATTTTTGTAAGATTATTGTATATCATTAATATTTTGCATGCTTTCATGTTTAAAGTAGGGTTTCTCTTGTTCCATGACTAAATGCTTATCATTGTTGAAACTTTGCTTCATAATTGCATATAAAATTGTCTTCTTCAAAGCCTATAAGGAAACTCTTTATGTGTAGACCTTATAATTAATTTCTCCCCTCACAAGAATAATAACTAGGGTTTTATAAGTGGATGCCCTAGAACATCCCCCCTTATACAATCATTGTCCTTCCTTGGTATTTGTGCCATTAAAGGTTCCACTTTCCCTTATAGGATAATGTGTTGGTCTATTTGTTGATCACATCAATTAAATAAAAACTCTAATTTTCTCTCTCCTAGATGCCTGGGGCAACCACTAGATTTTCAGAGCAGATTTGTGCATAAATTCGTTGTTTTATCGCTAAATGGTGGCATTGAATTGGAGATTAATATCTATACATCATACACAAGCAAAATCTAGCATTATAGATTGTCTTGCATGCCCTAGAAGGGCTATCATTACCTTTATTCTTGTTGTTTATGCATGTCTAACTGCCCTAAATCTGATTGCTTTTGTGCAACCATAGTCTCTATTTGAAACCCTTGATCCTTTTTTGTTGAAGATCACTTGAACGGTTTTTCTTACGCTACTATATGCCATTGCATGCCCTAATCTTGATCATCATTCAAACCGTGACTTATAGCATCCCTCTTGTTGATCTAGCCTGAGAGTGCTTGAACCCTAGCATTGAAAGCATTGGTTATCTTTGACCTTGCCAAACCCTCTATCATTTCGTAGACCTTCAAAAACAAGTCATCCTAATCCCTAATATTAGAATACTTTTAGGTAATATAGGGAAGCCTCCCTTGTGGTTGAAATCCCACTAAAGAGTAGGAGGAAGGTTGCTAAGGTGACAGGGGCAATCCTTCCTCATTGTTGCCATAAAGTTTGGTCGCTGACCCCTTGTTTGGTGAGGCCTTGTACCTGTCCTGCTAGATTTTGCAGCAACAAGTCCTCTCCACACACACACACACATTATATATATATATATATATATATATATATATATATATATATATATATATATATATATATATATATATATATATATATAATGTGTGTGTGTATAACTTCCCGCTTCATCACCAATCCTTACCCATGAAGCTGCATTGTAAAGAGACAACTTTTTGGACATTGTATAAGATGCTTTATAATACAGTTTTGTCCAAGCAATTTACCTATTGAGGATGGTTAAGATCGCAATATGTTTGCCACTGCTGTTGAGCACAATTCCACAAATCCATCCAAAAGAAGAGACTTGTTTTGTCTGGTGTTTTGCTTGGAAAGACATTTGCTAGTTCAATCCATCCACCCAGAGATGGAAATCTCCAAATTGGCCTTGAGACCAAATCCCAAGCATTTTGTGACCCCTCAAATTGCCATGCAAGAAAGCCATAACCTATCTGGCATGCATTTTGTTGTCCCCTAAAGTGTACACTTGAGGTGCAACACTCAGAGTAGGGGCTATCACTTTGATCCCTACTCACTCCGTTTAGACTCTCTCCTAGCTAAGTCAAGGGGGTTAGTCCCTAAAGGTGACAATGAGGGGGAAACTTGTTGGAACAACAAGTCCTAGGAGACTAAGGGCAAGATCAATACCTCTCTAGGAAATTTGAGATAAATTAGCAAGTGTGTTTATTAAATGAGCAAAGTAAATCTTAACAAGATGAAGCAATTAAGGACAATGAGGCAATAGCAAGATTAGTAGATATAGACTAGTGCCTTAAGACAATGCTCAATAAAGATTAAACCACTTGCAAAATGGAAATACTTCAAGTTACAAGATAAGCAGTGCTGCAAGGAAAGCGTTAGTATCAAATCAAGATAATTGAGAACATGAGCAATAAACTCTAAGATGCTTGTTCTTTAAGATGATATTAATAAGAGACAATAAACCAAAATTTGCAATTATAGATTTAGCTCACAATTCCAATTATAATGATCAATGAAGTAAATTAAGTGTTATTCAATGAAACAAAAAAGATGCAATTATATTAGAGCAATTAAATCTAAATAATGTATCAAAGTGCTTCAATAGAGATTAATGTGCTCAAACACAAAATGACTTTATTGATGTTTTTAATAGATGATGCCACTTTCTCAAACAAACATTAATAAATGATGCCACTTTACTTATAATACATTTCAAAAGTATTTTAGAGCAATATAGAGCTAACGTTAGTAATGAAGCACAATTAATTAGATTTAATTGCAAAAATGATTTTAACCTAAAATGCAAATAATAAAACAAACTAGGAAAATAAACCTAAAATTAAATTAATTAATGCAATTTAAATCTAATGTTAATGACTAAGGTTGGATTTAAAATTAAATTAATCAATCTAAGGTTAATAAATTAATTAATCTACAAGATTTGCACCTAAAAATGAACGCAAAGTTTGTGAAAATAATAATTAAATTTATTAGTGGAGTCAATTGAAAATAAAAAGTTAGTAAAATCAAACAAAGCCCCCTCTAAAATTTAATTGACCCTTTTCCCAAAGATATCAAAGGGAAAATCATGATAATGAATTTTCAAAGATAAATTTTCCTCAAAACCAAATTCACTTCCCTTAAAATATTAATAGGAGAAAACTTTATAATGTAAGGAATTTAAAACTTCTCCCAAAAGGAAATCGATTTCCCCAAAATGAACTCCGCTTCGAATAAATTTGAAGTGAGAGAACCCCAAAATATTAAATTTTTAATTTTAACATAGCTTTAGGTCTTCCAAAATTTATTTTATCCTTTTTTCAAGCAGCTAGACGTGAAAAGGAAATTCGCGTAGGCTGAAGCTATGAAGACGGCCGGCCTCTAGAGAAAAACAAAATCCATCTTCCGTTTTGGCAGCTCATGTATTTGGTTTGCAATGAAGGAGAAGATGGCTGTTAAGAAAATGGAGACGACTCCCAGAAACAAATCGAAACTTCAAAGCTTTGCAGGCAGTTTCCAGATTTTTGGTTTGCTCAGAAAAATTGAAAATGGCTTCACAAAAAATCGATCCTAAATTTTCCCAGGTTTCAGATGGTAAATCTCTTCCCAAATTCGAACTCAAATATTCTAAAAGTTGTTCAAGCTGCCCAGCATCCAAGGAAAAACGCATAGTAAAGAAAATAGCTTCAAAAGACCTGCGACCAAGTAAAAATTTGTTCAGAGTGCTCGCGGCTCAGAGAAATTAAGCCCATTTTTTTTTTTTTTTTTTCAATCCCCAAACAATCTGCAGAAAAACACATTTTTTTAGAAAATTTTAAAGTTCTGTTGAATTAAAATCGTTGAAATTATTCATTGGAGGGGCAAGGTTCAGCCTCAGAAGGGTTCTCTGCTACGCAAAAATTTTAGAAACGATTTTGCAAGCTTTTAAATGACAAATACCTGCAAATTCAAAATTGGAAACCCTAAAACTCTAGCAGCTAGGGCACACGCTGAACCAAAGGAGAATAAGAGGGCTTGAGCAGGCATTTCCTAAAAAAAATCAATTTGCCTTTCGTGCCCAAAAATCCACTCTCAAAACTGATTAGAAGTAAATCTGAATCACACTTTACCTCTCCTCTTTCAGATCTGCAAGCAAAATATAAAGAAACCCAAGACAAATATATGTACAAAATAATTTTGAAAAATATAGACGACAGCTAGATCTCTATCCAAAATATTTACAAAAAAAAATAAAAAATAAAATTATTAACAACTAATTTACAATATTCACAAATACTGATCTAGAGGGTATGGGGACACCTCCGCCTTTAGATCAGTGAATACACTCTTCAAATAACATATATTCAGAAATGGTGCTTGAAAGTAGATGATAATCTTTTTGTTTGTTAAAGAGATGATCTTGGTAGAGTAAAGGCCAAGAAACTCCCTTCAAAGCGATCTTATGATGAGCCTGTGGGAATCTCACCATAGGTTCTTAGTTGCTTTGTGCCAAGGGGATGAAGGTTCAAGTAAGAACTACTTCAAATGCTTAGCTCGAGGAAATGAAGATTCAAACAAGAACTCGCTTCAAATGCTTGACACCTGATCAATAAGATTTTCTACACAAAACTTGAAGATTTTGTCAGATCCAATAGGGGTGAGTCACACAGTGAAAATAAGTTTTAGTGATTCAAACAAGAATTCACTGGATCCAGCAATTCAACTATGTTTCATCCCAGATATAGGTGCAAACAAGCAACTATAAATCCAAATGACTAGTGAATTTAACTAATTAAAGCACAAAGTAGAAATTTAAAGCACCATCAGATTATTTTTACCACAACAAACTGAAGATATACACCATAATATCACCCCCAAGGACTTTTATGCTTTATTACTCAAGAAAAATAATGTAACAGAGCTTTCAAAGCCAATACACCATCCAAAAATCAGATGTTACAATGACGAGTCCCAGGCTCAATATATAGAAAAATAGAGAGATCTAGATCCCCCTCCAAGTGGAAAAAGTCTAGGTCCAAAGAAGTGCACAATTTTGACTTGATCCTAGAGAATAACGGCTAGTTTCTATTTGATCCATGCCAAAATTAAATCCCGTCCCTTGATCTTGATGAAGAAATTCGAATTCCATAATAATTCCCTTTTTCCTGGTCCAAAAAATATTATTTTGACATTTTTCCTCAAAAAATCATTTTTGACTTAATCACCTTGGTCCATAAGTTCAATTTTTGCTAAAGAATTGATTTTTCCCTTGATGAAGGACCTTGAAAATATAACTTCTTTTGGACCAACGAATTTTCTTCAACTAACTGGACCAATTTTTTTTTTTCTTGAAAAAATAATTATTTTTTGGCCCCAAAGAATTTCTTGAGTTTTTTTTTGCCTTGGAATTGTGTTTGTCAATTTAATTCTTCCTTGGGAATGACCACCTTCTCCAAAAATTCGTTTTTCCAGTTGGAGAGAATTTTATTTTCTCTCAAATTTCTTTTTTTTTTGACCATTTTTAACTATTTTTTGGCCTTTTTTTGCCAGAAAACTAAAAATAAAAATAATTTGTGGGGATAGACATAATTTTCACCTTGAAAAAGTGTTTAGACACTAAGTTGAGGTGTAAAGGTTCTAACTATGAGTACTCTAGCCCCTTCAACTTTTACAAACTTTTGATTTTACAATTTACGTCCAAATTATTAAATTTCCTAACCAGTTGGAAATTTTTTAATTAAAAATAGACACTTGGACTCAACCAAATTCCGCAAGACTCAAGACATAATCTAGTATGATGAAAATACATACACTTGATACACTAGGACTTACTTAAGACTAGTGTTGATAATACCGATATTGGCAAAATATCGGCGAGAGTCCAAAAAACATCTTATCAGCAATATTGGCGAAATTATCGGCAAGCATAAAAAATCATTTATTTTTATTTTTATGTTTATTTATTCAGATTTTTAAACATAGCTGATATTTTCAAAATATGGCGATATTTTGAAATTATCGTGGTATTTTCAAAATGGAAAATATCGTGATATTTACTCAGTGATATATCATTTTGCCGAAAATATCGCGATTTTTTTGAATATCGCCGATATTATCAACACTGCTTAAGACATCACTATCGAGTCCCACCCAAGCTTTGGGGGAATGTCTAAGAGAAAAACTCTACCGATTATCTGTGTTTACAAACGCACATAATTCGGGGAGTTTAAAAAACTCCCTAGGGTGAAACCCATTGATGAAATTTCCTAAACTTACCTAGGTGTGTTACATGGCTTTATAGACATACTAGAATCATTTTTACAATGGCCCACTGGGCTATAGAATTTGGAGTTACAACTTTGATAAATTGATGAATGATGATGATGAATTTTGGATATCTCACTCTGCTCGAACATGACGGAATTCCTTTGAAAAAAATGCGTATTGCTATAGGGTAGTTGACACAGAGTGGTCAACACAGTCCACAACCTATTGATGGGTGCTAAATCTAAAAGCATGAAGGCTTTAGCATTAGCAATTGTGTCAAACAACTAAAAATGGTGTTGAAGAATCTAGTGTGTTGGAATTTCTAAGTCTAACTCGTTAGAAACCCTTCATGTACTTTACTGATTTATTCCTACCTACTTGCTCTGTTAATTAACAAGTTATTTACCATGTAAATACTAGAAATAAATACAAGTATATGCTCAACACATTACAGATCATCAACTGAAGGAAACAGAAACAAGCACACAAGTGACACTGTTGTTTTTGGAATAATGTCCTCGGAAAAACCCAATGTGGGAAAACCGGTGCAGCTATCTGAGGGTTTGATTTATTAAGCAACTTCAGAATACAATCTGGGTGCCAAATCCGTCTCATCCAACAGAGAAAAATCTCGGCAGTAGCACCTCTCTACTTGGAAGTAGATATTTCGGCTGAAACCCTGGATAAACACTCTGGCTGCTCCACAGCTCCAATCTGCCCCACGAAACCCCAGCGTCAGCTCTCTCGGCAGTTTCGGTTGTTCCTGATAGTGTCGGCTTCTGCCCTTTGTGTCAACTTTCTCCAGCTACTGTGCTGATCCTCCTGGTGCTATCTCTGCCTCTCTGCTTCTGTATTCACTACCCGTTAGCTGCAACCCTGATCACTCTCTCAACTTTCTTGGCAAACCCAACCCCAGAAAGTCGAAATCTTGATCTCTTTGTGTGTTCTCCAAGTGACCCTCAAGCCTCTTATAATTTTCTCGTTGACAAATCAACGGCCGAGATTAAGTCCCTAATCAACGGCTAAGATTAGATCTAGCTTGATCCATGACTTTTGGACCATTGTAACACAGTTTTATATTAATTCACATTAATATTTTATTTTCCCTAAGTTTAGACTTAGGGACTCGATTAAAAATATTAATTATTTTAATATCTCCTAAACTATTTAGAACCTGCCCAAACCCTTTCTGGGTATTGGGGATGTCATGTGCTTTAGCCTCTCCACCAATTTTTGTGGCTAGAGCACATCCAATGCTACCCGAAATCAACACTCCCTCTTAGTGAGGACTGTGCTCCAGTGATACTCCTCACTGAGCATCACTCTGATCATTCGGCATTGGTCCTTGTGTTGATGCTAGGCTTGCTGCCCAACATCCTCTACACTGCTGCATCCTATACTACTACCCATGGCCCTGCCACTGCCACTGCTGCATCCTGTACTGCTACCCATGGCCCTGCCACTGTTGCATCCGTACTACAACTCCCTCTGCATCCGGGCTGCTGCCCATGGCCCTGCCACTGCCACTGCTGCATCTGCACTGCGACTCCTCTCATCATGCTGCCCATAGCATTGCTACTGCTAACTGCTGCGTTGCAACTCAATTACTGAGAAGTAACTGATCTCCCTACTCTGACATCTTCGTCAAGCTAGAAACACTAATGATGTTGAAGCTCCCTCTGTCATTCACAAGTGCTCCCTCTCTGACCTCAGCGCTGCTGCAACAACTCCATGCATCTCGCACCGTTGCGCACCTCTGTGCCATCCTGCACTGGTGAAACACGCCCTTGCCTCTCGCACTGTTGCAGCCTGCTAGCCTCGTGCTGTCTTGGGAATCCTGCACTTTAGCTCCCTCTGTGGCTCCATCCGCATCCATCTCTACTGACATTGCCAATACTGCTACTCCTCTTCGGGGCTCCCGTAGCAAGGTATAATCCAAGAGGTTGGGTACCTCAAGGATCTTGCCCCTCATTGCCTATTGTCCGTCTGGCTACAACTCATTGTCTCCCCACTTCTTCTCAAGTGGCACATGAGCACTCATGGCACACAGAACATAAGGGATCTTTGCCTTTCAGATGACAAAGTTGGATGCGTCATCCAACCTGTCCTGATCCCTTAGCCCATTCATGGCCATCTCTCTACTCTTCTTGTTGACTCCTCCGAGTCTCTCTACTTCCCGCCTGGAAGTTCTTTGTTCGACTCTTGCTGAGTCTACTTCCCATCTGGAAGTTCTCTGTTCGACTCCTGCTGAGTCTCTCTACTTCTTGCTTGGAAGTTCTTGGTTCGACTCCTGCTGAGTCTCTCCACTTCCCGTCTGGAAGTTCTTGGTTCGACTCCTACTGAGTCTCTCTACTTCCCGTCTGGAAGTTCTCTTCTGGACTCCCTCTGAGTCTCGATTTCGCACTTGGAAATCCTGCTGCCAACGTCAAGTTTCCCGTCTCCGATCGTTTGTGCAACAACAACACTGATCCGGATTCCTTGGCTAGAAGTCCGCCTCGGCAACAACTCCCTCTACCATGGCCTTGCCTTATTAGGTACTGTTTTGACTACAGTACCCCACTAGCTCCACTCTGCAACTTACCCACAGCCTCCTAAACCCCAACAAACTGAAGGTTAGAGCTCCTAGGCTTTGCACAATGTCGGCACCGGCAAATCAACTTTCTCAGCCAACTGCGTTAGCCCTCCTGGTTTCTGGGTGGCTCTGCGTGAGCTTGTCTTTGCCTCCCTTAGCTTGGTGCTGCCTCTTCCTGGCTCAATCTTGATGACACAAGCATTGCGTCACCCCTTCCTTGCTGCTACTTTGCTAGGAACAGCTTCTGTCACTCGGGACAACTGTTTTCTGTTGCTGCTGCTCTGCTCGGTTGATGTCCTCAGTTTTCCTGTGATCTGCAACCATGCTCTAATACCATGTTGGAATTTCTAAGTCTAACCCGTTAGAAACCCTTCATGTACTTTACTGATTTATTCCTATCTACTTGTTTTGTTAGTTAACAAGTTATTTACCATGTAAATACTGGAAATAAATACAAGTACATGCTCAACACATTACAGATCATCAACTGAAGGAAATAGAAACAAGCACACAAGTGACACCGTTGTTTCTGGACTAATGTCCCCGGAAAATCCCAATGCGGGAAAACCGGTGCAACTATCTAAGGGTTTGATTTATTAAGCAGTTTCAGAATACAAATTGGGTGCCAAATCCGGCTCACCCAACAGAGAAAAATCTCGGCAGTAGCACCTCTCTACTCGGAAGTAGATATTCAGGCTGAAACCTTGGATAAACACTTTGGCTGCTCCACAGCTCCAATCTGCCCCACGAAGCCCCAGCGTCAGCTCTCTGGGCAGTTCCGGCTGTTCCCGGCAGTTCTGGCTTCTGGCTTCTGTGTCAGCTTTCCCGGTTGTTCCGGCAGTTCGGCTGTTCGCGGCAGTTCCGGCTTCTGCCCTCTGCGTCAGCTTTCTCCAGCTACTGTGCTGATCCTCTTGGTGCTATCTCTGCTTCTGTGCTTTTGTATTCACTGCCCCTTCGCTGCAACTATGATCACTCTCAACTTTCTCAGCAAACCCAGCCCCAAAAAGTCGAAATCTTGATCTCTTGGTGTGTTCTCCAAGTGGTCCTCAAGCCTCCTCTTATACTTTTATGGTTGACAAATCAACGACTGAGATTAAGTCCCTAATCAACGGTTAAGATTTAGATCTAGCTTGATCCATGACTTTTGGACCATTCTAACACAGTTTTATATTAATTCACATTAATATTTTATTTTCCGTAAGTTTAGACTTAGGGATTCCATTAAAAATATTAATTATTTTAATATCTCCTAAATTGTTTAGAATCTGCCCAAACTCTTTCTGGGTATTGGAGATCTCATGTGCCTTAGCCTCTCCACCAATTTTCGTGGCTAGAGCACATCCGATGCTATCCCAAATCAACATAGGGCAATCCATAGCTTAATGATTCTTCACTGACTATTGATAACAGTTTGTGTTGTCTTATTTAAATTAACCTTGTTATATTAGTGTGTTCTTCAATCATCAAACAATTAAGAAAAACTAGAAGATCAACAAAAATACAAGTACACAAGATGTTGGCTCCAAGCCAGGGCAAAACCTCTCCTCTTGAGAGGAAAATGCTTCAATCTCTTATAGATATTTAGATGACAAATAACAAGACCCTTGACAAAATTGACTCAAGATTACCTCCAAAATGCTTGTATTAATTTTAGGTATGTTCTATGCTTAGAGCAATTTATTTCAATTTTCACTGTTAGCTCAATATCTTTTCCTGATTAACAATCACATCAACATTAAAGTAAACTGCAGATAGAACATAAACATAAATAGTAGAAGACAAGCCAAGACAAGAGGACACAAGATGTTCTTCAATAGTTCAACAGAGAGAGAGAGAGAGATAGTACATTTACAACAGAAGTCAACACTTTGACTTATCTAGATAAGAGCATAGATCATCTCTAAGAAGATGATACATGAGATTAGTTGAAGACATGCTGCTTCAACTGATTCTCCAAGGTGACTCCTTCACCTATCATTGTGCTACATCTCGTCATCATGTTGCACCTCACCGTGCTGCACTCATCATAACTATGCTGCATCTCATCATGCTTCATCAATCATGATTGTACCCATCACTGTACTGCATCATGTGCCATTGCTGCACCATGTTGCCATACTGTCCTATGTGGTTGCTTGTTGTACCTTGCATGCTTGCTGTCTCTTGCATGCTTGCTGTATTATTGCTTGCTTTGTGTACTCGTTGCACCAAGTACCATATTGCTGTCCGATTATTGTTTTGTCTCATCATACGGTTGTCCCAACATCTTACAACTATCCCTTTGATCATTGCAACATTATATCATTGTTGTCCCATCATCTTGCAGCTGTCCCTTTGATCATTGCAACATTATATCATTGCTGTCCCAAGTCCCAACATCTTACAGCTGTCCCTTAAATATTGCAGCACTATATCATTGCTGTCCCATCATTTTGTAGCTGTCCCTTTGATCATTGCAACATTATATCATTGTTGTCCCATCATCTTACTGTTGTCCCTTTGATCATTGCAGCATTATATCATTGTGTCCCAACATCTTACAGTTGTCCCTTGAATATTTCAGCACTATATCATTGCTGTCCCAAAAACAAGCTACTGCTCCAGCAATTAACTCAGCCTCCATTGAGGAACTCAACCCTCCTCCACGCTGTCTTAGAGCCTCCCTCTCTTGCTCTGGTTAGGGCAATCCATAGGCTGCGTTAAGGTTCGAGGGGATCCATTTAGGGTATAGACCCTTTTCTAGGCTACTTTGAGGGCTTACATTGCTACCCTTCTTGACTGCGTTACCTCTCCATAGGTTATGTTAGGGCTTCTCCATAGGGCAGCGTTAGGGCTTTTCCATAGGGCTGCGTTAGGGCTTCTCTGTAGGGCTGCGTTAGGGCAGCGTAGGGCCTCTCCATAGGGCCGCTTTAGGGCAGTGTAGGGCCTCTCCATAGGGCTGCATTAGGGCAGCGTAGGGCCTAGGGCACTCCCTCTAGATTAGGCCAGCGTTATTCCTCAGGATCTCTCCTCCTACTAAAACCCAAAGGCGAGTAGAGAGGAAGAGATCCCAAATGTGTTGAAATGACTTGAAGGCCACCTCTATTTATACTAAAACGTTGAGCACAAGTGGGGTTTATTTGGTTGCTGGCTGACGTTGACGAATTGTCCCATAACACTAATAAATTCATATCTCCATGAATACTTATTGGAATCGGATGATCTTTAGATCAATCCTACACCTCTCGATGAGAGGGATCCAAGAAAAATATCAGCTACCATTAATAAGATGACCCACATGGAGTTTGGCCCTAGTTGCCAATTTTAACACTCCCTCTCAACTAGGGAGAACTCCATCCGCTGATCCATATGTCCGACTGTACTATCTTTGCCATTAGTGCCTTGCACTGCTCTGCTCTGCTGAACCATGAAGAAGAAGAATTGATCGAGAATGTCTCATACCATTCTCTACTGACCCGAAGTCAGTTTCATATGAGGAGAGTGTGTCATACCACTCTTATTGACCCAAAGTTAGTTTCATTGATCCCATATCAATATCACAAGAGAGTGCCTCAAACCAGTCATACTGATCCCAAATCAGTTTCATTGATCCCAGATCAATGGAGGTCATCCTAGCATAGGGAGTACAGCAAATACAACAATGCGTCCATCGATAGTACTACTAATGGTCCCTAACCCCATTTCCCTACTCATTGATTAGATGAGAGGTACTTCCCATGAGTCCCAAACTGCATGGGTAGGATGCCTCGACAGGAGAACTAATCATCCTATCCCAAAGTCACCATGGGGTATCACAGGGGAAGGCTGAGCCATTCACCTTGTACACAACTTACCATTAGGGGAGGGTGAGTCGCCCTATGGTCGTGTGTTGCTCCAGTACGTACCCCAAGCCCCCCAAAGCTCCTAGAGCTCAATGCATGCAACATGCAGGACCCTTATAAGGTCTCTCAACGACTCCAAGTCGTTCGGGAAAGTCGCAGATTTGACCTTTCCCCGGGGCTTTGACAAAATGTCTGCGACCTGTACATTAGTCTCAATGCGATGGGGCCTCGTCACTCATCGACTTACCATATCCCAGATAAGGTAGTATCTGATGTCCATCTGCTGGAGCTATCATCGAATACGAGATTCCTCGATAATCGAATCCCCCCTGGTTGTCACAGAGGATCACGGTGGTATTCGTCATGTGTACAAATAGCTCACTGAAGAGCTTCCACAACTAGGCAGCTTCATACAAGGTCATACTCGTGGCTAGGTATTCGGTCTTGGTGATGCTTATAGCAACCGACTTCTGCTTCCTGCTCATCCATGATATCGAAGCATAACCCAAAAAGAACCAGCACTGAGAAGTGCTCTAGTGATCCTCCACACTGGCTGCCTAATCAGCATTCGAATAATCATGCAACTTCATATTTCTGGCAGTGTATCTCAATCCATGAGAGATTGTGCCCTGAAGATATCTCAGAATATTTTTGCCACCAATCCATTGAGGCTCAACCAAATATGAGCTCACCATGCTAATTGCAAAACATATATCCAGACGCAAGTTCACCAAGAACATTAATGCAAATGGGTTTATAAAACTCAGAGGCATTTCCCAAATCTGGTCCGGCATCATCACCATATAACTTCTGAAAGTTAAGATCTTTGAGGTAGTCACAGGCTTGTAGTTTACCATTCCACATCCGGAATCCAACTCCCTCTTACTTCTGCAAGTGAGAGGGTCTGCACCTATCAGAAATAGGTCGTTCTTAGAAGGTGCCGATATGAGAGGTCTAACATCCACAACCTTCAAACAATGGTTTGGATCAGCTTCACTCTTAGTGAATCTCAGCTTCATCTGATAGTTATCAATCCTCTCATATCAAACCTGGGGTGATTTGCTTCAAGCCATAGAGGGCTTTCTTCCACCTGCACATGTGAGATTCTCGATCATGAATCTCAAACCTCCTCAGGTTGTTCCAAACCTGTGGACCTGCTACATGAGGGGAATGGTCCCCTTGTGAGATTTTCCTTCGGTACATCTCAGACATGTACCTTCATGCTCCTTTTGAACTCAGGCATCCCTGTCATCATCTGACTCACAGACCTCCGGTGCTATCTGTCAACTGACATGGTTCCAAATGGACTTTCTACAATTTGATACAAATTGCCACCCCTAAACCCACAAGTAAAAGCATCTTTGAAAATTCTATTTTCAAACACGTACCTTTCTGTCGATGAATGCCACCCTAAAACCTTTGACTTCCATTGCTGAAATGGACACCAGGGTCTTCTTGCGATTAGGTACATAAAAGAGAATCTGTAAATGAATCGATTTACCCTCATTTAATTGAGGGATAACACCCTTTCCGTGATAGGTGAAATCGACTCCAAGTATAATCCCACGAATGTTTCCATCTCTACCAAATTTGAGAGAGAGCACCCTTCTATCCGATGGAGTGCCTTGAAGCACTACAATCAATAAGCCAGATTCCCAAAGAATTTGAAGGAGAGGGCGAATACAAGATAACACTTTTTTATCTTATCAGAAACAACATTTGATTCTTCATACCCGGGTTTCCTTGCTTTCTTTGAAGAGTCGATCGTGTCCTTGATGACTTGCATTACCTATCATTACTATGATCATTGAAGATGTCTCTGGAATGATTGTTATCATCATCAAGTGATGTGTCCCTGCAAGTCAGACACTCTTTCGCATAATGGCCGAACTTATTTCAACCAAGCATTTGCCTTTCCTTCCACCCTTAGATCCAAACTTCCCATAGAAGTGATCTTCAGGTAGGCCATCAAAAACTTCCACTGCGCCATTCTGATAATATTCTCTGCTTCGACTTCAACCTTGGTGAATTAGAAGAGGGATGAGGAATCCATTGATCCTTTTGTCCTTTCCCGACTGTCTTCGGTGATTGCTCTTTCAATCTTGGTTGGGCTTTGTCTTCACCTCAGCTCTGATACCATGTTAATTTTAGGTATGTTCTATGCTTAAAGCAATTTATTTCAATTTTCACAGTTAGCTCAATATCTTTTCCTGATTAGCAATCATATCAACATTAAAGTAAACAACAGATAGAACATAAACATAAATCACAAAAGACAAGCCAAGACAAGAGGATACAAGATGTGGTGCTATCCAGGGACAAACCCCAATGTGGGGAAACCCTTGATCAATTCTTCTTTTATGTTCTTCAATAGTTCAATAGAGAGAGAGAGAGAGAGAGTACATTTACAATAGAAGTCAACACTTTGACTTATCTAGATAAGAGCATAGATTATCTCTAAGAAGATGATACATGAGATCAGTTGAAGACATGCTGCTTCAACTGATTCTCCAAGGTGACTCCTTCACCTATCATTGTGCTGCATCTCGTCATCATGTTGCACCTCACTGTGCTGCACCCATCATCACTATGCTGCATCTCATCAATGCTTCATCAATCATGACTGTACCCATTACTGTACTGCATCATGTACCATTGTTGCACCATGTTGCCATATTGTCCTATGTGCTTGCTTGCTGTACCTTGCATGCTCGCTGTACTATTGCTTGCTTCGTGTACTTGCTGCACCAAGTACCATACTGCTGCCCCATTATTGTTTTGTCTCATCATACAGCTGTCCCAACATCTTACCACTGTCCCTTTGATCACTGCAACATTATATCATTGATGTCCCATCATCTTGCAGTTGTCCCTTTGATCATTGCAACATTATATCATTGTTGTCCCTTGAATATTGCAACACTATATCATTGTTGTCCCATCATCTTGCAGCTGTCCCTTTGATCATTGCAACATTATATCATTGCTGTCCCAACATCTTACAGTTGTCCCTTGAATATTGCAGCACTATATCATCGCTGTGCCATCATCTTGCAGCTGTCCCTTTGATCATTGCAGCGTTATATGATTGCTGTTCCATCATCTTACAACTGTCCTTTTGATAATTGCAACATTATATCATTGCTGTCCCAACATCTTACAACTGTCCCTTGAATATTGCAGCACTATATCATTGCTGTCTCAAAAACAAGCTACTGCTCCAGCAATTAACTCGGCCTCCATTTAGGAACTCACGCCTCCTCCATGTTGTCTTAGAGCCTCCCTAGCTCGCTGCGGTTAGGGCAATCCATAGACTGTGTTAAGGTTCTAGGGCATCCATTTAGGGTATTGACCCTTTTCTAGGCTGCGTTGAGGGCTTACATTGTTGCCCTTCTTGATTGTGTATACCTCTTCATAGGTTATGTTAGGGCTTCTCCATAGGGCAACGTTAGGTCTTCTCCATAGGGCAGCGTTAAAGCTCCTCCATAGGGCAGCATTAAGGCTTCTCCATAGGGCAGCATTAGGGCTTCTCGATAGGGCTGCGTTAGGGCCTCTCCATAGGGCTGCATTAGGGCAGCGTAGGGCCTCTCCATAGGGCTGCATTAGGGCAGCGTAGGGGCTAGGGCACTCCCACTAGATTAGGGCAGCGTTATTCCTTAGGATCTCTCCTCCTACTAAAACCCAAAGACAAGTAGAGAGGAAGAGATCCCAAGTCTGTTGAAATGACTTGAAGGCCACCTCTATTTATACTAAAACGTTGAGCACAAGTGAGGTTTATTTGGTTGCTGGCTGACCTTGACGAATTGTCCCATAACACTAATAGATTCATAATTCCATGAATATGTATCGGAATCGGATGATCATTAGATCAATCCTACACCTCTCGATGAGAGGGATCCAAGAAAAATATCAGCTGCCATTAATAAGATGACCCACATGGAGTTTGGCCCTAGTTGCCAATTTTGACAGCTTGTCACTATCCCCTGCACTGTTCGCCCTTCAATCCACAGCATATAGACTTTATGTCACTGTACTCCTTCAATTTTCGGTTTCCTTATACCTTCGTTGTCTTGTCACAGTCCTCAGCTCCTCTTCCTCGGCTACTACAGTTCTTTGCTCAGGAATAAGTTACTTTAATCATGCCACTGTCTTGAGACAGTCCTTCATGTTCTTCGCTATTCTGATGATGATAGGACAGGCTACCACCGAGAGGAGATATGTGTATATATAGTCTTCCGAGAGCTATATTCAGACTTCACCGAGAGCTGTCACTGTGTATATATATAGTCTTCCGAGAGCTATATTCAAACTTCACCGAGAGCTGTCACGATGTATATATAAGAGGCAGACTTCACCGAGATATGTATCACCCTTGATCACTGTGTATTGCGTTACTTCTTCTTCGCTGACTATTCTAAGATGATTCGAAGACTTGTTGGTGTAATGCAATGTCACTCCTTATATATATATATATATATATATCTATCAACATTGGTATATTAGGCTGACATGAGTGCCTTAAGCTAGGCTGACGTATCATTCAAGGAGATCACTGTCTTTTATTTAGCCGATTTGCACGAGGATAGTGACATTCGTTCTAGGAGTGTAGATCCTTGACATCATGACTTTTATAATACTTACGCTGAGACATAAAATCCTAAAGACTCAAGAAGAAGTCTTTGACCTATGGTAAACACATCTTGGTCATGAAACCCATGATGTAAGGAATAATAATAATTTGTTTCTTCTTTTACATAATATTATAATTACAAGTCATAATGAAAACCGAACCTAGTTACATTTTCTTCAACAAAGGAAACCTATAAGAATTTTGGAGTAAAACATGCAAATTATTTTTGTCAGTGAGCACATTGGCCGTGGACGTCACCAATGCGCTGAATTTTTGGTGTGTCTACTTTCCCAATACTTATCAGACTGATGTATGGCTAGAGTTTTGCACATGCTGATATTTCTGCATCTAAAAATTATTTCTCTGCTCTCCATTCATGCTGTGCATATTGTATCTCAGTAATCATGCTATCTCTCCCACACAACTGACTTATATCACTATCTCCAAGATGCTTTAAGCCTTTAATCTAGGTTCTGATACCATCAAAGAGTCAGCAGTCAAATGACACCCATAGCCTGTCATAGAGAAGAGGGAGTTGTATTTGATATGAGGACTATTTTTTTAGTAAGATGTAGCATCCACGAAACTAACTAGATAAACTTTAGACATAATCAATGTACGTTTGTTAAAAGTCATGTATTAATTTTGTTGCCAACCTTTTCTTTTCCAAGGAGAAATTCATGGTTAAATCCTAGGTATGCTTTCCTGCATTAGTGGATGGCATCCCCAGTAAATTTGTTGGTGTAGACTAGTCCACCTATCCAGCAGGAACTAGTAACTCACTGGAGCTTGGCACGGAACAAGCGAAATGCTCAACAATATTGGTGACAACCGGTTGAGCTAGCCCCTTGGGCTGATTTTATTACTATGCCACTAACTCTAATATTAAGAACTAAGGCACAATAAAGTACATCGATATATTATATGACCTGTTGTTGCTCAGATTGTACAGACACCATGACAACCGCTCAGGGCGGGGGCTGTCACTCTGATCCCCGCCCACTCTATTCTAGCTGTCTCCCAACAACAAGCTATGGGGGGTAGTCCCTATGGAAATGAGGTGAAGGAAAACAAGTTGGGAACCAACTTGTTTGGGAGACATGGATGAGTGGCCTAGCTACTTGGTTAAATTTAACAAGATTAATGATTATATTAGATTTTAAGTATGAGACCAGTGCCTTATGGAGTCACAATTCTTGCTTAATGTAAATTAATGCCAAGTAACCGGATGGACACCCGCTGCTTGATATGATAGACTAACCTATATGGGATGCAAGTCCTAAGAGCTAGGTGTGATGCAAGAATGTTGGTAAATTTTAGATTAAATGCCTATTCTAAGTTGAACCTCTCCCTTAACTGTTTTGAGAAACAATCTTCAGAGTAGGTTGTGGGATGGAAGCCAACGGGAAGCAGACAAAGGCCTGATTAACGATACCTACCTTGTGTTCCAACTTCCAACCACCTAGTGTCTCTAGCATTGTAGAGACTGTGGCTTTGACGACTGCAAGCACTATGTTAACCACTAAGAATGGTTGAATCCCTCAAGCTAATTGGAAAAGGGTTGCCTTAGGAGTTTATCAACCTAGCTTATGCTAGGAGAAAAGGTTTTGATTGCAAGCTAGATCCTAGAATGTTCGTGCAATGATGATGAGTGAAATTATTTGAGTTAAGATTGTTTAAGTGTTTAAGTACTCAAATTATGATTACTCCTTATGACAACAATACTTAACAACAATTAGAGGACAATCTTAATACAAGGCAAGTGCTTAAGGATACAAGTGCCAATGAATCAATCCACAAGATACTTAGAATAAATTATCCAATTTGTCAATTAGCCAATGATTACACGATGCCAATAAAATTTACTCAAGATGTTCTTATCACAATGCCAATTAGATTCCAAGTGTCAAAGCAACTTAACCAACCACAAGATCAGAAATTTAGAGCTTAAATGTATGAGTGCTTTAAGTGTAAAATTCAGAAATCCTTGTAACTTGGAGAAAAACAAGCAAGTGTTAGATCTCAAATATCCAAATCAGCAGTAATATTTCAGAAAATTCTAGCACTTATTAGACTTATGACAACAACAAGAAAATCACTTTAGATCATGGAATTTACCAAATATATGAAACAAATTTTTTTCCAAATGATTAGCAGATGTAAATTTATGAATTTAGCCCACTTTAAAATGGAGTATTTAGTGATATGTTAGATCTGAAGTAACTTATTACAACAGTAAACAAATCATCAAATCAACGAGTTAATGATGCTACAACAAATACCCAATATGACCAAAACTAGGAAAAAATTATCAAAATTGAAAAAATCAAGTTTCTAGGACTTTTAGAGTGTGATATTCAGAAAATATCAGATATGAAAAACTTGTTATAGTAGTGAAGAAATCAGAAAACCAGTGAGCTATTTTTTTTTTAACCATGTGGTGAATCGATAACTGCCAGTCCTAATCTATGGGAGACCCAGGATCAATCCTCGTAGCTGCCACTATAACACCAAGAGTACATCCAACTATCTGCAAGTTGATATACTAAGATCCGATGATTTTAGCAAAGCGAGACTCTCGTGCCGCCAAGGCGGGGGGGCAGGGGGAATTTTCTCTCGAGCCGCCACCACAGCAGGTCATGTACTCAATGAGATTTGAACCATGGTCTCTTGAGCTTCGCCCAAGTAGACTTACCGTTAAACTACACATCACTGTACTTGAACAAATGCCAAAAACCAGTGAGCTATTAGTGCTTGAACAAATGCTAAAAAATGCCCAGAACTTGGAAAAAATTGCCAAAATTGAAAATTTGAAATTTTGAGCCTTTAAGGTGATTTATCCATAAAAAGTTCAGATCTGATATATTCAGTTATGCAGTAAAATTCCAGCAAGCAAAAAATCAGATCTAGGCTAGATAACCAACGTCCAAGTGACCAAATTTTAGGAAAATTCAAATTTTGCATTTTTCAGTTAATTTGACCAAATTAAATGTGATTTTAGGGCTTATATATCACTGTTGAAAATAGAAATTACAACAGTGGTAAAATAGCGAGAAGCTAGGGTTCAGATAGCAAACCAAGGGAGGCCTTGGGGCTGTGTCGATGGCTAGGAAGACTTCCAATGAAGATGACCACCAGAAAACAGAATGTTAACCCCAAAATCACTGCAAAACAAATTGTTAAAGATAAAATGTCAATCCCTTGAAGAAACCCTTGTTTGTAATGAGATCTAGCCATTGTAGGGCTTATGACCTTCTTAATGCTTGCAAAATAGATCCCAAACACTAGCCTTTTAGTTTTGGCTAAGGGCTAGGGCCTTCAGAAAATGAGTTTCTTCCCCCATTTGAAAATAAGAAACTTGCAAAAATAGCCTGAAAACCCTAGACGTCTAGGTTTTATGAGGTCTCGAATGTCAATTTCTTCCTCAATCCTGAAACAAATTTAGAATAGAAACCCAAATACCCAATATAAAAAAAATAAATTTAAATTTCAAAACCCAAAACCCTAAATATATACAAAATCTAAAAAAACCCAAAACCCCAATTAGCAAAAATAATTTACAAATCTATTCACAAAATTTACAAATGTACACAGGTTTTAAATTTATTTATTTATTTATGGAATTTCTTCTTTAATGAATGACTAAAAATACTTTAGAAACCCAATGCACACTATAGCCTTAGCGAAGATTAAATCCACCATACAAATATTTGAGATCCAAGCAAAATAATTTCTGCCCAAGTTTGTGAACTTGGAGACCAAGGACTGAAGTACCTGCAAACACTATGTATTTATCTCAAGACAATCTGTTAATCATATGGGGAATCAAACCACCTAAGATTAGCCCAAAACTATCAATAGCATGATTTTATCTCCATCTAATGAAAACAGATCTTACCAATATTCAGCACAACATAGGAAAGCCCGTAGTTAGTACATACCACAAATCATGAACATGGAACACCTTGAAATTGCACCCCAAAGTCTTTATTATGATAGAAAACATATTTCCCAGCAAGACAATAGTTTACATGAAAGCTTTAGCAGCGATTTTCTAGCCAAAGATCATCGTGCGAGAGACTCAAATGACTCTAATTTATAGTTAAACCCTCCAAGTGGAAAAATAACGACTAGTTTCTTTGATCCTTGTGAAAGTAATCTTGGTTGTCGATAAACTCTTGAAGATCTTTTAATTTTAGCCATTGAATTTTTATTTTTGAGGAATTTTCGAATTTATCATTTAATTCCATTTTAATTAGCTCAAAATTAACTGTTTTGAGCTAATTTCGTAAAAAAATTGACTTTGAGTTAACCACCCAGGTCTGTTGGTCCAAATTTTCTTGAAATATACAATATTCCCTTGGTGGAAGACTTCCAAAAATTAATTTTCTTAGGACCCACGAATTTTTCTACTTGGAGAAGTATTTTTCCTAAGACATTTTAATTCTGACACTAATTAATTAATTTTCTAGCTTAGGATTTAATTTTATTTTTCCAGGAAAGTAAATTAATTGACACACGAGAGGATTTAATAATTTTCCACCCTCTAATACATAAGACTTTTACATTTACAACCCTGAAAGGGGGAATACACATTTGGCTTAGAGTCTAGACCCTCAAGACACATATCTAATTATGCGACACAATATGATCTAGTAGACCAAGTAATTTTTAATAAAATAATTTAGCCAACTAGCTTAAATTATTCCCAAATTACATTTACATCGAACTCGACTAGAACACTAGGACTCTCTTAAGACTTTGACGAAGAATTCCACCTTAGCTTTGGGGTGAGTCTGGAGGGAAAAACTTTGCCGACCATCTGTGTTCAGAAACACACATGAGTAAGTGAGACGAAAAACCTCTTAGGATGAAACTTTTCGCCAAAATAATAGGCTTGTTGTTAAATTTGGCAACTAGGGCCAAACATCACTTTGGACAACTCTTATGAGGTAACTGATATTTTTCTTGGATTCCTCTTTTCGAGAGGTGTAGGATTGATCTAAAGATCATCCCATTCTGACATGTACAAATAAAGTTATGAATTTATTTTGATTATGGACAAATTGTCAAGGTTGGCCAGCCATCAAATTAGCCTCCTCCAGCGTTCAACGTTGCATATAAATACAAGGTGCCTCCTCCTCATTTTGGCATCTCATCTCATTCATCTTTCTGTCTCTCATCTTGATTGGGTATGGATTTCTAGGCCTCTCTCTCTCCACATGTGCGAAAGGAAGACTGTCTTTTTTAGCTGTTGTGTTGATCGGATTTGATCGAAATTTCAGGAGGCCAAAATTCCAGGAGACCGAAATTTCAGGAGGCCAAAATTTCAGGAGGCTGACTTTGACCAACATTGACCCTGTTTGACTTCAGTTTTGTTAGGGAGACTTCTCTTTGGGCACAAAAAACCAAGGCAGTTTGACCCCTGCGTTGACCATTGTTGACTGCCCTAATTCAGGTTGTTGCATTGACTTTTGTTGACCAGATTTGACTGGTTATTTTTCGATTGTTTTGGGCTGCATTATCTTGCTATTGGAGGCCAAGTTGGCCAAGGTTGACTAAGCTGGTTTGGAGGTCAATTTCAACCCTGTTGACCAACGTTGACTTTTTGGTTCTGTTGTTTTGACTGATCAGTTTGGGCAAGTGAATATTGTAAATTGTATTCTCTCTCACTGCTGAACTTTTGAAGAATTATAAGAAGAATTGATCAAGGGTTTCCCCACATTGGGGTTTGCCCGTGGCTAGTGCCATATCTTGTGTCCTCTTGTGTTGGACCCCCTTCTACTGTTATTGTTTATGTTCTATCTACATTTTACTATCATGTTGATGTGATTGCTATACTGGATATGATATTGGGCTAATAAAGAAAATTGAAGTAAAATTGCTCTAAGCATAGAACATACCATTGTTATCCCAAAATTAACATGGAACTAGAGTTGATGTGAAGACAAAGCCCAAGCAAGAGCGAAGAGCAATCACTAAGAGGAGCAATCACTGATTAAGAACAAGTCTCAATGGCCTCCACATCTTACTTCAAGTCTAATGATAAGCTTCATGATAAGTATGATTATCATGCATGGAAGATGTCTCTTGATTTGACTTTAGAAGAGTAAGATGTCATGGATTATGGGCAGGGAAAGATTCTGGAACCTCCTTCAAATGCACCGGTTGTTGCTAAGACAAAGTACAAGAAGGGTGAAGTCAAAGCCAAGAAGATCATCAAGGATTCTATTCATAAGCGCTTAGTTGCTTACATCTCCGGTTTGAATACATCAAAGGAGATATATGACAGGTTGGTTGGCATGTTCAAATCTAGCATTGCAAATCAAATTTTTTTCCTCAATAACAAGCTTAAGGATATAAAGAAGGGAAAAGGTGAGGATATTCAATCCTACTTCATGAGGATTACCAAGATAAAAATTGATCTTCTTTCGATTGGTGAAGCTATTGTTGACAGGGAGCTCACTCTCATTGCCCTTGGAGGTCTTCCTCCTGAATGGCATGTGTTCAACACTACTATTCTCAATAACGACATAATTCCAGGTTTTGAAGCATTGCTGACTAGATGTTCTCAACTTCTCAACAAGAAACAAGAATGATGGAATTGGAGATGCTTTCGAATAGGAATAATCCTACCGCATTCTCGCTCATGCCAAGAGGAAGAACAATGCAGGTTCAAAGAAGCAAAGTCAAGGAAGACCGGGATTCAAAAATGGAAGGAAGGGAAGATGTTTCGTTTGCAACAAGTTTGGTCACTATGCCAGGGAGTGTCCAAATAGAAGGGACACATTTCATGATGATGATCACAATCATTCCAGGGGCAACAACAACAATCAAAGGAATGGCAAGTTCAACAACAAAGGGAAAAGGATGCTTCTGCTACTCAACTTGGAAATGATCGAGCTTCTAAAAGAACAAGAAACTCCAGTTATGATGAGCCTAATGTTGTAAATTCTAAGCAAAAGGAATTTTATCTTATATCTACCCTCTCCACTGCCTCTCCTCTGGATACTTTGGGAAATTGGTTGATTGATAGTGGTGCCTCAAGGCACTTCACTAGGTACAAAGAAGCTCTTTCAAATCTGATAGAGAAGGATACAAATTTGTAAATTATCCTTGGAGACAATGCCACCTATCCCGTGAAGGGAGTTGGGAATGTTACCTTTCAATTGAATCAAGGTAACACTGATCATCTTCAAGAAGTACTATATGTACTTGATCTAAAAAAGAATCTAATGTCTATCTCGACGATGGAAGACAAAGGATTCAAGGTGGCATTCATCGATGGAAAGGTACGTGTGTGGAAAAGAAATTTCAAAGAAGCATTTACTCTTGGATTCAGGGTTGACAGTTTATATCAAGTTGGAGGAAGTCCACTGGGAGCCATGTCTTGCGACACATCTCTTCAATCTGAACTATGGCACCAGAGGTTTGCTCATCTTCACTATAAGGCTCTACCCGATGCAAGGAAGATGGTTACAGGTATGCCCAAATTCAAAATAGAGCATGAAGGTGTATGTCAGGGATGTGCCAAGGGAAAACATACAAGGGGACCATTCACCTCAAGTGATAGCAAGACTGCAGACATTTTGCAATTGGTTCATTTTGATCTATCTGGTATGTTGCCTGTCACATCATTAGGAGGATATTTATATTATGTTGTCTTTGTGGATGACTTCTCTTGCAAAACTTGGATATTTTTTTTGAAGAAGAAGGATGAAATATTCTCATGGTTCTGTGCCTTTAAAGCCTTGTTGGAAAATCAAACAGGAAAGAAGATCAAGAGATAAAAGATCGATAATGGAACCGAGTATGAGTCAAATGAATTCAATGACTATTGTAGGGAAGCTGGCATTAAGAGGGAGACTACTACTGCATATACTCTTGAAAAGAATGGTGTTGCTGAAAGGAAGAATCGTTCCATTATAGAAGCCACTCGTGCCATGCTTCATGATCAAGGATTTTCAAAGTTCTTATGGGGAGAAGCTGCCAACACTGTTGTGTACGTTCAAAATCGATGCCCTCATCAAGCATTGGAGTCCAAAATTTTTGAAAAAATTTTCACCGTTAAGAAACCTGATGTTTCTCATTTTAGAATTTTTGGTAGTCCCGTATACTTTCTTATGCCGAAAGATAAGAGAAGTAAATTGGAGTCATCTGGGAAGAAAGGAACTTTTCTAGGCTATAATGAAACTTCTAAGACATATAGAATCTATGTGCCTGGTCAAAGAGAAGTAGAGTTGAGTGATGATGTCACCTTCGATGAGGACGCTGCCCTAAGGAAGATTAGCAACCTTCCTATTCCAAGGAAGGACAAAGAAGCAGAAGCAGGAAATCAGGGAGATTCACAGGATGAGCCGATGACAGGTGTTGAACAACCGATGGATCCCATTGATCCTCCTCCTCCAAAAGGAGACCCTCATGGCTGAGGGAAACTCTCGAAGCTGCTGAGAAACATGTTGCACTGAGGGGGACATTTCATGAAAGCAAGAATCCTAATAGGTACCAAGGGTACTTAACTGCTATGAGCACCATTATTTAGTCTGAACCTTGCTCATTCGAAGACGCTGTGAAGCAACAAGTATGGAAGGATGCTATGAACGAAAAGTACGAGTCAATTATGAAGAATGATGTCTGGGATGTGGTCCCCAGACCCTAGGACAAATCTGTTGTCACCTCTAAATGGCTCTACAAGATCAAGCATGGTGCTGATGGAAGTGTTGAGAAGTTCAAGGCCAAATTTGTTGCTCGAGGCTTCTCTCAAAAGGAAGGTGTAGATTATGATGAGATATTTGCACCCGTTGCTTGCTACACCACCATCCGTTTGATTATAGCCCTTGCTGCCTCACAAGGATGGAATCTACACTAGATGGATGTCAAGACTGCCTTTTTGCATGGTTCACTTAAAGAGGAAGTCTATGTGGAACAAGCTGAGGGGTTTGAAGTTCAAGATCGTTAGACACATGTATGCAGGTTGAAGAAAGCCCTCTATGGGTTGAAGCAAGCACCCCGGGCTTGGTATGAGAGGATCAATAGCTATCTGATGAAGCTGGGATTTACAAGAAGTGAAGTTGATCCAAACCTTTACTTTAAGGTTGAGAATGATAGACCTCTCATCTTGGTACTTTATGTGGACGATCTCTTTTTGACAGGTGCATACCCTCTTATTCATCAATCTAAGAGAGAGTTGGCTTCCGAATTTGATATGAAGGACCTAGGACTGATGCATTACTTCCTAGGGTTGGAGGTCTGGCAAAAGCCAGGGGAGATTTTCCTTTCTCAAGGAAAATATGTTGTGAAGCTACTTGAAAGATTTGGGATGGTGGACTGCAAGTCCGTGACTACTCCAATGGAACTTAACTTCAAGAAGTTATGCAGAAGTGCTGTCGGGCTCAATTTGGGAAATTTGTGTTGGCTTGTCTTCTACTGTTATTGTTTATGTTCTATCTGCATTTTACTATCATGTTGATGTGATTGCTAAATTGGATATGATATTGGGCTAATAAAGAAAATTGAAGTAAAATTGATCTAAGCATAGAACATACCATTGTTATCGTAAAATTAACACTTACCCATGTTGTTACATACATTCAAGGTCTTTATAGGATCATTTATATTACATTACAGATGATCCGATCTTGTTGAAAAATTTTGGCACTTCTGCTTCCTTGGAACTTTGAAAAATTGAGTGCAACATGACCATTTTATTAAATACTACATTGTAATAACTGTGAAGTAAAATGGCATCCAGGTTCGCACATCAAAAACAAAATATGAAATGTCAAACGTTAAACAATATATGCTTTTAATCCATGGCAACCTCTCCTGAATACATTTGTTGTTGTATAGGGAGAAATGTCAAATAAGAGCATGTTCTTAACTTCTAAGAGAAGCTAGCTAGATTGTTTTTTAGGATGTCTCAGACAAATGTTGTAGTCCAACACTTTTGTACTGTAGATTTTTCTGGCAGAACTTGAGGCAATAGGTACTCTGTTTTTATTTTTCTGTGAGATGACCTGATGCAATGCTCTTACCTGGTTTGTATTCTAAGCTAAGTGGATTAGAAATGTGTGCTACTATAATTTTAAAATTATGTTGTTTTACTATGTGAAATTTACTGTAAATTGGACTATAAAAGATTGAATCTAAGGGAAATTCTTGAACTAAGTGGTTAAACAATAACTCTTCACTATTTTGCTGGGAAAGGTATTTGTATGGCAAGCCGGATGTGCCAGAAACATCTCCTGAAATTGTCTCTGATGTGAACTCGGAGCTTAGAACACTCCAGAGCAATGGTGACTGGGATACAGCTGTGCAGCTTCTTCTGAAAGCAGGTGATTCCACTGCTTGTAATGTGGAGCGCAATGACTGGTACCGCATTCGTCGTGGCCTTGAAATCATTAAGGCATGCACTATGTAATCCTTCATATTCTTTCATTGAAATCTTAGTTTTCTTATGGCATTTTTCAATGGTCTAAAACAGTTTGCACTAAAAGCAATTTCTAAACCTGCAGGTTATTGGTAGATTAGAGAACTCACATACTTCTAGTAGTTGTATTCATTTAGTTCCTTATTCGTGAAACTAGTTTTTACATTTCTTCTTCTGTTATGCCAGGCTGCAGGAGTTCCTCGAACTTCATTTCCTTTACCGTATGACGCTCTCAAAGGACAAGTAGCCTCAAGAATAACAGTTTCCTGCAGTGATAGCTCTGATGCAGAAGCTGAAAACATGCAGAGTTCCTTGACAGAATTGGACTATGACTTTCTCTGCTTTTTTTTTTCAGTTAAAAGGACAGATCTTTATCAGAGAATTGATCAGCGGTGTGAGGAGATGCTTACAGGTAAGGTTTATAGCTAGGTTCCAGTCATATGAAGTCAGCTCTGCATATTGAATTAAATTATACACAATTGTCAATTTAGTTTCTCTAAAGTTGTGAATATCTATGGCTGTGATCCTCATTACGTCAGGTGTAGGATCTTTAAAATGTTTACAGCATCTCCCCAAGGATGAAATTTATTAAAATAGGGAGGCATGAATAAGATTATTGAAGTGTGTAGTTTGTTGTGATAATATGGTAGCCGCAGTTGATTCATATTGCACTGCAACTTAACTATGTTGTCTGATTTTTTAATGTTTAAGCTAATTTCAAAGGAAAATTGTCAATTTCCAATGTAGCATCTTGGTTTTTCTGGGGCTATGTTACCAGTACACTGGCACCCTCCCCATCTTTCTCTCTCTCTCTCTCTCTCTATACACACACACTCACATATCAAGGATCTATATCCAATTAGGATACATGCTGGATATGTACAGGGATGCCATCCTATGACAGATACCTCAAAAGATTAAAAAACAAACACTACATAAAACTGACAAACAAAAAGGTTCTAGGAGGCTGTTTTTCATCATTAGAGAGAGCAGCAAAAATGCTACATCATGCCATGGTGTTTTCTGAGAGGAGATTCCAGAATGAAGTGTATTTCTGCTTAATTAGACAAATGCAAAGGCCACGGTGATGTTTTCCATCCCTCGTTACTTTTTCTAAAAATGACTTTTCTGGCCTGCATCAGAGATACCAAAATTTACTGAAGTAATCGTCCAAAATAATGACAATCTATCCTGGCTGAGAAACTTTGTTATAACATCTTTGTTGGAGATGATTTCTCTGTCTGACTAGTCATATTACCGTCTATATATATATATGCTCTGTATACAACTATACTGTACCAAGAATTTTCAATTTTCTAAAAAATTGACATATCAATGCTATTTAGGTTCAGGGACAAGAGATGGTCACGATTATGGTCATGCCCATACAATTACATGACGTATCAAATATACGTTGCGGTATATAAACTAAGTTTGATGATGCCAATAGTTAGGACAGTTCATCTAGTAATAGCTTTAATAATGATGACAATGTTATTGATGCACCTGCTCCAAAATGGAAAATAATATTTTTTCTAAGATTGTGATTCATGCCTTAATTAGTGAACAAAATGAAGATACACCATGTATTCTTTCCGGATTGAAAATGTAGCAGTCACTTTAATAATTGATTCTGATTGCACATACAATTTATCAATTTAAAGAAACAATACTGCTATTCCACAATCTGATAACAACCCTCCAGTGGGTTCTTGCGATTCTTCATCAAATCTGGAACCAGTGCCTATCTTTTTGGGGACCCTGCAATCAACAAAGGTTTCCTTGCTGAGACTTACATTGTGAATAACCACCTGACATTTATTACTGATTGTGTTCATTTGTTGGACATTAATTAAGCTATCCTTTTAGGTAAATCTCCAAGACAAGCAAGTTAGTCACGACCAATAACTTTGTGGTTCTTGAGTAGGGAGTGCCCATGTGTTTGTGAAATGTCATGGAATGTGCAAGACAACTCAATGGGGACAAGGTGTGCTCTTGTTTGTTGAATTATTTGGTATAGGATCTGTTGCCTCATGGGAGGTATCCTAATACATTTCATGACAAAACCATTGTAAGACCAAAGAATGCATGTCTAAAGCCTTTTAGTGTTAGTTTTTGCAGTAGTAGTGGACTGGTATTCTAGTCTCTATGATGTCTAAGAGGCTAAGGAACACAAAATCTCCAAAACCCAGAATAGGTTTCATGAGAAAAGACTTGGAAACACCTTAATTAAATTAATTAGCCAATAATTCAAAAGTTTCTAAGTTTAACTTAAGAAAATTGGTTTATTAAAGTGAATTAATTAAGGGAGTTTGATTTTTCTCTAGAGACTTCCGGAAAAGTTAATTGGTGGAGTTAGGATGATCTTAGCCGTTGGTTGAGATGTGATCGTGGCTGCTAAGACTCCAACTAGAGATTATAAGAGCAGGTCGAAGTGCTTGGAGAAGGCATCAGTTGTGAGTTGAGCATTTTGACTACCCAGTTGCAGGTTTTCAGCAAGGGCGCAGTTGAAGCTAGGGAAGCATCAGAGGCAAGGGTTTCAGTAAAGATTTGAGAGCAAGAGTCCAGAGGAATTTTCCTCAGTATTTTCCAGTGTCCAAGAGATAGGAAGAGGAGGCTGAATTCATCTGCAGAGGAGGCTGCTACAGCTAGTGCAAGCAGCTAAATTTCCCAATGCGAGTTGTTGGAGGATCCATGTTTCAGTTGCCAGTTGCTAGATTAGTGTCCCAGAGACAAAGTGAGTGGGTTTCAAAGGCAAAAGGAGGTAGTATGACTTGTAGGAAGGTGATTCTGAGGAGATTGATGACTTGTCTTCAAAGTTGGAGGACGAGCTCACTATGTTTGCAACATTATCCTCAAATGGTGGAGGAGTATGATGCTCCAATATGTTAGGTCAGCCAGGGTCCGAGGGAAGAGCAACAAGGAAGTCCATATCTAGCCAAGGAGGGCTTGATTAGTAGATCAGATCCAGTTGTTGTGTGGTCCTCAGTTGGATCATTATCTTTGCTACGAGAGCCTAATAGTAAAAGTAGCAAGAGTATTGAGTCATGACAGGTCAGTAAGGTGCAATAAGATACTCGAGAGAAAGTTCTAGAGCCATTTGTGAGGCGCAGGCGCAGTCAGATGCTCGAGAGACAGGTGTAGGGCTAGTTGTAGTGACACAGTAGATAAGGAGAGATCAAGTTTCCAGTTGCAAGTATGAAGTGCAGAAATCCGTGTGAATGGAGTGGCAGTGTGAATTGACCAGTTGTAGAGTGCAAGTGTAGTTCCAAACTTCCAGCCAAAGAGAGACTCTAGGAAGGGGTTTCCAGCTAGAGCAAGTCTCCAACATTCTAGTTAGGAAGGGAGACATAAATTTCCAACAAAGAAGGCCATAGCAGGCAGTTTCCAGTGCAAGTTAGATAGTCAACCAGTACATGTTGCAGAGGGGCTATAGATCGTGTGCCAGCGCCGATAAATGATCCGGAGGTAGAGCGAGTAGTTTCAGTGAGCAGCAAGAGGCAGAGTGACTGCCGAAAAGGGTTTTTTCAAGAAGAACTAGTTTCCCAGAACAGTGTCATGCAGTCCAGTTAACCAGAGTAGTTATAGGCAACAGTGCGAGTAGCAAGGAGCAAACCAAGTTGATTTGCTAGAAGGAAAAGAGATTTCCCAGCGGGAGATCGAGATCACACATAGTTGTAGTGATGGTAGCCGTGTAAAGGTAGCACAAGGGCATCAATAGTGTGAGATCAGAGTATTTTAGTGGAAGCACAATTTGGTTCAACTACAATAGGTAGCACGTGAATCAGAGTAGCGCAGTAACATGGCAGACAATGATTACTGGAGGTTTGCTAAATTATGGCAACATGTTGTATCATAGCTGTCAGACACTAGCAACGCAGGTCAATTTGGCTACAACTTGTTCCTATAGACTAGCAGGTGGTTGATATACTCACAAAAGCCTTAGGTAGTTCAAATTTTGTCTACTTCAGGGAGTAGATGGGTATAGTGGAGAACACCTTCCTCGCTAAGAGGGAGTGCTAGTTTTTGGAGTAGTAACGAACAAGTTTCTAGTCTCTATGATGTCTAAGAGGCTAAGGAACTCGAAATCTCCAAAACCTAGAAAATGTTTCACGAGAAAAGACTTGGAAACGCCTTAATTAAATTAACTAGCCAATAATTAAAAGTTCCTAAGTCTAACTTAGGAAAATTGGTTAATTAAAGTGAATTAATTATGGGAGTTCGATTTTGCTCTAGAGACTTCTGGAAAAGTTAATTGACAGAGTCAGGATGATCTTAACCATCATTTGAGATGTGATCATGGCTGTTGAGACTCCAACGAGAGATTATAAGAGCAGGTCGAAGGGCTTGGAGAAGGCATCAATTGTGAATTGAGCAGTCCAACTACCTAGTGGCAGGTATTCAACAAGGGCGCAGTTGAAGCGAGGGAAGCGTCAGAGACAAGGGTTTAAACAGAGATTTGAGAGCAAGATTTTAAAGGAATTTTCCTTAGTATTTTCCAGTGTTTGAGAGATAGGAAGAGGAGGCCACTATAGCTAGGCAAGTAGCCAGATTTCCCAGCGCGAGTTGCTGAAGGAGCCACGTTTTAGTTGCTGGATGCCAGATTAGTGTCTTGGAGGTAGATTGAGTGGGTTTCAGAGGCAGGACAACATGCCAGAAGGTAATTCCAAGGTTGTATGATTTTTCTGGAGGCAACCATACCCATTTCTAGCCAGGCAGTGCAAATAGTCAAGAAGTGCTAGTTCTTGGGAGAGAGGGCCGTTGAGAAATCTAGGGCATTATATGGATTAGAATCTTTAGGTAGATTTCTCTTAGACTTTGACATATTCTTGTGATTGGTATTTTCTTCTTATTAATTCTTCATTCAATTTATTATGTTCCATTTATAAAGATAAATGCCAAACAATGAAGATCACAACAACACAAGATGTAGGGGCACTCTGCTAGGGAAAAATCCCTACCTAGGGGAAAACCCAGTCCAACTCTTCCACTAGTATATTCAAATCAACATGAGATAGTGCAAGACCCTTTAGACCTAGACAAAGACCTACTCCAATCACCAAGTCAGCCATTCCTTCCAGTAGATGATCCCTGCCAAAGTCTCCAAGTGTCAACTTCTCAGTTGTAGCTTCAATCCAGAATTTCGGATCCCTAGCTACAAATTTTCGGCTCTCAGCTTCGGAATTTCAGACCTGCAGTAGATTCAGAAATTTTGGCCCCAACAACAGTCCAATAACTTCGTACATGTGAGATAGAGATGCCCAAAAATTTGATCCTTGACTTCTACAACTTCCTCCTTCTCTCTCCTCAACTTCACTCTTCTTTTTCTGCTTCTTTCTTTTGTAGATCGAACTTGTTAATGTATGCCTCAAATGAGTCGAACTTATAGCCTTTCTACTGGGTTGAATATACCTATTCCAGGCTGAATTCACGAGGACAGGGCCGACTTGGTGTGGAGGTGACAAATGACTCTTTTGACTCAAAAATAATTCTTTTTACATGATACAAAAGCCCAAGAAGGGTCTAATAAAAATGACAATGACTCTATTGACTCATGTCAAAACCTAGAAGCCTTTAATGGAGGCTTTGACTTGAAAATCGTTGACCCAAGCATGAAACCCATGCTTTAATAAGTCAATTTCGTTAACAATATTTTTTTTTCTTTTTCTTTTCATCAAATACAATTATGAAGACCAACACTAGTTACAGTCTTCAACACTCCTTCTTAACTAGGGAGATATTCATAATAACATACAAATATAGGTACATGGAAGATCTCATAATGAATGAACTATGAAGAGTTCTAGCACACACAATGCTACAAATTAGATACCCGACCAGGGTACTCTAATCGGGTGGGACTAAGGTGTACTCAAGCTTTAGCCATTCTAGTTACCATTTGGCTTTTAAGCTCTAACACCAGCCCAGGGATCTAGTTATCTATCCAAGGTCGGAGCTACATGACCAATGCCACCCTCCCTACATCGTGATCTAGACATCAACACATAGGTCAGCCAGATGTCCTCCCAAGCATCTTGTTGCCACAAGATGCTTCATCTCTCCTTATCAACTAAATCAGATATATATATCCACTACTCCAAGCATGCTTCAAACGTTCAAACTTTTTATGGAGAGATCCTGCACAATCACAACCCCAATCAGTAATAAACCTTCAAATATATATACAAGTAAACACAAACCTTCAGGGTCCTCAATTATTCTGATGCTACTTATATCATCATAAAATTGTTGGATACAACTTGGCGGAAGCTTTCTTCTTTTACCTCTTCAGTAGCACCAAATACAACCTCAGTACTTTTCAATTCTTTTGTTCGCAAATCCATTTGTAGTTCTTTCATTCGTTCTTTATTCAAGGTATTTACTATGACTCTCATTTTATGCCCTTCCTCTCAACTGGGGACATATATCTTTTCTTCTATCCAAGCTCCCTCTCAACTTAGGAAGATCAACAACTACCTTCTTTTATAACATTAGAGAAACTTCAACCTTTTAAGGCTTCAGTGTTCCTCATGGCGTCGAGGTCATCTTGATCATCATCATTCTTATAGCTTCCTTCATCATGCTCATCATTATTATTATCTTTAATTACGAACATTTTCAACATTTTGAAGATTACGTACCTGCAAAACTTTAATAGCAAGTACAACCAAATACAAATATACAGAAGCACGAATTCAACTATATCAAAATCATGTCATTACAATGGAAGCATCAAAACATTTAGGCTTTAGACATCAAATACCTAAACCTAGTTAGAACTTAGGTTCATGATCAACAAGGGTCACATCTTTTATATATATTAGACTTCAACATCTTGCTAGTGTTTTGTCATAAACCCTAGACTCCATCTGTGAGACGTAAAGCCTTAGATATCAACAACTCAATCAATCAATCATAACAATATCAGTGTTCCATGGGGACTCGCCCCCACCCCTAGGGGTCTAGTTTCCTAGCTCTCCCGCGCTCCAAGGACTTGGGGACGAGAAGGGGTCATTTCCCCACGCTCCCAAAAAACAGGGTACGCAGGGGGATGTTTCCTTGTGCTGAGGGGTCGTTTCCGAAAAGGGGGTTGTGAGGGACCATGGGGGGTTGTGAGGGGCCATGGGGGGTCGTGGGGGGTCGAGGGGGCAGGGACGAGGGGGGACGTGGGGGGTCGAGGGGCCCGATTTTTTTAAATAAACTTTTGTTTATAATTAAAATTTAACATTAGTTTTAATACTTTAGGGTTTCAATTCGTTTTCTTATAAATTTAATTCATTATTCGCCCTGGCCCCTCACTCCATTCACAAGACGCTCCTAGTTCCTCTGCAACAGAGAGGAATTGGTCCACATATAGCTTCATCCACTCTATCAAGAGGAACAAGCTTACCTCTAAAAGAGCGGAGAAGTTAGTTGCTGTGCACAATGCCCTACGTCTTGAGCATAGGAAGACACTTGAGTATTTGAAGGGACTAGCAACACGATGGGATGTTGATCCAGAGGATGATGCACAGGTAGATATGGAGGAGAGACTTGATGAGAGACAGATGGGGTTGGTTGGTGTGCCACTTAGCATGTTTGAGAATGCTAGTGATTCAGATTCAGATGGTGATATGGTTGATCGTTATTTATTCATGCAGTAGCTAGATGCAGAGACTAGCAGGGCATTACCTTGAGGCTTGAGCAAAATTATGCTCCTTTATCTTTTGATATGTTGATGTTCTTATGTTATTCTGACTCTATAAAATTTTGACTCTTGATGTATTAGACTTGACTTTTATAATTTTATGTCAATCTTAACTGTTCAGTATTCAATGTTCATAGTAGGAAGTGGAACATCAATATGGTTTAAACTTTAATCATAATGTATGATGTATGATTATAAATTAGAATTTTAAATTTATATGATATTAGATAATGATATTCATATCAATGATCATGCTTTGTAGCTTTTCAATTCAAACCCAATTGTCATAGTGGACTCAATTTATAAATCATAATTTATATTTATAAGCTTTTAAGACCTTGACGTCCCCCACGTTTCCTAAAAATTGGCGGGGGGCTTTTGCATAGGCCGCTCCCGCGTATCCTCGCTCCCTCGCCCCCTCGTCTCGGAACCTTGGTGAAACATTGAAGAATATGCTTTTAGCATTACCTGTCAAACTTTGCTAGGGTTTGTTGTAAAGCCAAAATTAAATCATATCAACAATATACTTCTAGGGTTTCATCATCATGCCCTAGAATATCACTCTCTACTAGGGTTTTGTTACAAACCCTAGATTTCTAAAACATGAATATCAACAATTAGGTTAGCATACCAACATTACATCTCTAGGGTTTCATTCCTTATATCAATTTCTTTCTATGTTGAAAACCCTAGATGAAAACTTTGAATTCCAAAAATTAGATAACAATTTTGACCAGGCTAGGGTTTCAATCATACAAAAGAATATACAACTAGGGTTTCATTTCTAGGATCTTACTTTAGTTATTATAAGGGTTTTGTTCATAAACCCTAATTCACCAAATCCTAAAAATCTAGGATTCAATATATAACCTAGACATTAACAATCAACCCTAAATAACTAGGGTTTCATAATCAACATTGACATACCCATAGCGTCAAGGTTTTACAGTGAACCCTAAAGGTTAGGGTTTCACCAAAAATGATCAAATAAGAGATAGTATGATAAGGGTATATTCAATCTAATGATGAATCACCCTGACAAGAATCCTTACCATTCAACACCTTGAACAAAAGAAAGTTAGTAATACAAGACAAATTTCAAAATTATTGTATCTTTTAATGAGAAAGTTTAGCTACAAAATCTTATGGTCTTAGACATAACTTGAGTTGTTCTTTTTACAAACCTTGTAGGTATTCCTTGAAGTGCTCCCTCTGAATTTAGCCATGATCTTTACATTTGCAACACTTATTGACAAATACTACCAAGCAAAATATGTGATACCAAAAACATGATGTTAATCTGTTAATCTAGGGTTTCTATATGACTAAGGTTTTCATATGCCACTTAGAGTTTACAGCCTTAGATATCAATGCCAATTTTAACAACTTTCGATAATGAAGACAAACCTTAGGCTCATATAAGCAACTAACCTTAAAATATCTTATGTTAGATCTTTAATAAATGAATATATATTATACATACCTCATAATTACGTACCTTTGCTATAAGGGTCTGTTCTTTTGGTTGCGATGAATTCCTTATTATTTTCTTCAAGGTATTTTTCACTATATCTAATAGTCTCTTTCTTGAATATATATATGCATATATATGTCGCTGCTTTGCTACAAGACTTTAAGATGGGTTTCAATCATTGTCAGATTTTTGTCTTGTTTATACACAGAGTCAAAATAGGAGTCTCGGCTCCTTTTTTGTTGGTAACTGTAGCCTTCAGTTCGGATATGCTTTAAGATTATATAATCTTTTAAACAAGAAACGTGCTCAGTACTTCTTTTTATATAACTTGTACTTTGAATGAACAAAAGTAGGGTATGGATTTCAAAACTTTGGCACTTTTGACAATGGTCTATAAATAGAACATATGCTTAAAATTGTCCTCCAACAAATTGGATCTAAGATTTCCTTAGTGCACAGGTGTAGAGTGAGTATCTTAGAGCTCATAGTTTTGATACCTCAGAGACTGTCTTTCTAGGGTAGAGTTTGGAGTTTTGCACAAGATTCGGGAAACTGGATGGAGGTTGCAAATCTTGTGAGGTCTCTTTTGACCTTTGCTCTTATGCCAAGAAGTATGGCCACCCTTAGGTTGGTAGACAAATCTTTCGTCATTCCAAAAATAAGGTTCATTATACCTTTTCTCTCTTAGAATAGATCTGTGACTTTGTAACAGAGATTAGGGCTAGATAAGGATGCCCAAGAGCTTCGATCCTTTTGTCATTGAATGTGGACTACAAAGGGCTATTAGATTAGCCCTTAGGTTTCCTTGAATAGGGCTTGTATGCCCTCCAAATGCTTTCGCTAGCCTTGGGCTTATTTCTGTAATTAGGGCATGATTAATTGCCCAGAAATTCGTTCTTCTTGCCTTCACTAATTCGGTCTAGGGTAATTGTATTCTTTGAGATGGTATGGAGCTAAATCGATCTTCTTTTCTGCCCTCTTTTCAAAGTCCTAACTCTGATACCATGTTGAGAAATCGAGGACATTACATGGATTAGAATATTTAGGTAGATTTCTCTTAGACTTTGACATTTTCTTGTGATTACTCTGTTCTTCTTAGTAGTGTTTCTTTCAATTTATTATGTTCCATTCATCAAGACAAATGCCAAATAAAGAAGATCACAACAAGGAACACAAGATGTAGGCATTTAGCTAGGGAAAAACCCCTACCTAGCAGAAAACCCTATGCAACTCTTCCACTAGTATATTCAAATTAAGATGAGACAATCCAAGACCCTTTAGACCTAGACAAAGACCTCCTCCAATCACCAAGTCAACCCTTCCTTCTAGTAGATGATCCCTGCCAAAGTCTCCATGTATCAAATTCTCAGTTGTAGCTTCAATCCAGGGAATTTCAGCTCCCCAGATACAGATTTTTGGCCCTTAGCTTCATAATTTTGGACCTGCAGTAGATTCATAAATTTCAGCCCCAACAACAGTCCAGTAACATTGCACGTGTGAGATAGAGATGCCCAAAAATTTGATCCTTGACTTTTACAGCTTCCTCCTCTCTCCTCAACTTCGCTCTTCTTTTTCTGCGTCTTTCTCTTGTAGATTGAACTTGTTAGTGTATGCTTCAAATGAGGTGAATTGCCTTTATATATAGCCTTTTTGCTGGGTCCAACAACCCTATTCCAGGTCGACTTCATGAGGATAGGGCCGACTTGATGCAGAGGTTACAAATGACTCTTTTGACTCAAAGCAATTCTTTTTACATGATACAAAAGCTCAAGAAGGGTCTAATAAAAATGACAATGACTCTATTGACTCAAGACAAAACCTATAAGCCTTCAATGGAGGCTTTGACCTAAAAATCATTGACCCAAGCATGAAACCCATGCTTTAATAAGTCAATTTCTTTAACAATAACATTTCTTTTATTTTTCTTTTCATCGGATAGAATTATGAAGACCGACACTAGTTACATTCTTCAACAATGGCCAGATTAATTACCGAGGGAGACAGAGTGTCTTCTAGTTTATTTTAGTAGTAGAGATTGCTAAAGCTTTGCTAGTTAGACAAGCAGATCATTGTACTGTTGAATTTCCCTTGGTGTTTTTCCAGGGACATTTATCCAAAAATAATTGTTCAATTTTATGTGTATGTGCATATTTTCTTAGTTCCAGTTTTTATATTCTGCAACGTGTTTATTGTGAAGAATGCAATAGTGATTTAATCGTTATTTCCAAATACTAAATCAAAAGACAAATAAACTGCATTAAATAGAAGATTAAAATCCAGTTTATTGCGTTCGTGGAAATTTCACATGGTATCAGAGCAGAAAAGATCAGATCAAAGGCTTTAGAAGCGAAGGCAGGGTTGTCCAGTTTAGAGGGAGATCTAAACTATGAAAATTTCTAAATAGAAGTTCTATTACTGCAACAACTAATTTATTTTACCTACTTATTTTCCAATAAGTTATTTACGAAATCCCTTCAGTAAATATTAAAATAAATTCTACTGCAAATATCACACCATTATACAGAAAACAAATACATGCACAAGAATCAAACACATCGGCATAGTTATTTTGGACAATTGTCGCCGGAAAAACCCAATGCGGGAAAATCGGTGCAGTAGAGGAAGGTTTTATTAATCGGCTTTCTTGAGTACAGTTAGAGAGCCAACTAGCTTACCCAACAGAGATAACCACAAAAATCCTCTGGCACTTCCTATAGGCTCAACGTCAGCCTAGCTAGCCTCTGCACAACTCCCAGACCCTCTGCGTTAGCACTCTACCTCACCGTGTCAGCACTTGGCCTCTCTGCTTCACCCACGCAGGCCCTCCAGTTATTGCACAATCCAACTGCCTCTGCGTCTTTCTGATTGGTTCTGCCTTTCTGATCTTTGTGCTGGTTCTCAGGCACTATCCTTGCCTCTCTGCTATGTACCCACTACCTCTCACTGCAATCCAGACCACTAGTTCGAATTTCTCAGCAAGCCTTGCTCTAGCAATCGAACTGACTGGTATCCCTCAGTATATTTCCAACTGACCCTCAAGTCTTCTCTTATACTTTTCCTATTGATGAATCAACGACCGAGATTAAGTCTCTAATCAACGGCTAAGATCAAAATAGACTTGATCCTTATCTCTTAGAAGCTTCTCATCCTTATCTTTATTAATTCCCATTAATATTTTTATTTTCTTAAGTTGTGACTTAGGAGCTCATTAAAAATATTAATTATTTTAGTAACTCCTCATTTGGATGGAATTTTCCAAAACGATTTATGGGTCTTGGAGATCTCTCGTGCTTTAGCCTCTCCACCAATTTTCATGGCTAGAGCACATCCGATGCTACCCCAAATCAACACTCCCTCTTAGCGAGGAATATGCTCTAGTAGTGCTCCACCACTAAACATCACCCTGATCATCCTGCACCGGTACCTTTGTTGATGCTTGGCCTGCTGCCCAACATCCTCTGCATTGCTGCCTCCTGTAATGCTGCCCATGGCTCTACCACTGCCACTGCTACATCTGTACTGCAGCTCCCTCTGCATCCGTGCTGTTGTTGGTCCTTCCCAACACTACATCTGCACTGCAACTCTCTCTCAAATGCTGCTCATAGCACTGCAACACTTGATACTTATCCATTTTTGCTACTGAAATGGATTATTTACCATCCCCATCTTCTCCCTAAAATAAGCGAACTTGGTTCTTCCAAGGGCCTTGGTAAGGATGTCTGCCACCTGTTCTCCTGTAGGAGTGTAGCTCAACTGCACAGCTCCTCGTTGGACACAGTCTCTGACAAAGTGACACCGAATATCATTGTGCTTTGACCTATGATGAAATACTGGATTCTCAGAGAGCTTAGTGCAACTCTGATTATCACACATGATCTTGGTCGCTTCCATCCTTTTTTTGAATAGGTTTACAAGTAATTTTCTAAGCCATATGGCTTCACACGAAGCTGTGCTAGCAGCCATATATTCTGCTTCGTTTGAGCTCAGAGCTACGGATTTCTGTTTCCTACTGCACCAGGAGGTCATCCCCGATCCAATGTTGAAACAGTTCCCAGAGGTACTTTTCCGATCTCCTGAACTTCTAGCCCAATCTTCATCAATAAACCCACTCAGTCTAATATCATTGATTCTGGTGTATAATAGTCCATACTCAACTGTTCCCTGTATATATCTGAGAACATGTTTCGCTGCTGCCCAGTGCCCCCTCTTTGGTTCCACCATGAACTGACTGAGGGTGTTGACAGCGTAACAAATGTTTGGCCTAGTATTGACCAAATACATCAGGGAACCTATGAGCTGCCTGTATAAGGTGGGATCAACATCCTTGTCTTCTGATGCATCAATTTTCTTCTAGTTGGTGACCATTGGAGTAGCCATAGGCCTACAATCCTGCATCCTGAATCTCTTCAAAATTTCTATAGCATATCTGCCTTATCCAAGGAAGATCTCCCCTTTCTACTGCCAAACTTCAAACCTTAGGAAATAATGCATCTGTCCCAAATCCTTCATGTCGAATTCTGCGGCTAGATTCTTCTTGCAGTGCTCGATGAGCCTGGATGATCATGTCAGGAAGAGATCATCCACATATAATACTAGGATTAGAGGCTCATTCTCTACAACCAGATAGTAGAGATTTGGATCTGCGTCATTCTTGATGAACCTCATCTTCTGCAAGTAGCCATCAATTCAATCATACCCTGCTCTATGTGCCTGTTTGAGCCCATATAAGGCTTTCTTCAATTTGCATACATGAGATTTCTTTTCATGTGTCTCAAAGCCTTTTGGTTGTTCAATGTATACTTCCTCTTCTATCACTCCGTTCAAGAATGCCGTTTTGACATCCATCTGATGAATCACCCATCCCATTTGTGCTGCAAGAGATATCACGGTTCTAATAGATGTATACTTGGCTACTGGGGCGAAGGTCTCTTCATAGTTTATTCCTTCCTTCTGAGCATACCCCTTAGCCACAAACTTGGCTTTGTATTTTTCCACACTGTCGTTTGCAGCGTATTTGATCTTATAAATCCATCTAGAACCTACCACTGATCTGTTTTGAGGTCTAGGCACTACTTCCCAGACATCATTCACCATTATAGAGCTGTATTCCTCTACCATCGCATCCATACAAACTTGATGTTGAGTTGCCTCCCGAAAACTGGAAGGTTCCCCATCCTGAGCTACTAAGGCCTGATATCTTTTCGGCTGTTTGTGCTCCCTTTTATTGTTTCTGGGTGCACCGATGAAATCTTCTACATCTCGCAGAATCTGTCAAAGTTCTTGGCTCGTTCTTCCCCTGGTAGTAGGTGCATCTGTTAGCTCTTCCTCTTCCTGTGATTCCTCCTGTTCTGAAGGAGAATTCCTGGTATTGGCTTCTACTGGTTGAAGTGGTTTGACCAACGACTCATCTTTTGATTGCTCCTCAGAAGGCATTTCTCGAGATTTTCTGAAGGCCCTATCTTCCTTGAACTTCATGTCGTCGAACTACTACCTTCCTGCTCCCTGGAAGATAGATTCTATGTGCCTTAGCGTTCTCGCTATATCCCACTAGATATCCTTTCTCTGCAGTTTGATCTAACTTCTTTCTCTACTCATTGGGTATGCGACAATATGCTAAATTCCCAAATATCCTGAAATGACTAACTTTAGGTGTCTTCCCGGTGAAGACTTTCTCTGGATAATCTTGCCTAATGCCCTATGAGGAGTTCTATTCTGGACATAGACTGCCATGTTGCATGCTTTTGTACACAGGAATTTTGGCATATCTTGATCATACATCATAGCCCTAGCTGCTTCCACGATAGTTCTGTTCTTCCTTTCTGCTACTCTAGTTTGCTCTTGATTGTAAGGAGCTGTCCACTATCTTCTGATGCCCTCCCTAGCACAAAAATCGGTGAAGTCCTTGTTGACATATTCTCCACCATTGTCTGAGCGCAATACTTTTATTTTCTTTCTAGTCAGATTCTCCACTAGAGCCTTGAACTCTTTGAATCGATAGAAAACCTCGTCCTTGGTTTTCAGAAAATAAATTCAAGTTTTCCTGGAATGGTCATCGATGAAGGTGACGAAGTATTCGACACCACTAAGAGATTTTGTGGACGTCGGTCAACAGATATCTGAGTGTATCAATCTTGGTACACTCTTGGCCCTGTTTTTACTTCTAGGAAACACTGCTTTGGCATACTTGCCTGGAGCACATCCTCTGCATACATCATCTCGTTCTGTACTAAGATTTGGAACTCTTGTCATAGTTTTCCTGATAATTCTCAGAGCCCCATGGTGCAAATGTCCCATCCTTCTGTGCCACAGTTCATTCAAATGCTTGTCTCCATTACTGCCTATCAGTGCCATTGGTAATTCTAGCTGTAACCTGTACAACTTGTTACTTCTGATTCCGATCTGTACTTTCTTTTTCCCGCTTGGGTGTTTGACGTATACTTCCTCCTTAATGAAGAAAACGTCATAGCCCTTGCTTTGAAGTTGTGATACGGAAAGTAAGTTCATCCCCAGTCCTGGCACATGCAACACATTGGTAGCTCGGAACCGCTCTCTTGTTTTTGTTTGAAAAACTATGGTACCCTTCCCTACTGGAGTACATTTTGCCTTATTCCCCATGGTGATCTGAAAATTCATTCTTTCCTCCCGATAATTTGAAAAAAATTCCCGGATTCCTATCATATGCCGGGAGGCTCCACTGTTTATATACCATACCCCTGATGATGCAGAGCTTGCTACGCAAGCAACTTCTTCTTCCAATTTGGAAGCTAGCATAGAGAAATCAAAATTTCTATCTCTTGTGCAATTTTCTGAAAATTTGCACGAGTCTCATGACAAGGATGCCTCTGCATCACGATCTTGACCCATAATTGATTTTCCCTTCCTGTCTCTCATTCTTTGCTCTGATACTATGTGAAAATTTCTAAACGTAAATTCTATTACTGCAACAATTGATTTATTTTACCTACTTATTTTCCAATAAGTTATTTACGAAATCCCTTCAGTAAATATTAAAATAAATTCTACTGTAGATATCACACCATTATACAAAAAACAAATACATGCACAAGAATCAAACAGATCGACACAATTATTTAGACAATTGTCCCCAAAAAAACCCAATGCGGGAAAACTGGTGCAATAGAGGAGGGTTTTATTAATCAACTTTCTTGAGTATAACTAGGGAGCCAACTGGATTACCCAACAGAGATAACCACAAAAATCCTCCGGCGCTTCCTCTAGGCTCAGCGTCAACCCACCTAGCCTCTGCGCAGCTCCCAGACCCTCTGCGTTAGCACTCTGCTTCACTGCGTCAACACTTGGCCTCTCTGTGTTACCCAGGCGGGCCCTCCAGTTATTGCGCAATCCAGTTGCCTCTACGTCTTTCTGATTGGTTTTGCCTTTCTGATCTCTGCACTCGTCCTCAGACACTATCCCTACCTCTCTGCTATGTACCCACTGCCTCTCACTGTGATCTAGACCACTAGTTCGAATTTCTCAGCAAGCCCCACTCCAGAGATTGAACTGATTGGTCTCCCTCAGTATATTTCAAACTGACCCTCAAGTCTTCTCTTATACTTTTCCTGTTGATGAATCAACGACCGAGATTAAGTCCCTAATCAACGGCTAAGATTAAAATAGACTTGATCCTTATCTCTTAGAAGCTTCTCATCCTTATCTTTATTAATACCCATTAATATTTTTATTTTCCTAAGTTGAGACTTAGGTACTCATTAAAAATATTAATTATTTTAATAACTCCTCATCCGGATGGAATTTTCCAAAATGATTTCTGGGTCTTGGAGATCTCACGTGCTTTAGCTTCCCCACCAATTTTCATGGCTAGAGCACATCTGATGCTACCCCAAATCAACATAAACCACATTAAACTAGATCCGCGCAGGGCCTAGTCAGGCAGAGCGAATTGCAAAGAGACAACAGCTCGATTTGCAATCCAATCTGGAGGAAAAGTATGAATTGTCTCAAAGTAGTAGCAATATGCAGTGTGGTTGCCAGAAAGGCTTTCCGGTAAGCCGATCATAGACTCCCAAAGCAGATCTAGCACAAAGATTTGTAACAAAAGCAGATCAACGCAGGGCAAGGAAGAGAAAAGCACACATAGTTTTTAGAAAGAGAATTTCCAGGAAATTTTTTAGAGGGTTTCCAACAAAAGAATGCTGTAGTGGGAAAAGCAATTTGCTAGTGCGAGCTTGCCATTCAAGCTAGTGTGTGTTTCAGGGTCAAAAGTGCGTGTGCCAGAGCTGGGATATTTTCCAGAGGTAGAGCGAGTTACCACAACCTATGTCCTCTGCTCTTTACGAACTTTAACCAATGGGAGGATTCCCAGTATAAAGGAAATCATTAGAAGGGATAAGTTGATGATGAGGTACAATGTGATTTCCAAGGCCCATTCAATGGAGAGGCTTAAATAATGGCTCAAAGGGAGACCTAGACCTAGGGAGTAAAGATGTTCTCTTATCAAGGAAACCCTAAACCAAAGGCCCTCTAAAGAACAAGGTTCCTCAAATGGTCTTGTGAGATAAAGAACAATGAAGATGTGGGACCACAAAGGAGCCTTGGGAAGATCCAAGCTTGACCTAGGGTTTGAATGATCCATAGGAGGGTGTCTAGATTAAGCGAGGATAAGGGAAGGTCACTAGAATAATTTACTTTCGTTGAGCTCTTGAGTAAAGAGACCTTCCAAATGTCACTAACCAAAGAAGACCTAAACCAAACCAATTTTGGAGCTAGCACTAGGTGTTTCTCACTAACCAACCGTGGGATAGGCCTCAAATTTGGAGGGCTAGTAGAGGACACCCAAGCGCAATTCCTTGCGAACTTTCTCTTCAAAATGACGACTCTAATGGAATTTTCTTGATGCCCTAGCTAGGTCGTCTTGGGTTAGGGTTGAAAATTGTGGGAAGGAGGAAAATATGAGGTTTTAGGGTGATCACCAAGGACAAGGATGAGTGCCTAGCCAACATGGATGAATGTAGTCAAGTTAAATTTGATTTTTGTGATTTTCGCTCTACCAAGTAGTCCTTGCAGCTTCGCTAGCCTAAAGAGGTGTTGAAAAGTGTAACTAGGTTCGATCTTCATAATGACATGTGATTTTATGTAATGACTGTAAAGAAGAAAAATAAATTATTTTTGTAATGTTTGAGTCATGGGTTTCATGATCAAGGAATTTTATTTCTAGTTGAAGCTCCCATTGTGAGCTATTAGGTTTGTCATCAAGTCATAAAGTCTAGTAAAGTCAATGTCAAGAATTGAAGACCCATTTGGGCATGTAATTCATTGCAAAAGAAAATTTGTTAACCCTCCAAGTGTGAAAATTTCTGAATCCAACACATTAGAAACCTCTGCTGCATTTTCTGGTTTACTATCTCCTACTTGTTCTTTACTTCAACAAGTTATTTAAATGCACAAATATCGAAGTAAACACAAATGAAACCTTCACAAATATATAGATCAACAACTGAAATAAACTAAGACAACACAAGGGACACCGTTATTTTTGGACAATCGTCCCCGGAAAAACCCAATGTGGGAAAACCGGTGCAGCATATAGAGGGTTTTATTATTAAGTAGATTCTGAATACAACTAGGGTGCCAGAAATGGCTCACCCTTCAGAGAATTTCCTTGGCAGCAATACCTCTATCGAGAGACAGATATTCTGGCAAATCAGTAGCTGAATGAGCAGTCCTACAGTGACTACGACTTTTCCTTGTGCTGGATAGCGAAAGTTGCTCCACGCACTCCTCTGGAACTGCGTCACCCTTTTCAGAGCTGCGTCACCCTCTCCTAGCTAATCTGCTCCTAGCTTGCCTCACAGACTTTCTCAGCGCAGTCTCTGAAGCTCTTTGCGTCAGCCTCTATGGCCTTTGCGTCAGCCTCTATGGCCTCTGCATCAGCTCCTTTGGCCCTCTGCGTCCTTTGCGCTGGCCTCCTTAGCCTCTGCGTCAACCCTTGCTGCGTCTGCGTCAACCTTCCTAGGCTCTATGCTGCCTCTTCCGACACTCTGCTGCGTCTCTGATATGTATTCTTTGGCCTCCTGTCGAGCTGCCCCTCACTGCAACTGGTCACTTGTTCGATTTCCTTAACAAACCTCACCCCAAAAAATCGAACTGATTAATCTCTCTTGATATCTTGGTGTGTCTCCAACTGACCCTTAAGCCTCCTTATACATTTCTTGTTGATGATTCAACAGCGGAGATTACGTCCCTAATCAACGGCTAAGATTATATCTGGCTTGATCCTTGTTATTTAGAACTTTCTCACCCATATTATATTAATACACATTAATATTTTAATTTTCCTAAGTTTAGACTTAGGGTCTCATTAAAAATATTAATTATTTTAATATCTCTCCATTCGGGTGGAATTTCCCCAAACGATTTCTGGGTCTTGGAGATCTCATGTGCCTTAGCCTCTCCACCAATTTTCATGGCTAGAGCACATCCGATGCTACCAAAAATCAACACTCCCTCTTAGCGAGGAATGTGCTCTAGTAATGTTTCACCATAGAAACATCACACTGATCTTCCGCATCAGTACCTGTGCTAATGCTTGGCCTGCTGCCTCACATACTCTGCATTGCTGCTTCCTGTACTGCTGCCCATGACAATGCCACTGCCACTGCTACATCTGTACTGCAACTCCCTCTCAAAACACTGCCTCATGCTGCCCATAGCACTGCCATTGCTAACTGCTGCATTGCAACTCAGTTACCGAGAAGTAGGTAATTGACTTCCCCTAAATATTGACATCCTGGTTAGTCTGGAAGCCTCGTGATGCTGAAGCTACCTCTGTTGCTATCTTGTGCTCCCTCTGCTGCCATTACGTAGCTGCAGACACCTCTGTGCCTCTCGCAATGCTGCAACCTCTACTCCATTGCCTCATATTTCTGCACTCTAGCCTTGCCTTGCCACTCCACCACACTTTGCTCCACCCGACACCTGTCATCATGCTACTGTCGTTAAAGGCTCCTATAGCTAGATGTGATCCAAGAGTTTGGGCACCTCAAGGATCTTGTCCTTGCATGTAGTCCTCATGACTACAACTCGATGTCACCCCACCTCTTCTCTAAAGGTGCCTGAGCACTCCTGGCACAATCGTCATCATCTCAACATCCTTCTCCGCCTTTGCTAGAGCTGCCTTTGAGTCAGAAGCTTCTCCCTTGCCTTTCTTCTTGGGGCACTGAGATGCATAATGCCCCAGCTCCCCACAATTGAAGCATTTGACCTTGGAGATGTCCTTCTTCTTCCTCTTCCCTTGCTATTCCATAGATGCTAGAGCCACATCCTCCTCCTCTTTCTTGACTCGAACTCACTTACCACTACTCCCCACCTTGGTCAACCTCCTGATCTCTTCCTGTCGAAGAGCTCCCCACGTCTCTTCCCAACTAGGGAGAGTCGCTCTGCCCAAGATGCTTTGGACAAACGTCTCCCAGTCCTCGGAGACTGCATTCAGAGCAGTCCTGACCATAAACCCAGGATCCGGTGTAGACCCCACGAAAGTAAGTTGGTCGCGAGTTCCTTGCAACTTGAGGAAGTGATCTATCTCCTCTCCTTTCTGCATCTGATATGACCTCAGCTGATTCTCCAATACATCTTCTGCTGCACGGAATAACCCTGGTATATGGTGGTCAGGGCGTCCCACATCTCCCTCGTTGTGTTCTTCTCAGCAATATGTGGTATGACATGATCTTTGATCCCATCTAGGATCATGCATTTTGCCTTGGCCTCGGCTTCCTCATACTTCTCATTAGCATTCGGGTCAACTGGGACAACTACGATTTTCAAGGCATAGTCCTTGATGCAATGTTTATCCAGGATTGCCAGGATCCTGACCTTCCAGATGACAAAATTGGAAGCCCTGTCCAATTTGTCCTAATCCCTTGATCCGTTTACTGCCATCTCTGCTCCTCTTCTAGACTCCCTCTTAGTCTCGACTTCCCTCCTAGAAATCCGCCAACTGTCGAATCACTCCTCTCCAATCCCCCTTTGCTGCTGCAACTCAGATCTTGATTTCTTGGCTAGAAATTCGTCAAGGTAGTGCTTCCCTCTACCTTGGTTCCATCTCCTTAAACACTGTTTTGCTCAAACAGAAACAACGTCCCACCAGCTCCTCAAATCACAATTTGCACAATTCCGTTAGCCCAGGCAATTGAAGAATTTGAGCCCTTCTGGCTCTACGCAATCACAGTGAGAGCTGGATCAACTCCTCCTGGCCTCAGCCTCAATCCTTCCTGACTGAGAAAGATGACCAGGCACTGCGCAGGCCTGATCTGCCCCTCCTCTGCCTCTGTACTGGCTCTCCTCCTAGCTCATAATGTTGACATAGGCTCTGCATGAGTCTCTGCGTCACCCTCTTAGCACTGCGTCACTCCTCCTTGTTGAAGTTTCTAAGTTTACTCAGTTCAGAAACCCTTCATGCACATTTTCTGATTTATTCCTACCTACTTGTTATTTTTCTTTAACAAGTTATTTACAAAGTAAATATTAAAAATAAACACCAGTGCATGCTCAACATATTACAGATCAACAACTAAAAGAAACAAGAACAAACACACCACATGACACCATTATTTTTGGACTAATGTCCCCGGAAAAACCCAATGCGGAAAAACCGGTGCAACTATTTGAGGGTTTTCTTATTAAGCAATATCAGAGTACAATCTGGGTGCCGAAACTGGCCTACCCAACGGAGAATTTCCTTAGCAGCTATACCTCATAGTTTGAGAGAAATCTCCTGGCTGAAACTCCGGAAAATCCTTTCGGCAGCTCTTCAACACAAAATTGCTCTGCAACCCCAGCGTCTGCCCAATCTGGACTGCGTCAGCCCCTCTCTGTCTCATGCTGGCCCTGCGTCAGCCTTTCTTGGCTTGCGTTAGCCCCAGGAGGCCCTGCGTCAGCTTTGGGAGCCTCTGTGTTAGCTGCGCTGGCCCCTCTGGTGCTCTGCGCAACACTTGGCTGCCTCTGCGTGGCCTTGCATGAGCCCTTGCTGGCTCTGCGTCACCCTCCTTGGCTACTGCGTTGCTCTCTCGGCACAATCTCTGCCTTCTCTGTTTCTCTGTACTCAATGCTCCTCAGCTGCTCTCTCAATCACTGATTCTATCTCTCTTATCAAACCCTGCTCTAGAGAATAGAATGACTAATCATCTAGTGTGCACTACAAGTGACCCTCAAGCCTCCTCTTATACTGTTCCTATTGACATATCAATGGTCGAGATTAAGTCCCTAATCAACGGCTAAGATTAGATTTGGCTTGATCCATGTCTTTTGGACCTCACTAACACAGATTCATATTAATACACATCAATATTTTATTTTCCCTAAGTTTAGACTTAGGGACTTCATTAAAAATATTAATTATTTTAATATCTATTGATTTGTTTAGAATCTGCCCAAATCCTTTTTGTGTATTGGAGATCCTATGTGCCCCAACCTCTCCACCAAATTTCGTGGCTAGAGCACATCCGATGCTACCCCAAATCAATGCTCCTCTTGCCTCTTCAGCTCTGGAATAACGCTGTCTCTCGGGCAGCTTCTGCACTGCTGTAAATCCTCAGATTTTTCTTGCTGGTGTCTTTAGTCCTCCTTGATCTGTAGTCCCTTTGATACCATGTGAAAATTTTTGAATCTAACACATAAGAAACCCCTACTGCATTTTCTGGTTTACTATCTCCTACTTGTTCTTTACATTAACAGGTTATTTAAATGCATAAATATCGAAGTAAACACAAATGCAACTTTCACAAATATACAGATCAACTGAAATAAACTGAGACAACACAAGGGACACCATTATTTTTGAACAACCGTCCTCGGAAAAACCCAATGTTGGAAAACCGTTGTAGCATATAGAGGGTTTTATTATTAAGCAAATTCTGAATACAACTAGGGTGCCAGAAATGGCTCACCCGTCAGAGAATATCCTTGGCAGCAATACCTCTATCCGAAGAGATATTCCGGAAAATTAGCAGCCGGATGAACAATCCTACAGTGACTGTGGCTGTTCCTTGTGCTGGACAGTGGACGCTGCTCCACGCACTCCTCTGGAATTGCGTCATCCTCTTCAGAATTGCGTCACCATCTTCCGGCTATTCTGCTCTGAGTCTGCCTCACATAATTTCTCATCGCAGCCTCTGAAGTTCTTTGCATCAACTGCGTAAACCTCTATGGCCCCTGCGTCAACTCCTTTGGCCCTCTGCGTCCTCTGCGTTGGCCTCCTTAGCCTCTGTGTCAACCCTTGCTGCCTCTGCATCAGCCTTCCTAGGCTCTGCGCTGCCTCTTTCGGCACTTTGCTGCCTCTCTGATATGTATTCCTCGGCCTCCTGTCGAGTTGCCCTCACTGCAACTGATCACTTGTTCGATTTCCTCAGCAAACCTCGCCCTAGAAAATCGAACTCACTGATCTCTCTTGATATCTTGGTGTGTCTCCAACTGACCCTCAAGCCTCCTCTTATACTTTTCCTGTTGATGATTCAACGACCGAGATTAAGTCCCTAATCAACGACTAAGATTAGATCTGGCTTGATCCTCATTATTTAGAACTTTCTCATCCATATTATATTAATACACATTAATATTTTAATTTTCCTAAGTTTAGACTTGGGGTCTCATTAAAAATATTAATTATTTTAATATCTCTCCATCAGGGTGGAATTTCCTCAAACAATTTCTGGGTCTTGGAGATCTCATGTGCCTTAGCCTCTCCACCAATTTTCATGGCTAGAGCACATCCAATGCTACCAAAAATCAACACCAAGACCATGCCACAAGCTATCCTTGAAGTCGGTCTAAGGCTGATTCTAGAAAAGGCATGTCGGCTTTGGCTCCAATTCAAGTCAGCGTATTATTGATGGACAAACCGCTATATATAGGGCAGCTCAGGATCACCTAAGATAGAATTCGGTCAAGCATCTAAGACAAGAAAAGGAGCATGAAATCATAAGAAGAGCAACCTCATAACCAACGAGGAGGAGGAGAAGAAGAACAAAGATCTCTGGCACTGTTTTTGGGTTAATCTCCTCGCATATGTGGCAGAAACTAGGGTTCCTAGTTTTTGCAGTGGTATCAAATTAGTCCTCGAAGAAGTCCTCAAGAAGGTCTCCAATCCACCTCCCTTGCTAGCTGAGATCACCAAGAGAAGTCTTCAAGTAAATCGAAGGAGGAAATTATCCCTAAACTCTCTCCCTCACCTCCCACGTGCAAAATTGTAGAGGTATAGATTGCAAGTCTGATGAAAGGAACCGAAATTTCAGGGTAGCCGAGAATTGCAGTGCATGAAGGCAGTTTGACTTGTGTTGACTTGGGAAAGAAGCAACAATGAAGAAGGATCTTGTGACTTGGTCTTGGAGAGGTTGTTGTGTCAAGTGTCTTGGTCTTGGTATTCTCCTATTGAAGTCTCTACAAGAAGAAGAATTCGTTTTGGGTTTTCCTCTCAAGTTGGAGAGGTTTTGGCCGTGTTTGATCGCCTACATTCTGTGTCTCTTGTCTCTTTATTGTTCATGCTTCGGTAGTTGTTTGATGAAGAAGAACACAATAATAATCTAAGAAAAGAAAAGATCCTAATCTAAATAAGTACAAAGCATTCACAAGCAGTTATAATAAAAGAGGAATCTCCTAATCTTAATGCCCTAGATTTCTCAACATGGTATTAGAGCTAAGGTGACAAAATGAAGGAAAGGGCATCTCATCAAGGGACACTCAAGAATTCAAGGACCAAATCTCGAGGATGGCATCAAAGCAAATCTAGAAGATCATCTTGAAGTCAAGATCTACAAAGAAGTGTCAAAACCCTAGATCAAAGAAGAAGTCTACACCAGAAGAAGTCTTGGGATCCTCAAGTCATCATCTAAAGGCCACAAAGACCCTACTCAAGTTGAAGAGATCTACAAATCAAAGTAACTTGAGGATTACTCATCCAAGAGAAGCAAGATCGAGGATTTTGTCATCATCATCAAAAGTTCTAAGTGAATCTCCCTCTCGTTGAAATTTGGATTTCATCTCGAAAGAAAATCCTTATCCTTTAAGAAGATCATCCAAGAAGCATCAAGACATCATCAAGAAGTCATCATCAATCATTATCAACAAGGACACGACCATCAAAGGATCTAAAGTGGTCTCCCTCTTTGTGGAGTCAAGGATCACTCTTGAAGAAAACTATCTTCATCGAGGAGAAGTTCTCTATTATCTATATCATCATCAAATTCAAGGAAGCAACAATTGGAAGAAGCATCTTCACAGGTAAGTATACTTATGTCTACATCTGAATCTGTCAAAAGGTCTTTTTGCAAGGAAAACAACAAATTGGTTGGGACTTTAAACTTTCTTGCATGGAAGAGGAGGAAAAATATGAATTTCATTGAAAATGAGGTCATGGAACATGTTAAGGGCTCAATCACCAAACCTCTAAAAGAAGATGCTTAAGCACTGGCAAGGTTTATGAAAGGGGAAGTAAGGGATGATCCCCTCATCCCATATGTATCTAAACTTGAAACTTCAAAAGAAATATATGACAAATTGGTAGAGTTGTTTTCTGTAAGCACTGCAGGAGAAGTTATCTCATTAAGGAAAGAACTCTACAAGCTAAGGATATCAAAATAAGAAGGAATAGCCTCATACTTTATGGGGATATCTGAAATAGGGGATCAACTTCAAGATCTGGGAGAAATAATGTCTGACAAGGAGATGACCACCGTAGTACTAAATGCACTACCAGAGGAATGGGGTAACTTTACTTCAAGCATTATGGGAAGAAACAAGGATCTATGGTCACTATGCAAGATTGAAGAAACCAAGCTAAAGGCAAAAAATGATGTAGGATGAGGTGAGCAAAATCAAGCATATGCTACAATGACAAAAAGAAGGGGAAATTTTGGAAAATTTGGTCCTCAGGAAAAGAATAAAAACATGGCTAAGTTTCAATGTTATGGATGTCAAGACTATGGGTATTACAAGAGAGATTGTCCTAAGCTCAAGAAGGACAATAACAAAAGGGGAAGAGAAGAAGCCCATATCACTGAAGAAGTGGAGGAAGCTGAAAAGAAGAAATCTAAGAAAGAGGAAGTAAAAGATCTCTACTATGATTGAGATAGTCTTCCTCACCTAGTTCTTTTCAAGTTTATGGTTTTAAGGATTCTGTCGTAAAATATGGCTATCATGAGTCATTAAGGAGCATGATAGGATACTTCATGGCATCATAGAAGCATTGAAAGCAAGAGCTCGTGACATTATCATAGAGAAGCATGAAAGATAGCTGAAATAGAAGTCTATGCCAGTCACCTATAGAAGGATATAGCTCTTAGTAACCTCATTAGAAGCGTAAGTGGTACTTATGATAAAAAGGAAAGTCATCTAGTATAAAGCTCATTATACATCATTCAAAAGGAGCATTTGCAGGATGAGGATGATCAAGATCATCCATTCAAATCTTCGTTGGAAGGTTCACCTTCTAGAAGAAGCAAGTGTCTCACCGGGAATTCCAACTTGTATGGGATTCATGGGATGATGGTATGATGTCAAAAGAAGTGTAGCGGGTCAAGGGATTCAAGTTCCTTCAATCAAGGAAGCTGCCGAAGGAAGTCTAGATGACCAAAAGAAAGAGATGAGATATGTATGCTTGTACTTGATAAAATAGAGTCATGTCATATAGTTGCAAGTAACATGGATAAATGCTCTATCTCGAGTGCATGATCAAAAGAAAGGATCTCCTCTTTTGGGCCACACATTGACTAGATGAAATCAACATAATATGTCCTCATATGAAATATGAGGTGGTTGGCAAAAATTGGAGGAACTCTGATTGAAAGCTCCTAGAAAAGAAATATGTGAAGAAAGTGTTGAAGGAAATGTAACTAGGTCCGGTCTTCATAAATGTACTTTTGATATTTGTATTTATTTAAGAAAAGAAATATTATTTTTATAATATATGTCAATGAGTTTCTTGCTCATTGAAGTAGGTCTAACACATGTTAAAATGCTATAGGTGAGTCAAAGAGTCAAAAGAAATATGTTGAAGACCTTAAGGGAATGTTACACCATGTATATTTATGTATGAGAGTCAAAGAATACACCTCCAAGCAATGTCCAGTCTCCTCCTAGTAATGACACCATTAAATGAAGCAAATTGAAGCAAAGAATACAAGTCGGCCAACAGTCTTCAAGTTGGCCTACAAGTCGGCCTAAAGGAGGGACAATCCTCTATATATAGAGGCTGTTTACTCCTCCAATGTCCCATTCATCTACCCCTGAAATCAGCAAAGGAGCCGAGAAAAGGTCAGCGAAGGACGAAGAAGGAGCCTCCAAGTGCAACGAAGAAGATAGAAGGGACAACAAAGGTTTTGGGACTGTTCTAGGGCCAATACCAGTGACACGTGCAAAGGAAAAAGAGGACTGCCTGTGGTTATGACAGCAGCAACTTATAGTCAAGCATATCTCATTGTTTGGGCTTGAATCTAGGCCTACAAGGCCTCTTATCCAAGCGGAGAAGGAGGGTCCTCAAGTGAAAGAGAAAAGGAATCATATTACATCAAGCAAACTTCCCACACGTGCAAGAATTAGGGCTGTAGAACAGTCCTACCAAGTCTGCATCTACACCTCAAGGAAGAGCTCATTTGGTCAAGTAGGAGGTAGGGATCATCACAAGGGAAGGGAGTCAGGACTCATCACAAGTGTCTCTTCTAGAGCAAGTGCAACAAGGTACATCAACAGTTGAAGGAAGAACAAAGTGCCAAAAGAAGGAGGACGAAGTGCCGGAAGGAGGAAGACAAAGTGCCAGGGAAACCAAGTGCAGAGAGGAGGAAGGACTTGAGTTGTGCCTGGAGGATATTCTAGTCAAGGGTCTAGGGTTTGGCATTGATCAATAAGAAGCTTCAATTAGAGAAAACTTACCGAAGGGTTTTCCTCTCAAGAGAAGAGAGGTTTTGGCCCTAGCAGAGAGGTTTTGGCCCTAGCAGAGGTCTTGTGTTCTTGTTTTTATGTTTTGGTAGCAGTTTGATGAAGCACACACACATGCATTAATAAGAAGAACAAGAAGATTAAGCTAACAAGACAAATTGTAAAAACACTTCACAAATTGTTATTAAGTCAAGAAGAATCATACTAAACCTAATTGCCCTAGATTCTTCAACAGAAAGAAAGGAAGAGATCATGAATTATGCAACTATGGAAGAAGTAATCAACATCCAAGGACTGAATTATTTGACTATGATATCTCCATGAAAGATATGAAGACCCTGATGAATTCTGAAGAAGAAAGAGACCCTTGACAATATATATCTTTTGGAGATGTGTCAATATGTATGCAAGACGCTGATGCAAACAAAAGGATGTCATGATGAAAAACCATCACAAAGGTAATTTTGATTTAATGTTCATTTCTTATTTTTGAATAATATCTGGATGGGCTTATGTAGGGCTGCCAGGGGAAGAAATTGTGGAAGTACTACAACTGAGGACCATGTAGTAGGATGAAAGATCCTCAAGGAAATATGGCATGAAGAAGGCAACATGGCATGAATGAAAGCCAAATATGGACTAATGAATAACTTTCCAATGAAAGGAATGATGACATGACTGACCTGACTCATGGATGAAAGTGATGGATGATCTGTGCCCTATGAAGAAGTCTCGAAAGATGTAGACTCTATGACAAAGAAGAAATTCATGACATCAAAGGAATGAGTTCTACAAGCAGCTGGTTATCCCATGATCTCCACTTAAAGAGATGCTGGAAGCAAGTCCCTTGTCAAGAGGGAGCTTGGTCAAGTCCCTAGTTAAGAGGGAGCTTGGGTATATTCCTTTTATGGAATGGGTTGGTCATCCTTGGTTAAGTGGGAGTGGCAGATATGGATCTCTACTTCATCTGTCATGCACTAGACCAGGACTAACAATTGTAAGTCTTAGTGAAGGCCATGAGGAGAGAGAGACACATGATTCTTGTCTTCACTTGGTGTTGATTTGGGGTAGCATCAAATGTGCTCTAGCCATGAAAATTGGTGGAGAGGCTAAAGCACATGAGATCTCCAAGACCTAGAAATGATTTGGGCAGATTCTAACCAGTTTGGGAGATATAAAAATAATTAATATTTTAATGGAGTTCCCAAGACTAAACTTAGGAAAAATAAAATATTAATGGGTATTAATATAAAACTGGGTTAGAAGGTTCCAAAAGTCATGGATCAAGCCAAATCTAATCTTAGCTGTTGATTAGAGATTTAATCTCGGCCGTTGAAGGACCAACAGGAAAAGTATAAGAAGAGGCTTGAGGGTCAGTTGGAGAGCACACTGAGGGAGACCAGTCAGTTTGATTTCTGGAATGGGGTTAGTTGAGAAATTCGAACTAGTGGTCTGGGGAGCAGTAGGAGGTAGTAGGTACAGAACAGAGAGTCGAGATCAACACTAGAAGACCAACGCAAAGGTTGGAGAGGTAGACGCTGTTAGCCTCCTGCTGCAGTAGGTTAATCATCTTTCATGATCGACAATTTTACATGCCAAATATGTCGTGCTATGCATGCTGCAATGCTCCATATTTGCTACAGATGGCCAAAGAAGTATCCATAAGAGTATGCTAGTCTAAGGGCCACTGCTGTGTTCCAATTTTGATAAGCAATCCATTTTTCGGTCCGAGGCAGTTTCTTCAGTTGGAGGTACTCAGGCTGGAGTTCACTAACATCTCTCTTTTTCTCATCACCCTTATTATATAACTCCCTATTAGTTTTTCCCTTCCCCTATTAAAATCATGTATATAAATCCCCCTATGTAAATACCCCTCCCTGGCATTATAGCCATAATTCTACCAAGTTAGGGAAATCTCAGTCCATCCAGGACTGTTTTTAGCCCATCCGCGTCATTGAGGAACTAGTTTGACATCTGGTCAGTTAGTAACCTCCCCCTTAACCCTAAAAAACCCCCAAAAAACCCATATTCCGTCCCTAAACCAAAGTTTTATGCATAAATATTAACCCGCGCGTGTAAAAACCCATATAAACCCGTTTTCCTAAGTTTCAACCAGTTCGCCGCATGTATTTAAAAGGGAATATTCCTGCGAATATTCCCACCCGTTAACCCGCCTTCCCTTCGCGTCCGCCGCCAACCGTTGGATCGCCCGCCCCACAGATCAACGGCTGGCGGGCATCCCCATTCCCGACACGCCCGGCCTTTAACGTCCGGGAGTTCGGCGGTTTTGCCGCCGTACCCCCGCCACGCGTCAGGCGCTGGGCTGTGGCGGAGCCCCTCCCTCCGAAACCACCATCCCCGAAAAGCGGTGCGCCACATACCGCTTACCGCCCTGCCTAGTGACGTCATACCCCACGTCATCCCCTACGCAGTCACATGCCCACGTCACCCCTGTCCAGTCACCCGATGAGTCACCTGCCTGCGTGGCCTCCTGCCACGTCACTGCCATGTGTCCCCGCCACCGTACCTGCCATGTCATTGTCCGTACGTGATGACGTCATCCCGCCACGTCGCCTTGCTGACGTCACCCGCCGTACAATGCTGACGTCATCAGCCCTTTTTTGGACGCAGAGGCGCAAAAGTCGCACTTCGGAGCCCCGGAATCGAATTCTGAGGCAGTTTTTGATGAGCGATTTGCGCCAAATCGCTCATCGCAGGATTTTTTGGGCCAAAATGGAGAATCTTCAGGGAATCTTCTCACCATGCGGCCCCAGGAAGCCCGAAAAGGCGCAAAAATGATCCATTTTCTTCACAGAGCATACCAAAATGATCAGAAGACAATTCCAGATGATACCGAGGCCGAACAGCGGCCATTTACTGGCGATTAGACCCGCAACACATCAAATCAGCAGTCCAGATTTTGTCAGAGAGTATCAGTGGAAGAAAAGACGCCAGAGAGTATCAGTCATGATTTTTAGGGGCTCGAGGCCCCTGAACATTGATGAAGCCCCCAGAAAGTCAAATCAATAAGCATCAGCCCATCCTTGCCTTCAAATCATCATTAAAGCATTCAAGGCAGCAGGACAGCAAGAAAGCAGAAATCCATACCCATTTATTGCAGAAAACACTACAGCAAGCCACCGAGGACATCATTTATTCAGTTTTGACACATCGGCCCTGAGCACGGCCCGAGATATTTTTTGCATTTATTTCTAGATAGGATTAGGTCAAGTAGTCATTTTTTATGACCTAATTAGGTCAAGATGTAATAAAGGAACTCTGCAGAGAGTTTTTGCCCTATATATACCACCCTCTGTATAGTTTTAAGGGTTGGTCAATTGAGATTTTTCATTAGAGACTCGCTGTGTATACCTGAACTTTTCTGTAATCAAAGATTGCTTAAAGCTTGGAGAGCGAACTGTCTGTTGCTGATGAATGTTCTGAAGAGTTGAAGATGGAATTCCTGCGCTGCGGTCTGAAGCAATAAGTGCCTCTTATCTCTGTTTATGTGTGTGCCATTATCTAAATAGCAGAAAAAAGGAATAGCCTAGAATTAGTTTAAACACTCTCTATGCTCAATTTCTGCTGTTTTTTGATGTTTTCCTCTAAAAGAATTGGTTATGAACATTGAATTCCTCTCGGCTCATGTTTACCCCAGTTCACCTGTGTTGGCCAAATATCCAGGGATTCTTAACTGCCCCTAGGTAGCGCCCTGTTATTTTCTCTGCTAATTTGTTGGAGAGATTCTTAACTGCCTCTCTTTCTTTAGCATTCATTCCATCCTTTGAACCTGAAAGTTGCTTCTGCTTCAGTTATCTTGCTCCATTTTCCCCTCACTATTATTAAGGAAAGACACCAGCAGTTCCCCTCTTCGACTCCACGCCGAATGGTTTGAAACATTCAGACTATACTCTGCCTCTCTACCTGAAAGTGTCAGTTTTCCCACCAAAACTCAATCAAACCCCCTGTGCATCATATCTAGCCTAAAATCATCCCTTTCAACAAAGCTAAATCATAAAGAGAGAGCCCTCTCTGACTGCAGGCAGGCTAGGGCCTGCAGTCCAAAGTTGGTTTGTAGTTACCTCGGCCGTATCCCTTTAGGAGTCAAAAGGGACAACCTGAGTGTTAACAGACGCAGAGGCAACAGACTGCACAATCACTGGAAGGCCTGCGTGGGTGATGCAGAGAGGCAAGAGCTGACGCAGTAGGTCTGGGAGCTGTGTAGAGGCTAGTAAGCCTGACGCTGAGGTTGGGAGAAGTGCTGGAGAATTTGTTCTCTGTTGGGTAAGCCAGTTTGGCACCCAGTTGTACTGAAGAATTGCTGAATAATAAAATCCTCCTCTGCTGCACCGGTTTTCCCGCATTGGGTTTTTCCAGGGACATTTGTCCAAAATATCTGTGTTGATGTGTTGATTCTTGTGTATGTGTTTTGTTTCTGTATTATGGTGTGATTTCTAGAGCAAAAATTATTTTGATGTTTATTGAAGGGTTTTTCGTAAATAACTTATTGACAAATAAGTAGGTAAAATAAATCAGTTGTTGTAGTGATAGAATTTTCACATGGTATCAGAGGAAGTAATCAGAGACAGGAAGGGAAAATCAATTATGGGTCGAGACCATGATGCAGAGGCATCTACGTCAGGAGACTCGCACAGATTTTCAGAAAATTGCACAAGAGACAGTAACTTCGATTTCTCTATGTTGGCTTCCAGGCTGGAAGAAGAAGTGGCTTGTGTGACTAGCTCTGCATCATCAGAAGTATGGTATATAGACAGTGGAGCCTCTTGGCATATGACGGGAATGTTTCTCAGATTATCAGGAGGAGAGGATGAACTTTCAGATCACCATGGGGAACAAGGCAAAGTGTACTTCAGTAGGGAGGGGTACCATAGTTTTTCAAACAGGTTCCGTGCTACCAATGTGCTGCATGTACCACGATTGGGGATGAATTTACTTTCTGTGTCGCAACTTCAAGGCAAAGGCTATGACATTTTCTTCATCAAGGAAAAAGTATACGTCAAACACCCAAGATGGAAAAAGAAAGTGCAGATAGGGATCAAAAGTAACTGGTTGTATGGATTACAACTAGAATCACCAATGGCACCAATAGGCAATCATGGTGACAAGGATTTGAACGAACTATGGCACAGAAGAATGGGACATTTGCACCATGGGGCTCTGAGAATTCTCAGAAACACTGTAACAGGAGTTCCGGATCTTAGTACAGAACGAGATGATGTATGCAGAGGATGTGCTCTGGGAAAGTATGCTAAAGAAACATTTCCTAGAAGTAAGAATAAGGCTAAGAGTGTACTAGGATTGATACACCCAGATATCTGCAGATCTATGTCCACTAAAGCTCTTAGTGGTGCCGAGTGCTTCCTTACCTTCATTGGTGACCACTCAAGGAAAACTTGGATTTATTTTCTGAATACCAAGGACGAGGTTTTCTTTTGATTCAAAGAGTTCAAGGCTCTGGTGGAGAATCTGACTGGGAAGAAAATAAAAGTTTTGCGCTTAAATAATGGTGGAGAGTATGTCGATAAGGACTTCGCTGATTTTTGTGCTAAGGAGGGCATCAAAAGAGAGTGGACAACTCCTTACAATCCGGAGCAGAATGGAGTAGCAGAAAGGAAGAACAAGACTATTGTAGAAGCAACTAGGGCCATGATGTATGATCAAGATATGCCAAAATTCCTGTGGGCAGAAGCATGCAACACATCAGTCTATGTTCAGAACAAAACTCCTCATCAAGCATTGGGCAAGATTAATCCAGAGAAAGTTGTCACAAGGAAGACGCCTAAAGTCAGTCATTTCAGGATAGTTGGGAGCTTAGCACATTACCGTGTACCCGAGGAAAAGAGGAAGAAGCTGGGTCAAACTGTAGAGAAATGGTATCTAGTGGGATATAGCAAGAATGTTAAGGAATACAAAATCTATCTTCCAAGTAGCAGGAAGGTAGTAGTTCGACGAGATGTGAAGTTCATGGAGGATAGGGCTTTCGAAAAATCTCGAGAAATGCATTCCAAGGAGTAGTCAATAGAGGAGCCGTTGGTCAAACCTCTTCAACCAACGGAAGTAAAGAATTCTTCCTCGGGTCAGGAAGAATCACAGGATGAGGAGGAGCTAACAGAAGCACTTGCTGGCAGAGGAAGAACGAGCAGGGAACTTCATCAGATTCTGCGAGATGTAGAGGACTTCATTGGTGCACCAAGATGTACAGGTTGGAGTCCTAGCGACTTAATGACATGGTCTACGTCTACTACAATCTTCGATTGTGGGTGAGGCAACTTGAGAGGATACCTGATATGGAGGCCATCTCATTGGATGGGATTGACACCACTGTTGCATGGAGGGTTGAGGCTGAGAGGCCTCTCATGGAGTTTTCTGATGATTGGTTAGAGCCGGAGGTAGTGGAAGGCATAGAGGGGGAGGAGGAGGAGCAACAAGAGGAGGAGATGACACCACCTACCCAGGCTCCCCCTGCCACTAGTAGAGGACGTGGTCTACCTCCTGTAGTTCCTAGTTCTTCAGCTTCTAGAGCATAGCAGAGTCCACTGCCAGCTCCACTGGCATCTACATCTAGAGGGAAAGGGAAAGCTATTGCATTTTCTCGCAAGAGGGGTAGAGGAAATCAATAGTATTAGTTATTTGGTTCATTTCATTGTATATGACATTACGACTCATGATATGAGATACATTATTATATTTTTTGTTGATATTTTGAAGCTGAGTTGGGACTCAGGAGTTAGGACTTACTATTTAGGACATGATTCACTGTTATGTGTGATGTAGCACTAGAAATGATATTACACATCTTATATATTAGTTCGTTTATCATATTTACGTGTCAATGTATTTATTTTATGTTGTAGATGCTTTAGATATTAAAAAAATTGAAAAAAATGAATATTTTTGTATTTTACGATTTTTTCCCGATTTTTACGTGTTTTTTTTTTTTTTTTTTTCTTTTTCTGATTTTTCCCCTCGCCAATTTAATCCTGATCGCAATTTTCACAACATTGGATTGGAAAGCACTGCTTTAGCTGTCATTGTCATGAGCATTGTATTGCCTTGAAGATGTTGTTGTTTGCGAAGTTTGCAGATCAAGTATGATTGTGTATGGCTGAGTCAGTGTTGCTGCAAGTATTTATATGACTGATTTTGTCAGCGATGGCCAAGTTTGTATGCTGATATGTGGCTGAGCAAGAATTGTGGAGCTAGGGTTTGATGCACTGTTGAGCAGTAAGAGTATCTTGAATTGTGGTTGATCCAAATGTTGCTAGGGTTTGGACAGAGTTTGTTCTGCAAGATGTTATTGGTACAATGATTTCATCATAGAGACTTGTGAATCTATCTCTATGCTGCTAGGGTTTGGCATTGGATATACATTTTGAGCAGTAGTAGATTTGTTTGTTTAGTAGAGAGCATTGAATGCTATTGGATTGTTCAATTGGGGTTTGATTCTTTTGGTGTGCAAAGAGAGTGGGCATTGCTGGTGAAAACCTTGTGCTAGTATTGCAGATTGACAAAGTTAGCAAATTGATTTGATGTTGTCTATGTTGATATAGTAGAGGTGGACCCAGTCTGAAAATATATGAAACATGATCCACTGTGTTGAATTGAAGGTCAGAACCTTTAGGGCAAGGTGTGGCTTGCTGAGCAAAGTGGTAAGGTGGTGCAAGGTGGAGATTAACATCTCCTTTTGGAGAATAAGAACACTTTAGGGTGTCGAGCCGGTGTTAGTGCAAGTTGGATCTTGCAGGGTGTTGGAACATCCTTTCAGTTGGAGCTCATAAAACTAGGGCATTGGAGCATTCGTTCAGTTGGAGCTGATAAATCAGGGGGTTGGAGCCTCCTTCCAGTTGTTGTGGGAGAATTTTGGATGTTGGAGCTTCCTGTTGATGTAATCTTTAAGACATATATTAAAAAGCATTCGGTGGTTTTTCTCCCGGAAGGATTTCCACCTAAAAATCTGTGTACTGTCTTTGTTGTTATGCATTGTTGAATGGTGTTGCTAATTCTTAATGTTTACATTATATTATTAAATTGTTAAAAAGTGCCTAATACTGATTCACCCCCTTTCTCAATATTAGTGAATATTCCAATAAGTATCTGAAGCAGCAGCCTACCTTAAGGAATTTTCTGTGACAGCGTCCGCTCACGAGACAAAATTCTGTGACAATGTGGACTTCTGAGACATTGTTTTGGGCAGAGAGGGTTTTTGAGGCCACTCAAAGCTTGGAAGTCTCTTGTTCTGAGGTAGTGAGGGTTTGAGTAAACTCTATTGTGGCTGTGGGCTACTCCTGAAGTAATCTTTATGGCAGCAGCTCATCTTTAAGGTAGTGAAATCATTTCTGAGGCTTAATCGGTAGCAGCGGGGTCCCTCTGAGGCTCTGTTGATGAGAGCAGATCCTTTCTGAGGTGGCAATCATGACAATGGATCTTTCTGAGGTGTCAATTGTGACAATGGATTTTTCTGAGGTGTCAGTTGTGACAGCGGATCTCTCTGAGGTAACAATTGTGGCAGCGAAACCCTGCTGAGGTCTGCTCTGGGCAGCGGGTATCTCTAAGGGCTGGAGTTGCCCTCTGTGTGGCAGCAAAATGGTGTATCTGGAGTTGTGAGGGAGCACAGGAACCCTTCCTTGTATTAGCGAAATTGGGAACTCCTATCTGGAGGCAGCAAGGGAGCATTTATGGCCACCGGAGAACCTACAGGCCTGTATAGTCCCCTGTGGCAGCAGAGGTCAAGGTTAGCTGAGTGGGACTCCAAGGCAGCTTTGTGACCAAGGGTGCCAAGACTGTAGTTGGCTATAAGGTCAGATCAGTAGTATAGGGACAGCAGGGACTGATGATACAATTAGTATTAGATTGTGAAATTAAACTACAGTGTGTTATTGGAAGGATTATGGACTTGTAACCTACTGTTGAATTGACTTTATTTGTATGAGTTGTTGGTGGAAAGTTGAAAACACTTTTTTACACTGTTTGTGCATTCAGTATTATCTCTGTTTGCAAAAATTGTAGGAATGCTGTGATGCTAGTTAGAATATGTTTTTGTCATGTGTTCTTTTCAACCCTAAGGGTAAATTTCCCAAAGGGGACGCTACAAAATCGAGGGACTGTCTTTGGCTTGTATTTTACAGCCCAACCAGCTCCTAGATCTTTTGTAGAACTGTCCTCTAAAGTTACATAGTTAGCTCCATAGCCCAAAACAAAGTAAGGCACTGACCTTCCCTTTCAACCAACCCACAATTACAAAAAACCTCTATTTTTTGTTTCAAGCAATCTGGAAATTACAGCAGTTAAAACCCTAAACCAGATTGCCTTTCAATGTTGTTTGAGCCTCAAATAAGCATCCTAAGCTTGACTTATTAATTGTAAAAGCAAATCCCAAAATTATAGTGTTAAAAAATTGTTTGATTTGTTGTTATTAACATTGTTATATTGCTGTTTTAGACTTTGAAAATGCCTATTTAAATCTGATTCTAAGTCTGAAAGGTAAATTGTCATCTTAAAACCCTAAATCAGATCTAAACCTAAGCTCCTGTGCCCATTTATTCCACAACATCTCAAGCTTGGTGTGCCCTGGGGGTTTCCCACTTGGCTAGAGCCTATCTAGTCTAAAGAGAGGCAAGGCTACGAAGGTGACTCTGGGTAGCTTGCCTAAGTTGTCCTTAGGGTCTCACAACTTGTGTTTAGTTAGACCATGTGACAATTTGGGAGCTAAACAGTACCAATAGTAATGTGCATTGAAGTGTATCAATTCACATTCTCGAGGGAAATAGTAAATCCCTTTTCCACTCAGTGATTTCCATCGTGTTTGTTATCAATCAAAAACCATGTTATATAAGTTTTTAAGTTTTCTTACTAGATCATTAGAAAGGCCTTCAAACAGACAACCATTTCTTGTGACACAAGGATGAGATTTTCTTTAACAAGTAATAATATTTGGTTTGCATTCATGCAATCTGATTGCAATTTTGAGGATAGTGAAAAGTCATTTGCTTTGAAATAAGATTGAAATTATGATGTCTCCCATAAATCCAATTATTGTTGTTACTTGTTACTTGTTATCCAACTATACACTTTGTTTTTAAAGCTTAAACTTTTCCAATCAAATCATACATTTGGGTAATTGTAATTTCAAGAGGATAAGAGCTGCTATAAGAAGTACCGTCTACTCAATTTTCATTAATAAATAAGACTGCATAGTATAGGATAGTTGAAGGTAAGCTGAACATAAATTGTCTCCACCTTTGCCCCTTGTTTTAATTATTTTGTTCTTAACTTTAAATATATGAAAGGTAAGAGGCAATAAATCCACTTCGTTTAATTGTGTTTAGCATGTGTTTTGAAAACTTTGTATGGAGACTTTGGGAGGAAGAGAATGGTATTTGAAACCCATTCTTCTTAGTTGCTTCAAGCTCGACATATATATTGATTATAGTGAGAAATTAGAATATAATTTACAGGTGGCTAATTGGTTACTGACTATAATCAATAAAAAAAGGAACTCCATAGCTTTAGTTGTAAGCAAAGGATTGAAACGACATTTTGTCTGTAGGGAGCAATGGAATTTTGGCTGAAGCCTCTTGGCTCTTGGATATGGGAATTCTTCCTAATACAACTTGCGCATCTCGTGCAATTGGTTATCGACAAGTATGTTGTAATTTCCATTCATTTATTTTGGATATTGATTTTGATATCTCTCTAATCATTTGGAAACTGTGATTCCTTTTCTTATTTTAGTTATCCTCATTTTCTTTATTCAATTATTATTATTATTTTATCTTATTTTAAAGCCTATGATTGTTTTAAACTATGTTGATTTTCTTTTAATAACGTGTATTTCCTAGTGATAACATGTTTGATCTTTCTTCGAAAACAATATAATAAATAATTGGGCTATTATACTCTACCTATCATGGTGCAATTCAAGTATGCACTTAAGTTCATAAAATGAATGCATACTTCAGATTTTTACATTCATGCTTCTTGAATTTGTAATTCTATCTTTTAATGCTATGAAAGAGGAGGATAGTAGTTTCTCTGTTTTCTACTAGAAATATTACATATGCTATTCCAATGGTTTTGATTCACCTTGTACTTGCTTCATGACCAAGTAGCCTTTCCATTGCTAGGGAAGTTAAATAGTTTGGTTCTCGTATCCCAATCTCCATCCTTCATAACGGGGCTTGTTACCCATCAAAAAGTGGGTAACCCCTATCTTGTCATGATGCCACATGGCACGTCAATATGGCACTTTCAGCTGTCCGATAAATGCAAATCTTGGTGACACGTGGCCCACTTAAAGTCTGCCACGTGGTAGGTATGATGTCATAGTGACACCAACATTCAGTTACCTAATGACCCTTGGATCCTGGTCATTTGACGAGGTCCTATGGAGCAATCAAAGGTTGGCTCATTCTTCCCAATGGGACACCTGCTAGTATATATGTGTGTGTGTGTGTGTGTTGGTTGCATGGCTTGTAATGAAAAGCATCAAAGAAGAGCGTGGAGAACAAGCTGACTTGGGATATTGTACTCTACCTATTGTGGTGGACTTCGAGAATGCATTTAAGTTCATAAAATGAATGCACACTTCAGATTTTTACATTCATGCTTCTCGAATTTCTAATTCTATTCTTTTAATGCTATGAAAGAGGAAGATAGTAGTTTCTTTGTTTTCCACTAGAAATATTACTTATCCTATCCTAATGGTTTTGATTCACCTTGTACTTGCTTCATGACCAAGTAGCCTTTCCATAGCTAGGGAAGTTAAATAGTTTGGTTCTCATATCCCAATCTTTCATCTTTCATAATGGGGCTTGTTGCCCATCAGAAAGTGGGTAATCCCAAGGATAAAAAAATTCTCCTCATTAGCCAACAAGCCATCCAACAACCTTGTTGACCACTAAAGTTGCACTTGAAAAATCTTTGAAGACTCCATGCTCAAGAATATTTCAGATCATTCCTGCACTTACAGATCATTCAGAGTTCCAAATTTCATTAGGGGCCAGGGTCTTCCAGCCCCTTTCTCCGTCTTTTTTCTTCTTCAATCCTTATATTCTGCAACTCTGTGGGGATATTGTATAAATGTCACTAGCATGATGAATAAAGTTATGGAACAAACCTAAGATGCTTGAGACTCTGTCAACAAGTGAGTACACCTTGAAGTGTTATTTTTACTTGGTTTATTATTCTTTTTTTTCAGCAACAAATAATTTCTAGGTTTTTTCTCTCACTGCATATGCCAAAGTTGTGGTGATAGCTTGAAGATCGTGCCTTAAGTCCATCTTAGTGTTTAGGGACGATGTATATTACCGTGCTAGGTCATCCCTGAAATTTCATGGAATTTGACTAGGTCTAAGTAGGATTTTCCTAATGTTATTGGCAAAAATGAGGAAAAATTCAAAAAACAAAATAATAATTGAGAAAATTTATAAATTTTTCCAAAGTCAAAATAAGTCAAAATTTGACATGGAAATTAAGTGGAAAATCAATGGTGATATGGCAACTGTGTAGGGCCCACCACATGAAGCACAACTCAAGTTGAATTTGCAACTACCAAGTGACAAGTCAAACTGGTCCCACGTTGAGCTCATGAGAAAATCGCGTATGGCTAAAGTTCACTTTTGATTTAATTAAAAGGTTGTGGAATTAATGTTAAAGTTTAAAGTTTTTGCATAAGAAAGGAGCTATGCACATGATAAATTTGAACTCCAAACAACTATTACGCACATGCCATAAAATGACTCCACACAATAGGAACAAATGGTCAATGCTGCCAGCAAGGAAATCAACATAGGTATGAAGATTGAGTTTGTAATTTAGTGTTGAACATTGGATAAACCAATGCTCCTCGTGTGTTTCGTGACATGGACTAACCGCTTCTTGTGGATCCTTATCTTTAGCGATGCGATCATTGTTTAACACTTGCGGGTTTTGGTCTAATGTTAGGAAACCAGCTCACAAAAAGATAGAAAAGATAGATCAATGCCTTAGAATTCAGCCTCTTCGAGGGGGCAACCTCCTTTACATTATACAAATGAACAATTCTTGGATGATACAAATGACTAAACCTCCCTTCTATATATAGGAGTCTAAGGGGTCACAATGTAATCAAGCCGACATAACAGTAATAACATAAGGGCACAAAAATAACAATAGTGGGTTTTTATGGGGCATACTAATAACAATATGGGGACAATAGGGGTACAATAATAACAATAAGGAATACAATGACAATAGTAATGGGGGAATCACTAGTATTATAGGGGCCTAACATGCCCCTCTCCTTCCGAAAAGTGTTGTCTTCAACGCTTGAGTAGTTCTGGATGCTTCTGTATAAAATTCTCATCTACCATGTGGAATCTTCAACGGATAATTTCTTCCACTTGATAAGGTACTCTGAAATTGAACGATTTCGTAGCTCTCGAGTTCTTGTTTCTGTGACTGCTTCTGGTTCCAATATGATTTTTCCTTCCTCGTCAAGTTTTGGCAATATTGTTTGAATTGGGAGCTTGTCACCTATAACCTTCTTTAAACATGAAACATGGAAAACTGGGTGCACTCGAGAAGCTGTAGGAAGCTCCAATTTTTATGCCATAGTACCAATCTTTTGCAACATCTTGGGACCATAATACTTTGGTGATAATTTATTATCCTTCTTAGCTTGCTTGAGGACATTTGTTTATATGGTTGTAGCTGTAAGAATACCCAGTCACCTACATCAAAACTTCTTTCGCTGCAATGTTGATCTGCCTGTTGTTTCATTCTATTCTGCGCCAACGTGAGGTTATCCTTTAAGAGTTGCAGAACTTGTTGTTGATGCTCGATGTGATGTTCCACTACTTGAACCTTAGAATTTTCTCTTAAATATGATGTGATGGATGGTGGATGATATCCATAAAGTGCCATAAATGGGGTCATTTTTGCTGCAGTATGGAAGGAAGTGTTATACCACCATTCAGCTAGAGGCAACCATTTGACCCATTGTGTCTGTTTATCAGATACAAAGCAACGAAGATATCCTTCCAAACATTTGTTTACTATCTCAGTTTGTCCATCAGATTGAGGATGATAAGATGAGCTATGAGCTAACTGAGTACCGAGACAAGAAAATAATTTTGTCCAAAAATTTCTAGTGAAAGTGGGATCTCTGTCATTTACAATAATCTTTGGGTTTCCATGTAGCGTTTGAATTGTTTCCATAAATGCAGTAGAAACTGTACTGGCTTTAAATGGATGTGATAATGCACAAAAGTGTGCATACTTGGTAAGTCTGTCAACTACCACCATGATGACACTCTTTCCTTCGGACTTGGGTAAACCTGTGATAAATTCCATTGAAACCTCCTCCCAATGTTGGCTTGGAATGGATAAAGGTTGTAATAGACCTGGGGTCTTAATTGTTTCAACTTTATTTTGCTGGCAAACCAAACATTCCGCCACAAGCTTTTGAATATCTTATTTAAGGCCATCCCAAAGAAATTCCTTCTTAACCCTGTGGTAATTTTTAAAAAATCCTGAGTGCCCTCCTAAGGGATAAGTGTGCAATTCCATAAGAATCTTTTGTGTGAGTTGGGAATTCTTACATAGGTATAAGCGATCCTTGTACCATAACAAATCATTTTTCCAGCTAAATGTATCAGATGTACTGGGATCTTGTTGTAGCTTTCGAATGAGTGCCCACACTTCTTTGTCATTCTTCCATTCCTCCCTTGCTTCGTTTATCCAATCTGGTTGGATAATAGAAATGGCGCACAACAATGCTTCCACATCCTCATCCTTTCTTGAGAGTGCATCTGCCACAACATTTTGCTTCCCTTTTTTGTAGATGATTTCAAAGTCATAACCCAACATCTTTGTGACCCATTTTTGTTGCTTTTCAGAGGATAATCTTTGTTCTAAAAAGTATTTAAGACTATCATGATCTGTTTTTACCTTGAAGTGTCTTCCCATTAGGTAGGGTCGCCATTTCTTAAGTGCATGTAGTATTGCCAACATTTCCTTCTCATAAATAGCTTTGTGTAAATACTTTCCCTTGATTGGACGACTTTCGAAAGCAATGGGTCTTTCATCTTGCATTAAAACAACACCAATTCCATTTCCTGAAGCATCACATTCCACAATAAAGGTTTTTGTGAAGTCCGACGTAGCTAAGACCGGTGCTTGGCACATTGCCTCTTTAAGATGTTCGAAGGCCTTTGTTGCTTCTGGAGTCCATGAAAATGCATCTTTATTCAATAATGTTGTTAGAGGTGCTGCTATTCTTCCATAATTCTTAACAAACTTGCGATAATACCTTGTCAACCTGAGAAATCCTCACAGATGCTTTATGAATGTGGGGATTTTCCATTCCTTAATGGCTTTAATTTTGCCAGGGTTTACCTTAACACCTTTATGAGATACAATATGACCCAGATATTCCACCTCTTGTACTCCAAAGAAACATTTGGAGCTTTTTGCATATAATTGTTTCTCCTTCAATAGTTTGAGCACCCCGTCAACATGTTCAACATGATCCTTCCAAGACTTGCTGTAGATTAATATATCATCGAAAAATACTAACACAATTTTTTTAAGGAAGGGTTTGAAAATGGAATTCATCAAACCTTGAAATGTAGAAGGTGCATTGGTAAGGCCAACAGGCATGACCAAAAATTCATAATGACCCTCATGAGTTCTAAATGCTGTTTTCAGAATGTCTTCAGTGTTCATTCTGATTTGATAATATCCTGAACGAAGATCCAACTTGGTGAAGTAAATTGATCCGTGCAATTCATCCAATAATTCATCAATGACAAGAATGGGAAATTTATCTTTAATAGTGAGCTTGTTGAGCTCCCAATAATCCGGACACATACGCCATGATCCATCCTTCTTGTGCACCAATAATACTGGAGCAGAGAAAGAACTTTGACTAGGTTGAATTATACCAGCCTCTAGCATTTTTGCAACCATACGTTCAATTTCACTCTTTTGGGCATAGGGATATCTGTATGGCCTGATGTTTGGAGGAACACTTCCTGGAATCAAATGAATAGTATGATCATGATCACGAATAGGTGGGAGACCTTTGGGAGTCTCAAATACCTTGGAATGATTGTCTAAGACTTTTTGGATATCTGGAGAAATAGATTATTACGATGTGGGAACCTCTAGCGAACATAATTGTGCAATTACACCTTGTTGTTCCTTCTTTAGAAGCTTTGTCATACCGTTAGAGCTTATTATCTTTCTCGGTTTCCCTGCAATACCCCTTAATTCAACTTCCTTTCCTTCTGCACAAAATTTCATGAAAAGTTCTTGAAAATTAAAAACTATTGTACCCAAGGATTGTAACCATTGGACTCCTAGTACAACATCAACACCACCCATTGGAATGGAAAGCATTGGGCTATTCAATATATATTCTCCCATGGATAGCTTGATATTATGGCACTTTCCAGAGCAATTTATGGTTCCTCAACTTGCAACCATCACTTTATCACTTTGGTGTTGGATATAGGAAGCAATTCAATTCCTTTGCTATCTTACAATGAATAAAATTATGGGTACTTACCGAATCAATCAACACTATTACCTTTTTCTTCTTGACATGTCCTTCTATCTTGATAGTTTGAGGAGTGGTAATTCCAGGCAACGCATTACAAGATATGGTCGGATTCATTTCTTCTTTATCTAGGGTTTGTTCCTGGAGTATATCCTCTTCTTTTGACATTTCTTGTTCCTTTTCTTCCTCCTCTTCACAATCTATGTAGAATAATTTCTTCTCAGTACACTTATGACCTTTAGTGTATTTGCTATCACAATTGTAACAAAGCCCTTTTGCTCTTTTTTCTTCCAATTGTTGTGGTGTGGGGCCTAACATCTAATGACAATCGTGATTACCAACAAGTGGTATTAGAGCATAGGTCACAAGTTCGATACACACTCGACTGACGTTGGAGGGGAGATTGTTGGACATTGGATAAACCAATGCTCCCTGTGTGTTTCGTGACATGGACTAACTGCCTCTTGTGGATCTTTATCTTTGGTGATGCGATTGTTGACTAACACCTGCAGGTTTTGGTCTAACAACAATCGTGATTCCCAACATTTAGTTGAATTATTTGTGGAGTATTCCTCAACTTGTACACATCGCTTCACCACAACCTACACGCTCTACATGCCACTTTACTAGGTGTTCTACTTCGTTTTATCATACGTTGAGAAGGATGTCACACCTTGGAGAGCTACACATCTCATTGGATATTTTAAGGATTTGGTTGTGGATCACTTTACTTGGAGGCCTTTGGAGGATAGATTTTGCATCTTTGAGACATCTTATGCTTTTTTGGATGTAAAAGTCGAACTTTCATGGGGGCTATTTTGGTTGGAGACTTGTACATGTGGCTTGACCACCTCAATATATTATGTATCGTTGATTAGTTGGTTGAAGGAAATGTTTTTTCTCTCCTCCCTAGGATAGATATAGTGTTTTCACCTTAGGTATTATCATTTTATTGTAAAGGAAGTTGAGCTAGACTTTATATAAAGAGTAGCTTGTCCTCATTCATTCTCATGGTTGGATTTTTCGAGCTTCCCCTCCTTGCAGCTTAATGGATACACCTTTCTTGGAGCATACACGATGTGTAAGAGTTCTCTCTTTGATGTATGCATGAAATATTTTGGTGCTTAATGCTTGAATTTTGATGTGGATCCTTCTACATAAGCAAGGCTAAAGACTTGATCCATTGAGGAATAGAATCTACTACTTGGAAGGAGTTTAGTGTGGTAACACCTATCCTCTCCTTGTTATCTCATTCTTTGATGATTAATCATTTGCTTTATATATATCTCAAGAATTCTAGCAAGCTTGTTAACTTCAATTTCTAGGGTAATGTTGTGTTGCTAGTTGAAGGATAATCCTTCGAGAACTCTTCTTTGTATTTCTACATTAATTTCTAGCAATATTAGAGCGGAAATTATTGAGCATTCTAGCCTTATTTCCATTGCTAATACTTAAAAAAATTAAGCTCTATATGATAGTCCATTGACTACATTACACTTGTTGGGTTGGCACTAATATGTACTTTCTTCCATCACTCTTTTAGCCCTTTTGAAAAAACACAGAAACCATTGTTTTGCTAGAACTACTCTCTAATCATCTTGTGCCTTGTGGCTTTAGTAATCCTACTCAGGGATAAGCCCTGCTTAAGCTAAAGTAGAGCTGATCTAAAGTGAAGAGAATAGTTTACATAAGTGACAGTGGTAACCATCCTAGTAATTCCCTCACACTTGCACCTTGTGAGTTAAGGCTTTTATCATTAAGTGCAAGTCAGGAAGGTAACACAAAGTATATCTTTTTGTATAGTGGTGGCCTAGAAATGTTGCAGACTTATACAATACATGTTTTGCACCTGCACCCTTGTTTTTGGGCCTGGTACGAGGTTTGATGCTTCCGACACCTTAGGTCTCTATTGACCAATCATGAAGATTTAAAATCTTAGGAGAAGAAGCTTTCCATTATTGCAGACAACCCTTTAAATTTAACTAGGATCATTTTCACTTATTTATTAGAATCTAAAATGCTGTGTGATTTTTTCATTGCAGGAAAAACTTCATAAATAAGGTTACAATATAGACCTTTTCCCAAAATGTCGTGTCAATAATGGGACAAGATTTCCCCCAAATTCATTCTAACAGATATGGTTGTTGTGTATAGTTCTTGAGAACTCTCATCAAATCAACTATTCGTAACGAGTGTTGAAGTTTCTAAGTCTAATAGTTAGAAACCCTCCATCTACTTTCTGATTTATTCCTTCCTACATGTTCTAATTAATTAACAAGTTATTTACCATGTAAATATTGAAAATAAACACAAGTACATGCTCAACACATTACAGATCATCAACTGAAGGAAATAGAAACAAGCACACAAATGACACCGTTATTTTTGGACTAATTTCCCTGGAAAAACCCAATGCGGGAAAACCGGTGCAACTATCTGAGGGTTTGATTTATTAAGCAGTTTCAGAATACAATCTGGGTGCCAAATCCGGCTCACCCAACAGAGAAAAATCTCGGCAGTAGTACCTCTCCTTCGGAGACAGATGCTTCGGCTGAAACCCCAGATAAACACTCTGGCAACTCCTCAGCTCCAGTGTGCCCCACGAAAAGCCCTAGCGTCAGCCTCTAGGGACCACGTCAACCTCTTCTTCCCTCTGCGTTAGCTTTCCCGACAGTTCCCGCAGTTCCTGACAGTTCCGGTTGTTCCCGATAGTTCTAGCTTTTGCCCTCTGCGTTAGCTTTCCCGACAGTTCTAGCAATTCCCAACAGTTCTGGCTGTTCCCGACAGTTTTGGCTTCTGCCCTTTGCGTCAGCTTTCTCGACAGTTCTGGCAGTTCCTGACAATTCCGGCTGTTCCCGACAGTTCCAGCTTCTGCCCTCCGCGTTAGCTTTCTCGGCTGTTCTGGCAGTTCCGGCTGTTTCGGCAGTTCCAACTATTCCCAACAGTTCCGACTTCTTCCTTTTGCGACAACTTTCCCGGCTGTTTTGGCAGTTCTCGGCAGTTTCGGCTGCGGTACTGATCCTTTCGGTGCTATCTCTGCCTCTCTGCTTTTGTATTCACTGCCCCTCAGCTGCAACTCTGATCACTTTCTCAACTTTCTCAGCAAACCCAGCCCCAGAAAGTCGAAATCTTTATCTCTTGGTCCATTTTCTCCAAGTGACCCTCAAGCCTCGTCTTATATTTTCCCTGTTGACATATCAACGGCCGAGATTAAGTCCCTAATCAACATCTAGGATTAGATCTGGCTTGATCCATGTCTTTTGGACCATTCTAACACAGTTTCATATTAATACACATTAATATTTTATTTTTCCTAAGTTTAGACTTAGGGACTCCATTAAAAATATTAATTATTTTAATATCTCTTGAACTGTTTAGAATCTGCCCAAACCCTTTTTGGGTATTGGAGATCTCATGTGCCCCAACCTCTCCACCAAATTTCGTCGCTAGAGCACATCCGATGCTACCCCAAATCAACACTCCCTCTTAGCGAGGACTGTGCTCTAGCAATACTCCTCACTGAGTATTACTCTGATCATTCGGCATCGGTACCTGTGCTGATGCTAGGCCTTCCTACCCAACATCCTTTGCATTGCTGCATTCTGTACTTCTGCCCATGGTTCTGCCATTGCCACTGTTGCATCTGTACAACAACTCCCTTTGCATTCGTGCTACTGTTGGTCCTTTCTCCCAGCACTGCATTGGCACTGCACCTCCTCTCATCATGCTGCCTAGTGCTGCACTGCAACTCAGTTACTCAGAAGTAAGTAATTGATCTCCTAATTTGACCTCCCTGTTGGGCTAGAGATCCTCCTGATGTTGAAGCTCCCTCTGCCGCTGACAAGTGCTCCCTCTCTAACCTCTGCGTTGCTGCAACAACTCCCCGCATCTCGCACTGTTACACACCTCTCTGTGCCATCCTGCATTGGTGCAAGTTGCAACACTCCTGTGCCTCTCGCATCGCTGCAGCCTGCTAGTCTCGCATTGTCTCGCGGCTCCTGCACTGCAACTCTCTCTCCTGCTCCATCCGCATCCGTCTCTACTCACATCGCCAATACTGCTACTCCTCTTCGGGGCTCCCGTAGCAAGGTCTAATCCAAGAGGCTGGGTACCTCGAGGATCTTGCCCCTCATCGCCTGTAGTCCGTTTGACTAGAGCTTGATGTCTCCCCACTTCCGCTCAAGTGTTGTGTGTGCACTCATGGCACACAAAATAGAAAGGATCCTGGCCTTCCAGATGACAATGTTGGGTGCCTCATCTAACCTGTCCTGATCCCTCAGCCCTTTCATGGCCATCTCTCTGCTCTTCTTGTTGACTGCTCCTAGTCTCTCCACTTCTTGTTTGGAAGTTCTCAGTTCGACTCCTGCTGAGTCTCTCTACTTCCCATCTGGAAGTTCTCGGTTCAACTCCTGCTGAGTCTCTCTACTTCCCGTATGGAAGTTCTCGGTTTGAGTCCTGCTGAGTCTCTCTACTTCCCATCTGGAAGTTCTCGGTTCGTCTCCTGTTGAGTCTCTCCACTTCCCGTCTGGAAGTTCTCGGTTTGACTCCCGCTGAGTCTCTCTATTTGCCGTCTAGAAGTTCTCGGTTCGACTCTTGCTGAGTCTCCACTTCCCGTCTGGAAATTCTTGGTTCAACTCAAGATGAGTCTCTCTACTTCCTGTTTGGAAGTTCTCTTCTAGACTCCCTCTGAGTTCCAATTTCCCACTTGGAAATCCTTTTGCCAACGTCAAGTTGCCCCTCTCCGATCGTCTGTGCAATAGCAACATTGATCCGGATTCCTTGGCTAGAAATCTGCATCGGCAACAACTCCCTCTATCTTGGCCTTGCCCTGTTAGGTACTGTTTTGACTACAATACCCCACCAGCTCCACTCTGCAACTTACCCATAACCTCCTAAACCCCAGCAACCTGAAGGTTAGAGCTCCTAAGCTTTGTGCAATCCCGACACCGGCAAGTGAACTTCCTCAGCCAACTGCGTCAACCCTCCTGGCCTCTCCGTGGCTTTGCGTGAGCCTGTCTTTGCCTCCCTCAGCCTTTGCACTATGTCACCCCTTCCTTGTTGCTTCTCTGTCAGGACAACTTCTATCACTCGGGACAACTGTTTTCTGCTGTTGCTTCTCTGCTCGGTTGATGTCCTCAATTCTCCTGTGATCTGTAACCACGCTCTGACACCATGTTGAAGTTTCTAAGTCTAACAGTTAGAAACCCTCCATGTACTTTCTGATTCATTCCATCCTACTTTTTTTGATTAATTAACAAGTTATTTAGCATGTAAATACTAAAAATAAACACAAGTACATGCTCAACAAATTACAGATCATCAACTGAAGGAAACAGAAACAAGCACACAAATAACACCATTATTTTTGGACTAATTTCCTTGGGAAAATCCGATGCGGGAAACCGGTGCAGCTATTTGAGGGTTTGATTTATTAAGCAGTTTCAGAATACAATTTGGGTGCCAAATCCGGCTCACTCAACAGAGAAAAATCTCGGCAGTAGTACCTCTCCTTCAGAGACAGATGCTTCAGTTGAAACCTCGGATAAACACTCCGGCAGCTCCTCAGCTCTAATCTTCCCCACGAAAAACCCCAGCGTCAGCCTCTTTTGCCCTCTGCGTCAGCTTTCCCTATAGTTTTGGCAGTTCCCTGCAGTTTCGGTTTTTCCCGGCAGTTTCAACTTCTGCCCTTTGCGTCAGCTTTCCTGGCAGTTTCCGCTGTTCCCGGCAGTTCCGGCTTCTGTCCTCTGCGTCAACTTTCCCGACAGTTCCGGCAGTTCCCGGTAGTTTCGGCTGTTCCCGATAGTTTTGGCTTCTACCCTTTGTGTCAGTTTTCCTGTCTGTTCTGACTGTTCCCGACAGTTCTGGCTTTTGCCCTCTGCGTTAGCTTTCCCGATTATTCCGGCAGTTCCCGACGGTTCCGGCTGCTGCACTGATCCTCCTGGTGCTATCTCTGCCTCTCTGCTTCTATATTCATTGCCCCTCAGCTGCAACTTTGATCACTCTCTCAACTTTCTCAGTAAACCCAGCCCCATAAAGTCGAAATCTTGATCTCTTGGTGTGTTTTCTCCAAGTGACCCTCGAGCCTCTTATACTTTTCCTGTTGACATATCAACGGCCGAGATTAAGTCCCTAATCAACGGTTAGGATTAGATTTGGCTTGATCCATGTCTTTTGGACCATTCTAACACAGTTTCATATTAATAAACATTAATATTTTATTTTCCCTAAGTTTAGACTTAGGGACTCCATTAAAAATATTAATTATTTTAATATCTCATGAACTGTTTAGAATCTGCCCAAACCCTTTTCGGGTGTTGGAGATCTCATGTGCCCCAACCTCTCCACCAAATTTCGTGGCTAGAGCACATCGGATGCTACCCCAAATCTCATGGCTAGAGCACATCCGATGCTACCCCAAATCAACAAAGAGCATACCGGTATATTTGGATATACAGTCTTTAATATGATCTTTACATAGTAAATACAAAAGTTGATCACATATTGTTCAATTCTTTTCTACAACATAAAAATATATCATGATATGAAAGGAGCAGGCCCTGTCTAGAAGGCTGATGGATGAGTAAATTCAAGGGATTGAATTGACCTTCACTATCCTCCCAAATATGCCAATGGCTTGTCCTCTGTAATAAGCCTTCTTGAGATAGTTCATCAGATTGTGAATTCCTCTTTCTAAATATGTGATGAAAAGAGATTGATTGAAAACATTCTTTTGAGCTAATATTTCATCAAATATAGGAGATAGTGAAATTTTCATATCCATTTTCTCTCAACATCCACTTGATTATAACCAATGTTTCACCAAGTTTCTAGGATGGGGGAGCACCTGAGTGGGAAGATGTGCGTGGGGGCCTGTGGAAGTGTCCCCAGATTTTGGGTAATTTAAGGGGGGATGGGGGGGATGTTGGGTACCTAACATAGAGGTCTCCATCTCTAAAAATATAAAATAAAAATAATAATGATAAAATCCCAAAATAACAATTTATCCCATTCAAAATCATTGTTTTACAGTGTACGCACTGTTAGCTTTTGTAGCATCGGATGGTGTTCTAGTCTCGAAACTTTGTGGAGACACTAAAACACAGGAGTTATCGAAAATCTAGAAATCGTTTCTCGAAATTCCACCTAGAAACAATTAAATTAAATTAATTAATCGATAATTAAAAAATGCCTAAGTCTAACTTAGGGATATCGATTAGTTAATAGTAATTAATTGAGAAAGGTGAGAATTCTCTTGAAACTCACACATATCGACTTGGAGATGATCTCAGCCATCGATTAAGTTATGAAACCCGATTCGTCCCTTAGGCCCTACGTGTCTCAAATCCGGTGAATCAAACACGATTGGGGAAAATTCGTGTCCAAGAATCAGGACATGTCGTGTTTGATCGGGATACGTTCGAATTTGGAACGTGTCCCGATTTTTGGACAAGAATCCAAAAAACAAGAAACCGAGCGACGTTATAAAGGCGCATTTCCCCATTCTATTTGCACATTCACTTGTTTACTCTACTGTGAATGTTTGGGAGCAAGGAGCAAAGGGTGTGGGAGCATTTTCAAGGAGATTCAAGCAACAGATAAGTGCATTTTCTCTCTTTTTTTGCATTTCTATTATAGTAGTTTGAATGTGCATTTATTTTACATATTTGTGCATTTTTTGTTTACTTTTTTACAACATTCATTGCTCAATCAAGGGAAACAACGAAGGGGCAAAGGAAGGGGAAGTATGTCCCCATTGGAGATGCCCCTTCTCTCCCAATTTCATCAAGGTCTGCAAGTGTTCGCTGTGAGAATTCCTACACCTGGAATCCCTACTGCAACAATTGATGATATTTCTCCTACTTGTTAGATTACATGATCAAGTTATTCGCTGTTTCCTATGAAAAACATTGAAATACATACACTGCAGGCTACACCATTTAAATTTATATGCCGAAACAAGAAACTGAGCAAGAAGGAAAATACAACACAAATGACACAATTATTTTTGGACAAACGTCCCCGAAAAAACCCAATGCGGGAAAACCGGTGTAGTAGATCTGAGGGTTTTATTATTAAGCAAAGTATTTCTGAATATAATCGCTGGATGCCCTCCCAACAATCTAGTTATAGAGAAAATCACTTGGCAGAAGAAATTAGCGAGATTACCTCACTCTACACTGCATGTCCCGGCTGATCCGGCAACTAAACCACGAGTTACCCGACTACTTTTGCATTGCCCCTATGTGGACCCTACGTCAGCCTCTAAGGCCCTACGTCAGCTCAACCGGGAATCGATTTTCCCTCAGAAGCCTATTCCAGCGCTCTTGGCTCAGAAATGTCAGCTTCCTCAGCAAACTCAGACTTCTTCGTTGGAGGCTACTCCGCTGCTCTGCGTGGGGCCTGCGTGAGCCCTTCCTGGCTCTGTGTCACCCTCTTGGCCGTCAGCGCTGCCTCCTTTGTGTGTCTCTCTTTCTCTCTGCTAAGTATTCTTAGCTCCAAGGAAGATCCTCCAGCCAAAGCTTTCTTTGCCCCTCTCTGCGTGATCACTACGCTACCTCAAGCTTCAAAAATCGATCTGACTGACCAACTCTCAGTGTGTCTTCCAAATGACGCTCAAGCCTCCTTAATTAATCTTCTCATTGACATTTAACGGCCCAGATTAGAAATTGTTTAATGGCTAAGTTCATTTCTGCTTAACCCTTGTCTTCTTCTAGAAGTTACACCCATAGTTAGATTAATACCCATTAATTATTTTATTTTCCTAAGTTTAGACTTACGGTCCCATTAAAAATAGTTAATTGTTTTAATAAAACTGTTTTTGGGTGGAATTTCCCAAAACACTTTCTGGGTTCTTTGGAATACATGTGCCTAATCCTCCCTGCAAAGTTTGAGACTTAGAGCACATTTGATGCTACTAGAAATCAACACTACCTCTTAGCGAGGAATGTGCTCTAGTAATGCCTCCCACTGAAGCATCACATTGACTTCATAACATCATCCTCTGTGTTGCTGATGTCTGACATGTTGTCCACCATCCACAACGCAAATGCTACACCTGTACTACTGCTGACCCTGCCATTGTCAACACTGCATCCGTACGACAACTCCCTTTGAATTTCTTCATCCTTGCTGCTACTGGCACTACCACTGCCAACTACCCCTACACTGCAAATTGCTGCTGCTACTACATAAGAAACAAAAGAACATCCCAAATTACTGAACAAGTGTTCAACATAGATGCATCTTGATGTTGAAGATCTGACTGCTGCTAGTCCCACGCTGTCCCTTTGAAGCCACTGCGCTGCTGCTTTTGCTATTGCACTGTGCCTCCTTGCACTACTGCAACTCTACTCTACGCTACTCAGACTTAGTGTTCTAGCCACTACATCTGTCGCTACAACACTCCTCTGTGCCATTTGACACTTTGTCCATCCTGCTACTACTGATCTTGGCTCCCGTAGCAAGGTATTGATTTGAGAGGTGGACTCCTCAAGGATCCTGCCCATTTGTATCTCTTTCGAACTACAGCTCCAAATCAACCCACCTCCCTCCTGTAGGTATCTTGGCTGTCATGGCGAACTCCTCCTCGATCTTTGCGGGTGTAGCCTTCAGATCATGCTTCTCATCTTTGTCCTTCTTTCTAAGAGGACACTGTATTGTCTAGTGACCCATTTCACCACACCTGAAGCATTTAATCTTCGAGACGTCCTTCTTTCGCCTCTATTGCTCTTGTTGCCCCTTAGATGCAAGGGTTGCGTTCTTGTCCTCCTCCTTGGGCTTTGACCCAGTGCTGCAGCTTCCATCAAGTTTACACTTGACTAGATCTCTCCTCAGCTCTTCCTGCTTGAGAACTGCCCACATACTATCCTAGTCTGACAAATTTGCCTTGACTAGGATGCTTTGGACAAATACTTGCCATTCTTCTGAGACTGATTTTAGGGTCAATCTCACAATCTTGGAACCTTGAGGTGTAGACCCCACAACTGATAACTCGTCGCGAGTCTCCTGAAGCTTCGTGAGGAACATATTTATGCGCTCCCCTTTTTGCATCTGTGCAGATCTCAGTTTCTACTCTAAGTACATCTTCCGCTGCTTGAAAGACCTCTGATATAGCGTTGCGAAGGCATCCCACATCTCCTTAGTAGTCCATCTGCTAGCAACGTGACACACCATGTGATCCTTCACTCCATTGAGGATCATCCTCTTGGCCTTTGCCATTTATGCCTGGTACTTCTTCAGCGGATCTAGATCTTGCTATCACAACCACCACGCTATCGACATATGTCTTGAGGGAATGTTCATCTAGAAGGAATGACATTCTTGGCTTCCAAATGACATAGTTGGATGCTCCGTCCAATCTATCTTGATCCCTCAAACCACTGGTTTCCTTCTCTGCCATGAAAATGTCGAATTGCTCCTCTCTGCTTCTTACCCAATATGAAAACAAACTTTTTGGCAGGAAGTCTCCTAAGGAATAATTCCCTCACTATGCTTATCCTCTTTCTTTTGACATCTTTCAGCCCAGCAATCTGCCTGTTGAAAATCTGAGTCCCATCAGCTCTTCCTCACGTTGAGGCTTAGCGCTACTCCATCTGCCACTACAAAATCTCGATCTGGAAGCCCTTCCTCTCTGTCAACTCACTCAGAGAGAGACTTTCCTCGAACCTTCGACCCTCCTGACTTGGACTGCGCAATCCCTCTAGGGATTCGAACTGCTACGTCTTGCAATTTTTTCGACCTCCTTTTCTGCTCAGCGTCGGGTTCTCTGGCATTGCTCTTCTTGCTTCACCTACACTGCTCCGATACCACGTGAAAATTCCTACACTTGGAATCCCTACTGCAGCAACGAAAGATATTTCTCCTACTTGTAGATATACATGAACAAGTTATTTGTTGTTTCCTACAGAAAACATTGAAATACATACACTGCAGCCTACACCATTTAAAATAATATGTTGAAATAAGAAACTGAGCAGGAAGGAAAATACAACACAAATGACAGTTAATTTTGGACAAATGTCCCCAGAAAAACCCAATGCGGGAAAACCGGTGCAACAAATCTAAGGGTTTTATTATTAAGCAAAAGTATTTCTGAATACAATCGTTGGATGCCCTCCCAACAATCTAGTTACAGAGAAAATCACTTGGCAGGAGAAATTAGTGAGATTACCTCACTCTACACTGCAAGTCCCGACTGATCCGGTCTCTGAACCAAGAGTTCCCCGATTACTTCTGCGCTGCCCCTGCGTGGGCCTTGCGTCAACCTCTAAGACTTGCGTCAACTCAATTGGGAATCGATTTGCCCTTAGAAGCCTATTCCAACCTTCCCAGCTCAGAAACGCCAGCTTCCTCAGCAAACTCGGACTTCTGCGCTGGAGGCTATTGTGTTGCTCTACGTGAGCCCTTCCTGGCTCTACGTCAATCTCTCTGCCCTCTGCGTTGCCTCCTCTATGTGTCTCTCTACCTCTCTGCTGAGTATTCTTGGCTTCGGAGAAGATCCTCCAGCTGAAACTCTCTTTGCCTCTCTCTGCGTGATCACTACAAATCACTGCGTTGCCTCTAGCTTCAACAATTTGATCTGACTGATCAACTCCCTGTGTATCTTCCAAATGACCCTCATACCTCCTTAAATAATCTTCTCGTTGACATTCAACGACTCATATTAGAAGCTAGTCAATGGCTAAGATCATTTCTGCTTGATCCTTGTCTTCTTCTAGAAGTTACACCCACAGTTATATTAATACCCATTAATTATTTTATTTTCGTAAGTTTAGACTTAGGGTCCCATTAAAAATAATTATTTATTTTAATAAAACTGTTTCTAGGTGGAATTTCCCAAAATGCTTTTTGGGTTCTTTGGAATACATGTGCCTAAGCCTCCCTGCAAAGTTTGAGACTTAGAGCACATCCGATGCTATCAGAAATCAACATTCCCTCCATCGCAAGTAGGGCTGCAACAACAACTTCAAATGTTGAGGGAAGACTTCCTCCTCAAGGTGACAAATGTCCCTTGTGGAAATATGTCACAAGAGAGCAAGGGCCACCCAACAAGGTGAAGGGAGGAGGCAATATGAGTTGGAAATGCAACTATTGCCACAATACTTTCAGGAGCACATATTTCCATGTGAAATGTCATTTGTTGGCTTTACCAGGTTTTGGAATTGGAGTTCGTACAAATGTGCCTTTACCAAAGAGGAAAGAAATGCTAAGAGAGTCCAATGTTGGTATGGCAAATGTGGCTGCAAAATAAAAAAGCCAAGAATGATGACCTCCTTCCATTCTTGAGGAAAAGCAACAACAAATTCCCATTTGAGAGTTTTGGTGGGGGACAAGCTACAAAAAGAAGGCAATTTCACTTGGTCCAATGGACAAGATTTTTCAGAAGGAGAAACAGGAAGAGCTTGATCTCACCATTGTCTTTTTTTTCGATGAAGACTTCATATCCTTTAATGTTGCATGCTCACCTCTATTTATTGAGATGTGCCATGCTCTAACTCAAGGGGCTCCATCAGGGCATGTGCCCCCTAGGTCAGAGAAGCTTAGAACCACATTATTGATGAAGGCAAAAAAATAGGTGGAAAAATGCTTGAGCCTATTTAAACATAATGGCCAACATCTGGGGTTAGCATTGTTTCTGATGGATGGACAGATCCAGCACGACACCCACTCATCGACTTCATGGTGTCTTCCTTGAATGGTCTAGTTTTCTTGAAAGCAGTGGATGCACTTGGACAATACAAGGATGCACAATATATGGGTGAGTTGTTTATTAAAGTTATTGAAGATGTAGGTGTTGATTCTTGTGTGAAAATCATTATAGATAATGCACCTGTTTGCAAGGCTACTGACATGATTGTGGAAGCTAAATATCCACAAGTGTTTTGGACACCTTGCAATGTCCATTCATTGAACTTAGCACTGAAATCTATTGCTTTTGATGTGCTTTGGATTGGTAACATTATTGAGGATGCACGACATATTTGTAACTTTGTACAAAATCATACAAATGCCCTCACTATCTACAAGGAGTACAACTATCTATCATTGTTGAAGATTGCGAATACATGGTTTGCCTCTTCATTCATCATGTTGAATAGGTTTAGGGAGGTCACGACTGCTCTTGGGGCCATGGTTATTTCAGAGTTCTATTTTTTTTTTTGAAGAAAGACAGATCAAGTAGCCTCTAAAAGAGTGAAACATAGTGTTAGATGATGCTTGGTGGGAGAGGGTAGATCTACTTATTCAGATCATGAACCCTATCATTTTTTCGCTTCAATTTTGAGATGTGCCGAGCTCTAACTCAAGGGGCTCCATCAGGGTATGTGCCTCCTGGGTCAGAGAAGCTTAGAACCACATTGTCGATGAAGGCAAAAAAAGAGGTGGAAAAAATGCTTGAGCCTATTTAAGCATAATGCCCAACATCTGGGGTTAGCATTGTTTCTGATGGATGGACAGATCCAGCACGACGACCGACTCATCAACTTCATGGTGTCTTCCTTGAATGGTCTAGTTTTCTTAAAAGCAGTGGATGCACTTGGACAATACAAGGATGCATAATATATGGGTGAGTTGTTTATTAAAGTTATTGAGGATGTAGGTGTTGATTCTTGTGTGAAAATCATTATAGATAATGCACCTGTTTGCAAGGCTACCGGCATGATTGTGGAAGCTAAATATCCACAAATGTTTTGGACACCTTTCTGTGTTCATTTATTGAACTTAGCATTGAAATCTATTGCTTCTGATGTGCTTTGGATTGGTAACATAATTGAGGATGCACAACATATCTGTAACTTTGTACAAAATCATATAAATGCCCTCACTATCTACAACGAGTACAACAATCTATCATTGTTGAAGATTGCGAATACATGGTTTGCCTCTTCATTCATCATGTTGAATAGGTTTAGGGAGGTCAAGACCGCTCTTGGGGCCATGGTTATTTCAGAGTTTTGTTTTTTTTGAAGAAAGACAGATCAAGTAGCCTCTAAAAGAGTGAAGGACACAGTGTTAGATGATGCTTGGTGGGAGAGGGTAGATCTACTTATTTAGATCATGAACCCTATCATTTTTTTGCTTCGATTTGAGATATGTCGAGCTCTAACTCAAGGGGCTCCATTAGGGTATGTGCCTCCTGGTTCAGAGAAGCTTAGAACCACATTGTTGATGAAGGCAAAAAAAGAGGTGGAAAAAATGCTTGAGCCTATTTAAGCATAATGGCCAACATCTGGGGTTAGCATTGTTTTTGATGGATGGAGAGATCCCGCACGACACCCACTCATCAACTTCATGGTGTCTTCCTTGAATGGTCCAGTTTTCTTGAAAGCAGTGGATGCACTCGGACAATACAAGGATGCACAATATATGGGCTAAGTCACCTGACATGGGGATTCGGGATTTGTAGTATCGGATCGAACACGTTGACCCCCCGGAACAAGACACGTAGGATTCATTATATATTATTTTATTAAAATATATATATATATATATATCTATATATATATATATTAAAAATTAGATATTTCTTACACAAATTTTAATTAATGATACAAATTTATTGATTTCAAACATAGATCTTCATCTATAGCATGCATAGTACATACAAAATTCAAATACATGTCAGTGGTCACATAAATCATGATTCATAATTCATAACTGAAAGACAACTTACAACTACAAGATAGTAAAGATAAACACACTCACAACTGTAGTTTTCTCATTAAGTCATCAAATCAAAATGTGTTACATAGGTAGTGTTGGTGCAATGCCGATGGAAAATAGAAATAGAAAATATAAAACAACTACAGGTATACAAGCCCCAAGGCATCAATCCTCATCATCAACATCAGAATCATCATCAGTGTCCTCATCATCATGGTCCCCACTGCTCTCCTCTGCATCCTCCTCCTCCCTTGTATCCATAGTCGCCTCTGCATCTGCTGCTGTGGAGGATGAACCCTCTAAGTCATCAAATCTAACAGGCTCTAGCATTGGATCATTGAGATCCATGTTGGCCAACGCCAACTCAACATTGGTGTCCAGACCCATAGCATCAGGAAAGACATCCCACATCTTTGTCTTTCCCCTCAACCACTCTTCCCTCTGCCTGTAAATAAGACGAAGGTTGGTGTGCACATACACCATTGTCTCTGCCCTGGATTGCTCAAGCCCGCTCTTCTTCACACTATACAAATTCCCATATGTGCTCCAATTCCTCTCACAACAAGAGGATGAAGTCACCTGAGAGAGGAGCCTCATGGCTAACTGCTGAAGAGGAGGGCTTGTTGCCCCATGATTTGCCCACCAAGAATAGGGCTTCTTAGCCCCCCTATCTCTAATCACATCATAACCTCCAAATCGACCACTGCCAGTGGAAAACTTTGCAAAGGCATTCTCCACCTCATCAAGCAATGTAGTATCCTGAAAAATCCGCCTAAATGCCTCTTTCTTCCCCTGTGAGATTTCACCATCCATGTGAGGAGGAAATCTGCGGGAAGGTCCACCATTCAGCCACTCATGGTTGTAGTATTTGGGGTTCAATGAGTGAGCCAAACAATGTAAAGGTGTACAATTCTTGTCCCATCTACTGACAAGAATATTCTTTATAGTATCACAAAATGCCTTTGGTGATGTCTCATACTCGAGGCACTCACTCTGTAGAATAATGCTCCTCATAGACTCAATCATGTAATGCCATCCCTCATAAACCTCTCCTAGGATGGGTTTGTTTGTATCTGCAAATCAAAGGAAAGAAATGATAGGGTCCATGATCTGAATAATTAGATCTACCCTCTCCCACCATGCATCATCTAGCACTGTGTCCTTCACTCTTTTAGAGGCTACCTGATCTGTCTTTCTCCAAAAAGACCAAAAATCAGAAATAACCATGGACCCAAGAGCGGTCTTGACCTCCCTCAACCTCTTCAACATCATGAATGAAGAGGCAAACCGTGTGTCAGCAATCTTCAACAAGGATTGGTGTACTCCTTGTAGATAGTGAGGGCATTTGTATGATTTTGCACAAAGTTATGGATATGTCTTGCATCCTCAATAATGCTTCCAATCCAAAGCACATCAGAAGCAATGGATTTCAGTGCTAAGTTCAATGAATGGACAATGCAAGGTGTCCAAAACACTTGTGGATATTTAGCTTCCACAATCATGCCAGCAACCTTGCAAACAGGTGCATTATCTGTAATGATTTGCACACAAGAATCAACACCTACATATTCAATAACTTTAATAAATAACTCACCAATAAATTGTGCATCCTTGTATTCTCCAAGTGTATCCACTGCTTTCATGAAAACTGGACCACTCAAGGAAGACACCATGAAGTTGATGATTGGGTGTCGTGCTGGATCTGTCCATCCATCAGAAACAATGCTAACCCTAGATGTTGGCCATGATGCTACAATAGGCTCAAGCATTTTTTACACCTCTTTTTTTCCCTTCGTCAACAATGTGGTTCTCAGCTTCTCTGACCCAGGAAGCACATACCTTGTTGGAGGCCCTTGAGTTAGAGCTCGGCACATCTCAATAAATAGAGGTGAGCGTGCAACATTAAATGATATGAAGTTTTGATAGAAGAAGAAGGCAATGGTGAGATCAAGCTCTTCTCGTCTCTCTTTTTGGAAAATCTTGTCCATTGGACTAAGTGCAATTGCTATTCTTTTTGCTACTTGTCCCCCAGTAGAAGTAGAACTCTCAAATGGAAATTTGGTGGTGGCTTTCCTCAAAAATGGAAGGGGGTCTTCATTCTTGGGTTTTCTTGATTTTGAAGCCACATTTTCCATACCAACAATGGACTCCTTTTCCAATTCTTTTCTCTTTTGTAAAGAAACAGCTTTACAAGCTCCAATCCCACAATCCGATAAAGCCAACAATTGTGCTTTCACACGGAAATATGTGCTTTTGAAAGCAATGTGACAAAACTTGCATCGCCATTGCACATTGCCTCCTCCCTTCCCCTTGGTGCTTGTCCCATCCTCTCTTGTGACATATTTCCACAATGGATATTTATCAGTGTTGTCTTTAGGTCCTCCTCTTCCATCAACATTACTTGCAGCAGACTCTGATGATATTGGGGGAGGGGGGGCATCTCCAATGGAGACATTCTTTCCCTTCCTTTGCCCCTTAACTTCTGCCTTTGATTGAGCCATGAATACTATAAAAGAAATGAACAAAACATGCACAAATTTGTAAACAAAAAGTCATATACAAACTGCTGTAATAGAATAAGAAATGCAAAAAAATGGCACTGAAATGCACTTACCTGGTGCTTGAATCTCCTTGCCGAACACTCTACTCCCTTAGCTCCTTGATCCAAACCCTTCTCTCCTTGCAAACATCTCAAACAATGCAACCCAAATGATAAACAGCGTGACTAAAATGAGGAAATGCGGCCTTTTTAACCCGCGAGAGTCCCTTTTTTGCGACACGAATCCTGGAAATTGGGACACGCTGGAAAAATTCGGGATTCATTTAGGATTCGAAGAATCCTAATAGGATTCGTTTTTTGACTGAATCGTACCCGACACGCCGGATTCTGGTTCGCCAGGCCATTTGGACGAATCCGGTTACTTAGTATATGGGTGAGTTGTTTATTAAAGTTATTGAAGATGTAGGTGTTGATTCTTGTGTGAAAATCATTATAGATAATGCACGTGTTTGCAAGGCTACTGGCATGATTGTGGAAGCTAAATATCCACAAGTGTTTTGGACACCTTTCTGTGTCCATTCATTGAACTTAGCATTGAAATCTATTGCTTCTGATGTGCTTTGGATTGGTAACATTATTGAGGATGCATGGCATATTTGTAACTTTGTACAAAATCATACAAATGCCCTCACTATCTACAAGGAGTACAACAATCTATCATTGTTGAAGATTGCGAATACATGGTTTGCCTCTTCATTCATCATGTTGAATAGGTTTAGGGAGGTCAAGACTGCTCTTGGGGCCATGCTTATTTCAGAGTTTTGTTTTTCTTGAAGAAAGATAGATCAAGTAGCCTCTAAAAGAGTGAAGGACACAGTGTTAGATGATGCTTGGTGGGAGAGGGTAGATCTACTTATTCAGATTATGAACCCTATCATTTTTTTGCTTCGATTTGCAGATACAAACCAACATATCCTAGGAGAGGTTTATGAGGGATGGGATTCCATGATTGAGTCTGTGAAGAGCATTATTTTACAGAGTTAGTGCCCCGAGTATGAGACATCATCAGAGGCCTTCTTCACCACTATATAGGATATTCTTGTCAACAGATGGGACAAGAATTGCACACCTTTACATTGTTTGGCTTACTCATTGAACCCAAAATACTACAGCCATGAGTGGCTGAATGGTGGACCTTCCTGAAGATTCTCTCCTCAAATGGATGGTGAAATCTCACAGGGGAGGAAAGATGCATTCATGTGGGTTTTTTAGGATAGAGCATCCCTTGATGGGGTGGAGGATGCCTTTGCAGAGTTTTCCACTGGCACTGGTCGATTTGTAGCATATGATCTGATTAGAGAAAGGGGGCTAAGAAGCCCTATTCTTGGAAATCATGGGGCAACAAGCCCTCCTCTACAACAGTTAGCCATGAGGCTCCTCTCTCAAGTGACTTTATCTTCTTGTTGCGAGAGGAATTGGAGCACATATGAGAATTTGTATAGGGTCAAGAAGAGCAAGCTTGAGCAGTCCATGGCAGAGACAATGGTGTATGTGCACACCAACCTTCGCCTTATTTACCGACAGAGGGATGAGTGGTTGAAGGGAAAGAGAAAGATGTGGGATGTCTTCCCTGATGATATGGGTCTGGATAACAGTGTTGAGTTGGCATTGGCCAACTTGGATCTCAATGATCCAGTGCTAGAGCCCATCAGATTTGATGATGGTGATACTGTAGAGGGGTCATCCCCCACACCAGCAGATCTAGAGATGACTTTGGATACAGGGGAGGTGGATGTAGCGGAGGAGAACAGTACCATGATGATGAGGACAGTGACGCTGATTTTGATGATGACTATGAGGATTGATGACTCATGAGTCATGAGCTACCTACTGCCTTGAGGCTTGTATACTTGTAGTTGTTTTGTATTTTCTATGTCTATTTTCCATTGGCATTGCACTACCTATGTAACACATTTTGATTTTGATGACTTAATGAAAAAACTACAGGATCTTCATCTTACTATCTTGTCTTTCTCCTATTGGATTATTGATGAATTGAATATGTATTATGATTTATCATTTATGTCACAATTGTATTTGTATGCATAATGTTACTTTGTCAAACTTACATCTAGATGATCTATGATTGAAATCAATGAATTTGTATCATGAATGAGAATTTGGGTAAGAAATATCTAATTTTTAATATATATATATATATATATATATATATATATATTTTTTTTTTAATAAAATAATATATAATGTATCTGAATGTGTCTTGTTTCGGGGGTCAACGTGTCCATATCCGACACTCGAATCCCGAATCCCCATGTCAGGTGACTTAGCGATTAAGTTTTAATCTTGGCCATTGGAGGCCCAACTGGAGATTATAAGAAGAAGCCGATGGGTAGATGGAGATAAGCATAGGAGAGAAAATTGTGCGTGTTCCTTGGGTGGTTCGAGCTAGCCAACAACATAGTTCAAGCTAGAGAGGGGAGGCAAGGCTAGAGAGGGGCAAAGATAGTGATCCAGGGGAAGATTTTCCAGTTTTGGAGAGGTAATAGAGGAGGCAGAATTATTTCTCCAGGAGACTGCGCAGTGTCTCAAGAAGACAATTTGATTTGGCTAGAGAGGAGGTCATTTCAGTTTCTAGAGGCCGATAGCGGGCAGGAGAGACACTTCCCTAGTCTGCAACAAGCAGGATGTCTTGATTAGCATCAGTTCCGGGCTGAGTGTGTGGTAGGTTGCGCATAGATGACACAAGGCCTGCGTAGAGGGTTTGGACGACTTGCTTTTCAGTTGTCAGTTGGAGCCAAGATTGCTTGGAGACGAGGGTAATTTCTCTTAGGTGATTTTGCCAACATTTCTCTCAGATTGTATAGCTAGTTGGGCATCCAAATTTATTGTACTCAAAATTCGCTGCTGCATAATAATAAAAACCCTCAAGTATTGCACCGGTTTTCCCACATTGGGTTTTTCCAGGGACATTTGTCCAAAAATAATTGTGTCAATTTTTATTTGTGCGCTAGCATATTTCTCAGTTTACTGTATTTATTTTCCGTAATGTTTATTTGGTGAAGAAATTGCAGTGTGATTAGTTCAGTATTAATTAGAAAATTAATAAACTAATAATTAGTTAGGAGAATTAATTGTAGTTGCTACATTTCAAGAAATTTTCACACACGCTAAACAGTGAACACTGAAATAGTACTAAATTCAAATTTGTAAATGATATAAACATGATTAATATTAAGATTCAGTAATGAACTACATTGATTCGTAAACCATAAATGAAATAGGAATAGTAAAATATGGTGACATTGATTTAAATTCATCATTCTAGAATCTAACGAGTACTAAGAAAAATAGTAGATAATGGAGCCTGAAATAGTAAATTGAAATTGCTATACAAAAATAGAGTGGTAGGTCAAAGACTTGGTCTAAGGTCCTCACTATCCAGAGGCAAGACTTGAAAGTCACAACTGAAAATTAAAAATGGACAATGGACATGGAAAGTAAAATGAGCATCAAGGAGTGAACTGAATAAAAGGTAAATAAGCGTAAAGCGAGGTAGGGTTTTTAATATATATTGTTTTTTTTTTGTGTTTTAAGCCTTTATATGAAAAAATTTGGGGGGATGCCCAAAAATCTCCCTTTCATGGGGGGATGCCTAAAAGCACCCTGAAGGACCCCTTTTCTGGGGGCCATGTCCAAAAGTCCCCCTTATGGGAAAACACATCCCCCCCATGATAGGGAAACATTTCCCACTACATCTCCCCATGTTTTCCCAAAGGGGGACAAGGGGAAATGTTTTTCTAGGTGTCCTCCTGTCTCGGGAGCATCGGAAACATGGGGTCATGCCCCCCACCCTAGGGTTATGTTCCCATGGAACATTGATTACAACTTGTTTGTCATGAACATACTATATAATTATTAATTAACAAATAATTAACATATTGAAGAAACATGTCTTGAAGGACATGACCGTTCATGAAGGGGCGTATGCCTAGGTATATAAGTAGACCATCATTTATAACATATATTGTATTATCTCTCGTACATTCAACATTTATATATATAAATATACTTATCCTATAATGGATATTCACATATTCCAAATACTTTGAATATTCGCGAGTATAGAAACCTTGCTTGTTACATTAGTATCAGAGCTTTGTTCTCTGATCTCGGCCTTTGGCCATCAATTCTTCATCAAGTTTGTTGCCATTGCGATTAAGGTTAGCCACAAAAAGTTCTTTTTGGTGGTTCTCCATTTTGTCATTAAAAAGAAATATATATATATATAATTTTTTTTTTTAATTTCCTATATTTTCTAATATATATATATATATATATAATAAAAAGGACAAAAAAAAGGTTACAAAGAAAACTTGCGGCCATTAGTCATCGTACCCAGCTGCAGCCCCACGGTTTGTGGTGAACAAACTGCTGCCACAGTCGACAAACCACCATCTAGCTCCAACCTTCGGTGGCCAATGGTCTGCTGCTACAACTGCTATCAATTTGCCAACCTTCTTGTTGTCTGCAATGTTGTCATTCATCTCTGTTGTTGCTAGATTTCCCTCCTGCCACAACCAAGTCGTAAAGCCAACATGATTTTTCATTTTTATTTTCATGAGAAGACAGAAAGTCCCCTTACCTCGTCATTATTTCATTGCCCCTTACCCTGCGGTTTGACTTGTCTCGTTAGCAACCCCTCGTCAAATGTTGCTTGCTTTATCTGCTACCAACCATATGCCACAGTCCAACAAACTGTCTGTGTGGCACCCTTCAAGCAACATACAACCATTTGTCCCACAATTGCCTGTAACTACTGCACAGTCTTTGCAGCATTGTACTTCACCATCGATACTCACCACCTTCATACAAACTACTGTACAACTTCATTTATTTGTATACTTACCTTTTCATTTTTTTCGCTTCAAATTTTGTACATTAAATTTCCATTCATTTGTAGAGTTGCCTCCATCCATACAACCACCTTTTCATTAATTGGGCCTCTTCAAAATCATTCATAAACATTTTTTTGACTTGTAAAGTCAATTAAAGAGAAAAAAAAAATCAAGTTTCATATATATATTAAATTAGAAAAGGAAAAATAAAAAAAGTTTTATATATATATAAGGGTACTTTTAACATTCAAGTTAAGTAAAAATTTCCCAAAGTTCTAATTCAAAGCTCATATAAAAAGAAATTACAAGGAAAAAAGGAAAAAGAAGTGATTTATAAACTAATAATAATAATAAATGGGTAAAAAAAAGGAGGTAAAACAAAGGTTATTGAGGAATTTTTGAAATTAAAGTATTATTTATCATAAATTATATTTGAAAAATATATTGAAGAAGTGGGCCTCTATTAAAATTGGCAACTAGGGCCAAATTCCACCTTAGGACAGCTTATATGATGGAGATGATTATTGCATTGGATTCCTGACAAGCAGAAGTGAAATTTTGAATTTATTTTCTCCCATGCACAAATTGTCAAGATTGGAACCTTTCTTCCTCTGGGACATCTCTTTCAAATTCATATAAAAATATATTGACATCTCAGTCAAATGTAGGCTCATGAATCCCAATAGATGTGTCTCCACACCCTCAACGAATTGTATAAATAGGAGTGACCTCTCTCCTCATTTGGACGTCACTCATCTCAACACACATCTCTCTCTCCTCTCTTGATTGGTTCGTACAACTTGGGGACAACCTCTGTCTTCTTCACACATGTGGCAGGAGGCTGAATTTTTCTGGGACTAAACAGGTCGAATTTTAGAGAAATAGCACTGCATTGACCAATGTTGACCAAGCCTCATTTGACCAAATTTGATTTTGATCTTCAGGGCAGAATTCCAATTTCTCTAGGTCGAGTTGCTGGGCACAAATTTTGAGGTACTTTAGGCAGGTTGACTTTAGATTTGACCGCAGAAATTACAAGTGTTTCTCTCTTTTGACTAAGTTTGACCGAACTGTTTTGGGTTGACTTTGACTCTCTTGTAAGGCCGAATTGGACTGCTGTTGACCGAGCTGCTTGGAGGACATTTTGATGCTGATTTGACCAGCGTTGACTTTCTGGTTAGGGCTACAGTTGACTGCTGATTTTTTCAGGGTTGTTTTGTCTATGTGTTGGGCAAGTGAATTTGATCTATGTACTCTCTCTCTCTGCTGCCCTATTGCCTTTGGCGTCATCTTTATCATGCAGTGATTTCAAGGTTACTGGGGAGTGGGAGCGACATTTTTAGAAGCTCACAGTTTGGGAGCGATTTTTTTATATAATATATATATTTTTTAATATTTTGATGCATATATGTCAACAAAAGCACGTAGAACGATGAATTAGATATAAAAAAACATAAAAAACATAGATTTAACCATGTAACAACGATCATCTAGAAGTTATAATCTTCATCAACCACGTCCACAAGTTAGTAACATACAACATGTTGAGTCTTATGATTCATCAATCTTAAAGTTTCAAGCTTTCAAAATTCAACATATAACATTTATCATAATTGATCACCAAAGTTGTACTTGTAAGTTAAGTGTAACCATTACAACAAAGAATATCTAACATGAAATGAAACAACTTTCAACTTTCACGAAGCATCATATTCATAATTCATTACCAATGAGTTATAATTGCCAACTTCAAAGTTCAAACTTAAATTGTCATAATCATATATTGTTTACAAAAAATATCATAATAAATATGAAAGAGTCAACAATTATTAAAACTACTAGAAACTAGAAAATTCAAAAGACAAGTAAATCTATTATCTAGATTCTACAACTTCCTCTTGCCGCCACGAAAAATGTCTAATTTTTGAGCAGGTCATGGTGGTCTTCTAGGAGTCTCCTCTTGCACAGTCCCACAATCAGAACCAGAAGCCACATGCCCTCCACGTGAGGATGTAGATGGAGGAGGCGATGACAACGAAGGAACAATACTTGGAACTCGAGCACTAGCGCTGCTACTAGATGGTGGGGGTGGCATGGTTGTTGTTTTTTCATCTTCATCTCTCATAAGTTCTGCGTCCAATTCTTCAAGATGTATAGTGCCATCCTCCAAATTATCGTTTTCTAGGTGGTTGTCCCAAATTTTATATGTTGGATCCTCATAAGTCGGATCACAGTAATGACTCAACAACCTCAAGTTGTAGTGCACATAAACGAAGCTTTCTACTTGGTTTTCATTGAGTCTATTTCTTCTCACATTATGTATGAAGCTGTACGTGCTCCAACACCTCTCTGCGGAAGAAGTATTTACAACCTGTGAGAGAACTTTTTTTGCCAATTTTGGCAAAAGTCCCACACCGACATATGATTCCCACCATGTGAGATCATCAAATCTGTCTCTATCTTCCATTGCATGCAAAGAACCAAACAAACCAACGCAACTGAAGTATCTGCCTAATTCAAGACGCAGATTAGCACACTCCTCCCTGTCAGGTACCAACGTGTCTAATGCTTGCATATATCTTGTAGATACCTCTTGGTCTATATGGGGTTTGACCCTAACCCCACCCTAGGTGTAGGTAGGCCCAACCAAGATGGAGAGTAGTATTTTGGCATAAGGATATACGCCAAGGCATGTAATGGAACATTAAGTTTATTCCACCATGTACACACACAATTGTGAATCAATGTATACAAGTTGGGATAATTTTTCTGAACAATATCTTTTATTTGCCCCAACATGGTATCCATATGCTCATATAGCTCCCCGGACCCCAATCACTAGTTTATCTGTATCTGCAAAACGAATCATGTGATAAATGCTTTGGTGAATTCCAATACTTGCTTCACACGTGCGCAAAACTCACCATCAAGAGTGGTCTCCTCCATCTGTTCAAAACCTTGCTTGTTAGCTGCATTTTTAGCCCTTTTCGTTAATACCTACCAATGTGGACTTGATACCATGCTAGCCAATGACTCTCTTACCTTCAAAAGGCGTTTGAAGGTGAGGTAATAGCTAGCAAATCTAGTCTTCGCAATCTTCAACAGCTCCAATCTTGAGTGACTACGGAAAAGCCCATGGGTATTGCTATGATTTGTAATAAATTTTATCATTTGTTTGCCTCTCTTGTACAAATCATCAACCCATTTGTGTTGTTGATTTTTGTTCTTAATAATATCATGCATCAAAAGGTTCATTTGTGAACCAAACACCCAGATCAAAATATGTTGGGGTATTTATCCTCAATAATTGCTCCCACTGCCTTACAATTAGCAACATTATCAGTGATGACTTGGATGACATTGTATGGCTCAATACGTTCAATTTTTTCAAGTAATGGTTTTGCAATGTTGATGCCAGTCTTAAACTTCTCTAAGTAATCATATGCTGAAAGAAAGATGGCACCACTAACAGACATAGCAAGAACACTTATCAATGACCTGCCTTTTACATTTGTCCATCCAACAAATACAATGGACACCCCATGCTCAGTCCAAGAATTTGTCATTCTACTCAAAGAATGTGATATTTTTGCTTTTTCATGATCAAGTCCAACGGTTCTAGCATTGTCATACCCAGGGCTCTCGTATCCTTCAGGGGCATCATTTATGGCAGAAACCATTTCATGCCAATAAGGTGAGGGAAGAACATTGAATGGTACCCCACATGCATAGAGAAATTGGTAAACTTTTGAATCCACATCTTTCCTACACCCTTCATCAAGGAAATTTGATATGGTTCTATGCCTTAAAGAGATGTTTGGTGATCATGTGCCTCCATATCCACTCCCATGGGAGGATGCTGAAGGAGTTCTTTGTGCATGTTGATGTGATTGTCAGCTATGTTCAAAGAAACCCTTTGATTTTTTAGATTTGTATTGGGCTTCCTCCTCTTCCCTTATGTATTTGGCTCTATCTGTTTCTGACACACTTGCACAAGTTTTGATTCCTATTTGTTTATCTCCATCCCATGGCCTTTTCCCACAGATGTGCCTTCTGGCACGGGTGTATGAACCTGTGTAATTATTATTGCAATGGGGGCAGTGAAATTTAGTGGTTCCACCCCCTTTCCCTGCTTCAGGCTTAGTAAAATATTTCCACAATGGGATTTGGTCTTGTTTAGGTTTTTGGGCTGAATCATGTTCACTCTCCTCCTCCTCACCAACCTACTCCTCTCCGGGGTTTTCATCAAATCCACCATAACCCACTTCTTCATCCTCTTCTTCATGTTCAACCCTCATTTTTCTACTCTCCAACACCATAATAACCAAAAAAGGAACCAAGAAGAAGAAAATGCCAAGCCATATAACCATGATGTTTGAAATTTGAAGTTTTGAATTTGCAAAAAAATGGATGAATGGGAATGGGAAATAGATAATTTTATTTATTTATTTATTTAGCAATGAACATAAAAAAAGTACTAGATTAGAGTGTAGATCCTACCTCTTTGTCCTCCAATCTCAAGCTCCAATCTCCCCTTGTAAGCTCCTCAAACTCCTCCAAGCTCCTCTCTCACCAAGTTCTTCTTCTTGCTTCAAACTCTCTCTTGTTCCAAACTCTCTTGCTCTCTCAATGGGATGAAGTGAATAATGGGAGGGGAGAGGGTCTATTTATTTTTCATCCCTCCCCTTCCCTCTCTCATCTCCCCTTTTCCCTCCCTTTCCCCCTCTCTCTACGCCGCTGTCGCCCTCCCTCACGGCCGCGCGGGCTTTCCTTTCCACTGGTCGAGAGCGATCGTTCCCCGACTGCTCCCCCATTGAAAAAATCGCTCTAGTAGCGGCGCTCCTGACTTCGCTCCTGAAAAAACCAGGGAGCAAATTTTTTTTGTCGGGAGCACGCTCTCAACCTGCTCCCGAGTGACTCCCGCCTGAAGCGCGATTGGGAGCGGGATCATGGGGGGCGGGGGGGGGGGGAGGGCACTCCCCCGCAACCCTGGGTGATTTAATGGCCTTCTGGATGATTTCTGGAGTTACATTTTGGCAAAGTTCTATATTTTGCCTTTGTTAAAATTGGCAACCAGGGAAAAACTTCATGTGGGTCATCTGATTCATGGCTGATAATATTTTTATTAGATTCCTCTCGTCGAGAGGTGTAGAATTGATATAAAGATCATCCAATTCCGATAAGTATTCATGGAGATATGAATTTATTTTGATTATGGAATAATTATCAAGCCGACCTACAACTCATGTAGGCTCAGAAGCCCAACAGTCGCATCTATTCAAAGTTCAAACACCAACGTTGTGTATAAATATAGGAGGACTTTTCCTCATTTGGACTCACTGATCTCATCACATCTCTCTCTGTCTACTGCGCAAAAAAGAGTCTCTTCTATACTGCGCAGAAAAGGGTCTCTCCCTCACACATGTGAAGTCGGAAGCTGTTGAAACTGAAGCTGCAACTGCAGAAATAAAGATTGACTTGCGTGGACTAGAAGATCTCCTCATCTGAACTGCGTTGTAGGTTCATCTGAAACTCTTCTGAAAGCCGCAACTTTTGGTGGTGGAATCAAGTCAATCTGACAGGCGGTTTGCAAGTATCGACTGCCCTAGTTTGAAGCCGGAGGCTGCCAAAACTGAAGCTGCAACTGCAGAAGTAAAGTTTGACCTACGTGGACTAGAAGATCTTCTCATCTGAACTGCGTTGTAGGTTCATCTGAACCTCCTCTGGAAGCTGAAAATTTTGGTGGTGGAATCAAGCCGATCCGACGGTCGGTTTGTGAGATATCGTCTGCCCTAGTTTGACGATGAAGCCGCTACTGCTGATGCTACTGATCTAGGGTTTGCTACTGCTGATACAAATCAGATTTATTGTACTATTCTCTGCTGAAATATTGAAGATAAAAGAAGATTTGATCAAAGGTTTTCCCCACACATTGTGGGGTTTGTCCCTGGCTAGCCACCACATCTTGTGTCTCTTGTCTTGGCTTGTTTTCTGTCGATCGTTTAATGTTCTATCTACACTTTACTTTATGTACATGTGATTGCTAATCTAAAATAACAAGAAAAGAAGTAAACTTTTATAAGCATAGAACATACCATAACTTAACATGGTATCAGAGCTGAGGTGAAGACAAAGCCCGAGCAAGTGCAAGAGCAATCACCGAAGAGAAGATTGGCAAGGCTATCCTAATAGAACGATGGGGTCCTCAATACTCTTTCTTGCCGAAGACAAGCTCCGTGAGAAAGCTGAATATCACGGATGGAAGATGTCTATCGATCTAACCCTTGAGGATCAAGGAGTGTTGGATCATGTGAGAGGCAATATTATTGAGCCTCCATCAAATGCACCTCTTGCTGCCAGGAACAAATGGAAGAACGGAGAAGTTAAAGCAAAGAAGATCATCCAGGACTCTATCGACAAGCACTTGGTGGCCTACATCTCTGAACTGGACACCTCCAAGGAAATCTACGATAGACTGGTGAGTTTATTTAAAGTTAATGATGCAAATCAAGTTTTGTTTCTTAGAAATAAGCTGAGGGAAATCAAGAAGGGTAAAGATGAGAGTATGCAAGCTTACTTCTTAAGAATCACCAAGATCAGGAACGATCTCCTATCTATTGGGGAGACTATTACTGATAGGGAAATGGTAGTCACGACTCTTGGATGATTACCATCCGAATGGTACGTGTTCAGGACTACTCTTCTGAACAATCATGTAATTCCTGATTTCAAGGAATTAATGGCTAGATGCATTCAAGAAGAAACAAGGGTAGAAGAGCAAGAAATGCCCATGCGTAAAGGTCCTCCTGCTGCCTTTTCTTCTCATGCTAAGAAAGAAATAATTCTGGGACTAAATCGAAAAGAAAGGCTAGACCTAAGGGTGGAAGAAAAGGACGATGTTACATCTGCGATAAAGCAGGTCACTATGCAAGGGAGTGCCCTGATAGAAAAGACTCACACCGGGACGATGATCAAAATCCCTCTAATGGCAATCAAAGGAATGACAAATTCAATAGCAAAGGTAAGAGGAGAGTTGGGAATCAAGGAAGACGACAACCATTCAAGAAGGCTAGAAATTCCAGGATGTATTAAATGCACCTGACCTCAAAAAGAACCTAGTGTCCATCTCGGCAATGGAAGACAAACGCTACAAGGTAACCTTTAGCGATGACAAGGTACGTATATGGAAAAATAATGTTAAAGATGCCTTTACTCTTGGGTTTTGTGTTGATTCATTATATCAGGTCGATGGAAGTCCGCTAGGTGTCATATCTTATGACACATCTCTTCAGTCCGAACTTTGGCATCGGAGGTTTCCCCACCTTCATTATAAAGCTCTACCGGTGTAAAATATATGGTAACAGGGATGCCCAAATTCCGAGTAGAAAAAGGTGTATGTTCGGGATGTGCCGGAGGAAAGCTCAACAGGGGACCATTCCCCTCAAGCCTAAGCAAGACCTCCGATATATTACAGTTGGTTCACTCAGGCATACTTGAGGTTGGCATTAAGAGGGAGGCTACTACACAACATACTCCAGAGTAGAATGGTGTGGCACCGTACGATTGTGGAAGCTGTCTCTATGGGTAGATGATGTAACAATCCCTGATGTGGAAGAACCGATGGATCTTATTTATCCACCTGAGCCTTCCTCTTCCAGGAAGAGGCCTTCATGGCTTAGGGGGATACTTGATGATGCTGAAAGACATGCTGCACCCCAAGGAACCTTCCGTGAAAGTAAGAAACCCAACAGGTATCAGGGATACCTGACCAGTATGAGCACAATCATACAAAATGAGCCTTCATTATTCTCAGATGCTGTCAAGCATCAAGTATGGAAGGATGCTATGACCATTATGGAGAATGATGTCTGGGAAGTAGTTCCCAGACCCCAGGACAAGACAATTGTTACTTCAAAATGGCTTTACAAGATAAAGCTGCAACAGATGGAAGTACGAAATGGTATAAGGCTCGTTTTGTTGCTCGTGGTTTCTCCCAGAAGGAAGGTATAGACTATGATGTGATATTTGCACTTGTTGCCAGATATACGACCATCGCTTGATCATAGCCCTTGTGGCTTCATAGGATGGAACCTACATTAGATGGATGTCAAGACCGCGTTCTTGCACGGTTCAATCAAAGAAGAGGTCTATGTGGAGCAACTCGAAGGATTTGAGATTTATGATTGAAAATCTCATGTATGCAGGTTGAAGAAGGCTCTCTATGGGCTGAAGCAGGCACCCCAAGCATGGTATGAGAGGATCGATAGCTACTTGATGAAGTTGGGATTCACTAGGAGTGAAGTCGATCCTAACCTTTACTTTAAGGTTGAAGATGACAAGCCTCTCAGAACGGTGCTTTACGTGGATGACCTCTTTCTAACAGGTGCATACCCTCTCATTCACAAATGTAAGAGGGAGTTGGCTTCTAAATTTGAAATGAAGGACCAAGGACTTGAAGTGTGGCAGAAGCCAAGGGAAATTTTCCTATCTCAAGGAAAATATGTGGTGAAGATTCTGGAAAGATTTGGTATGATGGACTGCAAGCCTGTGACTACCTCAAGGATCTTAACTTTTAGAAGTTATATGGTAGTGATGTCGGACCAGATTTGGGAAATGCCTCTGAGTTTCATAAACTCATTCGCATTGGTGTTCTTGGTGAACCTCCGTCCGAACAGATGTTTTGCAATTAGCACTGTGAGCTCATATTTGGTTGAGCCTCACTGGATTGATGCCAAGAATCTTCTGAGATATCTTCGTGGCACAATTACTAATGGGTTAAGATACATTGCTGAAGATGTGAGACTACTTGGATATACCGATGTTGAGTGGTGGACCGTAAGAGCACTTCCGGGTGCTGTTTCACCTTGGGATCTGCTTCAATATCCTGGATGAGCAGGAAGCAAAAGTCGGTGGCTTTGAGCACCGCCGAAGCTGAATATATTGCTGCTGGCATGACCTCCTGTGACGCAGTCTGGTTGCGAAAGCTCTTCAGTGAGCTGTTTGGATTTACATTGGATACCACTATGATTCTCTGTAACAACCAGAGATGGGATTCGATTATTGAGGAATCCCGTATTCGTCGATTGCTCCGGCAAATAGACATCATCTGGGATATGGTAAGTCGATGAGCAAGGAGGCTCCATCGCATTAAGATGATGTATAGGTCGATACACCTTGTCAAAGCCTCGAGGAAAGATCTAATCTGTGATTTTCGCAAACGACTTGGAGTTGTCAGGAAACCCTTGTACAAGGGTCCTGCATGTTGCATACATTGAGCTCTGGGAGCTCTGAGGGCTTGCGATTCTTACTGGAGCAACATACGACCACAGGGTGACTCACCCTCCCTTGGTGGCGCACACTGGAACAAGATGATTCGCTCTCTTGTGGAACAGGATGATTTTCTCTCCTGTGTAGCAAGATGATTAGTTCTCCTGTGAGGCTTGGATTGATGTGTTCTCCATGGCGATTGTAGCAGGATTGATGTGTTCTCCTGTGAGGCCTGGATTGATGTGTTCTCCATGGCGGCCTGGATTGATGTGTTCTCCATGGCGATTGTAGCAGGATTGATGTGTTCTCCTATGAGGACAGGATTGCTTAGTTCTCTTGTTGAGGCATCCTACCCATGCAGTCTGGGACTCATGGGAAGTACCTCTCATCTAATCAATGAGCAGGGAAATGAAATTAGGGACCTTAGTAGTACCGATGGATGCATCGTTGTATCTACTGTACTCCCTACGCTAGGATGACCTCCATTAATCTGGGATCAATGATACTGGTCTGAGACCAGTGGTAGGAGTTGTACCATACTATGACGCAGACTTCGGGTCGGTTGAGACTGGTCTGGGACTAGTGGTACATACTCTGAGACTGACTTTGTGTCAGCAGTACTGGTCTGGGACTAGTGAGAGTGGTACATACTATGACGCTGACTTCGGGTTGGTTGAGACTGGTCTGGGACCAGTGATACACTCTCTGAGATTGTGATACTGGTCTGGGATCAGTGGTAGGAGTGGTACCTACTATGAAGCTGACTTCGGGTCAGTTGAGACTAGTCTGGGACCAGTGGTACGCGCTCTGAGACTGACTTTGAGTCAGTGGAGGATGATACTGGTCTGGGACCTGTGGAGTTGTACTCACTATGACGTTGACTTCAGGTTGGTTGAGACTAGTCTAGGACCAGTGGTACATACTCTGAGACTGACTTTGAGTCAGTATGATACATCCTCGATCATTTCTTCTTCTTCATAATTCAGACAAAAGCAGAGCAGAACAGAGCAATGCAAGAGCAGAGCAGAACAGAGCAGAACAATACAGATTAGTACAGGGCAGAACAAGACAAAGCAGAACAAGTAGAGCAGGGCAAGGGTCAAGCTGTACAGGGCAGTGCATTTGATGGATGAATAGTAACGACCGATAAACAGATTGCAAATGAAGTTCTCCCTAGTTGAGAGGTTGTGTTAAAATTGGCAACCGGGGCAAAATTTCATGTGGGTCATCTTATTCATGGCTGATAATATTTTTATTAGATTCCTCTCGTCGAGGTGTAGAATTGATATAAAGATCATCTGATTCCGATAAGTATTCATGGAGATATGAATTTATTTTGATTATGGAATTATTATCATGCCAACCTACAACTCATGTAGGCTCAGAAGCCTAACAGTCGCATCTATTCAAACACCAACGTTGTGTATAAATACAGGAGGACTTTTCCTTCATTTGGACTCACTAATCTCATCACATCTCTCTTTCTCTCTACTGCGCAGAAAAGAGTCTCTTCTCTACTGCGCAGAAAAGGGTCTCTCCCTCACACATGTGAAGCCGGAAGCTGCTGAAACTGACGCTGCAACTGCAGAAGTAAAGATTGACCTGCGTGGACTAGAAGACCTCCTCATGTGAACTACGTTGTAGGTTCATCTGAACCTCCTCTGAAAGCCGCAACTTTTGGTGGTGGAATCAAGTCAATCCGACGGACAGTTTGCAAGATATCCACTGCTCTAGTTTGAAGTCGGAAGCTGCCGAAACTGAAGCTGCAACTGTAGAAGTAAAGTTTGACCTGCGTGGACTACAAGATCTTCTCATCTGAACTGCGTTGTAGGTTCATCTGAACCTCCTCTAGAAGCCGAAACTTTTGGTGGTGGAATCAAGCCGATCCGACGGTTAGTTTGTGAGATATCGTCTGCCCTAGTTTGACGATGAAGCCGCTACTGCTGATCTAGGGTTTGCTACTGCTGATACAAATCAGATTTATTGTACTATTTCTCTCTGCTGAATTATTGAAGATAAAAGAAGATTTGATCAAAGGGTTTCCCCACACATTGTGGGGTTTGTCCCTGGCTAGCCACCACATCTTGTGTCTCTTGTCTTGGCTTGTTTTCTGTCGATCGTTTAATGTTCTATCTGCACTTTACTTTATGTACATGTGATTGCTAATCTGAAATAACAAGAAAAGAAGTAAACTGTTATATCCCAGATGGAATTTTAATTTGTTGACACCCCCTGACATATGCTTGCCACAGAACTTTCAAGTCAAATATTGTCTATTGACACCCCCGTTGTTGGGTATAGGATCAGGTTCACCATATTTCGACATAGGGTCCAAGTTCGTCGACATTTTGTTTGAACTTGAATTTGAACCTAGGGCACAAAATAAAAATTGTCCATCGCATAAGAAGCAAAGATAATTGTAATTGTTAATTTTAAATTTTAAATGCCTCTTCTCACTCAGTTGAGCACACTCGAATTCACTAAAGAAGGGTTTGAATTTTTGAATTTTTGAAACATGTAAACAATCTAAACGTTTTGAAGTTTTGATTCAATCTAAACAATATTTTGATTCAAATTTCTGTGCAACAACAAGCTAAAAACAAACTAATAGAGGGATTTAAAAAGCCACGTGTGTTACAAAGACTAAGAGAGAAATTAAAATACATACCTTGCAACAACAAATTGACACCCTGAGTCTCTCAAGTTGAGAAGTGGACAAATTTCCAAATCGACACCAAAAAACTAATCTCCTCCTCTTGGGCAATGGCAAAAAACTCATCTTTCCATAGGGACGAATGGTAGAAGTTAGTGTGAACAATGATTGAAAATTTCACCCTTTTCCTCAATTATGCGTGGCTTGGATAGTCTCCACGATTTTTTCCATCGACTCTCAAGTTCATCACGATTTTTATGATAAAATCTTGAGTTTTTCGATTTTCAAAAAATCGGCTGATAATATTGGGCCAATTGAAAAAATTGGACTTTGCCGATTTTATTGCGACTTTTTCCACATTGTGTGGGACATCATCTTGAATCCTGATTAAATGATTCCTCTAATGATTAATCACAAAATGCTCCTCATGTAGGTTAGATGTCCACCACCTCAATGACATGGTATATGTCTACTACAATCTCAGGTTATGGGTCAGGCAGATAAACAAAGTACCTGATACAAATGCCATTTCATTGGAGGCACTTGACACCACGAGTCCGTGGAGGGTGGAGACTGAGAGGCCTATCATGGAGGAGGCACTTGAGTGGTTGGAGCAAGAGGGTGAGGAGGAGGAGGATGCTCCACTTGTAGGAGAGACATATTTAGAGTAGGGGGGGATATTGAATTTGAGAGTTTGCCAAAGATACAACCACTGGAACCATGACCACTTGCACAGAGACTGCCAACTAGGGGAAGAGGCGGAAGACATCCCACTTCATCTTCCACATTTTCCCCAAGAGTTTCACCTTCCACTTCAGGCTCAGGCTCAACACATCCACCTACTGCTTCTAGAGGAAGAATGACACTAGTGACCTTTGCTTGTAAAATGGGTAGAAGGAATCATTGAAACTTGACATTTTAGTGCATCATGATTAGCCTTGTAGGCTTGTAGTATCTAGGTGCCTAATGATGATCATCTCATGAGATACACCTTTCGTTTTGATGAAATTTTCTTTGATCTTTATTAAGACTTGTGACTCGAGAGACAACAGATATCATATTTCAGTATCGATGTTTGATGTACCACTTGACATCTTATACATTTTATATAGTAGTTTTATCTTCATATTTATGTGACATTGTCATTATTTGATGTTGATGTTGCTTTAGAAGTTTAAAAAATTGAAAAAAATGAGTAATTTTTTATATTTTTTAAGTTTCCCAATAATTTCCCTGATATTGCAGATAATTATAAATTTGGAACCCCGGCGATAAATTGCCGATAACGATAAATGTAATATTGTTATTGCATGTTAACCTACTATTATTATAGTAAGGCAGGAGCAGGTTGTCCTGTTATTAATAGCAGTATGGCCTATTATCAACATGTAGTGCGGCTTACAATTAGTGGACAAATACTGCTGTCGTCTTAGTTAATATTATAGCTTTTATTTAGTTCATGTTAGAGTTATAGTGTGGCTGTTATTTAGTGTCTAAAACAGCTATGATGTGATGCTGAGTACAGATTTTATTTAATGTATATTATAGATGTTATGAACAACGTGGATGCCATTAATGCCTGATATAACTTGTCCTTTATATTATCGACTGCTTCTGCAGGCTTGTAAGCCAAGGAATTTAGCCATTACTCAAAAACCATATTCTTCATTGCTCTTAATTAGAATTATTCTTAGGTAATTTTTAATAGATCTGTAGTTCAAGCACTGAAATTAGAAGCTTGCTTATGCCAATGCATCTGCCAGATCATTGTGGTCCTTAGTTGACTGTAATAATTTGTCCTCCTCCTGCAGGCTATGGAATATTTGTTCAGGTGCAGACAAGAAAGAGGTGTCAGTTCTGAGAAGGAGTTCTATGCATTTCTCTCTGAATTTCAAACGGCGTCCAGGTCTGACAATGGCAGAGTGGCAATAAGAGTGTTAATTATCATCCAAAAAGTGAAAATACTTGAATTTGTTTATGCATGCTGTGAATATTTTCCTAAACTAGTTTAGCTTCCTATTTGAGAGAGCAAGGTATGGTAGTGAACTATATGTTTATATAACTTATGTTAACAAATATTACTTACAAAAGGAAGCCCGAGCCAGGATGAGAGTATCTAACAAGGACTTCATTTCATCTTTAAAGAGTAGAATGGCACTTGCAAATAGGTTTTAATGCCACAAGTTTTCTTCATTCACGTTGCAAATATGGACTTTAACTGCATGCTGATAAAAAGTTCACAGAGAAGGTTATGAAATGACTTAGATTCTTTTGGTGATATCCTTGAGCAACTGTGACCAACTATGGGAATAGAAGTCCAGAGGATATCTTGAAATACTGATGCTATACTTACATACGTGGCTTCCTTTATTAAAATCATTCCAAATCACTGGAAGCCATGCTTCCTTCTTGCTGGTTATCTTCCAGTTATGTAACTATTTGTTTATAGATTAGGATATACGATGAATCAAATAAGTTATGCTTGCATAAGTTGGGTATTTTCTCTTTTCAGGTAAGACGGTATTGAGATAAGATAAGATATTACAATTATATTAATTTTCAATGAATAGCAAAAAACATTGGTCAATGGAACTGAAGAAAAAAATTACAATAAGCCATAAGCACATGCAAGAGTGCTTGAGGCTACTGTGAAAGCATAAAATAAGCTAAACAAACATATACATGATAAATGCATGTTCTTATGGTCATCTTCAATCAAGATCAAGAGGAAGAAAGAAGTAACCAATTTAACATGATTTGTCCTTCATGGATCCTATAAGACCTGCTTCCTGTTCCTGAGATCTGGTACTTCCCTCTAAAACAGATAAGTAATCAATCTAGCATGGTTTGCCATGGGTGGACCCTGTAAAATCTATTTCCTGAGATCTAGTACTTCTCTTGCAACAAATATATACACTTTCAGATTGAGTACCTAAAGAAAGATTATCTACAAGATCCTTGGGAGCACACTCATTAGAAGCCACTGTCCAGTATATCTTTTTGACTTGCTCAAAGAGTTTATTTTCTCCTCCTCTGGTTTTAGAAATTCCTACAGTCGCCTCCTTTGCTGCAAGAAACACTTTTTCATCTCATAGAGTAGATGTGAATTGTGCACATCCCTTTGTTACTCTCCCAAAACCTTCTGGCATACCATCTCCCCCCACCACTCCCTTCTCCCATCATTCCTAACCCCAGCGCCATGTTTTCTCACACTTATGCTATCTGATGTCCTAGAACAACCCTTGGTCCATGTCACCTCTCCCCCCGTTGATTTGTGGTAGCATCAGATGTGCTCTAGCCACAAAATTTGGCGGAGAGGTTGGGGCACATGAGACCTCCAATACCCAGAAAGGGTTTGGGCAGATTTTAAACAAATCAGGAGATATTAAAATAATTAATATTTTTAATGGAGTCCCTAAGTCTAAACTTAGGGAAAATAAAATATTAATGTTTATTAATATGAATCTGTGTTAGAATGGTCCAAAAGACATGGATCAAGCCAAATTTAATCTTAGTCGTTGATTAGGGACTTAATCTCGACCGTTGATATGTCAACAGAAAAAGTATAAGAGGAGGCTTGAGGGTCACTTGGAGAATACACCAGAGTGATCAGTGATTCTATTCTGTAGAGCGGGGTTTGCTAAGAGAGATAGAATCAATGATTGGGAGAGCAGCTGAGGGGCATTGAGTACAGAGGGATAGAGAGGCAGAGATAGTGTTGGGTTAGCAGTAGAGCAGCCAGAGAGAGAGACGCAGGAGCAGTCAGTGCTTACGGAGGGCCACACAGAGGCAGCGAAGTGCTGCGCATAGCACTAGAGGGGCCAGCGTAGCTAACGCAGAGGCTCAGAGAGATGACGCATGGCCTCCTGGGGCTGATGCATGACAAGATAGGCTGGCGCAGTGACAGCGCTAGGCTAGGAGAGGCTGACGCAGTCCAGATTGGGCAGACGCTGGGGTTTCTGGGGCAGATTGGTGCTAAGTAGTTGCCGGAAGGATTATCCAGGGTTTCAACCGTAGATTTGTTAGAAACCGAGAGGTATTATTGCTAAGGAAATTCTCTATTGGGTAGGCCAGTTTCGGTACTCAGATTGTACTTTGATATTGCTTAATAATAAAACCCTCAGATAGCTGCACTGGTTTTTCCACATTGGGTTTTTTCGGGGACATTAGTCAAAAAATAATGGTGTCATGTGGTGTGTTTGTTCTTGTTTCTTTTAGTCGTTGATTTGTAATATGTTGAGCATGCACTAGTGTTTATTTTCAGTATTTACATTGTAATGAACTTGTTAAGGAAGATAACAAGTAGGTAGGAATAAATCAGATAAAGTGCATGGAGGGTTTCTAACTAAGTAAACTTAGAAACTTCAACACCTCTTGCTACTTGTTCTCAACATCTTCTGGCATTCAATCTCCCCCCACTACTCCTTTCTCCCATCAATCTTAACCCCAGCTCCATGTTTTGTCATACTATGCTATCTGATGTCCTAGCACAACCCTTGGTCTGTGTCACCTCTCACCCTCTCTTGCTACTTATTCTCATATTGGGATACCCAGGGGTAAGTTAGAATGATGAATACTAACAAAGCAACAGAGGATGGGTTTTAGGTTGAGTTCTTGAAATATGCTCTCCATGCTCTCGATGATCACATTACCTATCTATTTAATCATGTTGTTAATAAAGGTTTTCCACAAACTTGATCCCATCATCTTATTAATATTGATTTGCTCGTTTTGGTGTTGTATGTAGATGACTTATTTGTGATAGGTGCAAAGAAGCTTATTGTAGAGTGCAAAGTAGACAATGCAGCTAAGTTAAAGATGAATGACATCAACATGATGCATTACTTCTTGGGTTTGGCGGTGTGGTAGAGATTAGGGTAGATTTACCCTGGGTAGGGTAAGTATGTAGTTGAGATGCTGTGTTGAAATTTGGGGCAGCATCAAGATGAATTTCCCCAAAAGAAATCCAATTACCCCAAAGAGAAGCCCAACTACCCCGAGGAGAAACCATCTTGCCCCAAAAAGAATTTGAATTTGTTAAAAGGGAAACTACTATTCATTGGCACTCTTCTCACTATTATTTAATGTGACATAATTTAATTGGGCAAGTATCTATGTCGGCTTCAATATCAAGGCATTTATTAGCACGTTAATTATTAGAAGGATCTTCTTGCGTACAGTATAGTCCTAAAAGTTACAGTCACTCTTAAGACAAGGAGCTGAGATTGCCTGTGGAATTGACTATTAGCATTTTCGTCAGTCCTGGGCATTCGAAAGTTAAGATGAGGCCTAGATTGAATTATATGAAAGGCAATCTAGGCCTTTGAAAGGTGTATTCATCTATCATCAGTCGCCATCATTCATAAAAGCATACACTGACTTGTGGAGATAGTATGAGTCTCTGTGGTATGAGATCCATAATTTGTGCCTTCTACAGTGATGTGATCAGGATATATATATATATATATATATATATATATATATATATATTATAGACACACACACACAACTTGAACTACTCATATCAGTTGAGCTGACCTGCGGAGATTTTGCAAAAAGGTTTCAGTGGCAATATTGAAATAATTATTGAATAAGGGTTTATATTTGATCACGTTGGAAAGGAGGGGAACCTACAGGCAGAAGGTGAAGTCACACTATAAGTACTAGACAATTTTGAAGTATTGACAGTCAACACTCTGTGGAAAATTCTTGGGCATAAGAAAAATTATTGCATCTGTAGCAACCAGTCCAGTGAGATTTGTGCATTTCAAGGTGGATTCAGAGGAAGAGAAGTTTGTTGGAAGCAGTAAATCCAGAGGTAGTAAGTAAGGTCACGATATTGTGAGTCTTTCTTTGAAGAAAGGTCTTGTTTGCCTCATTCTGTTCCATCATGGCAAAGGGTTATCATTGATGACAACAAAATAAGTTTCGTTGACTAACATCATGAAAATTTCAAGAAATTCTTAGGTAAAAGCTATATCATTGCAGGCAACTCTCTAAGATCTGTGCATCATTGATAAACAAGAAAAGAGCAGTAGCATATTGCTCCTGGAGCTAGAAAAGATAAAGCACATACAAAGAAGGATATCTTGAGTAAAAGCACACCTTGAAGTAAAACAATGAAGAAACCATGGCATCTGAAATTGCAGGCCACTACAGGGATGTGACCATGAGGTATGTATGGCATAATTTTGTTAAGGGTCGGACATGAACTATTGTGGGGTGAGTGGTACTAGGGTTTGTTGTTAAAACTTTTGATGTAGGTATTGATATATGAAAACCTTCATTGGCATAAGTAAAAACCCTATTCATATGGAAACCCTGACTATGTTACCTTAAGAAAATCCTAACCCTCAGTCTTAAGGGTTTGTGCGCTATCTAGGGCTCCAATAGGCATGGATAAGGTTGATAAGTTGTATATGGAGTCCTTGGTCTAGGGTCGATACTTGAAACCCTAAGAATTCAACCTCTAAGTCTCATGTTAACCCTAGATTTACATATTAACATCATGTTTTTGTTATTGTATACTTCATTTGGGAGTACTTATTGATGAATGCTGCAGGTATAGGAAGTAAAGAAAGAAGGATGAGCAGATCCTCTGTTTTGGTAAGCATGATGGAAGGAGGGAACTATAAGGACCCTTGGATCCTTGGGCACTTTGACATGTAAAGATAGATTCATGATATAATTGTGGGACTATGGATGCCTGAAAAGAATTTAGTAGCAACCTATGATAGAATTCATAAACCAGATATAGTAGTCAGCTAGCTGATATAAATATTTTGTTACAAGCAGATAATAAGGATCATTTTTGATCCTCCTTTCTAATGTCATGAAGTGACTTCCTCAGCTTGGAAGAATGATCATGGTGATTGTTATCCATTCTATATGTTTTTTGGAGCAGACCTCTTAAGAAGCTTGCTGGTTCAATCGCAGCTCGATGGATCTCATTTCTGGAAATGAGGAGCATGGCTAGATGACTGGTGGAGATGAGTTTTGCTGGAGACTCTAATGAAATTTGAAGGAAGACCATGATGTTAATGAAGACATGATATACTCTTAAGTTCTGCACGACCTTGTTATATGAAGAAGATTCACTTTAAAAAGGATATGATTGGGTTGTTGCCTTGGTACTTGGTTTGAGGAGTTGATATACACCACAATAACATATATGATAGCAGGTTGCACGGTCATTTCCTGATCACTTTCCGGATTTTCAAGAAGGAGCCATGTTCGAGCTCGATGATGATTAATTTGTGATGAAGATGATGATATAAAGGGCCACATAAAAAGGTAACTTTAATTTGATGTTTATTTTGGTATTTGAACTCATCTAGTAGAGTTGAAACAGGGCTACCAAAAGAGGGTTGTAGAATGTCACTTACAACTAGTACTCGTGATTGGATGGATGATCCTGAAAGAAGCATGAATTGAAAGAGGTAGTTGTATGAACTTTGAAGGATAACCAGATGTGGACCAAAATATCACTTTTCGAGGAAGAAAAGGATGACATGACTATTGGTTCAACACTATGCCCTACGAAGAAGTTATGAAGAAAAAAGGCTCCATGATGATGAAGATGTATATAGAGGGCCCTGTAAGATTCAAAGAAAGCTCACACGTGTGATGATAATAAAGCTTTGAGAGCTACTATCATAGTAGCTGATGATTGACACTTCTCCCTAGATGAGAGGGAGTTCCTCCCTAGTTGAGAGGGAGTGGCAGATATAGCTCTTTGCTTCATGTGCCATGCACTAGACTTAGGACTAATAGTCGTAAATCTTAGTGAAGGCCATGCGGAGAGAAAGGTGTTCGAAGGATTGGGTAAGCATCTGAGGTAGATACTCAAGGATTTGGAATCCAAGATAGGAAGTAGTTAGGTGACCGATACTCTTTAAGGATGAGGTAGGGCATCCAATAGGTAAGAGTAGTCGAAGACGAAATTCCTTGAGGATGTGTAAATCCAAGACAGGAATAGTCCTAGAAGGACATACCTTGTGAACATCCGGAAGGGGTATGTACCTTAAGAGGTAGTGTGGTGCCCCACATAAAACCTCCCAACATTGTGCTCTGATCTATTGAGAGAGAGAGTGTGTTAGTCAAGGCCTTGCTATGTTAACAATGCTAGTTGTATATTGTGTTAATTTTTGGTAGCATCGGAAGTGCTCTAGCCTTGAAAATTGGTGGAGAGGCTAAGGCACATGAGTTCTAAAGAACCCAGAAACCGTTGGTGAAATTCCACCTGGATTGTATTTCATTAAAATAATTAATATTTTTAATGGAGTTCCTAAGTCTAAACTTAGGGAAATTAATATATTAATGGGTGTTAATCAAAATATGGGTGAGAATGATCTAGAAGGCGGATCAAGTCATGTTTTAATCTTAGCCATTGATTAGAGACTTAATCTTGGTCGTTGAAGACTCAACAGGGAAAGTATAAAATGGAGGCTGGGGTTCATTAGAAAACATACACGGAGAGAACAAAATGATATGGAGTTCGATTTCTGGGGCTAGGAAGCTAAGAAATTCGAACTAAGTGATCATTCAGCAGCAGAGGGGTAGAGAGAATCCAGGAGAAGGACTTTTTGGAGAATACTGACAGAGAGGCGGAGAGAGCTTGTGGAGGCAGCGCAGTAGATGGGAGAGCTGATGCTGGGCTAGTCTGGGCCCACATAGCCTTGACGCAAAGCCAAAAGAAGAAGTACAAGGCCAAGCAGGGGAAGGCAAAGAGGCTCATTCTCGATGGAGTTCGAGATCATGCGGTCTCACACTTGCAGGGCAAGGGTACAAGAGATGTGGGAAGCCTTCTCGTCTCTATATGAAGGCCCTTTCGAACAACGGAATATGTATTTAGAGCAGAAGTTGCAACGAACCTTGATGCAGAAAGGAGAAGGGGTGAACCTCTATCTTCAACATCTTCAGGACACTAGAGACCAGCTCGCTGCAGTAGGGTCCACTCCTCAGCCAATGGCGATGGTGAGGATAGCCCTAATGGAGTCTCAGATGAATGGAAAGTTTATGTCCAAAGCATATTGGGCAGGGAAAAACTATGTTCATGGGAGAAGATGTGGGTGGCTCTACAACAGGGGAAGTTAAGGAGGGACCTAGTGAAGGTCAACCTCAATGGCAGTAGTGGGAGTGGCACAAAGACGAAGGAGTAGGAGGAAAACACAACTCTAGCATTGAAGGGAGAGCAGAAGCAGAAGTGAAAGGACATTTCGAAGGTGAAATGTTTCGGATGTGGCGAGATGGATCACTTTGCATCTCAATGTCCTTTGAAGCAAAAGGATAGAGACGAGAAGCATGATCCAAAGGTTGCAGCCGCAAAGATAGACGAGGAAGAGCATGCCATGAGCGCCCACGCATTTCCAGCAGGGAGATGGGGCGATATTGAGCTAATTAGGCCTACATTAGCCCCTAAAATGAAATAAAGTGCAAAATAACCAACTTTTGGTGACAGGCCCACCAAAATAGCACAAAAACAAAATAATAAGCCTCTCAAGAGGTCAAATGATAAATAATACATGTCGTTGGGCCTTCAAAGAGGCCTGATGAAGTCCATAAGTGCCATACTGATGAATAGGACTCTCAAAAGTGATGGATAAGGGGGTGGCCTCTTGTTCTCCAAACAATAAAACTATGGTGCTCTCGATGGGTGTGGGGGCACCCAAATAGCCTCATGGGTCTCCAAGTAGATCGAAGATGCTTACAAACCATCTGTAAGTGCTTAGATGATGATATAAGTGATGCCACATCAACATACAAGTCATGGGCCATTTGCCAAGTGCATGTTACAACTGTGGGGCCGATTGGGCATGATGAACTAGATGTATTTTCTTCGTCCAATAAGTGAATCTTGAGTAATCTTTGACCATCTATGGGGATCCATGCAGTGTTTTCTACTATTATGGAGGCCCATGGCTCTCTACACACACCCTACATGTGCCAATGTAGCCCTATGGAGAGTTAGGACCCCGTATAGGGAGACCAAACTTAGAATGGAAACCATTTGCAATCTAGCATAAGATCCAATGCATCCCCTAGCCTTCTAGCACAACAAGTCATTAAAGTAATCAGGTAAAAGAGTTTACAAACCATAGACAACAAGTGAACACTTCATAATGGTATGCCCTTCCATAGTGGGCTTTGGCATGTGCTAATGTCTCCAAGCTCGAAAGGGGGTTAACCAAGTACCCTATTAGGTGATTTCTACCTTTAGAGGGGATAGTATGTCCAAGGTACACCCTTCAAATGGCTGTGGCATGTGACAAAGAGGTGAATGGAATAGGGAATGGAGATGGGCAATCCTGGGCCACATATCGAGGTACAAGGGTAGCTAGAAAAGCAGAAGCCCACACTTGGGTATATAATGTATAGGAGGGAGAAATCGTGGTACATGAGGTGCCCCGACGTTGATTTTTCCACCCTTCTTTATATGACTTTTGCCTTTTATAAATTTTTTTTTAGTTAACTGCTCGAGGCTCAAAGGATAAAACTAAAAGCATGATGTGTGAGATATAGCAGCGAATACCCCCTTTAAGGTAGGGCAGTTGATTGCCCACCAGGGGTTGGGACAATCATGGGTTCCTAAATGATAAAGGAGGCTCATGTAAGTCCTATGGAACTAGGGTGATGGCCATGGATATGGGGTAGAGCTCATGCATTAGCTTTTGCCCACATGCTAAATATATTTGTCCCAATAATCTTTTGCATCTTGTGGTACATTTTCCTATTTGAGTGTGACCATTTATGCTTTTACTTTTTCTCTTTAGCTGCTTCAACCTCCAGGGCATCGTTCCAACAATGACCCAAGGTGGCGACAAGGGAAAGGGGAGGCTAACCCTGTGTGGACTCAGTGAGGAAATGTGGACCCAGGTGGGAAAGATGATGAATGGGGTTTTAATTAGTGTTGCAAAAATCGCGATTTTTTGACTCAGCGGATATTATCATCCGATTTTTACAAAGTTTGTTTGTTTGTTTATTTATTTTTTTTTTCCCGAAAAAATCGCTGAGAAAATTGCGATTTTCTCCAAAGAATTACGATTCGAACGGAAAAAATCACGACTTTCCAAGACTACGCGTTTTATAAGCAAATTGATGAGTTTTATTTCTCATTTTTAGCAGACAACGAACTTGTTTGAGAGCTAAGGAGGAGAGGAAGGCATCTACAAGGGTAGAGGACGAGAAAAACGAGAGATTTTAGCATCTCAAGCAAGAGAACTTCGTGTTTGGACCAAATTTCTTCGGCAAACCTTGGTTTCTAGGCATGTGCACCAAATTTGGCCATTTTGTTTTGGTTTTTTCTTGTTTTTACTTGGGTTTCTATAACCCATTGATTATCAATTATTTTTGAGTGGATTTGATGGTGTTTTTTTCATTTTTTGTTGCATAGAGTGGAGAGGGTTCATTTTGGTCAAAAATGCAAAAACTTGACTGTTAGATTTATTAGTTCAATTTTTTTTTGGTGCTCTATTTTTTTGCATCATTTTTATTGGGTTTGAATGTTCATTTTTTCTATTATTGTTGGATTGAGTTGAGGTTTTTTTGTTTGTTTGTCAAAAATTCAATGTGTTGTGTCATGTATGTAATTTTTTAAAATTTTTTTTAACTTGCAATTCTTATTGTGCCGTAGGTTCAACTTCAAACTTCATCTTACATTAAAACTCAAGAGTTCAACCAAGTTACAAACATGCCAAGGAAATTGGACCCTCTGTGGGAATTTGGTGAACCTGATGGATGGTTTGATAGAATAAATTTGTTTTGCAAGTTGTGTGGGCAACATATGTCAGGGGGGGTTGATATATTGAAGTATAACCTTGCACAAATTCTTGGACGTGATGTAGGGCTTTGCACCAATACAAATGCGGAAATCATTCGAAGAGCCATGAGATCATTGGAAGCATTAGAGCAAGACAAAGTGACCAAAGCAGTTCTGAAGAAGCAACTAGTAGGGAGTGTGTTAGGATGTGAATATGGAAGTGACACTGGTTCTACTTTAGCATCAATGTCTACAACCAACCCTGTAGCTACCTCATCATTTTTTGTTCCTAGAACCACGGCTGGTTCACAACCATCTATCACTTCAACGCTTAAAAAAAAGGAGAAAGAACAAGTTGACAAGTTGTTGGGCAAGTTTCTCCTTTGGAGTGATATTCCTTTCAGCGTTGCAAGGAATAATCCATTTTTCTAGCTTGTTGTTGATGATATTGCAATTGTTGGTCCAGTGTACAAAATCCCTTCTTATGATGACTTTAGAGGCTACATTCTTCAAGGTGAAAAGGTTGACTGCACCAAAAGATTGGAGGAGTTTAGGGCATCATAGGCACAAAATGATGCACTATGATGTCAGATGGTTGGACTGACCAAAAGGGGAGAACCCTTATAAACTTCTTGGTTAATTGTCCCAAGGGGACAATGTTTATGAAATCTGTTGATGCATCTTCACATATCAAAGATGCAAAATTATTATGTGATTTGCTGGATGTGTTTATTTTGGAGGTGGGTGTAGAACATGTTGTCCAAGTCATAACGGACAATGCTACAAATTATGTTGCTGCTGGCAAGATGCTTATGGAGAGGCATCCTACTTTATTTTGGACACCTTGTGCTGCACATTGTATTGATTTGATGTTGGAGGACATAGGAAAAATTTCTTTTGTCAAAGATATTGTTGACTCATAAAAAAACATTACAAAATTTATATATAATCATGCATTTGTGCTTAGCTTGATGAGAAAATTCACCACCAACAACAAGGAGTTGGTGCACCCCGCCATTACATGGTTTGCCATTAGTTTCATATCTCTTCAATCCCTCTTGAATTCTATGTGGGATGTGAAGAGAATGCTTCTTTTAGATATGTGGCGTGCTTTGACATTTAGCTGCAAACTAGAGGGAGAGGCCATATGCAGATTAGTTTTGTACCAAGAAAACTTCTAAGCGGGAGTGCTGGAGGTGTGCAACGTTACTGAACTTTTGGTAAAGGTTCTTCGATTAGTTGATGGCTAGAATCCCGCAATGGGCTATTTATATGAGGCCATGGACAGGGCCAAAGAATACATTTGGGCCTATTATGATGCTAAGGGAGATTAGGGGTTTCAGAAACAACTCCTCCTATGGGAAGTGATTGATGAACGATGGAACAACACACTCCATCGTCCCATTCATGCCGCAAGGATCTACCTGAACCCCACATTTTCTTACCCATGTGGGTTCTTATTTGATGCTAAGATCATGGATGGATTCTTAACCTGTGTTCTGAGGATGGTGCGATCTCCAACAGAATGTGCAGAAATGTCCAAAGAAATGGAGATATACAGGATGGCAAGTGGCACATTTAGCTTTGAGATGGTTGTGGTTGATGGGAAGACTAAAATGCCAGGTATTTTTTAGTTTGTTTCAAATTTCATTCTCTTCAAGTTCATAACTTCATACTTTGCTTCAACTTTCAAATTTCATTTTTTTTCCTATGTTTATCTTATTTGTAATTTTGTTGTAGATGCATGGTGGACTCACTATGGTGCCAGGGTACCCCATCTGCGAAAGCCATTCGAATCCTCAGCCAAACATGTAGCTCCTCAGGATGCGAGTGCAATTGGAGTGTATTTGAAAAAATATACAACAAGAAGCGCAACAGGTTAAACTTAAAACTTAAAATATTCCAAATTTCCAATTAATTTTTTGAAGTCATTAAATAATAAATTTTTTATAAGTATTATTTTATGATCTTTGTACAGGTTGGAGTCCCAACGACTTAGTGACATGGTCTACGTCTACTACAATCTTCGATTGTGGGTGAGGCAACTTGAGAGGATACCTGATATGGAGGCCATTTCATTGGATGGGATTGACACCACTGCTGCATGGAGGGTTGAGGCCGAGAGGCCTCTCATGGAGTCTGCTGATGATTAGTTAGAGTAGGAGGTAGTAGGAGGCGTAGAGGGGGAGGAGGAGGAGGAGGAGGAGGAGCAACAGGAGGAGGAGCAACAGGAGGAGGAGGTGACACCACCTACCCAGGCTACCCCTGCCACCAGTAGAGGATGTGGTCTACCTCCTATAGCTCCTAGTTCTTCAGCTTCTAGAGCACAATAGAGTCCACTGCCAACTCCACCGGCATCTACATCTAGAGGGAAAGGGAAAGCTATTGCATTTTCTCGCAAGAGGGGCAGAGGAAATCAATAGTATTAGTTATTTGGTTCATTTCATTGTATATGACATTATGACTCATGATATGAGATACATTATTATATTTTTTGTTGATATTTTGAGGCTGAGTTGGGACTCAGGAGTCAGGACTTACTATTCAGGACATGATTCACTGTTATGTGTGATGTAGCACTAGAAATGATATTACACATCTTATATATTAGTTCTTTTATCATATTTACTTGTCAATGTATTTATTTTATGTTGTAGATGCTTTAGATATTAAAAAAATTGAAAAAATTGAATATTTTGTATTTTACGATTTTTTCCCCTCACCGATTTTGTCCCGATCGTGATTTTCACATTATTGCTTTTAATAAACGGAAGGGGGTGATATATGTGGATGAGAGAGCGAGACCGTGCAACAAAAATCAAGGTTTCCCATGTAGTACTACCCTAAAACCAAATGGTCAGTAAAGGAGATCCCACGGGACTAAGATCCAAGGGTAACATCCAAAAGAGGTCTAGGGGACAAAAGCACAGACCTAGCCCACTCTTTCCACTGAATCTCCCCTTTAATCCATGCCCAGAAGTGTCTCTGATAAGTAAACTCAATACTTAATTGCCAAATGACAAGACATACCTTTAGGTTCGGGAGGCCCACCTTCAAACATACGATCAAGACATATGGATAAGGGACCACGTGGCTGGCTCAGGTGACGGAGAAATGGCACAATGAGAAAGTTGGTGGCTACAAGGGCTGTTGACCGCCGTTAAGGACCATCTCGGTGAAAATTTTCTCCTAGGGATCTCACCCACGAAGTGGTGGGTAACATCTGGCTCCAACTGCGACATGAGCTCTCGGACAAGTGGGTGAAGCTACTTGAATAGGAGGTCATGAGAACACTAACAATCTACTGGTTATCGTAGACTTGTTACCGGCACACATCAAAACCTAAATGCACTAGACAACATGTTTCTATGGTGTCTTATGATCACCCATGCTAAGTGTTAGGCCATAAAATCAACACGAAAGTAAATATAATGCAAGTTTAATCTAAACGCAACTACTCTACCATGATAAATATCATATGATGTTAGTTGTAATGAGAAAATGAGCATGCAATGCACCCTACCCTAACATGCATAAGACCAAGCTAATATTAAGTGTAATCATAAAGTAAGTGCAACCAACATATCATCAAATCTGCATAAATATGTCTGCCTATACGATTACTCCTGCAACAAATCCCAAAGTGAATGCAAACCAAAACATATGGAGGATGCTACGGTAGGGGGTGGGAAAATATGGTTTCCATGTGAGGTAAGAGGAATCCCAAAGAGAATGAAATCTAGAAATGTGGAGCCTTCTCTCTAAGTACACAATCGTAGAATGAATGATTAGCTTTAAGAAGTTCTTATCACAATCATTGCTCATGATATTGTGCTTTATAGAGGCCACAAGGTCGTGATGAGAGGGTTACCAAGGGCGAGGGAAGGAAGGGGTGCAACAAATAGGTTTCTCAAGATGATGGATACATTGGGGAGGGGAGGTCATGGAGTGATCAAAATCCTGAGGGTGTGTCCAAGGAGATAAAGTATAGTTAGTGAGAGGCTTTTCCTTGAAACCGCACTCAAAAGGGGGAAGGGCTCAAAGTCGTTTGGGATATGAGGGGTGAGGGAACCACTTGAGGAAGACTCAAGATGATGAACAACAGGAAAAGGCAAAGGGGAGGGTGAAGTGACATTTTCAATGGGGTTTTCTTCCCCAAAATCATAATCTAAAGGCTCAAGTGATTTGTATATAGAATCATAAAGAGGATAGGGAGGAGCCTTATTGATTTCCTTATTGTTAGCCTCAAAGATAGGGTTTTCCGTAAAAGGAGAATTGATTACTTCCAACTGCCCCTCTTCATGCAAGGGAAAATAATAATTCTCCTTCCCCAAGGTATCAATGGATATGTCTTCATAAATAATGCCCGAGAGAAAGGGAAAAGAAATCTCAGCCTCATCTTCCTTGTCGGTATCGTAAATGGGAGCACAATCGAATTGGGGGCCAACAATTTCCCACTTCTCCTTTTGAATGTGGAAGTAATCTCCAATGACATCTTCCAAGGGGCTAATGGGATCACCTTCCTTAAGGTTCTTAAAAGAAGATTCATCGGAAGTAATATCCTTGAGAAAGGCAAGGTTAGTCCCAATTTTTATTTTCCATAAATTCATCCTTCCCAACACATGTTCTCAAAATCATCATATTCATCACGTGGACCCAATGAGGACTCATCTTCCCACTCATTACTTATATCCCCAATGTTATCTCCAACCTATTCATCTTGACTAATGAGACCTTCCCTTTGAAGGGCTTCCTCTAAGCTCTCACAAGCAACTTCATTAGATTGGAAATTTGGTCCCTTATACTCAATGAATCTGTTGATCAATTGGATAAAAGATGAAATGATTTCCGGCTCACACGAGTCAAGCCAACCTTGGTGCTTGTATTCAATAGAGTCAATAAATAACTCTATGAGTCTGTCTAGATGAGCCACGTTAACCTTAGAAGAATGCTTAATAAGTTTTTCTTTATGGTCAATTGTTGTGGATGGATCACCCTTGAATTGTGGCATATTTTGCATGAACTTCCCATCCAGGCCATTTGGGTATCCTGGAACCCATGTGATATCCAAAGCAGGAAACCAGTCATGAAGCTTTTTAGAAGTCATCGATCTTTATATATTGATATCATGGGAGTTGCCAGGGTAAACTAAAATTGTCTTAACAAATGCTTGCTTCACCCTACAAGCATTGACTTTGAGGTTCAATGAAGAGCTAGGGCTTCATTCTTCCAATGGAGTCGCTAATAATGATATGTCAATATGTCTATGGGGAACAAACACACGTTTCATATCCTCGACAATGACGCCAAATGTTACCACTCAAACTAGTAGGGGACCTAGGAGGGAATTCTAAAGGGGTAACTGCTAGATCAAGGTCTACAATGGAGACTTAGCCCATTGTCACCTTAACTAAGGCTCCCTACTCTTTATGGAATTTCACCGATGGGAGGAGACTCAATGTATAGAGAGTCACTTCAGAAGGATAGATCAACAATGGATATGAAGTGACCTCAATGATCCTTTCCTAGAAGGGAGTCAAGAGTGGGGCTTGCTTGCTTCCTAAGCAAGGTACAAGGCTTTCTAGGATAGGGAGGCAAGGATTTAAGCTAAGTTACCAGGATACGGATACGGATACGGATACGGATCCGAATCCGGATACGGATCCGTTGGATTTTTGAAAAGCCAGGATCCGGATATGGCGAGGATACGGCGAGTACAAAAATATATAATAATATTTTTTAAAATTTTAAAAAATATATTTGATGTTTAAAATCAAAACCATTCATGAATCACAACATTAGAACTAAAATAATTAGACAATTTATGAATCTGAACACTAAAATGATGCATCTTGCCTCATACAAAGATGATAGTAGTAAAAACAAAATGAATGTTTCATCAATGATCACTTTATTAATATGATAATATAGGGTAGGTGTGTCTACATATCATGAAATAAAATTAAAAAAAATATAAAATTCTAAATTATTATTTTATAATAAATAATTTTAAAATTTAAATTTAAATAAATAACTAATTAAATTATTAATATTATATATATACATAATTTAAAATTTTAAAAACTTATAAACATATAAATATTAATAAAAAAAAACAATACACATATTAAATAATTGATATAAAATTTAAATTATAATTATTAAAATAAAATTATAAACATAAACATAAAATATTTTGTTCCGTTTTTTAATTTTCATTTATACCTTACACATTATATTAATATGGTTTACGGCCCACGGGCCTACCATATTTATTTTTTATTTATAAAAAAAATAAATTAATATTTAACCAATAACCATATTTAATTTTTATTTATAAAAAAAATATTTTAATTTTTAAGTTTTAACCATATCATATATGATAATCATATATCGTATATGGTATATCATTATATGTTATAACTTATAAAAATTAAAAAAATTAAAATAAACACAAAATAAAACCGAAACCTACCGCCCGCGTGCAAATCTACTCCACTCACGGCGCCCAGGACTGCAACGACTTCGACTCACGGCCCCACGACTGCAACAGTGCAACGATTGCAACTCTGCTCGACCCACGACGCCCGCGCTTGCTCTTTTGCTCGACATGAACATTTGGTTAATTGATCGTACGGATCCCTCCGTATCCGTACCCGTACCCGTTTCGGATTCGGGGATCCGAGGTTTCGCCACTTGCCCCCCGCGGATCCGGTAACGTAGGATTTAAGGGTTAGGTTAAAGGAGTGTGACTTGTGAAGGTGCTCCCCAAACCCTAAAATCTTCGCAAAGCTTGGATTCCTGAGTTGTCTTTGAAGAATTGACTTTGATGAGAAATGGGACCACATGGGACCAAGTGGATCCAGCTTAGGTTAAGAGGAAAGAGTTTAACAACCAATGATGGTTTTAACCTAAACAAGGAGGGGAAGAGGATATTAAAAAGAATTTCCACTTAAAGATGCCAAAATGATCCTACAGGGCAAAGTTTGATCTCGATTCTCAGGGCTAGGGCTTGGGATATCTCACAATCCCACTGTCGGAATTTCTTCAAATTTGGAGGAGACCTTGAGGACACACCAACGCAGGAGAGGCCAGGAGATCGAACTTTTTCTATGGGTATTTTGTTGGGAAAATGATGCCCTAGGTGACCCAGTGTGGCTAGACCTAGAGAGGAGGAAAAGGTGCAAAAAATATGCTTTAAGGTGATCACCTATGGAGGACCAGTGCCTAATCCTTTGGGAGAGATGGAGTCATGGAAGATCAAGAGTTTGGATTTATTTCCACTTGTCAAGGAGGTCTAAAAAGCAACTTCATTGGGCAGTAGGGCTTAATGGAAGGAGCTTTAAGGTCTTTATAGTATATACTTCGCTTAATAATATTTGGTCACTTGTCAAGACAAAATGTCTCAAGGAACATTCATTGCTTCAAACATGACCCGTATATGATATATCACTATTTAGAGATTGAATTTCCACAATTTTGTTCCAAAAGCAACAAATTAACCCTAGAATAGCGAAAATCCCAATATCATGAATGCAACAACATAAATAATCAAGATAACATTAACTTAGTACTTACATGTAAGCAGAATATATCCAATCACCAAGATATGCCAATCATAGAAGCTCTAAGACAAAGAAGATTAACCAAGCATCGAAATTCATCCATTCATCCCAAAAATCTCATCCTCAAAAGATAGCGAAAATCTCACAAATAGATATGATCCAATCCAAGTGATGATTCAAAATGAATTCACATCACTCCTATTTATACACTTCTTAGGAGTTCGAATTACCTAATTAGGCCTACATTAGCCCCTAAAATGAAATAAAGTGCAAAATAACTAACTTTTGGTGACAAGCCCACCAAACTAGCTCAAAAACAAAATAATAAGCCTCTCAAGAGGTCAAATGATGAATAATACATGTCGTTGGGCCCTCCAAGAGGCCTGATGAAGTCCATAAGTGCCATACTGATGAATAAGACTCTCAAAAGTGATGGACAAGGGGGTGGCCCCTTGTTCTCCAAACAATAAACCTGTGGTGCTCCCAGTGGGTGTGGGGGCACCCAAATAACCTCATGGGTCTCCAAGTAGATCGAAGATGCCTGTAGACCATTTGTAAGGGATCAAATGATAATATAAGTGATTCCACATCAACATACACGTCCTAGGTCATCTGCCAAGTGCATGGTACAACTGTGGGGCCGGATGGGCATGATGAACCAGATGCATCTTCTTCGTCCAGTAAGTGAATTTTGAGTAATATTTGACCATCTTTGGGGATCCAAGGAGTGTTGTCTACTGTTGTGGAGGCCCATGGCTCTCTACACACACCTTACCTGTGCCAATGTAGCCCTATGGAGAGTTAGGACCCTGTATAGGGAGACCAAACTCAAAATGGAAACCATCTGCAATCTTGCATAAGATCCAATGCGTCCAATAGCCTTCTAGCACAACAAGTCATTAAAGTAATAAGGTAAAATAGCTTACAAACCATGGACAACAAGTGGACACTTTATAAGGGTATGCCCTTCCATAGTAGGCTTTGGCATGTGCTAATGTCTCCAAGCTCCAAAGGGGGGTAATCAAGTACCTTATTAGGTGGTTTCTACATTTAGAGGGGATAGTATGTCCAAGGTACACCCTTCACATGGTGGTGGCATGTGATAGAGGTGAATTGAATAGGAAATGGAGATGGGCAATCTTGGGCCACATATTGAGGTACACGGATAGCTAGAAAAGGGGAAGCCCAAACCTGGGTATATAATGTATAGCAGAGAGTAATCGTGGTACATGAGGTGGTCCAGCTTTGACTTTTCCACCCTTCTTTATATGCCTTTTGCCTTTTATGAATTGCTTTTAATTAACTGCTCGGGGCTAAAAAGATAAAACTAAAAGCATGATGTGTGAGATATAGCAGTGAATACCCCCTTTAAGGTAGGGCAGTTTATTGTCCACCAGGGGTTGGGACAATCATGGGTTCCTGAATGATAAAGGAGGCTCATGTAAGTCCTATGGAACTAGGGTGATGGCTATGGATATGGGGTAGAGCTCATGCATTGTCTTTTGCCCACGCGCTAAATTTATGTCCCAAGAATATTTTGCATCTTGTGGTACTTTTTCCTGTTGAATGTGGCCATTTATGTTTTTAGTTTTTCTTTTCAGCTACTTTAACCTCCGGGGCATCATTCCAAGTCTGACCCAAGGTGGGGGCAAGGGAAAGGGGAGGCTAACCTTGTGTAGATCCAGTGAGGAAATGTGGACCCAGGTGGGAAAGATGATGAATGGGGTTATAATAAATGGAAGAGGAGTGCTATATGTGGATGAGAGAATGAGATCACGCAACCAAAATCAGGGTTTCCCATGTAGTACCACGCTAAAACCAAATGGTCAGTGAAGGAGATCCCACAGGACTAAGATCTAAGGGTAACATCTAAAAGAGGTCTAGGGGATAGAAGCACAGACATAGCCCACTCTTTCTGCTGAGTTCCCCCATTAGTCCATGCCCAAAAGTATCCATGATAAGTAAACTCAATACTTAATCATCAAATGACAAGACATACCTTTAGGTTCAGGAGGCCCACCTTCAAACATACAATTAAGACAGATGGGTGAGGGACCACATGGCTGGCTCAAGTGGCGGAGAAATGGCACAACTAGCTAGTTGGTGGCTGCAAGGCCCTACTGGTTGCTGACTCAGGACCATCTCGGCGAAAATTTTCTCCTAGGAATATCACCCACTTAGTGGTGGGTAACACCTAAGGAAAGATGCAAAGTTTATTTGGAAGGAGGGTAAGATGGGATTTCAAAATATCCAGGATGTTATAGCCAAGGCTCCTGTTTTGGTTAGCCTAGATTATTAAAAGGACTTTATGGTCTTTTCATTTGCTTCTGAAGACACTATAGCAGGTGTTCTATTACATAAAAACAAAGATGGTCATGAGTAGCCAATTGCCTTCATGAGCAAGTCGTTGCAAAATTCAGAATTGAAGTAAAACATTATGGAAAAACAAGCTTTTGCATTGGTCAAATCCCTTAAGCATTTCAGAACATATGTGGGCTATTCAAAGATCATCGCATTTGATCCACACTCAGCTATTAAAGATATATTGACTCAAACTGATTGCTTAAGAACTTGTGTCAAATGGGTAACTAAGATTCAAGAATATGATCTTGAGATTATATCAACCAAGCTTATCAAAGGTCAAGAATTAGCTCAAATGTTGACTGAAAGTAATGAGAAAGGCTTAGAGATCGTTTGCCAGAATGAGATTGTTGAGCCTTCTATCTCCCTCGAGCTTCAAAAACTGGAAAGGATCGAATGGTATAAGGACATCGTTTATTATTTGACTAACCTAACTTGTCTTGATCACTTGGTAGGCCATAAATGGAGGGCTCTCAGATTAAACACATACAAATATTGTATCTTAAAGGATGGCCTTGGATGGAGAAATCTGGATGGGATAATACTCAGATGCATTGATGAGGATGAAGCTAAGAAGCTTATCACTGAGTTCCATGCAGGATTTTGTGGAGGGCACTTTGTAGCAAAAACCACAGCTCACAAGACTTTGCGTGCGAGATATTATTGCCCACCATTTTTTCAGATGTGCATAAATTTGTTAGGAAATGTCAAGAATGGCAAATTTTCACAAGGAAACAGAAATTGGCAGCCTTGCCTCTCCAGCCAATATGGGGGATCTCTTTTAGGGCCTAGATAAGGCAACGTTTACAACGATAAAGTCTTCACCATGACTACGTTTAGGTCTCCACCTTGACTCCATTTAGGGCTGTGTTTAGGTCTCCATCTTGACTGCGTTTAGGGCAGCGTCAACATGACCACGTCCTAGGGAGCTTCATGATGACATCGTCCTAGATCTAGGGCATGTATTCTCCACATGACTGTGTCCTAGATCTAGGGCATGCGTAGAGCTAGGGAATCGTCTTCTAGGAGCTGCGTAGATCCTTCTTCCCCATGGCAGCATCTAGGGCAACTCTTCTTAGGGTAGCGTATCTCTTAGGATCTCTCCTCCCACCAAAACCCAAAGACAAATGGAGAGGAAGAGATCTCAAGAAGCGTGTGTGCAAATGACTAGCAAGCCACCTCTTTTTATACAAAAACGTTGAACACATGTGGGGCAATTTGGTTGTTGGCCGACCTTGATGGATTGTCCCATAACACAACTGAATTCATATCTCCATTAATACATGTTGGAGTTGGATGATCTTTAGATCAATCCTACACCTCTCGACGAGAGGAATCCAAGAAAAATATCAGTTGCTATAAATAAGATGACCCACATGGAGTTTGGCCCTAGTTGCCAATTTTAACACTCCCTCTCAACTAGGGAGAACTCCATCTGCTAATCCATCTACCAGACTATACTATCTCTGCCATAAGTGCCCTGCACTGCTCTGCTCTGCTAAAACTTGAATAAGAAGTGATTAAGAATGTATCATACCATCCTCTACTGACCCGAAGTCAGTTCCATGTAACAAAGTGTGTCTCACACCACTCTTACTAATCCGAAATCAGTTTTAAAAGAGAGTGAGTTATATCACTCTTACTAACTCGAAGTCAGTTCCAATTGATCCCAGATCAATATCATCCTAGCATAGGGAGTACGGTAGTAACACAATGTGCCCATCGGTACTACTATGGTCCCTAACGTCATTTCCTTGCTCATTGGCTAGATGAGAGGTACTTCCCATGAGTCCCAGTCTACATGGGTAGGATGTCTTGGCAGGAGAAGGATGAACCACTCATCCTGCCTACATGTCGCCAGGGGTATCCCAGGGGAAGGCTGAACCACTCACACTGTACACAACAAAATCACTAGGGGAAGGCTGAACCACTCACCCTATGGTTGCTCATCGCTCCAAGATGTACCCCCAAGCCCCCTGGAGCTCCCAGAGCTCAATGTCCATATCATATAGGACCCTTAGGAGAGAGACTCTCCCGACTCCAAGTAATTCTTGGAAAGTCAAGAATTTGACCTTTCCTAGGGGCTTATATAGAATATTAGCGACCTGCACATTGTCTCAATGCAATGTAGCATTCTTGCTCCTCGATGTACCATATCCTAGATAAAGTGGTAGTTGATGTCTATATGCTTGGAGCGATCATAGAACATGAGATTCCTCAAAAATCGAATCCCACTTTGGTTGTCACAAAAGACCACGGTGGTATCTAGCATGTGTCCAAACAACTCACTAAAAATCTTCCTCAACCAGGCAACTTTACACAAGGACATACTCGTAGCTATGTATTTGGTCTCAACGGTGCTCAAAGCAACCGACTTCTGCTTCCTGATCATCCAGGATATCATAGCAGAACCCAAAGAGAAACAACACCCAGAAGTGCTCTTGCGATCCTCCACACTGCCTGCCCAAACAACATTCGAATAATCATGCAGCTTCACATTTCCGGTAGTGTATCTCACTCCATGAGACACTGTGCGCCGAAGATATCTCAAAAGATTCTTGGCACCAATCTAGTGAGGCTCATCCATATATGAGCTCAACATGCTAACTGCAAAATATATATCCAGACGGGAGTTCACCAAGAACATCAATGCTATTATGAGTTGACGAAACTAAGAGGCATTTCCCAAATTAGGTTCGACAACACTACCACATAACTTCTTAAAGTTAGGCTTCATCGAGGTAGTCACGAGCTTGCAGTTCAACATTCCAAATGCGAAATCCAACTCCCTCTTACTTTTGCAAATGAGAGAGCCTGCACCTGTCAGAAAGAGGTCATCCTCATAAGGTGCCAGTATGAGAGGTCTATCATCCACAACCTTCAACCAATGGTTTGGATCGGCTTCACTCCTAATGAATCTCAAATTCAACAGACAACTATCAATCCTCTCATATCAAACCCGTGGTGTTAGCTCTAAATCATAGAGAGCTTTCTTCAACCAACATACATGAGATTCCTGATCTTGAATCTAAAACTCCTCCAGTTGTTCCAAACCTGTGGACTTGCTACTTGAGGGGAATGGTCCCCTTGTAAGATTTTCTTTCGGTACATCTTAGACATGTACCTTAATGCTCTTCTTTGAATTCAGGCATCCTTGTCACCATGTGTCTTACATTGGGTAGGGGCTTACAATGAAGATGGGTAGGCCTCCAGTGCCATTGAAGAGATGAGTCACACGACATGGTCCCGAATGGACTTCCATTCCATCAATGAATGCCACCTTGAAACCTTTGACTTCCATTGCTGAAATGGACACCAGGTTCTTTTTGAGATCAAGTACATAAAGAACTTGAAAATGAATTGTGTTGACCTCATTCAATTGAGGGGTAACATTCCCTACACCCTTTCTGGGATAGTTGGCATTGACTCCAAGTATAATCCCCATGATTGTTTCCATCTCTACGAAATTAGAGAGAACTTCCTTCTATCCGATGAAGTGCCTTGAAGCACTACAATCGATAAGCTAGATTCCCAAAGAGTCTGAAGGAGAGGTAGTGGAGAGTGCCAATATAAGATAATTCTCCTTTATCTTATCATAAACAACAGTTGATTCTTCATACTTGGAGTTCCTTGCTTTCTTTGAAGAGTCGGCCATTTCCTTGATGACTTGCATTCCTTTTTCCTTTGCCGTGGTACCTGTCATTCCTTTGATCATTGAAGATGCCCCTGGAATGATTTTTATCATCATCAAGTGATGTGTCCCTTCTATTCGGACACTCCCTCGCATAATGGCCAAACTTATTGCAAGCAAGGCATCTACCTTTCCTTCCACCCTTAGATTCAGACTTCCCATTGAAGTGATCTTTAGGTAGGCCATCAGATGCTTCCACTGCGCCACTCGGATAATATTCTCTACTTCGACTTCACCCTTGGTGAATTTGAAGTGGGATGAGGAACCCATTGAGGCTTTTGTCCTTTCCAATTGTCTTCGGTGATTTCTCTTTCACTCTTGCTTGGGCTTTGTCTTCGCCTCACCTCTGATACCATGTTAAATTTTAGGTATGTTCTATGTTGATAACAAATTTAGTTCAATTTTCCATATTAGCTCAATATCAATTCAAGATTAGCAATCACATTTAGCATGATAGTAAAATGCAGATAGAACATAAACATAAATTGCAGAGGACAAGCCAAGACAAGAGGACACAAGATGTGGCACCAACTAGGGACAAACCCCAATGTGGGGAAACCCTTGATCAATTCTTCTTATATGTTCTTCAATAAGGGCAAAGATCTTCCCTAAGAAGATGGCATACAAGGTAGCTGATCAGAGCTCAGGTGAATGCATACTGCTTCCATTGATCCTCCAAGGTGACTCCATCACCATGCTGCACCTCACTGTGTTGCACCCAATCATCATGTTGGACCTCATTACTATATTGCACACATCATACTGTTGCACCTTATCATCATGCTGCACCTCCCTGTACTGCATCATCATGTTGTACCTTATCATCATGCTGCACCTCCCTGTGTTGCGTCATCATGCTGTACCTCACTGCGCCCATCATGCTTATGCTACACTTCATCACTATGCCCATCATGCTGCAACATTTATCATCATACTGCTGCATCCTACTAGCTACACTCATGCTGCTGCAATATAATGCTGTTGCCATTTACACTATGTTGTACCCAACATACCTGTGCTATATTCAGCATGTTGCATCTATCATTACTGTCTATCTATTGACAGCTCCTTAGATCATGATCATCTGAGCCCTCAAATGCCCATAAGAGATATATAATTGTGGTGTTATGGCCTGCGGCCTAACACACAGTTTTCTTGAAGCACAATGATACCCCAGCAAGTTGATCCAATGCTTCTTTTGACTCGGCCTCCTAAGAAGGAACAAACCCTTAACTTAGGCTACTTTGTTGCGGCTAGGGACAACAAATATAAGTCCTTCCAAATTGCGTATTTAGGGTCCCTTTTATAGTGAATAGATTACTGCTTATCAACCCTTCTACACTGCATCATAATTGCAAGTCAGGGCACATCAAAATGCTGTGTTAGAACTCCTTTACTTGCATGAAGGTGTCCCTCTTAAGTGTGGATTAGGGAACTGTGTCTAGGGTTGGGATAGCGACCAGATAAGACACTTCCTTACTGCGGCTAGGGCAGACTTTGAGACAACAGATAGGGCACCTGAAAACCCTCCTCAAACACTGTATGAGGGATCTCTTTTAGGGCCTAAATATGGCAATGTGTACAGCGATAAGTCTTCACGATGACTGCATTTAGGTCTGCGTTTAGGTCTCCACCTTGACTGCATTTAGGGCAGCTTCAACATGACCACATCCTAGGCAGCTTCATCATGACAGCGTCCTAGATCTAGGGCATGTATTCTCCACATGACTACGTCCAACATGACTGCGTCCTAGATGTAGGGCATGGATAGAGCTAGGGCATCGTCTTCTAGGAGTTGCATAGATCCTTCTTCCCCATGGCAACATCTAGGGCAACTCTTCTTAGGGTAGCGTATCTCTTAGGATCTCTCCTCCCGCCAAAAGCCAAAGACAAGAGACGAAGAGATCACAAGAAGAGTGTGTGCAAATGACTAGCAAGCCACCTCTTTTTACACTAAAACGTTGAGCACATGTGGGGGAAATTTGGTTGCTAGCCGACCTTGACAAATTGTCCCATAACACAAATAAATTCATGAATCTCAATACATATCAGAATCAGATGATCTTTAGATCAATCCTACACTTGTCGACGAGAAGAATCCAAGAAAAATATCAGTTGCCATAAATAAGATAACCCACATGGAGTTTGGCCCTAGTTTCCAATTTTAACACTCCCTCTCAAATAGGGATAACTCCATCTGCTAATCCATTTGCCAGACTGTACTATCTCTGCCATAAGTGCCCTGCACTGCTCCGCTCTTCTCTGCTCTGCTGAACTATGAAGAAGAAGAAGAAGTGATCGAGAATGTATTATACCATCCTCTACTGACTCAAAGTTAGTTCCATATAACAGAGAGTGTCTCATACCACTCTTACTGATTCGAAATCAGTTCCAAAAGAGAGTGAGTTATATCACTCTTACCGACCCAAAGTCTATTCCAATTGATCCTAGATCAATATCATCCTAGCATTGGGAGTACAGTAGTAACACGATGCGTCCATCGGTACTACTATGGTTCCTTTCCTCATTTCCCTGCTCATTGGCCAGATGAGAGGTACTTCCCATGAGTCCCAGACTGCATGGGTAGGATGTCTCAGTAGGAGAAGGATGAACCACTCATCCTTCCTACATGTCGCCAGGGGCGTCCCAGGGGAATGCTGAACCACTCACCCTAGGGCCTGTACACAATAAATCACTAGGCGAAGGCTGAACCACTCACCCTATGACTGTGTCTCAGTAGGAGAAGGATGAACCATTCATCCTACCTACATAGCAAACCACTAGGGGAAGGCTGAACCACTCACCCTATGGTTGGTCATCGCTCCAAGATGTACCCCCAAGCTCCTCGGAGCTCTCAGAGCTCAATGTCTATATCATACAAGACCCTTAGGAGAGAGTCTCTCCGCGACTCCTAGTCGTTTTCGGAAGGTCAAGAATTTGACCTTTCCCAGGGGCTTCGATAGAATATCGACGACTTGCACATTGTCTCAACGCGATGGGGCCTTCTTGCTCCTCGATGTACCATATCCCAGATAAAGTGGTACTTGATGTCTATATGCTTGGAGTGATCATAGAATACATGATTCCTCAACAATCAAATCCCCCTCTGGTTGTCACAGAAGATCACGGTGGTATCCAACATGTGTCCAAACAACTCACTGAAAAGATTTCTCAACTAGGCAACTTCACACGAGGACATACTCGTAGCTATGTATTCGGTCTCAACGGTGCTCAAAGCAACTGACTTCTACTTCTTGCTCATCTAGGATATCGTAGCAGAACCCAAAGAGAACTAGCACCCAGAGTTGCCCTTGCGATCCTCCACACTGCCTACCCAGACAACATTCTAATAATCATGCAGCTTCACATTTCCGGCAGTGTATCTCACTCCATGAGAGATTGTGCCCCAAAGATATCTCAAAAGATTCTTGGCACCAATCTAGTGAGGCTCATCCATATATGAGCTCAACATGCTAACTGCAAAACATATATCCGAACGGGAGTTCACCAAGAATATCAATGCTATTATGAGTTGACGAAACTCAGAGGCATTTCCCAAATTAGGTCCGGTAGCACTACCACATAACTTCTTAAAGTTAGGCTTCATCGAGGTAGTCACGGGCTTGTAGTTCACCATTCCAAATCCAAAATCCAACTCCCTCTTACTTTTGCAAATGAGAGGGTCAACACCTGTCAGAAAGAGGTCATCTTCATAAGGTGGCAGTATGAGAGGTCTATCATCCGCAACCTTCAAGCGATGGTTTGGATCGACTTCACTCCTAGTGAATCTCAACTTCAATAGAGAGCTATCAATCCTCTCATATCAAGACCGAGGCGTTAGCTCTAAATCATAGAGAGCTTTCTTCAACCTGCATACATGAGATTCGTGATCATGAATCTCAAACTCCTCGAGTTGTTCCAAACCTATGGACTTGTTACATGAGGGGAATGGTCCCCTTGTAAGATTTTCTTTCGGTGCATCTCAGACATGTACCTTCATGCTCTTCTTTGAATTCAGGCATCCCTGACACCATCTGTCTTACATCGGGTAGGGCCTTACAATGAAGATGGCAGACCTCCAGTGCCATTGAAGAGATGAGTCACACAACATGGTCCCCAATGGACTTCGTTTCCATTGATGAATGCCACCTTGAAACCTTTGACTTCCATTGCCGAGATGGACACCAGGTTCTTTTTGATTTCAGGTACATAAAGAACTTCTTGAAAATGGATTGTGTTGACCTCATTCAATTGAGGGGTAACATTCCCTACACGCTTTTCGAGATAGGTGGCATTGATCCCAAGTATAATCCTCACGATTGTTTCCATCTCTACCAAATTAGAGAGAGCTTCGTTCTATCCAGTGAAGTGTCTTGAAGCACTACAATCAATAAGCCAGATTCCCAAAGAGTCTAAAGGAGAAGTAGTGGAGAGGGCCAATATAAGATAATTATCCTTTAGCTTATTAGAAACAACATTTGATTCTTCATACCTGGAGTTCCTTGCTTTCTTTGAAGAGTCGACCATTTCCTTGATGACCTGCATTCCTTTTTCCTTTGCCGTGGTACCTATCATTCCTTCGATCATTACAGATGCCCCTGGAATGATTGTTATCATCATCAAGTGATGTGTCACTTCTATTCGGACACTCCCTCACATAATGGCCAAACTTATTGCAAGCAAGGCATTTGCCTTTCCTTCCACGCTTAGATCCGAACTTCCCATTGAAGTGATCTTTAGGTAGGCCATCAGATGCTTCCACTATGCCACTTGGATAATTTTCTCTACTTCGACTTCACCCTTGGTGAATTTGAAGTGGGATGAGGAACCCATTGAGCCTTTTGTCTTTTTGAACTGTCTTCGGTGATTGCTCTTTCACTCTTGCTTGGGCTTTGTCTTCGCCTCACCTCTGATACCATGTTAAATTTTAAGTATGTTCTATGCTGATAGCAAATTTACTTCAATTTTCCATATTAGCTCAATATCAATTCCAGATTAGCAATCACATTTAGCATGATAGTAAAATGCAGATATAACATAAACATAAATCGCAGAAGACAAGCCAAGACAAGAGGACACATGATGTGGCGCTAGCGAGGGACAAACCCCAACGTGGGGAAACCCTTGATCAATTCTTCTTATATGTTCTTCAATAGTTCAGCACAGAGAGAGAGATAGTACATATACATCAAAAGTCAACCTTTTGACTTATCTAAATAAGGGTAGAGATCTTCTCTAAGAAGATGGCATATGAGGTAGCTGATCAGAGCTTAGGTGAAGGCATACTGCTTCCAATGATCCTCCAAGGTGACTCCATCACCATGTTGCACCTCACTGTGCTTCACCCAATCATCACGTTGGACATCATTACTATGCTGAACACATCATACTGCTGCATATTATCATTATGCTGCACCTCCTTGTATTGCATCATCATGCTATACCTTATCATCATGCTCCACCTCCCTGTGCTGCATCATCATGCTATACCTCACTGTGCCCATCGTGCTTATGCTAAACTTCATCACTATGACCATCATGTTGCAACATTTATCATCATACTACTGCATCCTACTAGTTGCACTCATGCTGCTGCCATTTACACTATGTAGTACCCAACATACCTGTGCTATATTCAGGATGCTGCATCTATCATTATTGCCCGCCTATTGACAACTCCTTTGATCATGATCATTTGAGCCCTCAAATGCTCATAAGAGATATATAACTGTGGTGTTATGGCCTGTGGCCTAACACATAGTTTTCTTGAAGCACAATGATACCCTAGCAGGTTGATCCAATGCTTCTTTTGACTCGGCCTCCTAAGAAGGAACAGACCCTTAACTTAGGCTACTTTGCTGCGGCTAGGGACAACAAATATAAGTCCTTTCAAACTGCGTATTTAGGGTCCCTTTTAGAGTGAATAGATTACTGCTTATCATCCCTTCTACACTGCATCATAACTGCAAGTCAGTGCCCATCAAAATGCCGTGTTAGAACTCCTTTACTTGCGTGAAGGTGTCCCTCTTAAATGCGGATTAGGGAACTGTGTCTATGGCTGGGACATCGACCAGATAAGACACTTCCTTACTGCGGTAGGGTAGACTTTGAGACAGTAGATAGGGCACATGAAAACCATCCTCAAACAACGTATGAGGGGTCTCTTTTAGGGCCTAGCTAAGGCAACATGTACAAGGATAAAGTCTTCACCATGACTGCATTTGGGTCTCCACCAACATGACCACGTCCTAGGTAGCTTCATCATGACAACGTCCTAGATCTATGGCATGTATTTTCCACATGACTGCGTCCTAGATCTAGGGCATGTGTGGAGCTAGGGCATCGTCTTCTAGGAGTTGTGTGGATCCTTCTTCCCCATGGTAGCATCTAGTGCAGCGTATCTCTTCGGATCTCTCCTCCCACCAAAACCCAAAGACAAGTGGAGAGGAAGAGATCACAAGAAGAGTGTGTGCAAATGACTAGCAAGCCACCTCTTTTTACACTAAAACGTTGAGCACATGTGGCGGCAATTTGGTTGCTGGACAACCTTGACGAATTGTCCCATAACACAAATAAATTCATATCTCCATTAATACATGTTGGAATCGGGTGGTCTTTAGATCAATTTTACACCTCTCGACGAGAGGAATCTAAGAAAAATATCAGCTGCCATAAATAAGATGACCCACATGGAGTTTGACCTTAGTTGCCAATTTTAACACTCCCTCTCAACTAGGGAGAACTCCATTTGCTAATCCATTTGCCACATTGTAATATCTCTGCCATCAGTGTCCTGCACTGCTCTACTCTTCTCTGCTCTGCTGAACTATGAAGAAGAAGAAGTGATCGAGAATGTATCATACCATCCTCTACTGACCCAAAGTCAGTTCCATATAACAGAGAATGTCTCATACCACTCTTACTGATCCGAAATCAGTTCTAAAAGAGAGCGAGTTATATCACTCTTACTGACTTGAAGTCAGTTCCAATTGATCCCAGATCAATATCATCCTAGCATAGGGAGTACGTAGTAACATGATGTGTCCATCGATACTACTATGGTCTCGATCCTCATTTCCCTGCTCATTGGCCAGATGAGATGTACTTCCTATGAGTCCCAGACTGCATGGGTAGGATGTCTTGGTAAGAGAAGGATGAACCACTCATTTTGTCTACATGTTGCAAGGGGTATCCCACGGGAACGCTGAACCACTCACCCTGTACACAACAAATCACTAAGGGAAGGTTGAACCACTCACCCAATGACTGTGTCTCAGCAAGAGAAGGATGAACCACTCATCCTGCCTACACAACAAACCATTAGGGGAAGGTTGAACCACTCACCCTATGGTTGCTCATTGCTCCAAGATGTACCCCCAAGCCCCCCGGAGCTCCCAGAGCTCAATGCCCATATCATACAGGACCCTTAGGAATTAAATGATAAATTCGAAAATTCCTTAAAAATAAAAATTCAACGGCTGAGATTAAAAGATTATCAAGTATTTTTCGACGGCCAATATTATTTTGACAAGGATCAAGGAGACTAGCCATTATTTTTCACTTGGAGGATTTATCTATAAATTTGAGAGTCATTTGAGTTTCTCGCCATCTGATTTCTGGCTAAGTGATTGCTACTGAAGAATTTGTGTAGACTATTGCCCCACTGGGAACTGTTTTTTCTATCATAATAAAGACTTTGGGGTGCAACTTGATGTTATGTAAAAATTAGTTAGGATTATGTAAATTTGATTAGCTGTAGTATTTAGGCAAAAGGGCATGACCAAAGATCATGCCCTTTCACCAAGAGGCACCTAAGGTTGTATATAACCAGGGCTCTCTCTAAAAATGTAATCATCAATTCGGTTTTCATTTTATTAATAAAGATATTTATATACATATTTTTGTTTGCCATTGAAGTTTGTCACTTCATCTGGTATCGGAGCTCGTTGAATCCTATCGCCTGTACTGGGTTCACGCATCTGTCCGCTGCGATACTTCACTGTACATATCACCATTCAATTCGCTGCATTCCACCGTCCCTTTTCGCCCACCGTCTGCTGTCCTTGAACATACGTTCGCTGTTTTACCACCCCCGTTCCCCGCTGCATCCGTCCTCTACACCTCCAAACCCCCGTCCACAGTCCTCTGCACTTGCCCACAGTCTTCTGCATACTCGTCCCCATCTTCTGCACTATCCAGACTTACCCCGTCCGCTTCTGCCCTTCCGCCGGTAGCTCGACCCTGTCTACGTCATGTCATTGCCCTGACTCCAGCCGCACACCACGTCCATACAAATCTCCTCTGCGCATACAACCGCCGTCAGCCCGCACACCACGTCCCTTTTGCCTTTGTCCAGCCCCAGCGCTGCGGTGATATCCGCTTGAGGTTTTTTTTGAACAGTCAATGGGAGGTGACCCCCCCACTAGTAGACGTGACGGTAGATATATAAAATTATATATAACGTCAAATATATATATAACATTTATTTATATATAACGTGATTTCACGTTATATATAAATAAATGTTATATATATATTTGACGTTATATATAATTTTATATATATATATATAAGGTTAATTTAATTAATTAATTTTTTTTAATTAATTAATTAAGAAAAATAAATAATTTAAGCTGGCAGATAAATGCACGCCCCCACATACTCGCTCAATGTCAATGACAATGGCTGATTTCTAGAAAAAATTGATTGACACAGAGCATAAGGTAAATAGCAACCACGATGAGGTCAGTAAAAGATTAGATGAATTCCAGATCAAGCTTGAGAGGCAGGCTGACAATATCAAAAATCTTCAGGATACGACAAATCGAATAGAAATAAAGATGGAAAATCAACATGTCTAAACAGAAGCAGAAGTAGACATCAGAGAGGACTTAACATTGCTGAAACTTCTGTGTAAAAAGGCGAATTGTACACCCGCACAACTACTACAAGAAAATGAAGAGAATCAAGAGCACATCTCATCAGATTCAACAAAGTCAACAGACTCTCATGAAAAAGTTGAATCCCCCAAAAAATTAGTGATACCCCACCAAGAAGTGAGTAACGCAACTCTTACAAACAAGCAACTCTGGGATACCTTTACCAATCAACACCCCTTTTTCGCTCAACCATTAGCAACATCCCAGTGAAGGGCAAAAGTCGAGATGCCTAAATTCGATGGAAACAAAAAAAACATTGTTGCATGGATAAATAAAGCAGAAGAATACTTTGAGATATATGACATCAATGACGATGATGAAAAGCTCAGGCATGCATCCATGAAAATGGAAGGGGAAGCATATAATTGGTATATGTAGTGGAAAAAGACAACACACGTCATTAGCTGGAGAAAATTTAAGGATGCATTCTTTAAACGATTCCAAGGTGTAAGGGAAGAAGAGTTCTTTTCAAAACTCATCAAATTACAACAAAAAGGAAATGTGGACGAATATACTCAAGAATGGGAGACCTTAGTAACACAAGTACCCGGGTTATCAGAATCTCGTCTAATTCAATCATACGTCTCGGGACTCAAAACCCATTTACAAGTAGAACTTGAGATGCATGACATTTCATCAATAGAAGTAGCAAGACGAAAAGCAAAAATAGCCGAAAAGAAATTCGAACAAATATTTTGGTCAAAATCCAAAAAAACATATTCAAGAAGAAGAATACCCCAATATGCGGATGCAAACAATACAAGATATGTTCCACCACATCGTCTTGAAGATGAAAAATCTAATGTGGAAACGCAAAGGATAAAAGAGGGTAAATGCAAGCGCTGTGGTGAGAAGTGGGACCCCAAACATAGGTGTGCTAAAGGAAAAGAACCAAAGAACCTATATAATTGTGAAGCAACCAATGATTCAAACAATGAAGATTCTGACATAGAAGAAACAGAAGATGCCCCATAATTCTCACCAGAATTAGATGACGGAAGTATTCCGCAAGTGTCATTATCAGCTATGACAGGTATATCACAACCTCAGACTTTAAAGTTAAAAGGACACATAAAGAAGAACAACGTGGTGGTTCTCATCGACTCTGGAAGCACACACAATTTTTTAGATGCAATCGTGGCAAAGAGACTCAAAATTTTTTCATTTCCCTTATCAAACATGAAGGTGATGGTAGCTGACGGTAAGAAGATTGAAAAGGTGGGGAAATGCCATAAGGTTAAATTGCAGATTCAAGACTTCAGTTTAGAGTCTCCGTTTTTCACGGTACTGTTAGGAGGAGTAGATGTAGTCTTAGGTATCCAGTGGTTACGAACTTTAGGTACTTATGCCGCCAACCACCAAGTACAATTTATAAAATTCAAATGGGGAGGTCAGAAGTACAAATTACACGGATTACAAGCACCAGGAAATCAAATTGTATCATCATCTCAGATGATGAAGATGATTCGAAAAGGAGCACCTGCTTATGTAGTACAATGTCACCAGTTAGAAATGTTATTTGCAAATATGACCAGTGAAGAGTCACTAGAGATACAAGATCTAATTCAGAAGCATGAAAAAGTATTTCAAGACCTACCTATGAAGATGTCGCCTAATAGGGAAATTGAGCATACAATCGCAGTCAAGGCAGGATCAGACCCTGTCAACATCAAGCCATACCGATATCCACATCACCAAAAAATAGAAATCGAGAGATTAATCCAAGATCTCTTAAAGTGTGGGATCATCTCGAAAAGTAAAAGTCCTTACGCTGCTCCAGTGGTGTTGGTAAGGAAGAAAGATGGTTCATTTAGGCTATGCATTGATTATAGAGGATTAAACAAAATAACAATCAAAAACAAGTTCCCAATCCCCTTTATCGACGAAATGTTAGATGAGTTACATGGCGCAAAGTATTTCTCAAAGTTGGACTCTAGATCAGGCTACTATCAAATTAGAATCAGATTAGAAGACATACCAAAAACGACATTCCGAACATACGAAGGTCACTATGAATTTAATGTAATGCCGTTTGGATTAACCAATGCACCAGCAATGTTTCAAGCGACCATGAACGAATTATTTTGTCCACATCTCAGGAAGTTTGTATTAGTATTCTTTGATGATATTCTAATTTACAGTAAAACTTGGAAGGAGCACTTGCAACATTTGGACAAAGTTCTTACACTACTTAAAGAACACCAATTTTATGCAAAAAAATCCAAATTCACCTTTGGAAAGGAAGAAGTAGAATACCTTGGACACATTATATCCCTTGAAGGCATAAAGGTGGACCCTAATAAAATCAAAGCTATAAAAGAATGGACCAAACCTGTCAATATATCCAAGCTAAGGGGGTTCTTAGGTTTGACTGGATATTACCAAAGGTTTATTAAAAACTATGCACATATAATTGCACCTCTGACAAATCTTTTAAAGAAAAATTCATTTCTATGGGATGAGGAAGCAGGAAGGTGTTTTGAAAAATTAAAGGAAATTATGTCCAATGCTCCTGTATTAGCAACACTGGATTTTTCTAAACCATTTATCATTGAGTGTGATGCTTCCAGATTCGGTGAGGAAGCAGGAAGGTGTTTTGAAAAATTAAAGGAAATTATGTCCAATGCTCCTGTATTAGCAACACTGGATTTTTCTAAACCATTTATCATTGAGTGTGATGCTTCCAGATTCGGTATAGGTGTAGTACTAATGCAACAAGGACATCCAATAGCTTTTGAAAGTAGGAAGCTCAACAAAAGAGAACACCTCAAATCCACATACAACAAAGAAATGCTCACTATCATGCACGCACTAGCTAAGTGGAGGCAATATCTTTTGGGATGTAAGTTTTCCATTCGAACAGACCGCAACAGTCTCCAGCATCTCCTTCAACAAAAAAACTTTCTGAAGAACAACAAAAATGGATTGAAAAAATTGTCGCTTTTGACTTGGAAATATTACATAAAAGAGGTAAAGACAATGTAGTAGCAGATGCCTTATCCAGGAAAGATGAAGAACCAACACTACTTGCAATTTCGGTTGTTGTTCTTGAGTGGCTTAACGAAATTCGAAGTGAGTATGCCAAGGATCCAGAAATAACGGCAATAATCAATAACCTTCCCAACAACTCAAAATTTGCGTGGAAGAATGATATCCTATGGTACAAGGGAAGAATCCTATGGTACAAGGGAAGAATCTATTTAATTACAAATTTCAAGTTTAAATTTAAGATACTCAAGGAATCACATGACTCACCGTCAGCTGGACATGTAGGATTCTTTAAGACTTACTACAATGCACATCAATCCTTCTTTTGGAAGGGAATGAATCGCGATATTCAGAAGTATGTAGCAGAATGTGACACGTGTCAAAGGAATAAAAGAGAAAATATTATGACACCGGGATTACTTCATCCTTTAAACATTACAAATCAAAAATGGGAAGAAATCTCGATGGACTTTATCGAAGGATCATCAGTATCTGAAGGCAAGGACAAGATTTTCGTAGTATTTGACAGACTCACCAAATATGCTCACTTTATGGCAATAAGGAAATCATACTCAACAAAAGAAATCGCTGAAATATTTTGCAAATATATATATATATATATATATATATATAAGTTACACGGTTTTCCGAAAGTCATTGTGAGTGATAGAGATGCCAAGTTCAAGGGTAATTTCTGGAAGGAATTGTTCAGCCATATAGGAACTTACTTAAATATGAGTTTCCCTTATCATCCTCAAACAGATGGCCAAACAGAGGTTGTCAATAAATATTTGGAGGCCTACCTACTTTGCTACGCTACAGAAAAACAAAATAAGAGGGCTCAATGGTTACATCTTGCTGAGTGGTGGTATAATTCCACTTATCATACATCAGCAAAAATGACGCCATTTCAAGTTTTATATGGGTATGAACCCTCGAAATGGAAGGATCTAGCTATTGTCTAGACAAATCTACCTGCTATTAAAGATCAACTAGAAGAAACCCAAAAAATCGTCCAAATATTAAAAGAAAACTTGAATAATGCAAGGAATCGTATGAAGCAACAAGCAGATCGTAACAGAATCGAAAGAGAGTTTGAAGTCGGAGAATGGGTATTTGTTAAGCTCCAACCATACAAACAATTATCCTTCAAACAGAAAGGAAAAAATAAATTGGCACCAAAGTTTTATGGACCTTATCAGATCAACAAAAAGATTAGCCAAGTTGCGTATGGTTTAATCCTTCCAGAGACAAGTCGTGTTCACAACATCTTCCACGTATCTTGCCTTAAAAGGGCACTAGCTAACAATCAAACAACGCAAACAACGATTCCATCCCTAGATGATGAGGGAAGAGTCATTCTAGAACTAGAAGGTATTTTGTCTACTAGAGAAAGAAAGCTTCGATATTGTACTATCAAGGAATATCTGATCAAGAGGAAGGACTTACCCGAAGAAGAAGCTTCTTGGGAGAATGAATCTTTTTGTCAACAACATCCGTCGTTACGTATGCTTTGAGGACAAAGCATTCTTTCAAGAGAAAGACAATGTTATGTAAAAATTAGTTAGGATTATGTAAATTTGATTAGCTGTAGTATTTAGGCAAAAGGGCATGACCAAAGATCATGCCCTTTCACCAAGATGCACCTAAGGTTGTATATAACTAGGGCTCTCTCTAAAAATGTAATCATGAATTCGGTATTCATTTTATTAATAAAGATATTTATATACATATTTTTGTTTGCCATTGAAGTTTGTCACTTCACTCAAGGTGTCCATGTTCATTGATTTGTGGTATGTACTGACTACGGGCTTTCCTATGTTGTGCTAATATATGATTGTCTTGAGATAAATACATAGTGTTTGCAGGTAATTCAGTCCTTGGTCTCCAAGTTCACAAACTTTGAGGAGGGATCAACTTTGCTTGGATCCTGAATTTCTATGTTGTAGATTAAATCTTCGTTAAGGCTATAGTGTGCATGGGGTTTCTGAAGTGTTTTTAGCCATTATCAAAGAAAATAACCACAAAAATTTTGTTTCTCAGAAAATAAATTTTCAAAACCCTTGTTTATTTGTAAAATAAATTTCGTAACTTAATTTGTAAATTATTTTTTCTAATTGGGGTTTTGGGATTTTAAGATTTTGTATATATTTGGGGTTTGGGCGTTTTATTTTCATTTTTGCAAGTGAGATCTATGGAAATTAAGAGAAGAGGTTGAAGTAGAGCTAGATCTAGGCCCTTGAGGATAAAATCTAGTCTCTAGAAATTTTTTTTAGGGCCAAACATTGAGAAATTTGCAGCAAAAATCAGATCGGGAAGAGATTTTTTTCTAAAGCAAGGGCCTTCTATTTGTAGGCCTCCCGGGCTTGGAATCGGCCTCCTCTAGCCTAGCGTTAGCCTCTAAGGACCCTGCATCAGCCTTTTTTACCTCTGAGTCAACTTTTTCGGCCTCTTGGAGGCAGACTGTGGCCTCTAAGGGCCTTGGCCCTCCTTCCTCCACCCTAGATGATTGCCCTTTGTGCTAGCCATGGGATTTTTAGCCCTAAAACCATAGTCGCTCCCTCTTTTTTGGCCTCCTAGCCCTACCGTCTAGCGCTTTAGGGCTTTCCTTGCCTCATTTCCCTTCGTTTTTCCCTCATCCATTTTTGACCCCTGATCTGCCTTCCTTTAGCCTCTAAGCCTTAACGCTAGCCCTATTTGGCCTAGTGTTGGCCTTCTCTAGCCCTAGTTTGGCCCTTGTCTATTTCTGAAGTGTTTAGGACTGAATACTTGGTGGTTTTGCAAGTTTCTGGGCTTAAAAAGTTTGATATTGCTGGTGGCATATTGATCCCAAAATTTCAACAAAGTTTGGCCAAGGGATATTCAAGGCCCTGGGCCTAGGGTTTTCTCTCTAAAGTTTAAACTTTATTTTTCACTGTTTTAGAACTGCTGTAATTTTCAGTTTATAACAGTGATATCATAAGCCCTAAAATCACATTTAAATTGGTTAAAATAACTCAAAATTACAAAATTTTAATTTTCTTAAATTTTGGTCACTTGGGCATCTAGGATCTAGCTTAGATCTAAATATTTGTTTGCTGGAATTTTCTGCATAAGTCACTGAATCAGATCTGCAATTTCTGAATCACACACCTAAAGAGGGCTCAAAAATTTGATTTTTCAGTTTTGGTAAAATTTTCCTTTTTTTGGGCATATTGGGCATTGGTTTTAGCATCATTAGCTTGCTGATCTACTGATTTGTTTACTGCTGTTATAAGATATATCAGATCTGATCTAGCACTGAATACTGCATCTTAAAGTGGCTTAAAACTCATATTTTACTTTGGCAAGTTGTTGGGCATTTCACTGATCATTGCTAATCACTATTGGCTTGTTATCCATTGAATCTAAGGTGTTTTCCTCACTTCTGTTATAGTTTTCTTACTGTTGTCATAACAGTCACATATCACATCTTAAGAGGTCTGAAAATTGTAAATTTACATTGGATAAACATTGGGAAATTTTCTACTTCATAAGTGTGATAATTTTCATGTTAAAGTGATCTCACCACCGTTGTCATAAAATCAGTAATTGTTGAAATGTTAAGGTTGATTTTGGAATCTAACACTTATCTTGAGAATTTGTTAACTTGGCACTTAACACACTCAACATCTAAGTCTTTAAATCTCATTGATGGTTTAAGTAGTTTGAGCATTGACATCAGTGTGTTTGACATCTAATTAAAGCATTCATTAGATAATTGCTCTAAGTTAAAAAAATCATAATCTTAAGAGGCTTTGATACTAAGTTGCACGAAACGGGGAAACGGAAACGAGTTTCCGAAACGGGAAGCGAAACGAAACGCGACCTCCCCAAATTTTGGAAACGGGGAAACGCGAATATATATATAATAATATATATATTAAAAATATTTAAAAATTATTATTAAATATATGTGCAATCATAAAGCATGAATGATATATTTACATTATATGATTATAATTTATTACATTTAAACACTAAGATTAAATTTACATCACATTTACTCATGAGTCATGAATGATCACATACTGAAAATAAAAATATAGGAAAATCCAAAATCAGCGTTTATTTATATTAGTATATGAGACTACCCCGAAATGCCAGAAAAGAGAAGAGAAATTTGGTTGTAGCTGAGCCAAATCTGCTGCTACTGAAATCTCCTGCTGAAATCTCTTTCTCTTGCTGCTGAAATCTCTTTCTCCTGCTGCTGAAATCTACTTTGCTCACTGCTCAAAACACCCTAACTGAAACAACTGCCAGTCTCCAAGAGAAATGACTTGCTGAATAGTGTGATGAGAGAATGAGACAAACTGCTCTTTTATAACTTTAGAATAGGTTTCTAGAACATCCCGGAAACCTAAAAAAAATTAAAAAACAAATAAAAAAAAATTTAAAAAACAACACATAAATTTGGGGAAACGTGGCTCGTACGGCCTGGAAACGCGTTTCCGGCCGTACTGCCACGTTTCCGTTTCGGGAAACGTGGCAGTACGGCCAGAAACGCGTTTCCAGGCCGTACGGTATGCGTTTCCGGGTTTCGTTTCGTTTCCCGGGAGGAAACGACCCCTAGGGCCACATTTCCTGCAACTTAGCTTTGATATCTTGGTTGTTTATCTTAAGCATTTGGCATCCTAAGTTTCATTGGTTATCATTCTAAGTGAGCATTTCAACATTGGTCATTGGCATATCTCAAGTAATCATTGTTGCATTAGACATCTGTTCTAAACATCTCGTGGAATATTGTTGAATATTGGCGCTTGTATCTTTAAGCACATGTCTTGTCTTAAGATTGTTACCTAATCATTGTTAAGTAGTCTAGCTATAAGATAACTCACACTAAGTACTTAAATAACATTAACAATCTTAACTCAAGAAGACTTCATTCAATCTATCTTGCATAAGCATCCTAGGACTTAGTTTGCATTAATAATTTACCTCCAAGCATAAGTTTGGTTGGTAGAATCCTAGGGAAGCCCTTTTCCAATTAGCTTGAGGGATTATCTATTCTTAGTGGTTAACACAGTGACCTTGTAGTTGTCAGAGCCACAGTCTCTGCAGCGCTGGAGGCACTGGGTGGGTGGAACACAGAAGGAGGTATCGTTAATTAGGCCACTGTCTGCTTCCCATTGGCTTCCATTTCACAACCTATTCTGAAGACTGTTTCTCAAAACAATTAAGGGAGTGGTTCAACTTAGACTAGGCATTTAAGCTAAAATTAACCAACATCCTTGCATCACACCTAGCTCTTAGGAATTTCATATCATACAGGATAGCCTATCATATTAAGCAGCAGGTGTCCATTCGGTTACTTGGTTTCAATTTATAATAAGAAAGGGTTGTGACTCCATAAGGCACCGGTCTCATCTTAAAATCTAATTTAATCATTAATCTTGCTAAATTCTACCGAGTAGCTAGGTCACTCATTTGTGTCTCCCAAGCAAATTGGTTCCCAACATATTTTCCTTCACCTCATTCCATAGGGACTAACCCCCATAGCCTGATGTTGGGAGACACTTAGAATGGAGTGGGCGGGGATCAGAGTGACAACCCCCACCCTGAGCGGTTGTTGCGGTGCTTGTATAATCTGGGTGACAACACCACCCACACCTACCATCCCAATGGATGTATCAGAATGCTTTACATACTAGAAACATAATCTAATTTTAAGGTCACAGCGAAACTAGACACCAAATTGATTTATAATACCCCCTTGTTTGTGGGAAAAGGGACTCCCTTTGAACAATAATTTGACTGCTAAAGTCTATGGATGTGTACATATCCTATCTACCTCTAGATTTGAACATGTGACCTTTTAGGAAGAACTTAATGACTGGGAAAAGTCAAGTTATACATCAAAAAAACATGAACTCAAGACCTCTTATGTGATAGATTAACTTTCAACCAAGAAAACTAATACAAAACATGTTTTGTACACATTACATGCTACTTAATGATTATATTTTTTAATAAAAATTCCAACTTAAGGAATAAACATGTTACATGTTGCAACCTTATGAAAAGATAAAATCGAAATGACTAAATATACTATGAATATGATATAGTAGTGTTAAATTATAATTTAGAGGTTTATGAGGTTACCACTGAGGTCAGAGGAAAGGAAAGATGAACATGCTTTTGTATTGTTATATTTATTTTTCTATAATTTGTGGTATGTTTTCTTTCTCTAGTGAAAAAAAATATGTTTTTAGTTTTGTTAAGTTGTTTTGTAAGAGCCATATATATCTAAGGATATTTCTTTTTAATTTTGACCACATGAATGTAGCGGATTTTACATTATTATGGCAACAAGTTTCAATATTTTAGCCAGCCCTCGACTTATCTAACACACACATATTTTGATTGAAATGTTGTTTGGTCAGGAATTTTGCAAAGCGACAACTAACATGGTTTCGTAATGAACCACTATATCAATGGCTTGATGCTTCACAGTCATTGGTAAAAATCTTACTTTCTCTTGAAGAAAATTTGATTTGAGTAGATGTATTTACTTTGTAAATTCTCTTCTTAGAGTATCTTTGCTACTTGAAATTTGAATAATTTTCGAGTAGAGATTGTATAATTTTTAACAATTTAATTCCTACTTGTTAATCAATGCAATGACTTTATTCTAAGTAGATTTATATGTGCAAATTTGGTTTGCATATCTTATCCGCGCTTGAAGAAATCTGTATATTTGCAGGACTTTTGAAATTTATAAAATAGTTATAGGGGATAAAAGTTGGGAAAAGTATCTAAGGAGATAAGGTTAGAGTCAAATCTTCCAAGAGTAATTGTAATATGATGGTCATATATCATGTACTTTATATCACATAGTAGTTTGAGTTAGTTTTTAAATAAAGTGACTTGGTAAATTAATTGTCAAATCTGTTTTTAGTTGTGTAATGTTGCTTCTACCAACTCTTGCCTTTTTCACAACACGTTACTTGGTATCTTTCTTGTCTTTTTAATTTTTTAAAGTTTATATTGTGTCAACAATGTTATCAAGATCGAATTGTTTGATCTAAAATTAAATTAAAGCTGAAAATGGTAAGAAAAATAAAATTGGTTAATGACTAATGTGTCTATATATATATATATATATATAGAGAGAGAGAGAGAGAGAGAGAGAGAGAGAGAGAGAGAGAGATTTCTTTTCCTTAAATATTTATGACACTAAATATAGTAAAATGGCACAGAGTGCAGTGTAGTGTGTATCTTAACCAAAAGATTACCCTTGAAGCTCTAGATGCCTTGCAAAGAAGTGTTGCACTTATCACGATATTATCGGGATTATCGCGATAATATTGCCAAAACCAACATCGGCAATAATATCGGGAGTGATTATCACAATAATTTTCCCTTTTGAAATTATCACGATAGTTTCAAAATTATCAATCTGTTTTTGTCAATTTCAACTTATTACCAAAATTTTCTTCTTTTGACCCTAATTAAAAAAAATGAGTTAGGGGATTGAGCTATGAGGATACTCTGCCTATTTCCATCAAGCAAACAAGGGGAAATCTGTTGTTTTCGTTTCCCATGATTCATCTCATGAGATACATACTATAGTAGTTAATGGTAATATTAAATTCTTAGAGTAAAAGTGACATTTTCCTTTATCTTTCATTTTCATCCTTTTACTTGAATTTTTAACATTACCATTAATTGACTTAGGATGTTTGAGACTGGTTCCGACCTCATTGGATTTCATATGGAGAAAGTAGAATTTTAGATCCCATTCAAAATCTAGCAAACTTAATAGTTTTTAGGATTTCAAAATTGGTAAGAATCAGGATTGCAATGTTTCTACTAGATTTTTTGATGTATGAGGGTATGAAACTAACATTTAATCAAGATCACCAAGCCCTCTATGTAGCTCATTGTTGGTGGCAATGATTGTTGAGCTCCTCCTTCATGGCCTTAGTAAAAATGTACTCTTCATTCAATTATTCATGACCTTCGTAAAAATGTACACTTCACTCAAGAAAAATCATTGATTAAGATGTTAAGTTTATCGATCGTATTTTAATGCTCGTAGGGTGATCTTGACGAGGAGAATCCCAATATAGGCAATAATTTTGATGTTATATAGCTATTTGTTGTAGGATAATTTTCTTTGGATTTCGGAGGCCATCTAGAGCCTTGCCATTGATTTATTTTGATTCAAAGATGGATTGCACTCAATGATATTTTGGTTATATGCACCCTTGCTATATACATGAGAAATTTTGCATATTTGTGTATAATAATTTGGATTCATATGGATGCACATGAATTATATTTTCTTTTCAAAATTTGAATATTTTATGTATTTTTTGGTCGACCAATCTTTTGGTCCAGTTTTGAGAACATTGTTGAGGATGTTGTGACCATTTTCCATCAAGCAAACAAGGGGAAATTCGTTGTTTTCATTGCCATGATTCATCTCATGAGATACATTTATTTTTGTTTTGATATGATTTTGTATCATTCTATTAGATCTTATGACTCAAGACAAATATCATATTTCAATATCCATGTTTGATATTATCATTTGAAAATTGACATCTTATACATCTTATATATCGATTTTATTTTGATATTTATGTAGCAATGTGTTTGTTTGATGTTGATTTGGTTTTAGAAGTTAAAAATTTGAGAAGAAAATATTATTTTTGTGTCTTTTAAAGCTTCCCTATAATTCCTGATAATTTTCAATATTTTCCCCGATATTGTTGATAATTTAAATTTTGGATACCTGGCAATAAATTTTCGATAACGATAAATGTAACATTGTTGCAAAGTCCAAAATCACTAATTATGATTTACAATCAATTCATTCTATGTGATCATTGAAGTCCATATCCTCTACATTCTTTGCATGGGTATGCTCCACATCTTGACTCAACGCCCTTGAAGGTCCAACATCAACATTTGTATATTGTCATTCTGTGTTTGGGAAAGTGATTGCAAGTCATCTAAGATAGGTCCATTCATGATAGAAGGTAGGCATGATTAAATAGATCAAAATTAGGCTATAGGGTAATTATGTGGTTTAGTTTCTTGTGTTTTTAACTTTCTTTTTAGCTTTTTTGAGGCAAGGAGGTGTACCAATGCCAATTAGTGTTATAACAACCATATCGGCCCAGATTGAACTAGTGGGTTTGACTGGTTTTGGGAAAAAATCGATTTGAATCAATGCCATGGACCAAAAATTGTTGGTTCAGTATTGAACTGGCCAATTTTTGTACATTGTGACTAAGGATCCTTGGAACACACATTTAAAAAACAATAATTTATGAGTGGGCAACCTAATATTCAACCATAGGGCCCTACTAATGCTACGTAATTATTGGTAATGTTAAATTATTAAAGTAAAAGTGACATTTTCCTTTTAATTAAATTTTTAAATTACCATTAATTGATTTAGGATGTTTGAGACTGGTTCCAACCTCATTGGATTTCATATGGAGAAAGAAGAATTTTAGATTCCAGCGAAACTCTAACAGAGTTAACAATTTTCAGGTTTTTAGGTTTGAAGAGATTGCAACATTTCTATTGAAGTTTGTCATGTATGAGGGTATGGAACTAGCATTTAATCAAGAGCACCAAACCCTCTATGTACATAAATGTTGATAGTATTTATTATTGAGCTTCTCTGTTGTGACTCTACTAAAAAGGTACCCATCAATAAAACAAAATCTTGATTTGACATGTTGAGTTTTTGCCATATTATTTTAATGCCTAGAGGGTGATCTTGATGATGAGGATCCTAATATAGGCAATGATTCTGACGATATGTATGTATTTGTTGTAGCATGATTTTTTTGGATTTTAGAGGTCATCTAGAGCCTCTTTGTTGATTGCATCTAGAGGCACTGTCTAGTTTAGTATGGAATGTTAATTTGGCAGCTTAGTGACAAGTTCTGGTCATTGGACTAAATTCTCTTTTCGAGAGGACCAATTTTGACCTTTGAAGCACTGGATTTGGATATGGGAAATTGTATTTTTGAAATGAAGCCCACACGTACACAAATTGTCAAGGTGAGTCTAAGGACAAATTAGCCCTCCTCCAACGTATATAAATACAAGTGACCTCAAGTTCATTTGGACATCACATCAACACATTCTTCTTCTCTCTCTTGATTTGATTGGTTTGTACAAGTCTGAAAAAACTTTATTCTCTTCACACGTGTGAGGTTCTTTTGGGCATCTTTGACTTTATGCGTTGACTATTTCGGCTGGATAGTTTGACCATTGTTTGAATTCATGTTTTGACTAGGAAAAGTTTGATTTTTTAAGGCTGAGTTGACTGGCACAAATACCAAGGCAATTTGGCCAGGTTGACTGGCGTTGACTTCTGATTTGACTACAGGAAAATTGCAGACTTTGACTGCAATGTTCTCTCTCCTTTGATCGAGTTTGATTGGGATATCTTTGACTATTTTTGGGCTGAATTTGACCAGCATTCAAGGCCGCATTTATTGCTACTTTGACCAAGTTGTTTGGAGGGTTGACGGTTGACTTTTGTGGACTGGTTAGGGCATGTTGACTGCTGTTGACTTAGTCAAAATTGCAGATTTATGACAGCTGACCAGATTTGACTCTTCATCATTGGTATATTGGTTTTATGGTTGATAGTCAAAGCCTTTGACTTTGACTCTTATTGTTGAATTTGGCTCATTGTACTCTTTGTTGAACATTTTACGACAATCTAATGGCAGAAAAATTTCAAAGGTTTTGCTTTCTAGAGGGGTTTTTCCCTAGTCTTTGACTAAATTGTTGTCTCTTGTTGATGTGTTGATTGTCTCCTATTGTCATTGCATTTATTGTTCTATCTTCAGTTACTGAATTATTTATTAGAAGAATTAATTGTTATTGAAAATATTGTTAATTGAAGAATTGAATTGGGCTAAAGTAATTGAAACAACATAGAGTAATGGAAAATTTACATGGTATCCAAGGTAAGGTGAAGGACAAGCCCAAAGGAGACAAGAGTGAAAGCAGCCATCTTTGGAAAGTTGAAGGAGCCTATCTAATCAACTCAAGATGTCTACGTCTTACTTCAAGGAAAATGAGAAGTTGGGCGATTCATCTAACTTTGATGTATGGATGATCAAGTTGGAAATCATATCAAAAGTCAATGATGCTTTGGAGAAGGAAAAGTTCCTGAGCCTCCGGAGAATGCTCCCGCTGCTACCAAAAATAGGTACAATATTAGAAGCAATAATGGCAGGTTCAATAATCAAAGAGGGAGAGATGATTGAAGAATGATTGTAATGGCAGAGATGGAAGAAGAAGAAGAAGAGATGATCATGAAGAAGACCACCGTCCTCAAAAGAAGTCAAGAAACTCCGGATATGAAAGTATGTTGGTACTCGTCAATTTGAATATATTCTCATTTCTGCTTTTTCTAGTTCCTCTGCTCCCGATACTTGGGATAGTTGGTTGGTTGATAGTGGGGCCTCTCATCATTTCTCTAGATACAAGTAGGTTCTCTCTAATTTGGTAGAGAGGCAGTGAAATTTGAAAATTATTCTTTGAGGTAACTCCACTCATTCGGTAAAGGGCTTTGGTTCTGTTAAATTTCATTTGGACTCTTAGGTGTTGAGAAATATAACTAGTTTTGGTCTTCATAATTGTTGTACTTAGTTCAATATGTATCCTATGTAACAAACAAGAGTAAGAAAAGAAAAGTTATTATTATTAAAGCATGGGTTTCATGCTCTTTATTGATGGTCTTCTTGGCAAAGGCATGTTCTTCATGCTTATAGGTTTGTTAGGTCTTAGGATTTATTGTCATGAGTTAAAGGAGTCAACATCATGCTTAGAAGATCCTTTTGGGCAAAATGTAACTGTAAAAAGAATTATTTTTGAGTCTAGAAAGTCCTGGAATCTCCAAGAGTACAAGTTGTCCCTGGGATCATCAAGCCAGCCTAAAGGAGGAAATTTGATCCCTTCAAAAAGCTATATAAAGAAGCAGTTCGACCTCATTTAGCACTCACTCACTCCACAAATTCGATCTATCAAGAAAGAGTTTGATCTGTAGCTGGGAAGTTGGAAGAAGGAGAGCAAAGGTCAAGGACAAAGAAGAATGACAAATTTTCTTGGTTTTTGGGTTCTATCTCTCTCACAAGTGCGAAATCCTAGGGTTTTTGGGCTGCAGAAAGAGGTCGAAGTCGCAAGACCAATTTGTAGTTGGACGAAGTGCAGCATCTTATAGCTGGGAGGAAGGATACTCTGTATAGACCTCATTGTCCTTAAGAAGAGTTGTCTTGCTCTAGGAAGGTCTCAAGAGGATGTTGATATAGGGTTTCCTTGGAAGTTGCAAAACCGAAATTGTAGGGTCGAAGTTGCAGGTTGAGTAGCAGTATTGAAGCTGGCAGTTCAAAGTTGCAATGTGTAGCAGTATTGAAGTTGGCAGTTCAAAGTTGCAATGTGTAGCAGTATTGAAGCTGGCAGTTCAAAGTTGCAATGTGTAGCAGTTTTGTGCAGAATCAAGGAAGGACTTGAGGAAGGGCTGACTTGGTACTAGGAGAAGAACTTGGTCTAGGGATAGGGTCTTTGTATCTCATTTGAAGCAGATTCTAAGAAGAGAAGAGTTTTTGGGTTTTCCCCTTGGAGGGGTTTTGCACTGGCTGAGAGCCTAATATCTATGTCCTCTATTGTTGTTGTTATTGTTTGATGAAAATATCTAACAAAAGAACATAAAGAAGATAATTAATATCCACAAGCAAATATCATGGTTAAGGAAAATAAGAATTAATAAGCTGCCCATTTCACATTTTCCAACGTGGGGAATTTGTTTTGCTTCATGATGTGATGTATGTGCTTGGATTAAATAAGAATTTGGTATCTATTTCTGCTTTGGAAGACAAAGGAATGAGAGTTGCTTTCATCAAGGGAAAAGTACTCACTTGGCCTGCTGGATCCCCTATGAGCTAAGTCACCTGACACGGGGATTCGGGACACGTAGGATTCGAGATTCGTGGTGTCGGATTCGGACATGCTGACCCCCCGGAACAGGACATGTTAGGATTCGTTCTATATTATTTTATTAAATATATATATATATATTTAAATGTTGAAATTTGGTACCGGAGGACAGGTGGTTCCCTTAGGCTTTGATCTTTGGCCTAGGGAAAAGTGTCCAAAAGAATTTAATTTTTCTCCTAAAGTGACTTTATAATTTTATAAAGTTAAATCTAATTTAAAAGTGACTTTAAGTGATAAAGTTATTAAGTCTAATTTTAAAGTAACTTTTATAAAGTCAATGAAAAATTAGAAAGGAAAAGTGACTTTGGAAATAAATGACTAAGTGGGTCTTTATTAAAGTGGGGTGAATTAAAAAATAGAAAGTGAGATTTAAATGAGCATTTAATCTCAGCCATTGATCTAAATCTATTTCAGCCATTGGATTTAGAGATCACCCAAAAGTCACTTGGAGTTATATTAAAGGAGGAAAAAGAGGAAAAGGTCATTCATTCTTTCATGAGTAGATTGGGAGAAGGAGAGCAAGAGAGCAAGAGAGATTTCTGAGCAGGGAGGAGAAGGAGACAGCAGCTTGGCACACATTCCAAGGCAGCAGTTGAGCAGATTTGTACAGCTGATTCAGCACATAGTGAAAGGCAGATTTTTGCACAAAAATCGAGGAGCAGTTTGCTGATTTTTCTGCACACAAAACGAAGGCCGTACAACATTTATTGTTGTCATGTTTGCTGTAATTTCCAGATTGCTGTGAGGCACGGGAAAGGAGATAAGTTGTAAATTTGCTTGCTGATTTTTTGCTGAATAATTCTCACTGTAAAAAGGCAATTTTCAGAAATAAAGAAGAGCTCTCAAACTGGTTTTCCCCAAGAGTTGTAGGGGGTTTTTCCAGGGTCAAGTTGACCAAAAATATCAATGTTTTAATGTGTTTTAATGGCTGTTTTTGATTGCAGATTTTTAATTCTGCAATTTCCAGCATTTTGAAAAATTTCCAGAATTTGTGTTTTCAGCAATATTTATTTTTTTCAGTCTGTTCAATGTATGGTTATGGGAATGGGCATTTAACTACATGGGAGAAATAAGGAGAAACTGAAAACCGGGGTGGGAAAACAGAAATTTCTACATGGTATCAGAGCTTGAGTGCTGAAGGGCAGTTTGGGACAGCAAAAGGAAAAATTACAGTTGCTGATTTTTCACTCAGAAAATTCCAGCAAGCTGATTTTTTCATAAACAGCAGTTTTATCTTTACTACAGCAGTGCTATTTTTCAGTTTTAGGACAGCAGGATGTCATTGGGATTGAGGGTGGAGGATAGGCTGGATGGGCATATAAATTACAGCGTTTGGAAGGAGAGAATGCAGAGTATCTTTGAGGAGGCAGAAGTCTGGGATATCATGGTGCATACCGCACAGAACCCTGTTGTTGTGCCCACTGATGTTACTCAGTTGGCTGAGTATAAAAAGAAGAACAATAAGGGTAAGAGGTTGATTCTAGACGGAATCGAAGACCATTGCATTCCTCATGTGAGAGGAAAGAGCAATGCCCATGAGATGTGGACAGCATTGTCCAATCTCTACCAGAGTACCAATGAGAACCGGAAGATGGTCCTGAAGGAGAAGCTGAAGAACATTAAGATGGGTAATGATAGTGCAGCTGGATATCTCACAAAGATTACTAATGTGAGAGATGAGTTGGCAGCGATTGGAGAGGCCATTCCACCCACTGAGTTGGTGCGGATTGCAGTGAATGGCCTCCCCCGTTCATGGTTGAACTTTGCTGATGGGGTTTGTGCACGTGAGACCCTTCCCACATGGGAGAGGTTTTGGGATGATTGTATTCAGACAGAGATCAGGAAAGGTCAGCTTGGGGCAGCCAAGCCAGTTGAGCAGGATGAGGATGTAGCACTGGTGGCAGGAGGCAAGAAAGGCAAAGGAAAGAAGTAGGCTTCCACAAGCAGTGGTGGGGGCAAAGGCAAAGGTAAAGGTAAACAGGGGAACACACAGAAGGACTATTCCAAGGTGAAGTGTTGGAATTGTCAAAAGATGGGACACTATGCAGTTGTGTGTCTGGAGAAGAAGAAGAAGAAGGGGAAGAACCAGGACGTGGCAGCTTCAGCAGAGATTGAGGACTTTGCAGGTCGTTTTGACCGGGAGTTTGCGTTCACTACGTGTGAGTCCTCTAGTGCAGGATCACCTGCCACACAGGTTCAGAGGGAGCATGCTTTTCCCTCGATTAGCGGAGCATCTTCAGGTATCTGGTATGTGGACAGTGGGGCTTCACGTCACATGACAGGAGTCCGTGAGTACTTCTCAGAGCTTTCAGAGAGTGGCACTGATATTGAGGTAGTACTCGGTGATGACAGAGTTGTTAGAGCAGTCGGGGTGGGGACAGTGACATTTCAGAGAGAGTCCAAACCTCCCTTGAAGGTGTCAGAGGTTCTTTATGTGCCAGGGATGAGGAAGAACCTCATATCCGTCTCAGCTTTGGAGGACAGAGGATATGAGGTACTGTTCAGGGGAGGACAAGTGTTGATGTATCCTAGGGGCACTCCAGCTGATTCAGCTAGAGTGATAGGTGTACACCATGCAAAGGTGTACAAGTTTGCATTCCAACCCCTTTTGGCATTGAGCAGTAGTACCGACAGCAGAGCTAGCAGTTCTGAGCTGTGTGAGATTTGGCACCGCAGGATGGGACATATGTATCATGGAGCCTTGAGGACATTGCGGGAGATCACTACAGGTGTGCCAGATTTCAGTACTGATCACTTTGATACTTGCAGAGGTTGTGCGATGGGCAAGTTTGCCAAATCCCCTTTTCCCAGCAGTGACAGCAGAGCGACGGGGATACTTGATTTGATTCATTCCGATGTGAGCGGTCGGATGTCTCATGTTTCCTTGAGTGGATATGAGTACTATGTTTTATTCATTGATGATCACTCCAGGAGGACCTGGATTTATTTTTTGAAGACCAAGAGTGAGGTCTTCAAGCGGTTTCAGGAGTTCAGAGCTCTTGTGGAGACTCAGACAGGTCGAAAGATCAAGTCCTTGAGGTCGGACAATGGAGGAGAGTACACCCTTGGAGAGTTTGTTGACTATTGTGCGGAGGCAGGCATTAGGAGGGAGTTCACTGTTCCTTACAACCCCCAGCAGAACGGGGTTGCGGAGAGGAAGAACAGATCCATCATAGGGGCTGCCAAAGCCATGATACATGATCAAGGGTTGCCATTGTTCTTGTGGGCAGAGGCCTGCAACACAGCTGTTTACTTGCAGAACAAGAGTCCGCATCGTGCCTTGGGGCACATGACTCCGGAGGAGGCTTTCTCTGGGAAGAAGCCTAATATTGGTCATCTTCATATCTTTGGATGCATAACATACTCCTATATACCCAAGGAGAAGAGGACCAAACTAGAGCCCACTGCAGAGAAGGGTATCTTTGTGGGCTACAGTGAGACCTCAAAGGCCTTTCGGATTTACATTCCTGCACAGAGGAGAGTTGTTGTCAGACAGGATGTGAAGTTCAAGGAGGACAGGGCCTTTAGGAGGTCATGGGAGTTAGAGTATCTGGATCAGCCAGACCCTCAGCAGCAGTTGAGTCAGTCGCAGGGATCCAGCGGGCAGGGATCAGGAGGATCCGGAGGTACATCTATGAGGATGTCAGGTCCGTCAGTGAGCAGTGGCTCATCGAGCCAGAGGGGTGGTGCTCCGGGCAGCATGCAGAGCAGTTCACAGAGCAGTTCACTAGGGAGTCCACTGATGGACAGTTCACACGGTACCTCAGCTTCTACAGGTTCAGGTGCAGGCAGGAGGACAGCAGACAGACAGTCAGGAGTTCAGGCTACTGATGATGATGAGGAGGAGGAGTTTCATTCTCCGGTGGGAGAAGTGCGCTCAGGGAAGAGGAATTCCAAGTGGCTTCAAGACACCTTGAGAGATGCCACATCTGTTGCTGAGCCGAAGAGGCCGGTTAGAGAGAGTAGACCACCTGAGAGGTTTTGTAGCTATATGGCGATGGTTACCAGCATCCTTGACTCTGAGCCTTCTAGCTATGAGGAGGCAGCTAGCCAGCAGGTCTGGAGAGAGGCCATGCAGGAGGAGTATTCTTCTATCATGAAGAATGATGTTTGGGAGGTGGTGCCGAGGCCTGAGGGCAAATCCGTGGTTACTTCCAGATGGCTTTACAAGGTAAAGCATGCTGCAGATGGTAGCATTGAGAAATTCAAAGCGAGGTTTGTGGCTAGAGGGTTCTCCCAGGTAGAGGGAGTTGATTATGAGGAGACCTTCGCTCCCGTGGCTCGATATACTTCGATCCGCTCCATTATATCGATCAATGTTGTGAAAAGCGCGATCGGGATTAAATCGGCGCAGGGAACGAATCGGAAAAAATCGGGAAAAAATCGGAAAAAAGCGGGAAAAAATCGTTTGGTACAAAAATATTCATTTTTTTTCATTTTTTTTAATATCTAAACCATCTACAACATAAAATAAATACATTGACACATAAATATGATAAAAAAACTAATATATAAGATGTTTAATATCATTTCTAGCGCTAAAATCACACATAACATTGAATCATGTCCTGAATAGTAAGTCCTGACTCCTGAGTCCCAACTCAGCCTCAAAATATCAACAAAAAATATGATAATGTATCTCATCATGTCATAATGTCATATACAATAAAATGAAAGTCTAATCCTATTGATTTCCTCTGCCCCTCTTGCGAGAAAATGCCACAGCTTTCCCTTTCCCTCTAGATGTAGATGTTGGTGCCCGTGCAGGTGGAAATGGCAGTGGAGTCTGATGTGCTCTAGACGTTGAAGAACTAGAAGTAGGAGCTATAGGAGGTAGACCACGTCCTCTACTGGTGGCAGGGGTAGCCCGGGCAGGTGGTGTCACCTGGAAACATTACAATCTCCCAATCCTGAAATCCTGAAAAACTGATAAGTCTGTTGAATTTTAAATGAAATCTAAAATTCTACTTTCTCCATATGAAATCCAATGAGGCTGGAACCACTCTCAAACATCCTGAGTCATTTCATGGTAATGTTAAAAATTTAAGTAGAAGGATGAAAATGAAGATTAAGGAGAATGTCACTTTTACTTTAAGAATTTAACATTACCATGAATAGCATATCCATACTAGGGCCTAGAATTGATCATTAAGCTACCCCACTCAAAAATTATTTGTTTCTTTCAAAAAACATTGCATGAAAAAACCCAAAAAAAGTTATAAAACTATGCTGTCCTGAGCCCACACGATTTTTTCGTTAAAAATCGCGTTTTTTTCGAAAAAATCGCGATTTTTTGAAAAAAACGCGATTTTTTCAGTAAAAATCGGCAAAAAAAAAGTAGGCGATTTTTTCGTATAAAAATCGCGATTTGATCGGCAAGCTGAAAAAATCGCGATTTAATCGCGCTTTTCACAACACTGATATCGATAGGAGCAGAGATGGGTTGGAAGATCCACCAGATGGATGTGAAGACTGCATTTCTCAATGGCTTCATACAGGAGGGGGTGTACATTGAGCAGCCACAGGGCTTTGAGGTGCATGGGAAGGAGTCCCATGTGTGCAGACTGAAGAAGGCCCTTTATGGCCTGAAGCAAGCTCCCAGAGCTTGGTACTCCAGGATAGATACATACTTGCAGGGGATGGGTTTCACAAAGAGTGAGCAGATCCGAACCTTTACTTTATTGTGATTGGTGAGGAGCCTCTCATTCTGGTGCTGTATGTGGATGACTTGATCATTACAGGTGCAAAGAGACTCATAGAGCATTGCAAGAGAGATCTTGCGGCGGAGTTTGAGATGAAGGACATCGGCTTGATGCATTACTTTTTGGGTTTGGAGGTGTGGCAGGAGGAGGGGCATTTCTTCCTGGGGCAAGGGAAGTATATTGTGGACATCCTTAGCAGATTCCACATGGAGGATTGTAGACCCATGTCGACACCGATGATCACCAATTGGAAGAAGCTTCATGCTTCGGATTCCGAGTTGGTGGATCCCACATTGTACAGGCAGCTGATTGGTTCCTTGATGTATTTGGTCAACACTAGACCAGATATCTGTTTTGCAGTCAACACAATGAGTCAGTTTATGTGTGAGCCTAGGAAGGTTCACTGGGTGGCTGCAAAACACATTTTGCGGTACTTGCAGGGGACAGTGGATTATGGTCTGGACTACAGGCAGGGAGATGGAGTGAGATTGGCAGGATACACTGATTCTGATTGGGCAGGTTGTGCTTCTGATAGGAAGAGCACTTCAGGGTGTTGTTTTGGGTTGGGTTCAGCAGTAGTGTCATGGTTCAGCCGGAAGCAGCAGTCAGTAGCACTGAGTTCAGCGGAAGCAGAGTATATGGCAGCCAGTCTAGCTAGTTGTGAGGCCATCTGGCTTCGCAAGATGTTGTTTGGCTTATTTGGTCAGCCGTTGAGACCTTCAGTGATTTACTGTGATAATCAGAGTTGCATTAAACTCACGGAGAATCCAGTATTTCATGACAGGTCAAAGCATATCGGGATTAGATATCATTTCATCAGAGACTATGTTCAGAAGGGAGCTGTGAAGCTTGAGTATATTTCCACTGATGAGCAGGTTGCAGATATCCTTACCAAAGCCTTACCACGGGGCAAGCATGTCTACTTCAGAGACAAGATGGGTGTGGTGAGGAACACCTTCCTCGGTAAGAGGGAGTGTTGAAATTTGGTACCGGAGGACAGGTGGTTCCCTTAGGCTTTGATCTTTGGCCTAGGGAAAAGTGTCCAAAAGAATTTAATTTTTCTCCTAAAGTGACTTTATAATTTTATAAAGTTAAATCTAATTTAAAAGTGACTTTAAGTGATAAAGTTACTAAGTCTAATTTTAAAGTAACTTTTATAAAGTCAATGAAAAATTAGAAAGGAAAAGTGACTTTGGAAATAAATGACTAAGTGGGTCTTTATTAAAGTGGGGTGAATTAAAAAATAGAAAGTGAGATTTAAATGAGCATTTAATCTCAGCCATTGATTTAAATCTATTTCAGCCATTGGATTTAGAGATCACCCAAAAGTCACTTGGATCACCCAAAAGTCACTTGGAGTTATATTAAAGGAGGAAAAAGAGGAAAAGGTCATTCATTCTTTCATGAGCAGATTGGGAGAAGGAGAGCAAGAGAGCAAGAGAGATTTCTGAGCAGGGAGGAGAAGGAGACAGCAGCTTGGCACACATTCCAAGGCAGCAGTTGAGCAGATTTGTACAGCTGATTCAGCACATAGTGAAAGGCAGATTTTTGCACAAAAATCGAGGAGCAGTTTTCTGATTTTTCTGCACACAAAACAGAGGCCGTACAACATTTATTGCTGTCCTGTTTGCTGTAATTTCCAGATTGCTGTGAGGCACGGGAAAGGAGATAAGTTGTAAATTTGCTTGCTGATTTTTTGCTGAATAATTCTCACTGTAAAAAGGCAATTTTCAGAAATAAAGAAGAGCTCTCAAACTGGTTTTCCCCAAGAGTTGTAGGGGGTTTTTCCAGGGTCAAGTTGACCAAAAATATCAGTGTTTTAATGTGTTTTAATGGCTGTTTTTGATTGCTGATTTTTAATTCTGCAATTTCCAGCGTTCTGAAAAATTTCCAGAATTTGTGTTTTAAGCAATATTTATTTTTTTCAGTCTGTTCAATGTATGGTTATGGGAATGGGCATTTAACTACATGGGAGAAATAAGGAGAAACTGAAAACCGGGGTGGGAAAACAGAAATTTCTACATAAAAAATTAAATATATATATATATATATATATATATATTAAAAATTAGATATTTCTTACACAAATTTTAATTAATGATACAAATTTATTGATTTCAAACATAGATCTTCATCTATAGCTATTAACATGCATAGTTTATCAAAATTCAAATAAATGTCAGTGGTATTGGTCACATAAATGATAAATCTATTAAAAATTTAAATCATGATTCATAATTCATAACTGAAAGACAACTTACAACTACAAGATAGTAAGATAAACACACTGACAACTGTAGTTTTCTCATTGAGTCATCAAATCAAAATGTGTTACATAGGTAGTGTTGGTGCAATGCCAATGGCAAATAGAAATAGAAAATATAAAACAACTACAGGTATACAAGCCTCAAGGCATCAATCAGCATCAGAATCAACATCACTATCCCCATCATCATGGTCCCCACTGCTCTCCTCTACATCCTCCTCCTCCCCTGTATCCATAGTTGCCTCTGCATCAGAATGGTCGATTCTCCTTGCTGAATGCTCTACTCCTTGCTGTAACAACACAAATCACTTGCCAACAGCACAAATCACTTGCCAAATGAAAATATTAATGAGCAAACACGCCCTTTTCATACCCGCGTTGAGCTTAGCGAGTCCTGGAAACAAGACATGATTCCCAAAATCGCGACACGCTTTTGAAAATCATGACATGACCTCGGATTCAACGTGTCGGAAAAGGACACGACGTGTCATATGATTTGGACACGAATCCGGACCGAATCATGTCGGATTCGCTGGATTCAGGATTCGTAGGGGGTTTAGGACGAATCCGGTTACTTAGCCTATGAGGGATGCTTTCACATTGGGATCTAGATTTGAAGGACTATATAGAGTCACTGGAAGACCTCTTCTAGCAATGGTTCATGACACTAATTATCAAAGCAAGTTGTGGCATTGAAAGATTGGAACATCTACATTATGAAGCTCTTCGAAAATTGAAGAAGTTGATCTCTGGGATCCTTGATGTTCAAGCTCAACATGATGGAGTATGTCCAGGTTGTGTGAATGGAAACAAGACAAGGGTGTTGAAGAATCTAGGGCATTCAAAAGTTTGAGTAATTCTTCTTATCATGATAACAATTTGTGAAGTGTTTTTACAATTTATCTTAGCTTGATCTTCTTTTCATTATTAGTGTGTGTGTGTTAGCTTCATCAAACAACTATCAAAACAAAAGAGACAAGAACACAAAGTATTTGGCTTTCTTCCAAGGCCAAAACCTCTCCCTCTTGGAGAGGAAAAACCGCACAAGATTCTTCTTATAGAGATTCCAGTTGACGATTACCAAGACCATGACCCTTGACCCATTCTGCCACTCTAAGACCAAGACATCAATCCTCTTTCTTGTCACTGTTGAGATCATCATCATTACTACTGCTACTGCTATATCTTCACTGAAATCATCCTTGCTGCATCTTCACTGAGATCATCATTGATGTACCATCATTGAGGTCACCATTGCTGCAACACTGAGACCTTCACTTTAGTACCACCAAGATCATAATGAGATCCCTGAGAGTTATATCGAGATCAAAATCATGATCCTATAACTATCATGATTTTGTCTATGCCAGGATCAAGACTGTGTATGAGAACGTATCATTGAGATCCTTTGTTATCACGAGCATATCAAGACTGTGATTATATGTAGTAATACAGTAAGCACCAAGTATACGACTGAGATATAAGTCATCATATGCTGCGTCAACAAGGAGTGTGAACTGATATGTGATTATGAGTATGCCGAGAGGGATAACAAATATGTTCTATTATGGGATCATCGTGATCCTGTTCATTGAACGTGTAGGATTTTTCGATGTAACCCTTGTCACTGCTTTTCATTATGCTGAGACTGTAACAGAGATATCACTTGGATTATCTTCATCATTAGAATGCTGAGATTGCTAGAGACAGATCCGATTCCTATACTGTGATATCCTTTGAGACTTCTGCTTGTTGTGATCATGCCGAGATTGTTAGAGCTCCAGTAGGGTTCCAAAGATCTCTTCATCATCAAGAGATAATAATTGTGCTTCCTTTCGTTGAGATGTACACCACCGAGGAGGAGGGAACTATTATCTTTCCTCATTGTGATCATCACTGCATTTGATGAGGCCTTCTGAGATCTTGTACCCAACCGAGATCTCCCTCCTACACCTCATATCCATCCGCAGTTCAGAGAGATGCGAGTTCTGTGCTTGTTAACTGTGGATACCCTAGCCACCTATTTATAGTGGTTTGTGCTCCAAAATAAGTAGACTTTACTTCATGAATCGTTGTGTCTATTTTTCTAGGCCGACATGACTTCCATTTATTTATTTAATTCAATATTGAAGCCAACATGATGATTTCTTTCTTGTTTTGTTTGCAGACTTCTTGTACTTGCTAATGGAGGATTGATATTGGTCTTGGAGGGCTGCTTTAGCTTGAATACATTTTACATAGGCTCATGAAGAGCTCCTTCATACATGACTTGACTCTTTGACATATTAATAAATCCTAAAGACATCAAGAAGTCTTTTGACCTAATGACACTTCTTGCTCATGAAACCCATGCAGCAAGGTGTACAAAAATTATTTGTTCTCTTCTATTACATCATTTACAAAGATCAAATCATTATGAAGACCGAACCTAGTTACACTTTATTCAACAAAGGGTACCATTCCCATCTGGAAAGAATAAGATTAATGACATCCTCCAACTCGTTCATTCAAACATATGTAGTTTGATGCCTGTACAATCCCTTGGTGGCCATCTCTACTGCATAACCTTTATCGATGATTTCTCAAGGAAGACATGGATATATTACTTGAAGCGTAAGGATGATGCCTTTGATATGTTGCAAGGACTTCAAGGCTATGGTCGAAAATCAAACAGGGAATACAATCAAGATCTTCAGGTCCGACAATGATGGGGAATACATTTCAAATGGGTTCATAGATTTTTGCAAGAAGGAAGGTATCAAGAAGGAGACGATTGTGCCTTATAATCCCGAACAAAATGGAGTAGCTGAGAGAAAGAACATGTCTATTGTGGAAGCTGCCCGAGCCATTCTCCATGATCAAAAGTTGCCAAAGTTCCTTTGGGGTGAAGCAATGAATGCTGCAATATATGTTTAAAACAAGGTTCCCCATTAAGCATTAGACAACTAAACCTTTGAATAAGTATTCATAGGTGTCAAGCTCGATGTTGGTCATCTGTGGATATTTGGTTGCCTCGTATATTTCCATGTGCCGAAAGACAAAAGAAACACGCTGGAAGCTTCTAGAAGAAAATGTATGTTTGTTGGGTATTGTGAAGATTCCAAAGCATTTAGAATATATCTAGGTTGCACGAAACACCGAAACGTTTCAGTGTTTCCGAAACGGGTATGTTTAGAAACATCGCCTCCCAAAATTAGAAATATCAGCTGAAACGTCAACTGAAACGTCATATATGTTTAGACATATATAAAAAAGGTTATAAATAAGTGAATAACACATTATCTTGCATGAAAAAGGGGAATAAGACCCATAGATGACAATTTATAAGGAAAACCAAGTCTATATTAACTCTCATATATGATTACATGATGGTCAAGTTTCGGTCGAGTTTCGAAATTTTGGGTATGGGTACAACCCAAAACGCTGGGTTCCTAGAAGTTTCGTGCAACATAGGAATATATATTCCAGGTCAAAGGAAGGTTGAAATTAGCAGGGATGTAACATTTATTGAAGATGTTGCCCTTGGAAAAGCAAAGGACCTTCCTCTGCATCCTCTTGAAAAGAAGAGTGATGATATGGATATTTTAGAAGGTCCTTTTGTGTCAGAATCTGAGAAACATTGTTGATGATCCCATGGAGCCCATGGACCCCTTGGATCCTCCTCCATGTGATCCCCCTGCCAGGAAGAGGCCACTATGGCTTTGTGACACATTACAAGATTCTGAGAGACATGTTGTTGCTCGTGGAACATTTAGAGAAATCAAGAAGTGGTGCAAGTATTAGGGATATGTTGTAGTGATGAGTAATATGATTAAAGTCGAGCCTCACTCCTTTGAAAAAGTCGTAAAAGAACAAGTTTGGAAGGATGCCATGGCTGAATAATACGAATCCATTATGAAGAATGATGTATGGGATGTTGTTCCAAGACTGGAAGGAAAATTTATTGTGACTTCAAAATGGATATTCAAGATCAAACTTGGAGTTGATGGAAGCATTGAAAAATATAAGGCGAGGTTCGTGGCAAGACGATTCTCCCAAAAAGAGGGAGAAGATTACGATGATATCTTTCTCTTGTGTTCTGATATACCACCATTCGTTTAATAGTTTCCCTTGTTGCAAGTCAAAGATGAACCCTTCATCAAATGGATGTAAAGACAACATTCCTTCATGCCATGTTACAAGAAGAAGTCTACGTTGAGCAGCCACAGGGTTTTGAAGTAGGACCGAAAGAGACATTTATGTAGATTGAAGAAGGCATTGTATGGCTTAAAGCAAGCGCCCATAGCATGGTACGCCCATATAGATAGTTACCTGGTAAAGCTTGGATTCATGAGAAGTAGTGTCAACCCCAACCTCTACTTTAAGGTAGTCCAAGGTATGCCTTTGATTTTGGTTCTATATGTTGATGATCTATTCTTCACAAGTAGTGAGCCCTTGATGATTGAGTGTAAGAGGGAGCTAGCCTTTGAATTCAAGATGAAGGACCTTGGACTCATGCATTACTTCATAGGCCTTGAGGTGTGGCAAAGGCCCGGTGAGATCTTCCTTTCACAGGGAAAATATGTCGTGAAGTTGTTGGAAAGATTTGGAATGAAGGAATGCAAGTCCCTGGTCACACCAATGGAAATTAATTTCAAGAAGTTATGTGGAGAAGCTGCAAGATCCAATTTGACAAATCCATCCGAGTATAAACAGTTAATTGGGACTTTGATGTTCTTAGTGAACACTCATCTAGATATATGCTATGCAACGAATACATTGATTCAATTCATGACCAATCCTCTCCATGCACATTGGGTTGTTGTCAAACATATTCTGAGATATTTGCATGGGATGGTCACCCTTGGTTTGAGATACATTGCTGGAGATGTGAAATTTCATGGATACACCAATGCTAACTGGGCAGGAAATGTTGTTGACAAGAAGAGCACTTCAGGGTGTTGTTTTAGCCTTAGATCTGCCATGATATCTTAAATGTTGGAAACAAAAGTCTGTAGCATTGAGTATCATCGAGATAGAGTATATTGTCGCTAGCATGGCTAGTTGTGAAGCAGTTTGGTTGAGGAAGCTCTTTGGAGAGTTATTTAAGTAGGTCCTGGACATTACAGTGATATATTATGAAAACAAAAGTGGGATCTGATTGGCAGAGAATCCCATATTTCATGACAAGTCCAAGCACATAGTGATCATATATCATTACATTCGAGACACGGTGCAGAGAGGAGCCGTTAGACTCCATCACCTTTTGATAGATGAGCAGATAATTGATATTCTCACCAAGGCTTTGTCGAAAGGGGAGTTCTTGGTCTTCAGACAACAACTTAGACTGATAGATGTGACCCCTCCTAATAAGAGGCATCGCTGATCAAGAACACTGAGCATAGCTCTTCCCCCTTGGTTGAGCTCCCCAAGGAGGGAATGGAGCATTGAGGGCTCTTGGGGTTGAGGGAACTCTGGACAATAGGTATGTGTGATGCCTACTCTTGCAGTAGGTTGGGTATCTCCCCTATTGTCAACCATAGGGTGTGTGTGATCCTTGCCCATTTTGACAAGTCAGGTATCTCCTATCTTGGTCTAGCAGAGTATAGCCCGGTTGGCATCATACCTACAAGCTGGGCTTGTTGGGATTGTCCCTCCCTGTCTAGCCAACGGGTTGAGGAGGCTTGGGGCGTGTGATCCTTACCTTTGGTAAGTTGGGTATCTCACCCAAGCTTGTATTATGATGCAGGTATTCTACCACATGAATCTTGAGGGTCATTACTGGGAAGATCGACAACAAATAGGATGGATGTGATCCTCATCTCTTATAGCAAATGGCATCTTGCCCATTGATTGCATAATGGGATGGTTGTGATCCTTACCTCTTACAGCAAGTGGTATCTCGCCCATTGATTGCATAATGGGATGGTTGTTATCCTTGCTTGGTAGTTGCATCTCGCCTATTACTCTATATAGGGTGGTAGTTGTAGCTCCCCTATGATGTGGGTTGAGTTGGAACTCCCCGATGATGATGAATCCTAGTGGTAGCAAACGCTCCTTGAAGACAGTGGTAGTTGAGGCTTCCCTATGATTCTTCTTCTTTATATTCGAGAAAGCTTCACCAAGTAGAGTCGAGCAAAGATGGGACATGACTTGATGATGGGATACTTGTGATGATTACATGATGCAGTTGGAATTTCTCCCTAGCTAAGAGGGATTGTTAATTTGGCAGCTCAGTGACAAATTTTGATCATTGGACTAAATTTGTTTTTCCGAGAGAACCAATTTTAACCTTTGAAGCATTGGATTTGAATATTGGAAAGTTTATTTTTGAAATGAAGACTACATTAACACAAATTGTCAAGGCTGGCCTAAGGACAAATTAGCCCTCCTCCAACACATAAATACAAGTGACCTCAAGCTCATTTGGACATCACATCAACACATTCTTCTTCTCTCTCTTGATTTGATGGGTTCACACAGGTATGAGGCAACCTTATTCTCTTCACAAATGCGAGGTTCTCTTAGGCATCTTTGACTTTTGGTGTTGACTTTTTCAATTGGATAGTTTGACCATAGTTTGACCAAGTTTGACTTCATGTTTTGACTTGCTTTGACTGGGAAAAGTTTGACTCTGCCGAGTTGACTAGTGCAAATACCGAGGCAATCTGGGTAGGTTGACTGTCATTGACTTTTGATTTGATTGCAGTAAAATTGTAAACTTTGACTACAACATTCTCTCTCCTTTGACCAAGTTTGACTGGGATATCTTTCACTGTTTTGGGCTGAATTTGACTAGCATTCAAGGTCGCATTTAGTGCTACTTTGAACGAGTTTTTTGGAGGGTTGACTGTTAACTTTTGTGGATTGGTTAGGACATGTAGACTGTTGTTGACCTGGACAAAATTGCAGATTTATTGCTCCAGATTTGACTCTTCATCATTGGTATATTGGTTTTATGGTTGGTTGACTTGGTTGATAATTTTGACTTTGACTCTTATTGTGAATTTGGCTCGTTGTACTCTTTGTTGAACATTTTATGACAATCTAATAAAAGAAGAATTTCAAAGATTTTTCACCCTAGTGGGGTTTTTCCTTGGTCTTTGACCAAATCAGTGTCTCTTGTTGATGTGTTGATTGCCTCCTATTGTCATTGCATTCAATGTTCTATCTTCAGTTTTTGAATTGTTTATGAGAAGAATTAATTATTATTGAAAAGATTGCTAATTGAAGAATTGAATTGGGCTAAAGTAATTGAAACGACATAGAGCAATGGAAAATTTACATGGAAGAGATGTTGTAAGGTTATGTGATGTTATTTAAACATTTTTTACTCTGTCAAATTATGTAAAAATAAAAATAAAATAAAATAAGATAAAATAAAACAAAAAGTAAAATTATGAATTAATTAGAGAGAAATAATAACTAAAATAAATTAAAATAATAATTATAATTATTAATTATTAATAATTAAACCAACCTAGATCCATATTAACTTCAGATCTATCAAGTGCCAAGAGGGATCAAATCTCTCAAGGTGCAAACCTTTCCTCAAGTTTTGCACTCAAAAAAGAGGTTTGCACCTTGAGAGATTTGATCCCTCTCGGCACTTGATGGATCCACAGTTAAGATGGATTTAGGCTAGTGTATTTTTAGTTTAGAGATGGATTGCACTTGGTGCATATTTTGGTTATATGCACCCTTGCTATATATATCAGAAAGTTTGTATATAATGATTTGGATTCATATGGATGCTCATCAATATCTATGTTTTTTCTCTCAAAATTTGTATATTTATGTATTTTTTATTGATCTTTTATTTGATCTAGTTTTTTCCAGGTTTTGGTTTGGTTCACTTTTTTTAGTTTTATGGGTTCCTGTTTCTAATACCATTGGTACCAATGTTATCAAAACTAGTTGAACTGGTTGGTTCGATGGTTTTTAGCACCAAACCAGTGCAATCGATGATAGTGAATTGGCCTTTTTTCACCGAACAAGCTGGTTTCATATGGTGTCATATCATGCAACTTCAGACCCGAAAATATCATTTTTTTTAAATATAATAATTTATTGTGGGGTAGCCCACCTCAAAAGCAAGCCTAGGCCACCCTAAAACCACCGAACACTTCTTAATATTTGTCTTCAAAAATAATTACATCAAGTTTTTAGCTCCAACTAAAGGAGGCTCCACCCTCTGATTTACAAGCTCCAACCTATAGGATGCTCCAACACCCTATTTACCAATTGCATCTGGGAGGATGCTCCAACACCCTAGATCTCAGGCTCCAACCTGACAGATGCTCCAACACCATGTGTACCAGCTACAACTGGACATACGCTCCAATGCCTTGTGTGGGCTACAACTTGCCCTAGCACCACCCTGCCACCCTGCCATCTTGAAGTTTTCTCAGGCTCTAACTTGAAGGTGACTCTAATCACTTGCCTTACACCACCCTGCCACCCCGATCAGTAAGCAGACCATGTTTCACAATTTTTAGACTAGATCCCCTTGCGCTCAAAATTAATATAAAGAAATTGTTATTAGAGTTTTGCTGCTCATTGGTATTGCTGCCACTTGTCCCTTCCACCTCAACGAGTTCACCAAATCAACGATTGTGTGGGCCTTATTATTGCTCAAACTAACAGGGGACCTAAGGGGGATCCCTAAAGGGCAAATGCTAGGCCAAAGGCAACAAATGGAGACTTAGCCCCCTGTCACCTCAATTAAGGCTCCCTTCTATTTACGGACTTTCAGCGATGGGAGTAGACTTGATATATTATGGAGTCACTGATGAAGGATAAGTCAATGAAACGATGTGGAGTGACCCAAATAATCCCTTTCCCGGAAGAGTTAGAAGTATAGCGTTTGCTTTCTTTCTAAGCAAGGTACAATGTCTTCTAGGGAAAGGAAGGGAGGATTTAGGGGTTAGGTTTATGGGATATGACTTGCGAAGGAATTTTCCAATCCCTAAAATCCTTATTGAAATTGGTATTCCAGATTGTTCTTGAAGAGTCGTCTTTTCAAATGAATGAGACCAAGTGGACCCAGTCTAGGGTAGGGGAGAAGAGTATGGCAACCAATGATTGTCCCTAACTTGGACAAGGTATGGAAATGGATCAAAGAAAGAATATCCACTTAAAGGTTTGAATTGATCTCATAAGGTACTAGCCTTTGGGAATGCTAGGGCAAAGTTTGATCCCAAAGCTAGCACTTTGATTTTCTCACAACTCCACCATCGAAATGGCCTCAAATTTGGAGGAGGTCTTGAGGAAAGACCACAACATGAGACCCTAAGAGATCAAACTTTTTGGATGGGTAGTTTGCTGGGAAAATGATGCCCTAGGTGACCCAACTTGGCTAGATCTGGGAAAAGGTGAAAAGATATGATTTTAAGTGACCACCTCTTGCTCCCAATCAAGGAAGCCTCAAGACCACTTCGCTAGCCGTCCAGGTCAAAGAGAAGCAATCTTGTAGCTTTCATACTTCGATGTGCAAAGGAGATGGCTTATCAAGGTCAATTCGTTGATAGAATTACCCCTAGGATATTTTGTTCACATTACATGGCCCATGTATGGAGAAATGCTATAATAGAGACAAAATTCCACAATTTAAAGCAGTAAATGCATGCAACAATTAGCCCTAAAATAGCAAAAATCCCATTCCAACGTTTATGACAAAGTAAAACAAGAATAACATTTAAAGCGTGTACTTAGATGTAACAGAATATATCCAACCATCCACAATTGACAAAAAAGAAGCTCCAAGATAAGATAGACCAATATCCACACATCAAAATTCATCCATAAAGCTCCAATTCATCCTCTAGAAAAAGTGCGAAATTCTCAAGGGAGATAAAAGATTCAATCCAAAGTGATGATGAAATAATGAACTCATCTCACTTGTATTTATCACACTAATGAGGAGTTTGAATTAGCCTCCTTGGCCTACGTAAGCCACAAAAATAAAATAATGTTCTAATTATCCAACTTTTGGTGACAAGCCCACCAAACTAGCTCATGAATGAAAGAATAGGCTTCTCAAGAGGTCAAATAATAATCTATGCATGTCGTAGGGCCCTCTAAGAGGCCTAATGAGGTCCATGGGTGTTGTACTGAAAAGTAGGACCCTCAAAAGTAGTGGACAACAGGGTGGCCCCTTGTAATAACCTGTGGTCTCCAAATGACATGTGGGGGCACACAAGTGTCCTCATGGGTCTCCAAACAAATCAAAGATACCTATAGATCGCCTGCAAGGGCTAGGATGATGGTGTAGGTGATGCCACATCCTCGTGCAAGTCCTGGATCATCTACCAAGTGTATGGTGCAAATCTGGGGCTAGTTGGGCATGACGGATCGGGTACATCTTCCTCGTCCAATAAGTGAACCACGAGCAATCTATGAATGGCTGTGGGGATCCATGGGGTGCTACCTATTGTTGTGGAGGCCCATGGCTCTCAACGCGCACTCTACATGTGCCAATGTAGCCCTTTGGAGGATTAGGACCCCGTATAGGGAAACAAAACCCAAGATGGAGACTATTTGCAATCTTGCATAAGATCCAATGTGTCCCCTAGCCTTCCAAGACAACAAGTCATTAGAGAAATAGAGTAAATGAGTTTAACAGTCATGGATAGGTGGGGACTTCATAATGGCCTGCCCTTCCATAATGGGCTTCGGGATGTACCAATGTCTCCTAAACTCCAAATGGGGTTAACCAAGAATCCTATTAGGTGGTTTGTACTTCTAAAGGAAGTAATATATTCAAGGTACATCCTTCAAAAGGTGGTGGCATGCGACAGGTAAGTGAATGAAATAGGGGATGAGAAGGGGCAGCGTTGGGTCACATGCTAGGGTACAAGGGTAGCTAATAAGAGGGAAGCCCACACTTGGGTTTATAATGTATAGGAGGGAGCAATCATGGTACGTGAGGTGCCCCGACCTTGATTTTTCCACCCTTCTTTATATTCCTTTTGTATTTTTATGATTTTCTTTGACTAATTGCTTGGGGCTCAAGGGGTAAGAGCATGATGTATAAGATAAAGTAGTGAATACCCCCTATAAAAGGTAGGGCAATTCATTGTCCACCAGGGGTTGGGTGTTGATTTGGGGTAGCATCGGATGTGCTCTAGCCATGAAAATTGGTGGAGAGGCTAAATCACATGAGAACTCCGAGACCTAGAAATGGTTTGGACAGATTGTACCCGGTTTGGGAGATATTAAAATAATTAATATTTTAGTGGAGTTCCTAAGTCTAAACTTAGGAAGAATAAAATATTAATGGGTATTAATATAAAATTGGGTTAGAAGGTTCCAAAAGTCATGGATCAAAACAAATCTAATCTTAGCCGTTGATTAGAGATTTAATCTCGGCCATTGACAGACCAACGAGAAAAGTATAAGAGGAGGCTTGAGGGTCAGTTGGTGAACACACTAAAGCAATCAGTCATTCATTTTGCTAGAGTGGGGTTGCTAAGCAAAGTTGAATCAGTGATCAATAGTGAGGGGCAGTGAGTACGAGGCAAAGAGGCAGGGACGATATTGAGAGACCAGCACAGAAGCAAAGAGAGCGAGAGCAACAGTCAGTCTAGGCTACGCAGAGCCCAGTAGAGGCAGCGCAGAGCCCAAAGAGACTGTGTCATCCACGTAGAGGGCAAAGGGAGTGACGCAGAGGCTCCTAGAGGCTGCACAGTGCGTCAAAGGGCTGACGCAGGTTAGTAGGTGGTTGACGTAGAGGCCAAAAGGGCCAGCACTGAGCTTCAGTTGTGCCAAAGAGGGTTTCATGGGACAGGTTGTCTGAATACCTGTTTTCGAATATAGAGGTATTACTGCCTTGTATTTTTCTCTGTCGGGTGAGCCGGTTAGGCACCCATTTGTACTCAGATAGACTACATAATAATATAACCTTCAGAATAGTTGCACCGATTTTCTCGCATTGGGTTTTTTTGGGGACATTTGTCCAAAAATAACGGTGTCACTTGTGTGCTTGTTTTTTTTCAGTTGATGATTTGTAGATGTTGACACTGCACTTGTGTTTATTTTTAGTGTTTATATGGTTAAATAACTTGTTAAGTAATTAAACAATAGGTGAAATAAACCAGATAGTATAGGAAGAATTTCTAACGGGTTAGAATTAGAAATCCCAACATTGGGACAATCATGGGTTCCTATATGATGAAGGAGGTTCATAAAACCTATAGGAACTAGGGTGATGACCATGAGGATGGGATAGAGCTCATGTATTGGCTTTTGCCCACGTGCTAAATGTGTTTGTCCCGACCATATTTTGCATTTGGTGGTACATTTTCCTATTGAATGTGGCCAGATAGGCTTTTATCTTTCTTTTTAGCTACATCAACCTCCAGGCTTCATTCCAGGCTTGACCCAAGGTGCGGGCAAGGGGAAGGGGCATGCTAACCCTATGTGGACCCAGTGGAGGAATGTGGACCGAGGTAGGAGAAATGATGAATGGGGTAATAATGAGTGGAAAGGGGGGAGTATAAGCGGATAAGAGAGTGGGACCACACAACCAAGATCGGGGTTTCCCGTGAAATACCATTCCTAAAGCCAAATGGTCAATAAAAGAGATCCCACGGGACTAGAATCCAAGGTTAATATCCAAAAGGGGTCTAGGGGACAGGAGCACAGACCTAGCCCATTCTTTTCGTCGAATCCCCCCCATTAATCCATGCCCAAAAGTGTTCATGATAAGCAAACTAAAATACTCAATTACCAAATGACAAGGCATACCTTAAGGTTTGGGAGGCCCACCTTCAAACATATGATCATGGCAGATGGGTGAGGGACCACATGGTTGGCTTAGGTGGTGAAGAAATGACACAATGAGTTAGCTGGTGGCTGGAAGGGGCTACTAGTTGCCGGCTGAGGACCATCCTGGAGAAAATAAATTCTCTTAGGGATACCACCCACAAAATGGTGGGTAACAAGCCTCTTTAGGGCAATTCAACTTACCACTTGGGGAATTCGATTTGCATGGAGTTTCCTTGGGATTCTCACTATTTTGCATTGGGACTTGTGTTGGAAAATCCAAGGAGTTGGCAATGAAATGATTTTCCTTTTAATGACATTATCTTGTGATGATTTCATTATTATTATTAGTTCTTTCAATTTATCTTTTCTTATCATCAAGGCTAATGCCAAGAAACAAATAAAAAAGTACACAAGATGTAGGCGTGTTGCCAATGTAAAACCCCGCTCTTTGGGGAAAACTCGGTCAAAATTCTTCCTTCAATAGATTCAAGATGAGACGACCAAGACCCTTACAATCTAAACTAGAGACTCCTTCCATCAAGTCATCCTTGTCATTGTAATGCCACCGAGAAATCATCACTATAATAGCAATCAGCTCTGAGACATCCTCACTGTAGTGTCATCGAACCCTTCTCACTGATTTTCACCAAAATCTTCACTGTTGTAGCACCAAGCCCTTACCACTGTAGTCATACCTTTAAACTTAGACCAAACCATGATTACTGTAGTTATACCCTTCTTCATTGTTGTGGTACCGAAACAGAGTTATTGAACCTGTGGTAATTCGAGCTTCATGTCAGAGATATCTGCACTTCATTTCAGAGATAACCCGAGCTATATTTCAGAGATGTCTGAACTGTATTTGAGAGAGATCTGAACTTGTCATTCTGTGATTTATGTGAGCTTCTTCTCCTGTGATGACCGAACTTTTCTTCAAAGATAAATGCGAGCTTGTTGTCCGAATTGTGGAGCGGTGCACCCTCCTATTTATAGTTGTTTTTCCATAAATGAGCCAACATGATACTTTAAAGTGTAGTGTCACTGTTTTGAGCCGACATGAGTTCTTTTGAGGGTAGTTGACTTGATGAGGATTCTTTTGAAGCCGACAGCAAGGAGACCTTGATGGAGGAGGAGTCTTCAAACAAAAATTTGAATTTGACGATTAACCTAAAGACTTCAATGGAGGCTTGACCTATCGCATTTGACCCAAGCATGAAACCCATGCTTTAACAAGTCAATTTAATTTAATATAAAAAAAAATTGCTTTTCTTTTGACAAACATATTACATTTGACTCAAGTACAATAATGAAAACAAACCTAGTCACATTTTCCAACAATTGGCTCCTACATTCTTATTTATATGAGTCTTTGGCTCTCACTTTGTAATATTGATACGAGCTGGTGTGCTTGCGAAAGCTCTGCTATTTTGTATACTTTTCAATATCAATAAAGACTTTGGGGTTCACAAATTGGATGTTTTTCCTCCTTGAGCATGACATGGAATTTTGTTGATTAATGTGTTTACTTCCTTTTACATGTGTTATATGTTTCATGCTTCCATATGCTTTTAGAGATGTATAGATGTAGAACTATCTTGCATCAATATATGATTTAGAAATCTTGCTCTAGATTTAGATAGTCCTAGTTGATTTCACATAAATCTCTAGGCCTCCTTTGTCATTGCTCATTTTTACATCTATATGTAGAGCTAATCTTTGATTGAGTTTTGTAGAAAGAAAATCTCTTGTTGGATCAACGATCAAGTGTGAGGTGAAGTCTTTGGAGAGACCAACCCACTCTTGATATGCACTTGGAGGAACTCTTATTTGGTTTAACTTCATAGTCTAATCTTTTGAAATTTCTTGCAGGGGTGTTAACCATAGCTTGTATACAAGTCAAGTTATTTTAAATTTAAATCATTCTCGCACAAATCTTGTGCTTCATTTTCATAAATTCGCTATTTAAGAGCTTGATCGTGGCTAAGCAGAGAGGATAGTTTACTCATACTCTTTAGCTTAGCCCTTGTAGATTATATTGTGTATATACATTGCATTTTCTTGACTAATTTCTCCAGCTAACTCTTGATTTGTTTTGCAGCCCTTACTAACTCATTCTTGTGGCAGCTTGAGGGAGTTCTCACTTGAAACATCTATCAAGTTGTTTGCAGGACCTTGAGCATCCATTGGGCACCATCTTAACAGGGCCGTGGGCATCTTTTGGGACAGATTTTGGCAAAGCCGTGAGCTGCTCTCAAGGCTGCCTCATTCCCTTGACAAAGGTCATGGGCTTTAGGAGGGTCATCCTCCCTTCACCAAGGGCAAGTTTCCACTTCTTTGAGGCTAATTTGTTGCTGCAAAACAGTCCCCTATATTTTCAGATTTGAAGAAGCCTTTTGTGACTCAAGTGCTAAGTGTTTGCCTTCTTGAAGAGGAGGAGATATAGTTCTTAGAAGTGATACTTTTGTAAAGTCTCCCCTTGCTTCATTTGGCAACCTTTTGAGAGGCTTCTCTTCATTGTAACATCACTCTAATAAAATCATTCTTTTTGCTTGAGGGAGCTTGGGAATTTCTCCCATGGTATTGCACCTCCTCATTTAGAGGGAGCACTTGTTCTTGTGGGTGGTCTAATTTCTCTAGTCTAGCTCTTAACTCCCATGCTTATCTCACTTGCATGCACTTTACTATTGCTAATCTAATTTGCTTATGCATGGTAAATCTCTAGGTTTAACACTCACATTTCTTATGCAAAGTTCAGCTTGTCTAGTTTGCTATATTTCATTTCTCAAGTTCTTGCAATTTACCTTGGCTTACGACACAACACTTGCAGCATCTCTTTTGAAGCAACTCTTTTTTCATTAACAAGTACTTTACATTTCCAGCAAGCTTAGATCAGCTTATTAATCTGTCTACTTTGTTCATTGGGCAATTGCTTCATTAAGTCTTTTGGATACATCAATTCTTCATTTTATGTCAACTCATGCTCACATTTTATATTGAATATTGTTGATGTCCTTTGAAGCATTCTTGTGTCATTTTATTTGAAGCAATTTGCAATTTAACATCTAGTCCATTCACTTACAAGCAATTTATTTCCATGCAACTTTCATTTTGGAACTTGTGAAGTTTATTGAGCTAGTTTATCATTCTAATTTTTCCATTGAAAATATTGGTGCAATTCACTTGAGCATTATCTCTTATTTGGAGGTAGTGTTACTGTTGCTTTCTTGCTTTAGTGGATCTAGGCACAGGAGAGAGACCACTCGTAGAAGCCATTAATGCTGCTAAAATAGTAAAGAACTCTGATCACCAAATATAGTCTGCCCACAACCATATTCTTGTTGTCCACAACCATGTTGTTACTGCCCACAACATCCTATTGCTGGAAATGCACCAAAACTTGCTCCAATGCTCTAGAACATAACCAAAATGCTTGCTATTGTTGTAGGAAGCTCTTCTTGTTGAGAAAAGCATGACGATTGAGAGAAAGAAAGAGATTTCTTATATGAAAAGAGAGGTTGTTGGGGTTTCTAGAGATTTCTCTTTTTCTTAAAAAAATTGAATGTAAAAATTAAATAAGTAGGTTTCAAAATGAATTCACTATTAGTGTATCTTCATTATCCATAGATTAATGATTTTTAGACTCTCTATGTGTCCCACGCCCCTCACAAGGACTTGGATAGGCTTTGTTGGACACCTAATCCTCAATGGATTAGTGTGGAAGCCGAATAGACAAAAGGAGTCCAAGAGACCTTGGGATGTGAAACCCAACGGTCACAACTTGTACTATAAATGTAAATCATTTGTTAATAAAAATGTACTCTCATGTTTTATCCTTCAAATTATTCTTGTTGCCCATGTGTGTTTAACATGGTATCAGAGCCATGATGTGTGGCCTTCTCCCACCATTAGTTGGGTGGTCTTGTTCAAACTGGGTGCTCTACCATTGTGCACTATTTTAGTTGTCCTCTCTGCCTTTTGTACTGTCCTTCCTGCAGAAATGTTACATTTACCTCACAGTGAATCCTGTCAGCTATATTGTAGTCGCGATTTTCAGCCCATATTCTGCATTTCTACAGCCTGACATATCTGACCTCTGCGTCTATCCCTTTAGGAGTAACTGAAATATTTCTATGCAAAAATCTGCATACGTTATTTTTCTGGTGTCAGTACAATCTCTCAGGCCAAAACGCCTCCACAATTCCTGCGTTATCGATGCTCCCATATATGTTTTACGCTGCTCCAATAGAGGTATATACCAGTGTTGTCCATATTCATTTAAACATTTAATCCCCTTGTTGGTTCTATCCCTTTCTGAGCGTTTGTAAGAGCAGGGACCGATCATCTGTCAACCTTGTTGGAACCTATATTCCGTTAGAATTTTAAGCCCTATCAGTAACGGCTCTACCATTTTCTATCTACAGTAATGGCTCTATCATTCTCTACCTATCTCTTTGCGTCTTGCTTCCTGCTTGCAATAATAACATTGGAAATTTCATGGTCATTACTCTCTTCTAACTGAAATATCCCTTGTTAGTTTTGAGCTAAATTCAAGCAGTTTTTTTTTTTACTAAACCGTCTGCCCCTTTCTCTGCATACATGAACCAGGCTTTCCATGGTCTAGCTCAGCAACATTGGTATTATATTTCGTCTGGGCTTTCCTGTTAGAGAATTTTTAATGGCATTCCATGATTCCATGCAGCACTAGAGATAATGGGGTTTCCAGCTAGTACCCAACAATTGTCCATAGGAAGAAGCGAAACATTACCTCAAAACATCCATCAATGCTAGGCACGCAGCGCACATAAATAGATGAATTATTGGAGAAGCCGACAAGATTGATATTGATGCAGCGGATACTAACATATGAGTATTCCCATTGTGGTTACTCTGGCTCCTGCAGAGGAAACAAAAGTAGGAACAGTTAAACCCTATTAGGATTTCATCTACCTTAGCGACGAAAATTGAATGAGGAATAGGGTTTAATCCCTTGAATACTTGCCTGCCTTGTAAAACCCCTGCCTCTCCGGTAATGGTTTCCACAAGGAACGCTGACTTCGCCCCGAGACTGGAGGCTAAGGCATAGTTATCAGCCACTCCGGTGCCTGACGGAACAAAATATGCACCGTTCAGCATTAGGTCTCCTGCCGATCTCCAGCTCCACCGATTCCATTCTTCGACGCTTGCATACAGCCGTTTAGTTACCTGCAATTCATCCAGGGTTTCAGTGGCGAATTCTTTCTAAAGACAAACATGAAATTTGAAAGTATGCTATGATTTTGGTCCGATTCAAGAAGAGGGAACCGGGCTCTGCACCTCCTTAGCGTTGGCGTTATCGGGCGCTATGAATCTGTTGCCTTCACTGTTAATTGTTGGGTTTGCGCTCCCACCGATTGCATACATTTCCCAGTGCGCGTACTGGTTGTTCACCACATGAAAGTAGCCATGTCGACACCTGCAATATCAAGGGTAAGTTCATTCCCATTATTTGCCAGTGGATACAAACAACAGGATAAATTTGAAGTAGAAGAATCACATTAAAGTATAACATGAACAATTTGTTGTGGTCACATGGTCACAGTGGAATACCCTTTGGAATCTCATTATTGTAAAAGGTATACACAGAAATTAGCTGAAGTGTGCTTTTATTAATAAAGTCAAAAGAGGATACAGTGCACACACTGATAAAGAGACAAGGAATAAAGGCAAGGCCGACGATGAGAACAGTATACATATTCAGCTTAACTCAGGATCTGTTAGTCAAATAAAACAGGCTAATGAAATCAAAGTAGGATAAATATGAAATTGTGCATATGGGATTCATAGATTGTATCAGCAGGTGTTTCAGCAGGAGTCAAAGTATTTATATATGAGCATTCAAGTCCTGTCCATGACATGGTGCTATAGTTGTTGAAGTTTTGATAGCCATCATTTCTGCTTTGAAAGTGAAGGAGTATTTGAAGGATCCAAGCAAGTTTGCAGTTGTTGTTGCCCCAGTTGTGGCATTGTATTTAAAACTCACTATAGTTTTTTGTCTACATATATATGCATTGATTCCTTGATTCGACTGCTGCATAAGAGTTTGGTGGGTTGTATAAAGGCTGTGATTGTTTTGACAAATAAAAGTATTGTGGAGAAAAGTTTAGTCGGTTGTATTGTCAGAACATAGTGATGTTCATGAGTAAACTCTTATTTTTTTTGTAATGGATTCTAATCGGTGCTTGCTGGTTGCACACTGATCATTTGTTGCACATTTATAAAGGATATTGTTGTGTACTATGGGTGATATTACTTTTCTGCATTGAGTAGTAGTTGTTTAGTTTTTTAAGGTGTAAATCTGACATTGAAGAAAAAATGGCCAGAATCAGTGAAGTATTAGAGTTCCTCAAAACTCTCATATTCTCTACTGATCATGATACATTAAAAATCAGCAAAATTTCTCTCACAGACATTCAGGCCTGTCTACAAAATGCACAAGAGAAAATTGATTTTTTGCAGCTCGAATCTCAGCTACAACAAGAAGAACTAAAACAGAGGAGTCATTCTGAACATGTTTTTGTTCAGAACACTGAGAGTGCAACCCATCAGAAGCAAGTCAATAATGTTATAGTTCATTCAGATTTAGTGCCCAATATAGCAGCAGTTGTACATGCAGATACAGAAACTCAGTCTGCACTTCCCAAGCCCATCATCAAACCTTGGGAACAGCTTGTCCACAACAAGCACATAACTGGTCTTGGATATGACAAGGACTTGTCCTTTCATATTCCAAACTACTCAAAGCCCATTTAGTTTCAGAGTGCTAGATTCGTTCATGACAGTTCACCTCCAGCTGTTCCAGATTCTGCTCCTCTTCCACAGCAACAACAACAGATTGTGAAATGCCAACACTGTGACCGAGTTGGCCATTTGAAAGATCACTGTTTTGATCTTCATCCATGTAAGCACTGTCATAAATCCACCCATTCTTCACACAGATGCTTCAGAAACAAACGTCCTGCAAGAACAAAGATTCATCTTGGATGGATCGCTTCTGGGCAATGGGCATCAACAGCCAAGAAGATATTCCAAGCACATGTCAGAACTTGTTCCAGAGTATTGAGCAGTCTTTCAGTTGAGTTTTCCCCATCATCTCACCTTGTAGCTGACAGGGGGGAAATGATGGTCATCTACAAGCTTCAAAACCACATCAAGCGAGCCTGAGCCACAACCTGCCACACCAGTTTCAGAGTTGTAGCCAGAGACAAAGATGCCCTGAGCATGCCTTTAGTTGGTAATCTGGGACACTTCCTCTAGCAGAAGACTTCAGCTTCTTGCCAGCTTCGAAAGAATTCCAGGAACAAAATTGAGAACACTTCCTCTAGCAGAAGACTTCATCTTCTTGCCAGTTTTGGAAGAGTTCCAGGAATTGCATTAAGAATTCCAGAGTTGTTGGTCATCCTTAAACCATCACAAGTTGAGACTTCCCTTTTTAGGTTGAAGTTCTCCCTTTTATGCGGGGTGAGACCTCCCTTTCATGGTTGAAGGTTTCCCTCTTCAAAACAATAGGAGCACTTCCTCTAGCAAAAGACTTCAGCTTCTTGCTAGTTTTGGAAGAGTTCCGGGAATTGCACTAAGCATTCCAGTGTTGGTGGTCATCCTTAAACCACCGCCCTTTATACCAACATTTCAGAGAGCACATTCAGCCTAGTGTTGCCATGCATTTTTGCACATTTTGTATTACAACTCTCTTCTTGGACTCATACATAACCCTTCAGATTAAGGGGGGGAATGTTGGACACCTAATCCTCAATGGGTTAGTGTGGAAGCCAAATAGACAAAAGGAGTCCAAGAGACCTTGGGATGTGAAACCCAACGGTCACAACATGTACTATAAATGTAAATCATTTGTTAATAAAAATGTACTCTCATGTTTTATCCTTCAGATTATTCTTGTTGCCCATGTGTGTTTAACAGGCTCAAACAACTTCATCAAAGCACCAAAACTTTGTATTTCTGTGCTAAAACATCTTGGAAATGCCTTGATCTATACCATACATGTTTCCAAATTGTGAAATACCATACAGTACAACTCACAACATTTCTGCAATGTTTCATACCCATTTCAATGTTTCAATTCATTTCAGGTATTGGATCTCAAACTAGTTGGGCATTTTTTGCAACTTAGTTTGCTAGTGCTGAACCATCATTTTGTTTTTGGGTAGATGTTTTGCATAGGTAGTTGAAAGTTGAAACTCATAACAATAGTGCATTTGTAGCATTTTTCGTTGGATTTGAAAGTGAAGTCATTGGTATGTATCATCACTTGTGTGTGAGTCAGGTATGTATTATTGATGACTACTTTAAAAAAAATGAACTTCAAAAAATAATATGTTTTTATATCTATATATTTATGTCAAGGTCACCTCTGTCCTATCCCCAGAATACCTTGTCACCCCTAGAATATTTTGGGGGTCTCTGGCCATACTAGGTATGCATCCCTACTTACCAGAAACTTGGGGTAGGATATGCATTACCCTACAATACATATGAAAGTGATAAGCTGAAAACGTTACCCTTTTACCTCTAGGAGTATTTTGTGTCCTTGGTGGCATGCAAAGAATTGACCCTAGCAACCGGTCCTTTCATGTTATAGGATTGTAGAGAAATTTTCCTAGAGGCCTTTTTCTTGTTAGACCCAAAAAACCCTTTTGTGAGAGTTGCTGCGAGGGAAGTCTTGTTGCTCAACTATGCATCACATATATAGTTAAATCTTCCACCTCTTGTCTTCGCTATGGTGGAAATCTTGCAAATGTCTTTCTTAGACATTTTAGCCAAATTTCCCTGATAAGAGAAAACAAAAAAGACTAAGCAATAACTGTCCCTCATCCAAGGTAGTATAAATCCCTATTTGAGTATTATGCAATCAAGCTTGTAGCTTTTGAGAGCAATTCTTATGTCTTAAATGATATTTAAAAAAAAAAAAATCCCATGCAAAATCACTAAACCTCTATAAAGGAAATCCCCTCGTTGAGTTTATGGGAATAAGTTAATAGCAAAAATTATTTACATGTTTAGTCTTGTGCAAATTTTTTGGAATCTATTGGTTCTAAATCCTAATTTCTTTTTGCCCCAGGGAAAAAACCTCCCAAAAAACCCTGAGTACTTCCCTGTGATCCATGGATGGTAAATGGGGTAAACTCCCTGATTATGGAACCTAACCCCAAGTGGATCAAGAGAGTCCAACCATGACCTCCCCAACTTTGCAGTAGAGATCTCAAATATGGTTCATCACTGCATGAGCTAACCCTCAAGGCTAAATTCTGATTATCTTTGTAACAATGGTCCAGCAATAATATTTGTGCCAATTGATGTATAACCATCTCTAAGATTTATATACATTTTATGTATAAATGAGTCATTTCGACCCTTACCAAAGAAAAGAGGTTTGAGTCCACTGTATATATTTTAGTTTATAGCCCAAGAAAACTATGTAGGCATGGGAGAAATATATTTTAGCTAAGAAAATAAAGATTATAACTTAATCGGCTCTGACTGCAGGAAAAGCTGGTAAATTTTGTTGTGGATACATATCGTGATTCTGCTGACGCGTCCCTTCACCAATCACTTACAGTTAATAAAATAAATAGCAGCAAGGAGTTAAAAGACTTGGAGCGCTATCGAACTCAAAACAGGTATTACTCTTTATAGTATATTCAGTCTAGATTTTTCACTATATTGAAATGATAGTGCATGCATTTAAGAGCATTATCGATCACAAGTACAAAACTTCTGTTGTAATAACAATTAGAGCTCAGTTGATTGAATAAGGATCGTGTCTTGATACTGGATGGAATATCTCTGGCAGGTACTTTGTCAGCTCAAATGATTGTGCTCCTATTTTAGAATGGATCCGGTTGACCCAAAGTCGGAAAGAAGTAACCTAGCATGCTCCCCTCGATCAACTTGCTGCCATCTATAAACTTACATATCTATAGCTCTCCTGTGGCCATTATAGCCATGTACTTTTCCGAGTGCTAAACATGATTTTCCTCTGGAGACCTTCAGAAATTTGGTCAACAAATGCAAGCTTCTCTATATGTTTCGTTTGTTTCTCATTAATGATTATTTTTTCATGAAGTGATCCGATCTCACATAAGACAGGGCCACCTTTCCCTGAGAAACACATTAAGACGAATCCAGTCAGATTTGTTCACTTCTTTGTACTCCATTCTTTCAAGGACTAAGATGAATCCCATTTACAATGCTTTCTTCATTAGGAAACTTATATCTAATATGTTATATTGATGTGTTACAAATTATTATAATGATTAACATCAGCAATTGCTTCAGGGCTTAATCAAAGCTGAAAACTCAATTCAAAAGAATTAATGACTGCTTCCTATGAATTTCCAGCTCAGAGATTATGAAACATGAGAAAGAACTTGTCTATATATATTATAGATGGATCAGTTCTACACTATTGAGAAGAAAATATCTTTGTTCTATAAATCCTTGGTGTTCATGGTAAATAGGCAGTTCACAAGAAAAGGAGTTTCAATGTTTTCAATTCTGCGCTCAAATTCTTATTACATGGTTACATTTAATGTTCAGATAAATTACTGATCTAAGCATTATTAAGCTATTCATGCTCATGTACAAAGGATGAAATGTGGAAGTGAAGATTTCTTCCAACATGTTGTAAGTGTAAATCAACATGATTAGCAAAATAATTCCTGCCAGAAGAGTTGAAAGCTAAAATTCAAAGTCAAACTTCCAATAATATAAATATTCAAAACATTTTAGATGGATGTTATTAGTCAATAAAAGCATTGATCCTTGATGGGGTGCTACTGCCATTAGTGGAATAATGAATGAGGAAGCAATAGATTGCACCAGAGATTACATCCGAAAGGATCATGCAAGCAGCAAAAGTGAAGGATGGGAATCATAACAACTAAAATTGTGGTCAGTCATGTCTAACTGATGGAATGACTGCTATTTACAAGGAGAACTAACTGTCAAATGGATTTGTAGCATACAGATGTACATATCCATTATTGCAATTGTCTTCCTTTGCAGAAGTGGAGGATGACAATCATGAGAGCTAAAATTGTGGTTGGTCACATCTAACTGATGGAATGACTGCTAACTGATGGAATGGCTGCTATTTACAAGGACAACTAATCATCAAATAACTTTGTGGCAAGGGAAGATGCTTGGAGAATGGATATGTATTATGTACTTTATATTTGATATATTTTAAAATTCCATTTCAGTGGACCGAATGAAGGTTCATGGTTGTAGACAATGGGTGAATATAGAAGAAAGATTTGGAGGTGAAGTATTTGGACAAGGGAAGGAAGGAAAAGGAGAGAATAATGGAGAGTCAAAAAAATTGATAAGAGATGAATAAATCCGGTTGGAGAGGGGAGCTAAGTGGAGGTGCAAGCTTTGAGAAACATGGAGGAGAAAATGAGATTTGATAACTTACTAATGTATAACCATGTGTTAAATTTTTAACACATGACCACTTTTAATGTTAGTGGATAGTTACACATGATAAGGTTAGACTCAGGTGGTTAAATTGCCATGGTTTTCTGAAGGTAACATAAATAAGAAATCTGAGATATACGTGGGAGTGTGGTATGCATGCTCGTAAGCAACTTATCTGAAGTTAGCCTCCTTGTATTATCGCTGTAGCATCAATAAAATGTAGCTTTGGTATCATGCTTCACTTGCCTGTGTGTGCTCTCCAAAGACTAACATGGTATAAGAGCACGTAGCAAATAAATTTAAATGTTGGTAATATTCAATCATGAAGATGTAAATCTAGTTGTCAATTTTTTTTGGAAATAAATTATATAGATATTTAACCCTATTCGATGTCCGATGTTTCGAGTGGACACTTCATTCATCATCAGGGACCAAAAAGCTAAAAGATGACAAGATTGTTTGCTAATTAGACCATAAATAATGAAATTGGCCAAAAGATTAGATTAACAATAAAAATATATATATAAATTATTAAATAAAATAAAAATGGTAAAAAAAAAAAAAATATTATGTACATGCATCAAGTGCATTCAACCACTGTTCCAAAGGACCATATAAGCAAAAAAATCGGGCTACATAAAACAGCCGTGAAACCAACATTTACTCAAAGAAGTTGAGCTTCTCTTTTTTTACTTTTCCTCTTTTGAACTTTTTGGCAATTACTATTTCGTTTTCTTCTCCTTTAGACTTTGACACTTCTTTATTTGAGTCAGAACTGTCCTATGTATGAGTTCGTTTTGTTTCAGTCACTCCTTGATTGCTCAATGTTTCCTTGTGTTGTTTTTCTTAGTTTGTCTTTCGTGATCATGCTGCTTCCTTTCACCCTCCTCTGCTTGGGTATCTTGTTGATTCTAATCTGCCGTTGTTTGATTATTCTCATCCATTTCTTTGTCTTCATTTGTAAGATGTGGATCTTAAAATTGCCACCCCTTTGACTTTTGGGATCTTTTCTTTTGTCATTTTTTTGCTTGTGGGCATGTATTCTGCAAATGCCATGTCTGAACACAAATCCGGCACTTGAAAGCCATGTTTTCAAATAATTGGGTCCACTTGAAATTTTTATGAATCAGAGGGATACAAGCTGGTAGACTTTTACTAAGGTTTATTTCTATGCATATCCTAGCAAAAGTAAAAATGCATTTTGTCATTCTTTCTTGATCTATCTTCAAAGACCTCCCCAAAGTGTTCATATATATAGATAGAGTGGGGCAACCTAACATTCAACTCTAGTGCCCTACTAATGCTATGTAATTAATGCTAATATTAAATTCTTAAAGTAAAAATGACATTCTCTTTTATTTTGAAGAAAATATTCATCAAGATAAAAGAGAATGTCACTTTTACTTAAATTTTTAACATTGTCATTAATTGTTTTAGGATGATTGAGAGTGATTCCAATCTCATTGGATTTCATATGGAGAAAGTAGAATATTCATCAAGATAAAAGAGAATGTCATATTTACTTAAATTTTTAACATTGTCATTAATTGTCTTAGGATGTTTGAGAGTGGTTCCAACCTCGTTGGATTTCATATGGAGAAAGTAGAATACTCATCAAGATCAAGGAGAATGTCACTTTTACTTCAATTTATTATGCTAACATTAATTGTTTTAGGATGTTTGAGAGTGGTTCTAACCTCATTGGATTTCATATGGAGAAAGTGGAATTTTAGATTTCACTCAAAATCCAACAGAATTAACTTTTTTATGATTTCATGATGGGTGGGATTGAAATGTTATTATTGGATTTTGTGATGTGTGGGGGTATGTAAGTAGAATTTAATTAAGAGCACCAATCCCTTTATGTACCTTGATGTTAGTGGCATTCATTGTTGAACTCCTCTATCATGACCTCGATAAAAAAGTACCCATCACTCAAGCAAAATATTGATTTGACATCATAAGTTTTTTCTATCTTATTTTAATGCTTGGAGGATTATATTAATGATGAGATCGCAACGTAAGCAATGATTTTGAGGATATCTAGGTATTCTCAATAATAAAGACACATATGCAAAGGTTTTATAAAGTGGTGTTTGCATGAGTTAATTATTTTGTATTAAAGAAGTTGTAATATATAGAAAGAGAGAATGTCTCAGTAATAAGGATGCAAAGATAAAGGATTTATAGGAGTGTTGTTTGTTTCAAATATATATATATATATATATATATATATATATATATTCCATGGAAAATTTCATGGAACCCCTCTTTCTTCTCCATGATATCTAGATGGAAATTAGCTAAAATAGGTTGTTACATATACAGTTTGATAACATACCCTAGGGACATAGCGCAATAGCACTAAGCTATAACATACTATTTGGCTATTACTCACATTGAACACAAGTACTTCAGTGATTGTTAATCCACAACTAGAGTTCCCAAGTTCAAAATCATATCGAGGTAGGATATGTACACCTTCACAAACAAAGGAGACAAATTCTTGCATGGAATAGGTTTCTGACCCTTAAAGGAGGTCTCAATGCCAATTTAAGCTATGTTTAGGTTGTAAATTTAAATTATATATTATTATTGTGTTGAATGTTACCTTTCAATGTCTCATATAATCCATTTCATGGCACAAGTATGTCATGACTATCTTAAATTAAAGAGATAGCTGATAAGAAATAAATTGTCCCCTAATACCTACACCAAGTCATCTTAAGAATTATATGGATATGTATTTGAATACAACATTGACTTGTCTACTAGACCTTCTAGTCACATAACAACTATATTGAGTTTTTCATCATTCAATGTAGATGCACATTTGAACGCTTATTAGTCCCTTCCAAAGCAAGGACTCTAATTTTCAATTCAAGTCAATCTTCCTTCAATTCTTACTACTTCCCTAGTTTTTGCAAGAAACTCTTATATTTTAATAAATATTTTATTAAAACCATTTGGTTAAAAATGAAAATGAGTTTTTGAATTTTATCTTGGTTCATAGATTGTAATGGGACTTTTTATTGGTTCATAGATAGTGTTGGTGGTCATTCACTACATCTCTAGTATAGATGATTATAACTTTCATCCTCCTATGGAATAGAAGGCATTAGCATACAAGTATTAATGTTTTTATTGATTGTGGCATTCAAGGTAATGGACGTCGCTGCTAGTTGCACCTATAGTATGCATGACAATGACAGTGAGGGCCATAAATAATTTTTGTTCTCTAGTAGCTCCCACTCTAGTAATTGAAAATTTCAATCTATTTTACTCTATCCTTGTTAAGTGTTTATCAAATATTTTGGTGAATGATGACATTTAAAGAGAAATTAGAGAGAGAAGGCAGTGTGCTATGTTTTTTTATGATTACATAGGTATGCAAGTACTAGAATTATATTTGTCTTTTACAATATTGTATGTCTATCCACAAATTCACATGTACAATTTTTGGGGGTTCAACCTTCTCCTTCTTATTCCCACCATCCTTCTTGTCATTGTTATTCTCATACCTGGGATTTTTCTCTTCTTTGGTAGGACATAAAATATATTTCTTGAGATTGAAATTATTTTGTTTCATGTCCACTACAACAAATTCTACCTATACAATCAAATGTGCATCCATCAAGCATTGAAAACCTAATTAAGGCTAATAGAATTTCTTTGGTGATAGCAAGACACATGGGTTGGTTTCATATGCAGTGAAGTTTACCTTCAACTGTTGCAACTTCTTGTTCTCAGTCACCAATTTTATTACTGATTTTGCAAATCCAACACATTTAAGGCTATCATCATCAATTAATACCTTCATATTTAATAGGAAACAACTATGTTCCAAAACATTGTATGCTCTTGAACAAAGAAATTACAATTCTATGTTAGAGACAAAAGCTTCTCAATGTCAAACATCAAATGGTCTTTATGAACAAAATAGTTAGCAAAGATTTGTGTGAGATTATATATCCATTTATGTAGGTTTCCTCACACCAAGAGAGAAAATTGTTTCCCAAATAGATTGGCTATACAACGTCGGTAATTGGTTAAAAACCACTTCCTTTCATTTTTCAATATGAACTTGTTCACTTCTGGGATAGGTGGAGAATATTGTGGGATTTACAAACAAGTGGGTCTAAAAAATGGACTCATCACTCAAACAAAATCTTGACGTGACATGTTAAGATTTTTCTATCTTATTTTAATGCTTGGATATTGATATTGATGACGAAGATCCCAATTTAAGAAATGATTTTGATGATATGTAGCTATTTCTTGTAGCATGATTTTATTTGGATGTTAGAGGCCATCTAGAGCATGTTTGTTTATGTAATTTTGGTTTAGAGAAGGATTGCACTCAATGCTTTTTTGGTTATATGCACCTTTACATGATATATAAATGAGAACTTTTGCAAATTTGTGTATAAATGGTTTGGATTCATATGGATGCACATGAGTATATATGTTTTTCTTTAAAATGTAAATATTTTAGCTATTTTCTGATGGACCTGATTTTTGGTTTGGTTTTTTACCAGTTCCACTTGTGTTATGACTGGCTCCCAGTTTAGGGGTTCTATCATTTCGGTCAATGGTTTGGTTCTAATAACCTTGGTTTCTAGGTTTCTTGACGATATGTTAATGGCCTATAAACAAAGGTGCAAACAACTCAAGAAAGGCTCTTGTGAAAATTTCACTACTGAAATTCTATTGCAGCGACTGGAATTAATTCTTCTTACTGTAAATTAATTTTGCAGTTTATTGCTATGACAACAATGAATTAATGACACTGTAATCTTCACAAATAAAAATACCATGGGAGATAAACTGGAAATCGAGAAAATATTGGCGCACACAAGAAATTTAACACTGTTATTTTTGGACAAAAGTCCCCAGAAAAACCCGATGTGGGAAAATCAGTCCAGGAGCTAAGGGTTTTTATTATTAAGCAACAATGAGAAAAAATATGAGTACAACTGGATGCCCAAACTGGCGATCCTCTACAAGATAAATTGGCCAAAAATTAGTGAGACAAATTTTGTCTCACTCGACACTGATCTGCTCCAAAACTGGCAAATACTGGGCTCCACAAACCCCTGCATCACTCCTGTGCTAGCACTGGTATGCTCTTCTTGGAAACTGCAACTAATCAAGCCATCTACCCAATTTGACCTCTGAGAATGACTCGTTGGCCCTCTCCCGGAATTATCCCGGTCTTGAGCAACTGAATTGACCCTCTGATTGGCCAAATCAAACCCCCCTCTGAAGCTTTTATGCTAGCACTACGCAACCTCACTGAGGAAACTCGACCCTCCTGTAGTTGACTCTCCGGAACTAGAATACTTCCTCCAGACTCACCGTCTCTGCCCCTTTCTGACTATGCTTCCCTTCTTTGGCTCGAAATCTTCTGGCAGAATGTTGCTGCTCTCTAGAAAAATTGAACTGCCCAAGGAAATCGATCTCAAGTCTATTCCTCCATCTACCCATCGACTTCTTCTTATAACCTCCAGTTGGGACTCCAATGACCAAGATTAAAACTTAATCAATGGCTGAGATCATTTCCTAGTTGATCCGTGTGAGTTTCTAGAGAAATCTCACCTTCCTCAGTTAATTCTTGTTAATTAATCGTTTCCCCTAAGTTAGACTTAGGGAAAATTTAATTATTGATTAATTAACTTAATTAAAGCATTTCTACGTGGATTTTCCTGAAACCTTTTTTGGGTTCTGGAGTCCTAGTGTTTCTTAGCCTCTCTTACAACTGTCGATTCTAGAACACCATCCGATGCTATAAAACTAACACTCCCTCTTAGCGAGGAAGGTGTTCCAACACCTTGTCTCTGCATGACCCTCTATATGCTGTGGATGTTTGGCCATTGTGACTGCCTATCACTACCCACCAACCACTGCACAACTTTGATGCTGCATCTGTGTTGCTGCTGACACTGCTATACCGATGCCGACTCTGCATCTGCACTGCAACTCCCTCTCAACTATTGTTGTTGGCACTGCAACTATAGCAACTGAGAAGCATCAAAAATACTGAATCGACTGTGTCTTGTGCTGCATTCGTCTCCTGAGTCCTCACTGCTACTAGCTTCTGCATCTGTCTCCTGAGTCCTGATTGCTACTAGTTTCTGCATCTGTCTCCTGAGTCCTAACTGCTACTAGCTTTTGCACTGTCCACTGGGAATCTGAGTTGCTGTTGACTCTGCTACTAAGCTTCCTGCTTTGTTGCCAACGCTGCTCTGCGCTCCTCAACATTTGACTGCACTAGTATGCAACTATCACTCTGGAATTTGACTGCAATAGCTGACACTGATCCATCTTGCTACTGAATATTGTGGGCCCTCGTAGCAAGGGTATGGTCCTGTGCTGGACCCTGCCCGAACCTCTCTGCAACTTTGGGACTATAACTCCATATCGCCCCACCTCACTCCTGGAGGTATAACTGCAAACATGACGCAGTCTTCCTCCAACCTATAGGACAAATTGTTTATCTCTACGGATGCTACCACTTGGTCCTGCTTCAACCGCTTGTCCTTCCTTTGAGGACACTGAGTACTATAGTGGCCAAACTTACCACACGTGAAGAACTTGAGCTTAGGTATGTCCTTTTCTTCTTCTCCCCTTGTGAACCTGTCCCTGATTGGGACCCTTTGATGCAAGGACCACATTTTCTTCCTCCTTCTCAACCTTCACACCCTTGTTGCTACTTCCGCTGATGGAGGTTTTCACAAGTGCTCGCCTCATCTCCTCCTGCTGTAGGTTTAACCACATCTTGTCCCACCTAGGTAGAGTATCTCGTCCCAAGATATCTTGGATGAAGATCTCCCATTCCTCTGAGACACTGTTCAGTGCCAAACACACCAACTCTATATTTTGAGGCGCCTTGCCAACTACTGCACGCTGATCTCAGATTTCCTGAATTCTGGTGAGAAAGGGAGCAATGCCTTCATCGTTATACATCTTGATGTTCCTCAACTTCTCTTTCAAGGACATCTTCCACTGCTCGGAAGGATTCAGATATAGTTGTGCTAGAGCATCCCACATCTCCTTGGCAATGTTCTTGCCAGATATATACAAGACTATATAGTCTTGGACTCCATCCAGGATCATCTGCTTCGTCTTGACCATCTTCTTCTTGAACTCCTTCGGTTGATTTGCATTAGTAGGCTCTGCCACAACGTTCTCCGCATAGATCTTCAGGCCAAATTCATGTAGCAGGAACATCAGCCTAGTTGTAGCCATCTCAGCGAAACTCGAAATTGAAATGGAAATCTCCCTCTTTCTCCTGCTCGACTACTGATTCTTCTATTCACACTCCCTCTAGGAGTGAGAAAATCTTCTTGTAGCTACTATGCTGGCTACAACTGGAAATTTGGGTTTCTGAAGCTAGAAACCCTCTAAGAAAAATCCCCCCTCTGTGTGCACTTCCTCTTTCACCCGACGATGATTTTTCTCTAGCAAAACTGTTGTAAAACCCTTCTGTGCCCAAACAAGGAATCCGCTCAGTCAAATTTTGAGCTACAGGTGTTCTCCCTACCTGTTGGAATCACTCACTCTGGGAAGTCGAATTTTTCTGCAACCCTGCACTGAAAAATCGAACTGCCCAATAATTCGCACTACCAGGTTAGGCACTGCGTAACCCTAGAAAATTCGTCTTGCTGCTCCCTCTAAACAACGAATTTTCTTCTTCTGCTTCTAAGCTTCCCTGTCCGTCAAACTCGCTTTGATACCATGTGAAAATTACAACTGTCAACAACGAGAATTAGTTCTTCTAACTGTAAAATTTACTATGCAGTTTATTGCTACGACAACAACGAATTAATTACATTGCAATCTTCACAGATAAAAATACTACGTAAGATAAAATGGAAACTGAGAAAATACTAGGCACACTTGCAAAAAATTTAACACCGTTATTTTTGGACAAAAGTCCCTAGAAAAACCTAATGTGGGAAAAACGGTGCAGCGAGGGTTTTTATTATTAAGCAACAGTGAGAAAAAATCAGAGTACAACTGGATGCTCGAACTGTCGATCCTCTATAAAGATAACCTGGCCAAAAATTAGTGAGACAATTTTTCTCACCCGAAATTGATCCATCTCCAAAACTGATAAGTACTGGGCTCCATGAAACCCTGTGTCACTCCTGTGAAAATACTGGTACGCTCTGCCTAAAATCTGCAATTGATCAAGCTGCCTTCCCAATTCGACCTCTTAGAATGACTCGCTGGTGCTCTCTGGAAATTCTCTCGGTCTCCAGCAACTGAATCGACCCTCTGACTGGCCAAATCAAACTCCCCTCTAAAGCTTCTGCGCAACCTCACTGAGGAAACTCGACCCTCCTGTAGCTGACTCTCCGAAACTGGAAGACTTCCTCCAGATTCACTGTTTCTGCTCCTCTCTGACTTTGCTTCCCTTCTCTGGCTTGAACTCTTTCAACAGAATGCTACTGCTCTCTGGAAAAATCAAACTGCCCAAGGAAATCGATCTCAAGTCTATTCCTCCATCTACCCATCGACTTCTTCTTATAACCTCTAGTTGGGACTCCAACGACCAAGATTGAAACTTAATCAATGGCTGATATCATTTCCTAGTCGATCCGTGTGAGTTTCTAGAGAAATCTCACATTCGTCAATTAATTCTTGTTAATTAATCATTTTCCCTATGTTAGACTTAGGAAAAATTTAATTACTGATTAATTAACTTAGTTAAGGAATTTCTAGGTGGATTTTCCTGAAACCTTTTCTAGGTTTTGGAGTCCTAGTGTTTCTTAGCCTCTCTGACAATTGTCAAGACTAGAACGCCATCCAATGCTACAAAAACTAACAACTCTGACATTTTCCCATTTTCACCTACCATTTGTTGGACTTCTTTGACTCTCAAATTTCTTTTTGCTTTGATATAGTTGAATCTCCTCTTCATAGGTTCTTCCCTATGTATTTTCAACATTCCAAGCATTGTCCAACCACATTCTCCTTGTAAGCCTGGTCAGTTTTGAAACCCAAAAGATTGGAATTGTACCACCTGGGGGAGGAAAGATATTGAGTGTATATCTCTCATCTCTAGGGTAGCAAAAGTTTTAGATTTGAGATTCATATTGCTCCTCCATTTAATGAGGAAGCCCAATTATATGGTGAGAATATATGAGGTCATTTCTACAACTTCAATAAATTTATGATTATACTTAAATGGTTTAATTTGTGTCTTTGTTTGATATGTCCTACTCTAGATTTTATTTCATGTGATTCTCTGTTCTTCTTTGATTCACTTTTAGGTTTTAGATGTGAGAAAGTTAATTGTGAATGTTTCGTTAATGGCTTGATGTGAGCCTTCCCTCTCTATCCATGGGGAAAGTTTGCATTAAATGTCATTTGATTTCTTGCAATTTCCCCTTTAAGCATATCTCCTTATTTTCCAATGTTATTGATCCTTGACTTTCATGTTGTATGACACAACTCATAAGAGGTTATCTCCTCACCCATCTGGAATCTTTTTTGGGTTACACAAAGTGATGGTGGTATCGATTCCCTGAGTATTCAAAAATCCCATCAACAAGTCTCAAAGACCAATATGACATGTAAGAATAAGATACTGATTATTTACATGCATTTGATCAGGGAAGTAAAGCACAGTCAAGTAACAAAAAGCTAAGCTTATTGATCATAATCAACCATAATGTCTTGATATAACAACTTCCCTTCATATTTCTTGAGTCTGCTTTTTCAATGGGGCATGATTGTTATAATAGATTGGAGGCTTTATGTCATTATGCCTCTTTGTTTATTACATCCTTTCGTAGATGCCTTCTGACCATGATTAGAAGGCATGGTAATTAACTCTATCTAAACACAATTTAATCTTATTTCACCTGGTTAGCTTATATAGATGTCAATTTGCAATTTAGTAAGGTGTATATATAACATTCCTTCTTTAACTACCTCATCTTTGAAGCGTCAGCAACTAATTATTGTCCGAGTTTATTCATTAATGAGACTGGGAACATCTTGAAGGTTTTTGGTACATATGTGGCATGTCTACTTCAAGATGTTCAAAAAGGCATTCAATGTTTTCCATAAAATAAGTTAACTTTAACGACAAAAGTAGATCGATGGGACTAAAGGACACATCCAATGTAAAATTTAAATACAAGACGTGGAAGTGCAAATGCAACTCCATTGTAACTCCAAAGGTAATAATCATTCTTTGTCTATTGTGCTGTCTGGGAGGAGGTCTAGTGGGCGGGAGGTGACTTGGGCTATCTCTGCCTCAAGCCATTCCCTCTAACTCTCTGAGGGTAGGTCGACTGAAGCATGGTACTACAACTGCGGGCCAATCTCAAATGTATTTGTATATCTCAGATCGAGCGGGGGGTAGGGGGGATGCAGAAAACCCAGATGTCTTACCATTACCCCATTTGCTGCAAATTGAGGCTCTGCCTGCCACTTCTTGTTTCGACCAGACAAGAAACCTGGGAGTAAGAGGTAATACTTCTTGAAACACCAGGGTGAGTTGAAGTGTGCAACTGTTGAGATCTGTATGTAAAGGTATCCCTGATAAAAAGGGCCAAGCATCTCTGGCCTTGGTACCGGAAAAAAGTAGAGAGGGAGCCCCTGGAATCATTGTAGAGATAGTGGAATCGTCCTCTGACATCATAATAAACAGGGCACTCGAAGATGAGGTGCATCATAGTCTTCGACTCCAAAAGATGGCACACCTAGCAAATTCTGTCTGATTGAGGAAAATGATGGTTAATCTCAACTCTAAGACGATGTAAGCCGACACGAAGCTGCCCTAGGGGTATCCTTAGAGAGTGCATCCAATATTGGCGCAAGTAGGGGGGCGGATGATGAGACCATCTTGTAACTTTAAGAAATGCTCCAAATAGAAAGACATCTTCGGACCAAGGCCCATAAGAGATGAAATCCATGTGAATTAAGTATGTAGCCGATAAATATCCTCTCAGATGGACTGGTTCAACACCTGTTTAGATGGTAGAAGATGATTCGGTGCATCAAGAGAGAATCTGAATGGGGGGAGGTGCTTTGGGGAAATGACCACAAACTAGAGGATTCGGGATGCCTCTGATAACCATCCATGTGCACGACCTGTAGATTGGTCTGAAACGAGCTCCTTCGAGGAGCCAAGTGCTAGGTAGGGGTAACACTTGTTGAAGAAAGTGTAACTAGGTTCGGTCTTCATAATGACATGATATTTGTAAATGATGAAATAAAATAATTTTTGTATGCCTTGTTGCATGGGTTTCATGAGCAAGAGGTTTATTTGTTAGTGGCTCCCATTGAGAGCCTTAGAATTTATTTTAATTTATTTTAAGTCAAAGAGTCAATGTCATGTATGAAGAAGCTCTTCTTGAGCCTATGTTTAATGTATACAAGTATATAGAAATGTCGAGAAGCCCTCCAAAAACAAGCACAATCCCTCTTGAAGAAGTCGACCTCCAAAAATAGCTAAAGAAGTCATGTCAGCTCACCTATAGAGACACACCCATTTAGCATGTTATGTCAGCTCAAATGTAGATGCATACGACTATATATATGCGGCTAGGGTCACCACAGAAAGCACAGAACTCAGATTCATCTGAAGTTTTCGGAAGGCTATCACAAGAAGATTTCAGATGTCACTTAGGAGGTCTTTCCACACAGTCTTAGAGATCACTGTCTCGACATACTAGATGCAGTCACAGTCTTGGCATATTCGTGATGAAGGAGGATCTAGGTGATCTCACAGTGATACCCTCTCGGCATACACTCTAGACACAATCACAGTCTCAGCATAGTTGTGATGAGGATGATCTTGGTGTGACATACATTCTAGACGTAGTCATGGTCTCGGTCATAATCCTGATGAAGATCTTGGGTCAGCTCTCATGTCTCAGTGCAAAGATCTCATTGTTATGATGAAGATATGGGTGGTACAAGAATGATGCAACATTTATCTTGGTGCAGCAAGGTGCAGCTATGATGCAACAGTAATAAACTCGGTAGTGCAGTAGTGAAGGCCTCGGTGTTGCAACAGTGACCACTTAAGTAGCAGTAATGATGATCTTAGCAATGACGAAGAAGAGGATTGGTGTCTTGGTCTTGGAGTGGCTAAATAGGTCAAGGGTCATGGTCTTGGTATTCGTCAATTGGAATCTCTATAAGAAGAATTTTCTGCGGGTTTTCCTGTCAAAGAGTGAGAGTTTTTGGCCCTGGCAGAAAGCCAACATCTTGTGTTCTTGTCTCTTTTGTTTTGGTAACTATTTGATAAACTAAGAAGACACACTCTAAGAATAACAAGCGAAGATTGTGCTAATAAGGAAAAGTTGAAAATACCTCACAAATAGTTATCATGGCGAGAATAATCTTATTAACTTAACTTGCCCTAGATTCTTCAACATGGTATCAGAGCTAAGGTGCTGAAGTCAAAGGAAGGGCAGCAAAAAGAGACATTCAAGGATCAGGTTTCAAGAAGGGCATCAAAGCAAGTTGAAGGGCTTTGTGTTTCAAAACCTACATCAAAGATTGAAGGACCAGTCTACAACAACAGTGTACAACAACAAGGGCTTTTGTTTATATAATCAAGGAGACAATCTACAACAACAAGACAATTTAGTCCTACAATAAGACTGATTTGGATCCTTATCTGAAGAACTTGGATCACAGTCAAAAGAAGAGAAGGCAGGTTTTGGTACCTCTCACAGTCTCGGTGCTAGCCACAAATTTGGTGTCACTACAATCTCTGTCATACCACAGTGATCTCAATAACTTATAGGTTGGAGCAATTTCGATGCTTGGTGCTGGACAATGCAAGAAGGTCCCAAAGGAGATCTTTGAAAAGGGATTTCAGTTGTTCATGCTAGGCAACTCAAGCAAGGATCTACAAGTCAAAGTATCTAGGATTCTACACCAGCAAGGAGCATTATAACAAGACCACAAGGATCTACAATAAAATCACATCAACTCGAAGATCACCGAGAGGAAGCATCAGTGCATCTTCAACGTGATCAAGCTAAAGATTTTATCTTCACATGTCAAGTAAGTATTTTTCATTAATCAACATGGTTAAATGACTTCGTGTTTGCAAGGAGATCTATAAATCGGTTAGGTCATCAAAATTCCTCTTATAAGAAAGTAGGATAGATATAGTCCCCGGAAGAGAAGTCATTGATATCTATGGAAAGGTCTCTGAAGGTCAAGCGTTGTTTGAATGCATGGAAAAGGATCAAGGGACTCATAGGATTCTAATGAAATTAGTCAAAGGTCCTCTCTTCCCTATGTAGTAGGAGAGGAGACATAAAAGATATATATGAAATGCTAGAAGATATACTCCCTGAAATGCAATGAGGAAGGTCATATCACTTAGACCTGATTGAAGGTATCAAAGAATGAAGGAATATCTTCATGAGATCTCAATTGGGAGATCCGAGAGAGATGATAAGAAGATAATTATCATTGATCTAATTGATAAAGCAAGGTAATAAATGACAAGGAATTCACCTCATTCGACAACTTGTGGTCTCTATGCTAGATAGAAAAAGACAAGTTGAGGGAAAAAGTATTGAAGGTTAAAGGAATCAAACATTTGTAGAAACGAAAGGGAAGTTTGGTCCTCAAACAAGACAGATCAGTGCTATGGAAATATTATGGAAAGAAAGCTCATATCACCGAAAAGATGGAGGTAGCTAAAAAGGACCAAGGAAAGGAGTAACAAATCTCTACTATGTTTGAGATGGTCTCCTTCACAAAAGGGTCTCATCGTAAGCTCCTAAATCTTTTATGGATATGACCATGATAAATAATAAGATGCATTACTGCGTCATGGAAGCATTGGAAGCAAGAGCATGTGACATCACCATGGGAATCATGAAGGACAAAATGAACAAGATCCATGGCTGTCAAACATGAAGGATATAGCTCTTGGGAACCTCATTGGACATTGAAGGAAAGGATGAAGTCATCTAGGACAAGGCTCATCATACACCAAGTAAAAAAGGAAACATCTGCCAGATGGGGATATGCAAGATCCTCAAGATTCTCTGATGGAATCCTCATCAGAGGGATCACTAATCTAGAGAGGAAGCAAGTGTTTCTTCAGGAACTCCAACTTATGGAATTCATGGGATGAGGGTATGATGGAGCAGATCAAGGGATTGAAGATCTTTTTAATCAAGGAAGCTACTGAAAGAAGCCTAGATGACCTAAAGGTAAAATGAGGCTTGTATGCTTTTATTTAATATTATAAAGTCATGTCGTATGGTTGCAGGTAACATGGATCACTACTTCTATCTTGAGAAGCACGATAAGGGGAAAAAGGATCTCCTCCTCTGAAAGGATGCAGAAAAGCATAAGTCACACTAGATGAAATCAACATAATATCTCCTCATATGAAGTATGAGGTGGTTGACTACAATGAAGGAACTCTGATTGAAAGCTCCTTGGAATGGAATGTGTGTGGAAGGAAGAGATCGTGAGATATGCAACCATGATAAAGGCAATCAACATCCAAAAGACCAAGAAGATTTGACTAGGAAATCTCTCGGAGAGATATGAAGACTCTGATGGAAGTCTGAAAAAGATGAAGACCCTTGACAATGATATCTCTGGGATATATATATGTAAACATGTATGCAGGATGTTGATACCGACAAGAAGATGTCATGATGAAAAGCCATCTCGTAAGGTATTATTTGACTTAATGTTATGTTTTGATTTCTTGAATAATATCTGGATGAGTTCATGCAGGGCTACTGGAACAAGAGTTGTAAGTACAAGTAAAACTAGCATTCATGTGGTGGATGGAAATTCTTGAAAGAAACATGATGAGGAAGAAGTAGCCATATGACGAAGGTTCCAGATATGTATCAAGAAGGCCACTTTCCATGAAGAAAGGAATGATATGACGATCCAAGAAGGAAAGTGATGGATGGCTAATGCCCTACAAGGAAGAAGCTCGACTATATTTCATGACATCTTGATGAAGCAGCTGAAGGACCCATGAAGAAGAAGCTGTTGATGAAAAAGAGAGTCCCTAGCTAAGGGGGAGCTCTGACAAGTCCCTAATTGAGAGGGAGCTTGGGCAAATTGCTGGTAAGAGGGAACTTGGGTACATTCCTTTACAGGAATGGGCATATCTTCTCTAGTTAAGAGGGAGAAATAGGCACAACATTCTTGTCTTCACTTGAGAAGAAAGAATGGAGGATTGGGTAATCATCTGGCATCCGATGCTCTTTGAGGATGTGTAGGGCATCCAAGATAAGAGTAGGAAAGAGGATTGATATTCTTTGAGGGTTGGGAACACAAGATAAGAATAGTCCTAGATGGTCATACACAGTGAACGCCCGGGTGGGTATGTACCTTGAGAGACAATAATGAAGGTGTGTACATTGATTGGTCTCACCAACATTGTGCTCTGATCTGATGAGAGATAGAGCTGTCAGTCAAGGCCTTGCTGTGGAAACAATGTTGGTTACTATGATGCTATACAGATGGGTTACGAATCTGATTCCTTCTTATGAGAAATTCTTCAGATTGAGAATGACCAAGTACCATTATGAATACCTCCCTAGTTAAGAGGGAGTGTTGAAGAAAGTGTAACTTGGTTTGGTCTTCATAATGACATGATATTTGTAAATGATGAAATAAAAGAAATAAAATTAGTCTTGTATGCCTTGTTGCATGGGTTTCATGAGCAAGAGGTTTATTTGTTAGTGGCTCCCATTGAGAGCCTTAGGATTTATTTTAAGTTAAAGAGTCAATTTCATCTATGAAGAAGCTCTTCTTGAGCCTATGTTTAATGTATACAAGTCTATAGAAATGTCAAGAAGCCCTCCAAAGACAAGCACAATCCATCTTGAAAAAGTCGACCTCCAAAAATAGCTAAAGAAGTCATGTCAGCTCACCTATAGAGACACATCCGTTCAACATGTCATGCCGGCTTAAATGTAGAGGCTAGGGTCACCACAGAAAGCACATAACTCAGATTCATCTGAAGTTTTCGGAAGGCTGTCATAGGAAGATTTCAGATGTCACAGGAAGATTTTAGATGTCACTTAATAGGTCTGTCCACACAGTCTTAGAGATCACTGTCTCGACATACTAGACGCAGTCAACCCTGGCATATTCGTGATGGAGGAGGATCTAGGTGATCTCACAGTGATACCCTCTCGACATACACTCTAGACACAATCATTGTGTCAGCATAGTTGTGATGAGGATGATCTTGGTGTGACATACATTCTAGACGCAGTCATGATCTCAACTTAGTTGCAATTATGGTCTCGGTCATAATCCTGATGAAGATCTCGGGGCAACTCTCATGTCTCAGTGCAGAGATCTCTTTTTTATGATGAAGATCTCGGTGGTACAACAATGATGCAACATTTATCTCGGTGCAGTAAGGTACAACTATGATGCAACAATAATAAATTCGGTGGTGCAGTAGTGAAGGCCTTGGTGTTGTAGTAGTGATGATTTCAGTAGTAGTAATGGTGATCTCAGCAATGACGAAGAAGAGGATTGGTGTCTTGGTCTTGGAGTGGTTAAATAGGCCAAGGGTCATGGTCTTGGTATTCGTCAATTGGAATCTCTATAAGAAGAATTTTGTGCGGGTTTTCCTCTCAAAGAGTGAGAGGTTTTGGCCCTAGCAGAAAGCCAACATCTTGTGTTCTTGTCTCTTTCATTTTGGTAACTATTTGATGAACTAAGAAGATACACTCTAAGAATAACAAGCAAAGATTGTGCTAATAAGGAAAAGTTAAAAATACCTCACAAATAGTTATCATGGCAAGAAGAACCTTATTAACTTAACTTGCCCCAGATTCTTCAACAACACTCTCTCCCTGCCGCCGAGTCCTAGAGAGATCTAACACTTTGGAGGAAAGAGACTAGACAAAAGATGACCTCGAGGCGGGATGGATGGGCACTGAACTGTGCTTGGATAACAGGTTGTGGAACAATACGTTTGTATCTTATGATGCATCTAAGAAACAATGTTTGGACTCTCTCCATCTTAGCCCAATCCGTCTGTACCAAGCTTGGCTCCTAGACCTTAGAGCCATAAAGAACCGTAGGTCGAATAATCATGTCCATGAGGTGGAGTTTGGACGATATGTCTTGAAACTGACTCTAGAAGCACTATCTCTCAATCAGGGCAAGAGAGCTGTTATGAATATAATTCATAACAAGTAAATAAATAAAATAAATGTAAATATTAAATAATCAAATATTGATTATGTTAAATAGTCATTAAGTTAAGTGAAAAGGCATGTCTAAAAGACATGCCCAGTCACGAAAGGACACCTGCTTAGGTATATATATGAGGGTCCTCATTGTAACAATCATCACTTATACATGTTATATATAATAAATTATTATTACAAAATACCTCGTGTATTTTTACATTTAAGTCAACAAGCTACAGGTTTTGTTGCTTTAGTGGTATCAGAGCCATGGCGCACAATATAATCATGCGAGTCTTTGAACGTTTTTCGCCGCACAATATACCATCACATTTATGTCTTGAATGTGTTGAGCAGTTTAGTAAAATTCAAGAAGCATTTTAGCATTTAGAAAAATCATTTGCAGAAGTTAAAGCATGTCGAAAGGAAATCGATAATAAGGAAGATGATGAAGATGTGAAGATTATTGATTCTGATTCTGATGATAAAAGGGAAGTGAAAATAGCTAATTCTGATAATGTAGAGAAAGATATGAATTCACATAGTAAAAGTGGAGGAAACAATGCCAATTATGGTGAAGGGGAAGATATCAAAAGTGTTGAGTTGGAGGGAAACAAAGAATCTGACATTGATAGTGAGAGTGAGGAAGCTTTTCCCATGTTAAACAACACCTCTTCTCCTACTGATGGCTTAGAGGGTGACATTGAAGGTCAGTCAGAAGATAGGTCCTCATCGGGAAAGCAGGAAGATGATGCTCCAACAAGTTCATGGTCAAAAACATCATTAGAGATTTTAGACAATAAGAGCGAAGACATTAATTGTATTGATGGAGCAATGGAGTGTCTCCAGGACATATCCAATCCAAATTGCAATTCAGTATCACTTCGTGATACCTCTACCAACGAAAATGATGATTCTCAGTGGAGGAACCAAAAATTGCAAAATAATGCATTCTATTCATCATGTGAGGAAGAGTATTTCCCACATATTCTTGAAAACTTATATTTGGCTAAGAAGGACTATTCGCTTGGGAAGCTAATGAATTCCTTTGTCATGAAATCAAAAGCATTCGAAAGATATTTTGATGTTGGATCCGTTTCCGGTCAGGAAAATATTGACCTTTCATCCTTACTAAACAGTTTTGAAAACTGTGAAGATCTTTATTCATTTCTACCCATTATCGAAGAAGAAAAGAACGACGAACCTTGTGTGGCAGGGTTGCATACTAGCATGCCAGACAATGGTGTTCAAATCCAATTTCACTCTCGACCTCAGTTGTCGCATAGCCATCAACTGTCGTTGCCTAGTCAAGGCACTGCTATGAGAAGACTTCGCCTGTAGATATACAAAACTGAAGAATCTGCAAATGGAAGAAAAGAGCACCTGCTCACTGTAAATGGTTGGACAACCTCTTCTCACTGTAACAGTGATGATATCGATGAATCTGAGGTTATCACGCAGCTCGAGGACTCTCCAATAACATCTTTCCCAAGTCAAATAAGTTGTTGTAGTGTAGAAGATGATGCAGATTCTGATACAACCCACGATTTTGTTGAGAGTTCTGAAATAGTGGCGAATGGTCATGAGTTTAACTTGGAACTGACCCAATTTTTAGCCTCTAGTTTCTTTCCTATTGAGGAGGCTTCAGAGAAAAGTGAAATGTCTGTTAACAACAAAGAATCAGAAGATAAATCTGTTCTTATTGAGAGAACAAAATCGATGATGTTATCAGTTTGTAGTCAGTCTTCAGTCACAAAAATTCAAATGAAGTTGGGAGATCTTAAGAATTCTCTATCAAATTTTGAAAAGGTTTTGGAAGTACACAATGAGAATTGCGAGAGCTTGAAGGCTGTGGACATATGGAGCGTTGGGGTCATGCTTTATGCAATGCTCACCAACCAATATCCCTTCAAATCAGATGAAACCGCTACAGGGGATCTGGATCTAGGAAGCCACACACACGCCATTAAGAGAGGTTGTCTCCCACCGTCAAGCTTCGTAGCTCCGATCCAAGGGTCAACGGGTGTGGGGTGGATCACGGTGACGATTCATAGTGGCTCGAGCTATATAGAAAAATTGAATCAATATACTGATAGAAGTGCGTCGATATACTGGTTCGTCCCTAGTCGATATATATATATATATATATATATATATATATATATATATATATATATATATATATATATATATATATATATATATATATATATATATATATATATATATATATATATATCTATATATATATATATTCAATATACCATGCTCGAAAGAAACGCGGTTCGATATATTAAGGTGTTCAAAACATGGTTCGGTATATATTAGTTACCATTCTTATTATATTATATCCAGAAAGAGATCCAGAGATGCAGAGGCTTCTTCCAGTGATACGACACCTACCTGTATCAATACATTGTTGTTTCTAAATCTTCGCGCGTTGAAATTTGATGGTCTGAAGCATTCAGACTACATGGCTTACACGGAAAATATTGTCTGCGTATCTTCAGGGGATGATCGTGGACTGTTAAGAAGCATAAACTGCCTGAAGGTTATTGCTGCTGTCGTCAATTGCCTCCCTTATTCGATCTGGATCTCCGCAATCCCTGAGCAACGCGATGTGGGCGACGAGAGAGACAGAGTTTATGAAGACGTCAATCGCCTCCCCTATTCGATTTGGATCTCTGCAAACCCTGAGCAACACGATGTGGGCGATCAGAATGGCGTGGGAAGAACGTGCCGACAATGGCATGTCAGCATAGACGACATTGGAAAGAAAGGCAGGAAATGCTGCCCTGTCATATGTTTCGTTACCTCCAATAGCCTCATTCCTTTCCGCCGAGAGGCCGGCCATCTCCGTTCAACTGGGCCACATATAATATTTTTTTACAGTGTAACAATCACATCGCTTCAGTCAATGGTCATTGGTCATGTCAGTCAAGAGTTATAACAACATATATATCAGTTTAATAAGATTAATATATAATTAATTAAAATTTAAAAATTAATTATATAGTTAATAAAAATAATAATAATTAAAAATATATATTTTATTAAAAGAAAATATTTAATTAAAAAAAAAAATAAAAAATATATATATATAATATATATTAATATATATTATATATATTAATTAATAATATATATAATAAAAATAAAATATATATATATATATATAATTAATTATATATATATATATAAATTTATTTTTTTATACAAGCTAAGCTACGAGTGACGTCAAGTTACATATCTCAGGATGATAAAACGTAGGGTGAAGAATTTGTTCAGGGCTAAGATGAAGGAAATTGCCAGCAATAAGCTTTGAGGACAAAGCTTCTGAAGGAAGGAGCTATGTTATGAATATAATTCATAACAAGTAAATAAATAAAATAAATGTAAACATTAAATAATCAAATAGTGATTATGTTAAATAGTCATTAAGTTAAGTGAAAAGGCATGTCTAAAAGACATGCCTAGTCACGAAAGGACACTTGCTTAGGTATATATATATGAGGGTCCTCATTGTAACAATTATCACTTATCATTTTATAATTAATAAATTATTATTACAAAATACCTCGTGTATTTTTACATTTAAGTCAACAAGCTACATGTTTTGTTGCTTCAAGAGCCATACCTTTTGTTGAGCTAGGGCTGGAGGGTCTATCTCATGCCAAAACAAGGCCCTGCGTGTTATTTTTCTAGTGTTCTATGCTTAACACAATCACTTTTCCAATTCTTCTTCAATTAGCAGTCAATTTCCAATATAATTCAATCTTCCAACAATAATAAGCAGTTGTAGATAGAATAACAAATCAAATGCACAATAGACACAGTGGCTTAGTCAAAGACTAGGGAAAAAACCCCTTTCCGAATTCTTCTTCTATTAGATTGTCATCAAATGTTCAACAAAGAGATACAATATACGAGTACATCAACAATCAGTCAAAGTCAAACATTTCACCAACCAATATTAACCAACCAATATCCAATCAAAGATGATCCCAAAAGTCGAAATCTGATCCACAGTCAAAGTTTGCAATTTTGGTCAAAGTCAACAACAGTTAAAGATGGCCTAACCAATCGTGGTCAATGGTTAAATCAAGCTTTAAAAAGCTCGATCAAACAGTCAAAGAAATCAACCTTCTTTCCTTAGTCAAACCTTGTCAAAGCAACCTCTAAAAACTCGGTCAAAGGAGAGATAAAACTTGTAGTCAAACTTCAACAAATTTGTGGTCAAAGTCTGTTGTCAGCCTTGGTCAAATAGCCCAGAAAAGTTCAGTCTCTTGTCCAATCAATTCGGCCTTTAAAAATAGAGATAAATCCAAGTCAAACGAACCCAAGTCAAAGAGAGTCAAAGGTTTGTCAATGCTGTCCTAACGAAAAGTCAATACACCAATTAGAAATTTCTTCCTTCCCTTCGTACGTTTGAGCTCGGACCTCCTATTTCAGACCTATACGAACCAATCAAATCAAGAGAGAGAAGATGATGTGATGTGATGAGATGCCTCCAAGTGATGTGACATGTGGTCTATTTATATGTGTCCAAGGAGGTCGAATTTCCCTATCCACGCTCACTTGTAATTTTGAGCATAAGTGGGTTTCACTTGAAAAATAATATTTTTCCTTGAGCAAATTAAATTCTTCCAAGGGCTAGTAGGGTCTCCATAGGATGAGGAGGGTTTCCTAAAGGAGGGAATTTGTCCCTGAGCTGCCAAATCAACATTCCCTGTCAACTTAGGGAGAAATTACCGATTGCATCATAAGTCTCATCTCGAATGTCTTGTCATCATCATTGTTGTAACATATCATATCTCATCTTTGCTAATCTTTGCTCACCTGCTTAAACATTTTGAAATCTAAAGAAGAAGAATCATCATAGGGGAGATAAATTTTCCACCCTATATCCAACGACAATAGGCGAGATACCACTTACCATGAGAGGTAAGGATCACACACTATCCTATTGTTTGACAATAGGCAGGATACCCAACTTGTCATAAATGACAAGGATCACACATCCTATTGTCTAGAGTTCCCTCAATCCCAGGAGCTCTCCTAGCTCAATTCCTCTCCCTGGGAGCTCAAACAGGGGGGTAGAGCATAACTTAGTGTTCTCGATCAGCTGTGACCCTTTCCCAGAAGGGTCACATCCATCAGTCCAAACTACTCTTTGAAGACCAAGAACTTCCCTTTCGGCATAGCCTTGGTAAAAGCATCAACTATTTGCTCATTAATCGAAATGTGATGTAGTCTTACAACTCCTCCTTGCACCATATCCCAGATATAGTGATATCTAATTTCAATGTGCTTGGACTTGTCGTGGATCATCTGATATAGTGATATCTAATTTAGATTCTCTGCCAGACAGACTCCACTCTTGTAGCAATATATCACTGTCGTATCCAAAACCTGCTCAAAAAACTCTCCAAAGAGCTTTCTCAACCATACTGCCTCACAAGTAGCCATGCTCGCAACAATATACTCTGCCACAACCGTGCTAAGGGCAACAAACTTCTGCTTCCTGCTCATCCAAGATACCATGGTAGATCACAGGCTAAAACAACACCCTGATGTGTTCTTCTCGTCAATAACATTTCTAGCCCATTCAGCATCAGTGTATCCATGTAGTCTCACATCTTTGGCAGTATATCTCAATCCAAGATTAATCGTCCCATGCAAATATCTCAGCACATGCTTAGCAAGAACCCAGTGTGCATGTAAAGGCTTGATCATGAATTGACTTAGAGTGTTAACTACAAAACATATATTTGGTTGAGCGTTCGCAAGGAACATCAGTGCCCCAATCAACTATCAGTACTCAGTAGGATTTGCTAGGGCGGGTCCGCAACGTCTCCACATAACTTCTTGAAGCTCATCTCCATCGGTGTGGCCATAGACTTACATTCCATCATACCAAATCTCTCCAATAGTTTCACAATATATTTCCATTGCGAAAGGAAAATCTCACCAGGCATCGGACAAACCTCTAAGCCCAGGAAATAGTGCATCAATCCAAGGTCCTTCATCTCAAATTCAAAGGCCAACCCCGTCGTACACTCGAGAATCAAAGGCCATCCACCTGTAAAGAATAAGTCATCAACATATAAAACCAAAATCAGGGGCATACCTTGGACAACTTTGAAGTAGAGGTTCAGGTCAACATTGTGTCTTGTGAATCCAAGCTTCATTAGGTAACTATAAATGTGAGAATATCAAGCCTTGGGAGCCTACATCAATCCATAGAGTGCTTTTTGCAGCTTGCACACATGTGTCTTCCTGTCATGCTCCTCAAACTTCCTTAAGGATGTCATGTAGAAACGCAATCTTCATATCCATCCGATGAAGATTCCATCCTTGACTAGTAGCTAAAGCAAGTACAAAACAAATAGTAGAGTAGCGGGCAACCGGTGCAATATGTCATCATAATCTTCTCTCTCTTTTTGGGAGAAACCTCTAGCCATGAACCTTGCCTTATATTTCTTGATACTTCCATCTGCACCATGCTTAATCTTGTATAACCATTTTGAAGTCATGACAGACTTTCCTTTAGGTTTCATAACCACTTCCCAAACATTGTTCTTCATGATGGATTCATATTCCTCAGCCATAACATCTTTCCATACGTGTTGTTTCATTGCTTCTTCAAAGGTGTGTGGTTCAACTTGTATCATGTTGCTCATAGCTACAACATACCCTTGGTATCGACATGGCTTCTTGCTTTCCCTGAAGGTTCCTCTAGAAATAACATGTCTCTCAACATCTTGTAAAGTGTCACGAAGCCATAGTGGTCTCTTCCTACTAGAAGGATCACTCGTAGGAGGATCCAAAGGATCATCATAAACATCAGGCTCAAACCTGGGTGCAAAAGGGCCTTCTTGTGTATCCATATTATTATCCTTCTTTTCAATAGGGGCATGGGGAGGGGTGTCCCTTGCTTTCCCACGGGCAACATCTTCATCAAATATCACATCCTTGCTAAACTCTATATTCCTCTTGCCCAAGTACATATATTCTATAAGCTTTTGAATTTTCACAATAACCAAAGTATACGGGGTAGCCAAAGATCCTCAAATGTCCAACATCGGGCTTCACACCTGTGGAAACTTCTTCGTGGGTCTTGTCAGCCAAGGCTTGATGACGACTCGCTTGATGACGAGTCCTGTTTGAACATAGACTACAGTGTTGGCAGCTTCTCCCCATAGAAACATCGACAACTTATGATCATGCAACATGGCTCAGACAACTTCCATAATGGTCCTGTTCTTCCTTTCAGCTACTCCATTTTGTTGAGGGTTGTAAGGTATGATGGTCTCCTTGATTCTGACTTTCTTGTAAAAATCAATGAACTCATTTGAAATGATTTCTCCTCCATTTTCAGACCTGAAGACCTTGGTCCTCTTCACTGTTTGATTCTTTATCAATGCCTGGAAATCCTTAAACATATCAAATGCATTGTCCTTGTGTTTTAAGAAGAATCTTCATGTCTTGTGAGAGAAATCATCCACAAAGGTTTTATAGTATAGATAGCCACCAAAGGATGTCACCAACATAGGTCCACAGAATGAATGAGTTGTAGAATGTTGCTTGACCTGCTTCTGCTAGAAGGGAATGGTCGCTTCGACTTCTTTCCACTAGCATATCTCAGACAAACTATATTGTAACATTGAAAGGAATATAATGGAAAATCAATTTGGTAGTTCTGGTTTTGGGATCCAGGAGAAAATCTGTGCATATTTGTTTTATGTTCTTGCCATTGTTTATTTTTCCGTTTTGAAGAATTCGTTTGTAGGTAATTTCTGTAGAGGGTTAAAACCTACAGCTTGAACCTCAGGAATCCTAGAAACCATCTTCCTACCTTACGTAGGGATTCATAATGAAGATGAGCAAATCTTTGATGCCACAACTCATATTGATGATTGCTATCATGGACCAAAGCTTGGATTGGTCTCTCATTAACTTTATAAAGACCTTCAATTCTAGATCCCAAGGTGAAGGAATCCCTCAAGCTAGATTCCCAAGGCCAAGTAAGAACCTTTCCTCTTATAAAAATAACTCATTGTCCTCCAAGGCAGATATAGATACCAAATTCTTTTTCAATCTCGACACATAAAAAAGATCTTGTAGATGTATAGTTTCACCATAATCCAAGTGAATTGAAATGGAACCAAACCCCTTCATAGGATATGTAGAGTTATCCCCGAGAATAATCCTCAAGTTTGTCTCCTTCTCACCTAAATTTGAGAGAACTTCTCTACAACTAGTAAAATGTCTAGAAGCCCCACTATCTACTGACCAATCTATCAAACGAATCCGGAGGAGAGGAACTAGATAAAGCAGAAATAAGAAAATATTCAGATTGAGTAGCAGCTGCATTATTTCCATACCATGAGTTCCTTGATCTCTTGGGTGGATGATGGCCTTCGTCATCATCAACAAGAGCATCTCTTCTTCTTCTATTATTGAACTTGTTGTTGTTGAAGCATCGGTTGTTGTTGTAGGACCTAGGAACATCTCCATTTTATGGGCATTCTTTAGCGAAGTGAACATACTTATGGCATTAGAAACATTGAACTTTGTCCTTTCTAAATCTCCCTTGGGAGTCCCTGGATACTGGTGCAACTTTTTTTGAATTAGATGGTCTCCCTCTCCCTTTCTTCTTCTTGTCTTGAGTAGTAAATGCAGAGGGTTCTCCTTCTTCATGCTTTTGAATCTTTCCTTTAGAAATGATCCTAGTTTCTTCTTGAGTGCACTTGTTGCTCTCCTTCTTCATGCTTTTGAATCTTTCCTTTAGAAATGATCCTAGTCTCTTCTTGCGTGCACTTGCCAACAAGTTCATCAAATGATGGAAACCTGTCATTGTTGCTTATGGCAGTAATGAATGTCTCCCAAATCGGAGGAAGACCTCCAAGTGCAATGAGTACAAGTTCTCTGTCAGATGTAGTTTCTCCAGCAGATGCTAGTTGATCCTTGAGTTGGGATATCCACATAAAGTATGACTGCATAGTTTCTCCCTTGTTCATCTTAATGTCCTTGAGATGATTCTTCAAAGGGAGGACCTCATACATCCCAACCAACTTATCATACATTTCTTCAGACTTATTCAATTTAGCAATATAAGTAATCAGATGATCTCTCAAGGAATCAATAATAATTTTCTTGGCCTTGACCTTACCTTTCTTATATTTGGCTTTGACAACAGCGGAAGCATTCTCCGGAGGCACAAGAACTTTTCCTTTAACATATTCCAAAACATCATTTTCATCCAAAGTCACTTCCAACCGAGTCCTCCTACAACATAGTTAGATGAGTCATTTAGCTTCTCTTCAATCTTGAAATATGAAATAGACATCTTGGCAAAATCAAATATTCTTCAGCAGCAGATATGGTATCTTCCAAATTAGTGATTTCTCTTTCTCTTGCCTCCGTGCGCTTGTCTTCACTTCAGCTCTGATACCATGTTAATTTTCTAGCGTTCTATGCTTAGCACAATCATTTATTCCAATTCTTCTTCAATTAGCAACCAATTTCTAATATAATTTAATCTTCCAACAACAATAAACAATTGTAGATAGAATAGTAAATCAAATGCGCAATAGAAGACTCCCAAGAACAATAGACATAGTGGTTTGGTCAAAGACCAAGGAAAAAACTCCACAAGGGGTAAACACTTTCCAAATTCTTCTTCTATTAGATTTTCATTAAAAGTTCAGCAGAGAGATACAATATCCAAGTACACCAACGATGAGTCAAAGTCCAATCAATATTAACCAATCAATTACAATCAAAGATGAGCCTAAAAGTCAAATCTGATCGACAGTTAAAGTCTGCAATTCTTGTCAAAGTCAACAACAGTCAAAGATGCCCTAACCAGTCTTGGTCAGTGGTCAAATCGGCCTTCAAAAAGCTTGATCAAACAGTTAAAGAACTCAGCCTTCTTTTCTTAGTCAAACCCTGTCAAAGCAGCCTCCAAAAGCTCGGTCAAAGGAGAGATAGAACCTGCGGTCAAACTTCAACAAATCTGCGGTCAATTGTGGTCAACCTTGGTCAAATAGCCCAGAAAAGTTCAGTCTCTTGTCCCTTGGTTAATGGAACCTTGTAACATTTCTTAATGTGTGATCCAAAGCCTTTGTGTTTCAAATCACTTGAAATTGTTTTATTTGGCAAACACAATTTTTGTTTGAACTTTGAATGCCTTATTCAGATTGATAAGTACGCATGTTTCCTAAATCAATTAGTATGGTAAGTGTCATCTTTTTCACGTCGCCAAATTTTTTAAAAGTTTCAACACTTGTCCAGGAAACACTTGTTCCCTTCATACAAAGTATTGATCCAGCTTCGCTTTCTTTGCTTGATGTGTTTTTGAGCTGACATAATTATCGAAGCACAATGATTAATAACAGCCACCATTCCTTGAATAGGTATCCTTTAAATCATTGTTTTTTACATTTTTGTTTGTTTGTTTGTCAAGTTGTGTGTGATCCTCCAGGTTTGACTTGTGGCTTGGGGAGCCGCGATCCAGGGGCATCTAAACCATCAAAGTCACCCAGAGATCGCACCCGGCCTAGGCCACACCAGCCCTTAGTTGACTGGATTTTTAGCATGTCTCCTCCCCCTAGCACAGGGCACAACCACCCCCCGTGAGGTTTGATCTTGGGTTGCCTTGCTGACGAGGCCCATCCTCAACCGGTTGTGCTAGTGAGACTTGACATCATTGTTTTTTACATTAAAAACAATCTCTTCTTTTATATTCTTCATATTTTACCTCCAGTAATTTCATCTCAAAGCATGTTAGTTAACTGAAGACTCTGCCAGAGGCCGAATCAGTGCTTGACCTGGTCAAGCTCAGAAAGTTCTGTGCTCATCTGACACGTAGCTTAACACACAGGGCCCTGGAAAAAATATGCAAAAAAGTACTAATGCTTCTTAAACCCTATAGCCATTCTCATTGTATCCATTTGATATGTTTGGAGGTGATTTTCTTAATAAACCCTGCCTGCTGTTGAACCCAATTCAGAGCTGATCTGGCACTGACCTGTTGCTGATATAAAAGGACAATCCATCTGTGATTATTGTCAATCCATTTGCTTTCAGAATGAAGAGGTGTAAAAAGGATTCTCTAGTGCCCATTCAGACTGGAGCTGGTGGTAACAACTTGCATTTTAGACTGAGACTTGACTCTTGTATTTCCGATTTCTTTTTATTGTTTGATGGAAGAATTTTGAGGCCCCAAGGCCAAAGGGTTCCCTAAATTGAACTATTCCCAGTTTGTCTTCACATGAAAAGTCACCTACAACTACTGTGGAAAACCTTTTTAACAAGTGTTACACTAGCTGAAATGCCTCTCAGTGCATGCTTCAGGGAATGTGAAAGGATACCAAAATCACTTCTCCCCTGCACTCCCACTCTGGAATCGCGCTCAAGACAGAGTCATTGCAAAAATGCCAAAACGAACTGCTTCCAAAATCATGCCCTACAGAAAAAGAGGTGATCCTTGGCTGGAAATGCATTCTCGCTTTCGTGCTCAAGACACAGTCGTTACAAGAATGCCAAAACAAACTGCTTCCAAAATCATGCCCTACACAAAAAGAGATGATCCTTGGGTGGAAAAGTATTCTCACTCTTGTGTTTTTCGCTCCATGGATGCTCCCATGTGTTGGAACGATAAAGAGATCATGGATCTAGGGCGACCATTTCAACAAACCCTAATCCAACATAAACCTTGAACAAAAATCACATAAGGAGAAGTGAACCCTTGAACAAGAGAACAGAAGTATGATGCTTTTACACAAAAAGGTCAATCACTAATGATCAAATACGAAACATGAAGTAGGCATGCCCAACTCAATAAAGGGACAATCATAGCTAATAATAAGAGAGAATGGATTTGTGATGACCCAAACAAATACGAAAGTGTAAGGGTTATTGAATTTCCAACCATCTTTAGCATTGAATTGTTGAACTCCTAAATAAATGTCACCACTAAACTGTTCATCATCTTTGGGGATATGATCCTGAACTTTTCATCCGATAAAGGAGTGTTGTAAAGAAGCATAAATTCAAGGTAAAGAAGGTATAAAAGTGTGTGGGCATATCCAACTCAACATAGTGTGAGTAGTAGCTGGAAAAAGAGAGTGGATTGGGGATGACCCAACTCAAGACAAAGGTGGATCCAATAATCTATTGTAAGAATGTTGCCACCAGATTGCCTATCATCAGGGAAACTATGATAATAAACTGCCCATCTGTTAAAGAAGTGTTGAAAGAAACATCTTGTATAGAGATGAACACTAAGTTGTTCATCACTGAGAGGTTTGTGATCACTGAACTACTCGTCTATGGAAAGAATGTTTCCACAAAATAGGTCATTGTCTGGAAAATATTGTCATTGACTTCATCATCCAATGGAGGAGGGTTGGAAGACACGTCCCAACAATGTTGTACATCTAATGGAAGAATAGTGCCATTGATCTGCCCATCTAAAGAGGTGTCCAAAGGAACTGTTGAAAATGTAACTAGTTTCGTTCTTCATAATTGTTGTACTCATTTCAATATGTATCCTATGTAACAAACAAGAGAAGAAAATAAAAAGTTATTATTATAAAGCATGGGTTTCATGCTCATTATTGATGATCTTCTAGGTAAAAGTATGTTCTTCATGCTTCTAGGGTTTGTTAGGTCTTACGATTTATTGTCATGAGTCAAAGGAGTTAACATCATGTTTATAAGACCCTTCGTGAAATTTCTAATTGTAAAAAGAATTATTTTCGAGTCTAGAAAGTCCGAGAAACTCCAAAATTACAAGTCGGCCCAAAGGAGGGAATTTGACCCCTTGAGAAAGCAGTGCGACCTCATTTGGTACTCACTCAAATCAAGAAGCTCAATCTCTTTTGGAAGGTACATGGCCAAAGGTACAAAATTGGGTGTGGAACAGGTTAAAGGTACAAAACTTGGTGCGGAGCAGGCTGAAGGTATAGAACCGGGTGCGGAATACGTTGAAGGCCGTAGGTACAAAACTGGCCGAAGGTGCAGAACTGAGGTAACAATTGCAGGTTGTAGCTGGATAATGCAGGTTCAAGGAAGGACTTGTTGGAAGGGCTAACTTGGTACTTGGAGAAGGACTTGGTCTAGGGTTTGGGTCTTTGTGTCTAAATTGAAGCAGATTCTAAGAAGAAAAGAGTTTCTGGGTTTTCCCCTTGGAGGGATTTTGCCCTGGTTTGGATCCTAATTTTTGTGTCTTCTGTTGTTTCATTCTTGATATTCGTTTGATGAAAAGATATAAATAAAGAACACAAGAAGAATAAATAAGTTCACAAGCAAATATTAAGGTTAAGGAAAATAAGATTTAAATAAGCTATCGCTTTCCATTTTCCAACAGGAACATCCTATAAGAGACAAAAGATGAGAGTACCCAACTCTAATACAGTAAATCGTAGCTAAAATGAGAGTAGGAAGAGCTAACTCTATATATCTAAAAGAGCTCTAATACAACAAATAAAGCTCAAAAATAAAAAGGGAGTGGGGGTGTAAATACCCAATGCAGATACACCTAAGAAAACACAACTAAGACAAAGTTCAAATATGACCTAAGAGATAGAACACAACTAAGAGAGCTCAAATATACCCAACACACATGCACCTCACTGAGTGCAACTCAAAAGGAAGGCTGAATGCAAGATCTACACAAGGGATCCTAGCCAAAAAAAGAGGAGAGTGTGATTATGAATACTCAACTCAAATACAACTAGGAGTGATGATAAATTATATGAGAGTTGGTGTGTGGATATCTAGCTCGAAAGCATGGTCAATTGTAACCAAAAAAGAAAGGATGTCGTACAACAATCTTACAGCAGGCGGATTTCTTCTAGTTAACAGTGAATTTCAGAGCTTGATTTCAGGAGGCCAAGTTATAGGTTTCCTTGTAGTAGTAAAATTTGTGTGTAAAATTTTCTGTGTCTAACCCATGTTTTCCAGATTTTAATATTAGTGACAAAGAACAGTTTGGTTGAAGTTTCTGCCATTGCATGTCTGTTTTACTGCAATCATTTTTCGTTGCAAATTAATTTACTAGGTTAGAACTTAGAATATTAGTGTATTTAATTTACAACTTTTTCAGAATTTATTTGCGAGAAATATTTTCTAGGTTTTCTATTAATTGCTGAGATACAAATATTAGGGTTGATATTAAAATTCTAACATGGTATTAGAGCTCTAAAACTCTGAAGAACGAAGATCAATGCTTTTGACGACAATATATTTTTGAGAGTTTGTGGCTCAAGCAGATCTGGTGATATGACATCATCAAATCTGAGGTATGAAGACAGTTTGGAGGGTGTTGGAAGTTTCAATCCATGGAAGGAAAGGATCACCATTGTTCTTATGGCGAATGGCTTGTGGGAAATTGCGAGCACAAAGATCCAAGTTCCTTTGGATGCTACCTAAGTAGTTGAACATAAGTTAAATATATAAGAGCTAGAGGCATTATTTTGGATGGTGTGAAGGATCACATGATCCCTCACATAATCGAAAATGATACAACACATAAAATGTGGACGACCTTGACCAGACTATACTATGATAGTGTTGATGTTAAAATCCTAACATGGTATTAGAGCTCTAAAACTTCGAAGAAGGGAGATCAGTGATTTTGACGATAGTGTATTTTTGAGGGTTTTGTGGCTAAAGCAGATCTGGTGATATTACATCATCAAATCTGAGGTGTGAAGACAGGTTGGAGGGGGTTGGAAATTTCAATCCATGGAGAGGATCACCATTGTTCTTGTGGCGAATGGCTTGTGGGAAATTGCAAGCACAAAGATCCAAGTTCCTTTGGATGTTACCCAAACAGTTGAACATAGGTTAAATATATAAGAGCTAGTGGCATTATTTTGGACGGTGTGAAGGATCACGTGATCCCTCACATAACATAAAAGGATAGAACACATAAGATGTGGACGGCCTTGACCAGACTATACCAGAGTAGTAACTAGAACAGGGAGATTGAGCTAAAGGAGAAGTTAAGCACCATTCGCATGAACAAATCTGAGACTGCGACTTCTTATCTCACAATGATTCAATAGGTTGGTGATGAACTATCAACTGTGGCGTGGGGGAAGCTGTGAATAATTTGGAGCTTGTAAAAGTAGCTTTGAAGGGTTGTGTCAAGCAATGGACCACTTTTGTAGAGGGGATCCTTGCGAGGTAGGAGCTTCTAGATTGGAACTAGTTGTGGGATGAATTTACCTAGAAGGAGATGTTGGGAAAGTTTAATGACTGGTGGACAACACAAGCGCAGAGATGAGTCATAGCAAGAATCAAGGATTTGTTAGAGATATTAGGAGGATTTTTGGGATCTAAAGAAATTGTAGGAGTTAGTTTAGGATCTAAATCTAATTTTGGTTCAGATCCATTTGCATAAGTGTATGAAGGCATATTAGGCATGAGAGTGTGTGAGAGAGTCAGAGTGGTTGGGAGTCTATGAGAAAGTGGCCAAGGGCAAAGAATGCCCATATGGTAAATCTGGCCATTTGTACTTAATTTTTATGTTAATGAAGATTGTTTCAATTATGTCTACAATTGTCGTGTGTGTGTGAATTCAGATTGGTATGTGTAGGATGTTGCGGCATCAAATTTTGGTATTAGAGCCATTGGGAGTTATTATATTTTTGAATTGTTAGAGAATATTGACTGAAATCACTGCCTATACGCTGTTGATATTAGTGTAGCAATTGAGAGGGTCATATGGACCTGCAACAGTGTGATGAATCGATGTAGAGTAGATCTACAGGTATTGCATTGTTTGTGGAGCCTGTAAGGAGACGACGTGGAAGCTGAAATTGTTTGGGGCAAGAGTAGTTGAGGAGCCTGAAGTAAAGCTAAAGTATTCTGCACTTGTGTGTAATCTTGTGTGGAGCATCCTAGAGAGAAGTCGTGTCCTCTGTGCATAACTGCAAACAAAAGGAAAGTGAAGTAGGATTGGCTATTAGCGATTTTGTGGAAAAGTCCAAGAGTGCGTAGCCCAGTGAAGAATCGAGACAAAAGATAACACAGTGGCAGTTGACTTTGTTGCGGGGTGATTTTGGATTAACCCTGAACCCTCACTCAAAGTTCTCTTCCTCTGATTTCCCTTCCACGCTCCGTGAGACTCCTGAGAGCGCGAAGGCCTCAAGAGAACTCTCTATTCTATTAGCAATATATTTCCACTTTTGAACGATCCAAGTAAAAAAATTAAATCGACAGTGTGATTGGGACGATACACTTCATATCCAGTCCATATATATATGAAGCGGTCCAGTAATCTTCATTGAAGTCACAATAGTTGTAAATAGCACGATCCAATTTTAGAGTCTGCTGTAAGAAGAGTCGTTGGAGGAGGACTGCAGATGCCGAGAGGTCGTTAACGAGATAGTAAAAGCATTGCAAAGGATTGACATTGGGGTCAGTTTAGACTTGTAGCATTCATTAAAGGAGTGTGGCCACGGGCCTGTAGATTTTATCGTGGAATGAGGTACGTTGAACCCTTGCACCGTGAAGTTATAATCAAGTGATCAGATGTTGCCAGTAATCAAATCCTGTAAGAAGTGAACCATTTTGAACTCTGGGTCATGGAAAGAGTTGAAGAAGTGCCTCCATCAATGTGAATCAATGTTGTGTTTTTTGTGATAAATCTTTTTTGTTTTCATTTGGTAAATCCTTTCTTGTTGCGTGTGCTAAGTGGACAAGTCATAAAATCATTGTTGTCAAACCAAGTGCTTCTAGATTGTTGTCAAACAAGTTACATCGCATTGGGAAGCATATAACTCAGATTGTTTTAGAAGAATTTTGTAGTGGCGAACTATGTGGTTCGATCTCTGCTTGAAGGCAGTTGCACGGATAGTAAGATGGAGTCTATGTGGTGTTACTGCATAACAAACATACACACGGTTTCCTGAATAATTTCCAGCAGTATGCTCGCCGAGTTATTGTGGTGTAAACAATGGAGGAAAGGGTGACTTCATTTAAAGGATAAGAGTGTGATGGTCCCAACCCTTTTGGCACTGTTACTGCTCAAACTAGCAGGGGTCTTAGGAGGGGATCCTATAGAGCGACTACTAGGTCAAGGGCAACGATGGAGCAATAGCCAACTGTCACCTCAGCTAAGGCTCCCTGCTCTTTACAAACTTTCACCGATGGGAGGAGACTCGGTATGATGGAATCACGAGAATATATGGTCAATGATAAGATAGGGAGGTGATTCTTAGGCGTATTCACAAGAGAGACTCAATGAGATGGGTTACTTGCTTTAGACCTTTGCACCACGTCACCTTGTTGACTTGTCATGCCATGTCATTCTTTTGCTGCCACATCATCTTCTTTCAACCTGTCACAAGCGGCCTTGTGCCACTGTATTGCCATATGATTTTGCCACATCCTTGTCTTTGATAGAGGTTCCATGTGGCACTACCATGTCATACAACACTACCACGTGTCCTTGTCATTCAGCCAATCGTATATTGCCACTTGTATGCTCACTAGGTGTCTGCCATGTGTCATTGTTTTATTAGCCTTGTGAGGGGTTAAATGTTGAGCATCTTTGCACACTGTGCACCATACATGCTTTTGACCATCGTTAGATTAGTTCATGCACCTTGAGTTGTTGATTGTTGCCAATGTTTGGATTTGCCCTCAACATGTGCCATCTTTAACGAATTTGGTGATTTTCAAATAAATTTGGTGTTTTTGTCCTCATTATAGCTGCCAACTTCAAATGATCATAACTTCTCATTTGCGACGAGGTTTTCCAAGTGTGATATACTGTCAGAAAGGTCTCGGAGAGGACTATCCAACCATACCATTCACAGACTCATTAGGACATCATAATTGCAAGAAAAACTCAGTGAACTTCAAACCACTTTGACTTTGTTTGATTGAAGTCATGCAAGAGATTGGACTACGACACTGCTTCCTTTGATTCATGAATGACACTGTTACTTTCCTAACCATTCCCTTTGACATCAATTACACTGGTTTTCATCAATGACAAAACTATGTCCAACACTCTCCTCAGTAAATGAGATGCTCTCATGCTCCCTTTTGATTGAAATCTATGTATTCAAGATAAACAAGACAAAATAGCAAGATAAATAATACAATGAATGTAAACCTAATGCTTAGGTAGATGAGAAGATACTTGATGAGGCACAACTTAGGTTGGTTGGTGTGCCTATTGCTGCACAAACTAGCATGCTTAGTATATAGGCTAGAGCTAGAAGGCACAACAATTTGGGACAAAGGCACACTGTCACCATAGCCTATGGCCCCTTCTCTTCTCGAATTTTCACAGATGGGAGGAGTCCCAATACCCCTCACTTGTGGTCCAAAGTGAGGCAAAGATGGCCCATTCAATGAAAATGTTCAATTAATGTGCGACCTTTGGGAGAAGCTAGGATGACTTTCCATGAAAAACTTCTTGAGAGAAATACTATGCGAGACCTAGGGTTGAGGTATTTGACAAGGTAAGAGTTCATCCATGGTCAAGATAGTCAAGAGAAAAGGTTTTGAATGGTATGCTACTAAAGTACAAACCTTAAAGGAATTCCTAAGTTGAGGAATGGCTTCTAGGGTTCCTACTTGTTGTGCTATCTAGGACATCAAATAAAATGAGATTCTACCATCGAAATTCATTCAAAACTTGAGGATGCCTAGAGGAGAGACCAAAGAACAACCCTGTCCAAACAGAAGTCAAAGCGCACTCTCTTAGAGGATTTCACACCAAGCCCTAGACAAGCCTCCCTATGCTGAAAGGGACGAAGAAAGAGGGAAGAAAAGAGGTGAAAAGAATGATGTTTCAATGAGTTAATGTGATCACCAAGTATATAGGACCAGTGCCTAGATTTGGGAAGATTGTAGTCAAAATAATCTTGATTTCAGAATTTCGCTCTTCAAGGAGACCTAAAAGCAGCTTAAAATGCCCTAATGGAGGCAACTTCATAACTACCTTAGAATTTTACACTTCAATGGCTAGAATTAATGGAGTTTCAAGGATGCAATATATAGAACAACCTCTAGGAACATTCGTTCATTCATTGTCAATGAGTAACACATGCAAAATTTCTAACAACTTCAATGTTCTAACCAAATTAGGTCACATTTAAAACCATAGACACTATTCCATGCATTAGACATCCATTAGATCAGAAATATAACATTAAACAAGACTTACAAGACAATGAAGAGTATATCCATCCATCAATTTGCCAAAAAGAAGCTCCACGAGAGATGGAATATTTCCAAACATCAAAATGCTTTTAATCATCCAAAATCATTTCACAAGTTGCAGACCGAAAATCTCTAATGAGGCTGGTTGAAAATCCAAAGTGTGATGATCCAAAATGAGAGAGTGTCTCTCTTATTTATACAAGTCTTATGAATTCGATTTCCTAATGAGGAAGCCCCTGAAGTAATTAATGCAAAGTGCTCTCCAATATTAGTATTGAGGCATCATGTGCTAGGAATGAGGGTGAGGGCCTCAAAAGTGATGAATAGGGTTGATTCCCTCCAAATGCTGCAAAACATCTCCAAACCCCAATTTGGGCTTCGTGGTCTCCAAATGGGTCTCATGGGTCTCCAAATGGCTCAATATCATGTCGATGCTCCATCAATGAGGGCTAGAAGATGACACATGGCCTCCCATGTCTCTCCGAGTGACACAAAGCCTCATTTGGGCCCTGGATCAGTTGCCAAGTATCAGGGGAAAATGTGTGGTCAACTTGGCAATGTGGTCCGAGTGCATCATCATCTCTATATGGCTGGGGCACGAACAAGCAATGTGTGTGGCGTTGAGAAGCCCAAGTTTGTCAACGCTCACCCTGAAAGTGCTATTATGACCCTCTGGAAGGCTTGGATCCAGTATCAACTCTCACACTAAAAGTGCTATTATGACCCTCTAGAAGGCTTGGATCCAGTATAGGGAGGCCAAATCCAAGATGAAGACCCACCTGCAATCTTGTATGAGATCCAATGCATCTCCTCACCTTCCAGTACAACAATTCATTAATGCAATTGAGTAAATAAGCTTGCTAATCAAGGGTAGAAGTGGACACTTATTAGTGGCATGCCCTTCCAAATGGGCTTTAAACATGTATAGGTGTTACCTTGCTCGACAAGTGAGGTTAATGAAGGACCCTATTATGTCGTTTCAACCTTTAGGGAGTGACAAGTCCATGGTACACCCATCAAATGGAAGTGTCATGTGAAATAATGATGGAACAAAGTGGGGTAAAAGGAGAGGCTCCAAGCCAGATGCCATGGGACAAGGGTAGCCATAATGAAGGAGGCGCATATGTTGGGTGTATGGGTGTAGGAGGGAGCAATCATGGTACATGAGTTTCCCCGACCTTTGTTTTTCCACCCTTCTTCATATGCCTTTTGCCTTTTATTGCTTTTTCTTCATTTTACTGCTCGGGGCTCTAGGGATGAGAGCATGATGTGTAAGATGTAGCAGTGAATACCCCTTAAGGTGGGGTAGTTCATCGCCCGGGTTGGGATAATGATGGGTTCCTTAATGTCGCAAAGGGGTACTCATAGGGGCCCTAGGAGCCAGGGTGATGGCCATAATGATAGGGGCTAGAGATCATGTTTGGCTTTTGCCCACACGCTAAATTTTATTGTCTTGGCCATCTTTTGCGTTTTGTGGTACATTTCTTGTTGTATGTGGCAATATTATGATTTTAACTTTCTTTTTAGCTACATCAACCTTCAGGGCATTGTTCCAGGTCTGACCCAAGGTGTGGTCAAGGGGAGGGGGAGGCTAACACCTTGTGGACCTAGATGGGGAAAATGTGAAAAGTGCTTGTAATGAGCAGAGGGAAGCAAGATATACGATATCGGGAAGCGGGACCACAGAACCAAAATTAGGGTTTGTCATGTAGTGCCAATCCTTAAAGCTAGTAGCCAATAAGGAGATCCCACAAGATTAGGATAGAAGGTTAACCAGTGTTGTTAAAATCGCGATAATATCGCGATATTATCGTTTTATCGCGATAATTTCCCGCTGCCGATATTATCACGAGTAATATCCGAAATTATTGCTAGTTTTTTTATACCCGATTTTTTTCCGTTTTTATCACGGGCAATCGGGGCAACGAGGTTTTATAAGGGATGCTAAATGTTCAAAATGCAATTTTTTTGAAAGAAACAAATAATTTTTGAGTGGGGCAGCTTAATGATCAAGTCTAGGCCCTAGTATTGATATGCTATTCATCGTAATGTTAAATTCTTAAAGTAAAAGTGACATTCTCCTTGATCTTCATTTTCATCCTTTTACTTAAATTTTTAACATTACCATGAAATGACTCAGGATGTTTGAGAGTGGTTCCGGCCTCATTGGATTTCATATGGAGAAAGTAGAATTTTAGATTTCATTCAAAATCCAGCAGACTTATCAGTTTTTCAAGATTTCAGGATTGGGAGATTGTAATGTTTCCAGGTGACACCACCTGCCCGGGCTACCCCTGCCACCAGTAGAGGACGTGGTCTACCTCCTATAGCTCTTACTTCTAGTTCTTCAGCTTCTAGAGCATAGCAGACTCCATTGCCAACTCCACCAGCACCAACATCTACATCTAGAGGGAAAGGGAAAGCTGTGGCATTTTCTCGCAAGGGGGGCAGAGGAAATCAATAGGATTAGACTTTAGTTATCTTCTTCATTTTATTGTATATGACATTATGACATGATGAGATAGATTATTATATTTTTTGTTGATATTTTGAGGCTGAGTTGGGACTCAGGAGTCAGGACTTACTATTCAGGACATGATTCAATGTTATGTGTGATTTTAGCACTAGAAATGATATTAAACATCTTATATATTAGTTCTTTTATCATATTTATGTGTCAATGTATTTATTTTATGTTATAGATGGTTTAGATATTAAAAAAATTGAAAAACAATGAAAAAAATGAATATTTTTGTACCAAACGATTATTTCCCGATAATTACGATTTTTCCCGATTTTTTCCTCGCGCCGATATTATCCCGATAACGATTAATGCAACATTGGATTAACCCCCAAGTTGAGGTAAGGGAATAAGAGTACAATCAAAGCTTGTTCTTTCCACCGAATCCCCCCAGTAATCCACGCCCAAATGTGCCTAATAAAAGCAAGCACAAGCACCCAATTAGATAATGAAAAATCATACCTTCGGGGTTGGATGGCCCACCTTCAAACATATAATCATAACAGATGAGCGGGGGCACACAATGGCTAGTTCCGGTGGCGGAGAATAGTAGCACATCGAGATATCAAGTGGCTACAAGGGGCTGATGGCTGTCGGTTGAGGACAAATCTAGAAGAAAATTCTCCTATAGGAGTCACCCACTAGTGGTGGGTAACAATGTCGTTGAATATTTTGGAGAATGCATATGATTTTGGTTTGGATATCAACATTCCCTTGGTTGGTCTTTATACCTTTGTATAGTGGTTGGATGTAAAGACTAGTGGGGCTTTTCCTTGAGCAATGTTGCCCCCTTGTCATTTGACTTGTTTTTAGTTGAAATATCATAGAACTTATATCTATATCTTTGGAATTTTCTAACATGATGAGAAATACAATGGTGATAGATAATTTTTCAATCATAATTATTTGCTACATTATGATATAATCATTTATGTTTTGATATATTAATAATAATTATGTTATAATTTTAAGATCATGGACTTGCTAGACACTACATTGATGTATGAGATCCCCTTGTTTCTGGGACATTTGATCGGCTTTGCACAACAACTTCTTTTCCTAGTCTATGGAGGTGTACATGCCCTACCACCCTAGATACAAACTTGGTACTATGCTACATGTAATGATGTATGTTATTGTATAAGATTTGAATGATTTATGTTTCATGTAATAATCCCATGTGTTTCGTTGGTTTCGTGTCCCCATATCTTGGAGCTTGGGACATTATTTTCATTTCACTAGACACTACCTAACTCATTTTTGCACCTTAATGGTTAGATTTTGTAACTGTAACTAGTTGTTTACTAATTGTCTTCGGTTCTAGATGTTATGCTCCCCTTTGAAGTTCCTTTTGATTGTGTATTTGGTAGTGAATAAATTTCTGGGCTTCCATAATTGAATTTTAATCATTGTTTAAAACCTTAATAGCAATGTGTTTGGGCTTTAGACATTATTGCCATGGAGGGGATTGTATTGGTTCTAGGTGGCTAATGGTGATATAAGCTAGTGAGTAGATAGAGAAGTATATATCTTAGAGTCCTTGAAGTTAAGATGAAGATCTCAAAGGATTGTTGATTCGAAGAATAAAAGGGTCCATTTGTCCTCCCTTAATTGCTTTGCATGAAATATTAGTAGTTGGGCCCCTTTATCCTCCCTTGTCTTTGAGTTGCTAGCTCAGTGTAACAATCTTTTGATTTGAGAATTTATTCACCCTACTCCTTGCATAGGTTTCTAGTATATGGTGGTATGGAGGACCATGAGCTGATTTGTTAGAACTTGTATAGGCAACCAACTATTGGGTTTGAGCCTTTCTCCTTATCTCTGTACCCTCATTGGCCCAACCTGCACGATGGCTCTATTGAAGATCTACTATGGTGATATTGGGTGTTTCATCAAGATTGTAATAAGATTGTTACCTCTTGACAACACGATTAGTGTGTAGGATGAGCGTGGGGTCCTGGTCACTATAAATAATAAGATTGTTTGTACCTTCAAATAAGGGTAAAATCTATGCTTGATCTAATGGAGAGAATAAGGACTGTTGATTTAATGGCATTTGTCACCCATTGATTTGTACACAAGTGAACCAACTTTCACACATCTTGGCTTTTGATATTAAACTACTAGTTTGGTAGGTACATGGTATCTCCTAATAGGTGCAATGTGTCTTCTCTAGATTGGGGAATCTACTTGTTGTTGAGTAATGGTAATTCTTGTCAACTTGATTAGCCTAATGAGATTTATCATCAACTTTGCACTTTTCCTCGTTTATTGCTTTCACTGAATTGGACTTGATTGAGATGAGTGGGATTTGATTATCAAGGTATTGTATTGACTTCCCTTTGCCTTGATAGTATCCTTTTACCTAATAGCTTGAGACTTGGTCAATTTTGTTTGTGGCATTCCTAAGATCATTTGTTGGCTTCATAGTTATTTGATTTGATTCACCAAATCGAGGATTAGGCCACCAACTTTCGACTCAATCGACCTATATGGCCTTCTGTTGATTCCTATGCATATTCCAATGATTCTTTTGATGCAATGGGTTGATATGAGTTTGACTTGATAGGAGATGGTGTGTGGGCCTTGACTGGATGACATAATAAAGCCTTCCTCTCATCTTTAAAGTATTAGAATATAAGGTTTATATGCTAAGTAACATGACACCTCCAAATAGGGCTCGTGTCCCTATCCTATGTGTCGGATACGAATATGTGAGGACACATGTTTGGCATGTGTCGTATTCACAGGACACCTACCAAACACATGTTTGACACATGCTCCCATAGTGTCCCCCGTAAAAGAAGCTTGCACCCCATAAACACACATTTTCCCCTTCATTTGAGCTCATTTCACTCAACAGGTTGGACATATAAGACATTTCGTAGTGCAACTAAGGTTATTGTGTAGTGTTAGAAGGGATTCCGAGTGTTGTGCAAGTGGATTTGTCCACCAGTCTTCAAGGTTTTTTCCTGTAGTAGTCCATTGTCTTCCTCTTTTCACAAAAATCATGGCTCAATCATGAAGGGCAGTTGGAAAAAGTAAAAGGAAAGTGAGTAATGCTCCCACAAATGGTTCCGCCCCTTGCCCCCCTTCCTTCATTTTCTTCATGGTTTGCTAGTGTTACATCTGCTAGAAGTGGGGCTGCAATAGTCGTGCTTCAATATGATGAAATCTTGAAAGGAAGTTGAAAGTTACAGGTACATCTATGGCCTCTTTAATGAAGTCTGAGAACAAGCTTCAAGGAGAATCTAATTATAGAGCATGGAAAACAATGATGGACCTCATCCTTGCAAAGAATAAAGTATTGGAATTTGTACAAGGAAAAGTCAAGGATCCTGCAGATGAAGCTGGAAAGGAAAAGTACAAGGAGACTGATAATCTTGCCATGAACTTAATTGTGGATGGAGTCAAAGACAATTTGATTCCCTATATATCCACTCTAGGCTTTTCAATAAATATGTATAATACTCTCAAAATTGTTTACAATAAAAAATATTGGACAAGTGGCAAGCTCAAAGAATGAGCTACAAACAATTAAGACGACAAAGGATGATACAATACGTTCCTATTTTGTAAGAATTGCTCTTATAAAGGATGAACTTCAAGCAATTGATGAGCTAGTCCCAGAGAAGGAACTTGTGATTGCTACCCTTTTAGGACTACCAAAATCTTGGAATGCATTTGCAGCAGGAATTAGTAGTTGGAAGAACTCTCCATCCTTCGAAGAGATGTGGTTTGCTTGTATACAAGAAGAGGCTCATTTATCCATGACAAAGGGTAAACAAGAAATAAAGAAAATACCACAAATGCCTACTCTACTCATGTCGAGAAGAAAGGAGGATTTAAGATGTTTAAAGGGTCAAAGAAGAAGAGTGATCTATCCAAAATAGAATGTTACAATTGTCATAAGATGGGACACTACATGAGTTAATGTCCCGATAATCCTAAAAATAAGAAGAGAGAAAGGGATCAAGCTAATGTTGCAGCTGATGAAAATCCTCAAAAGAAGTCTAAAAATGACGACACCAAAGTCAAAGTCTTATTCTATTAAGCCTTATATATCCTCCGCTTATAGTTTAGGCTATTGTTCTTTCCATTATATTTGATTTCTAGGGTTTATAGATTTATTATGTTTTGTTCTTGAGTTGTTTTGATGTAAAGGGATCCCTCACAAGACTAGGTTAATCAAGAGGGAGCTTCTCCACATTTTTCACAAAAGATAAGTATCCTGTTCTTTATTTGTTTTCTTTTTCTTTGTTGACTTCCTCTATGGTGTTTAGTTTCATTTGTGCATGCTTATAATCCTCTCTTGTATTTTCCTTGGAAGGGAAGTTTGCAGGAAAACTTTAAAGAGGGAGCTTACAATAAGAATTATGGCTAGATTTAGAGGGAGACTCCAATAAGAAGGAAGCTTTGTTGAAAAGAGAGCCCTTTCAATAGGAAACCCTAAAAGGTTTGTAAAAAGAAGCAACTTAAGGTATGTTTAAGATTACAAGATTTGTTGTAGACATTTCTCATATAAGAAGGTACGATTATATTGAAATTTACTTTATATTACTAACTCTCCCATGTCTAGGGTTTTGAATCATAATGATTATTGTTTGTTAGGGTGATTATTCTTTAGATTAGATCAACCCTTACCATTCACTGTGAAACCCTAGTCTTCCTAGGGTTTGGAACATATGATGAAATCCTACTCTCTTGATGTTTAGGGTTTGTTAATGTTTAGCCTTTTAAAGCTCTGTTGTTAATATCTAGGATATATGATAAAACTCTAGAATTTTAGTGTTTATGGCAAAATCCTTGTAATAGTGAATGAAAGATCCTAGGAATGAAACCCTAGGTGTATGTGCTTCCGTATGATTGAAACCCTAGCTTGGTCAAAATTGTTGAATATCTAGCATTGAAGTCTTTACAAAAAAACCCTAGCATTTAAGGTTCACTGTGAAACCCTAGTCTTCCTAGGGTTTGGAACATATGATGAAATCCTACTCTCTTGATGTTTAGGGTTTGTTAATGTTTAGCCTTTTAAATCTCTGTTGTTAATATCTAGGATATATGATAAAACCCTAGATTTTTAGTGTTTGATGAATTAGGGTTTATGGAAAAATCCTTGTAATAGTTAATGATTCTAGGAATGAAACCGTAGGTGTATGTGCTTCTATATGATTGAAACCTTGGCTTGGTCAAAATTGTTGAATATCTAACATTGAAGTCTTTACGAGAAAAACCCTACTAGAGATTGATATGAAATTCTAGCTTGTTAATGAAACCCTAGATATAAAATGCTTTCACTATGATTAAAGCCCTAACTTGATTTAGTTGTTTAGTCTTGATGATGGAATCTAGGGTTTGTGACAAAACCCTGGTAAAGTTTGTTATAAGAAGTTTAGGGAATAAAAGGTGTAATGCTTGTTGATTGTAAACCTAACTAGGTTTAGGTTTTGGATGTCTAAAGTTTGATTTCTTTTTCTAAGATGCTCCCATTGTGGTGGCAGGCTAACCATATATTGATAAAGTTAATTTCATGCTCATGTACATCTATATTTGTGCTTGAAGATTTGCAGGTACATAGTCTTCAAGATGTTGAAAATACTTATGTCATATTTGATGACGACTTTATGATAATGGTGAGCATGATGGAAGGAGGAAGTTGCAAGAATTTTGATAGCATTATTAATTAGTAGATGACCTTGTTGCAATGAGAGGTGAGAAGGAATAATGATTTGAAGGTTGAAGTTCTCTGTGACCTGATGATGTGAAAAGAAAAAGCCTATGTGATGAATTTGTCCCCTAGTAAAGAAGCAGTTTGGATAAAGAAAATATATATCTCCCCAGTTAATAGGGAGGGCATATTATGACAGCTATAGTAAAGACCTTGAAGAAAGAGTAAAGATCAGAGAATGGCTAAAGCACTACATGATAGTTATTCGAGATTAATGAAGTTGTGAACAAGAATTGGATGTTTTGAAAAAGTGCAGAGGATGAGTTTGGTGCAGCTAAAGAAAGTTGAAGAAGGAAGCTTTTGTTAAGACGTGTTTAATATTATGATGACCTAAGCAACATCAGAGTAGTTGAAGACCCCGAAGTTTCGTGCTAGCATACAAGAACATATATATTGGAAGTTTGATACTAGTTAGGGTTGTGAAGCTACTAGATGTTCTAATGGTTGAACAGGTAGTTGATCTCTCCCTTAGAAGTTTTGAATATTTAATAAGCATGCTTGGATTGAGAGGGAGAGATGAAGTACCATAAAACTGTCTGTATGATGGTACTTGGGAGGATATCTTGGTTGGCCATTGATGATGTCTAGATCTCGGTGAGGGAGGGTGTCATTGGTCTTGTAGAGCTTTGACCTTGGATAACCTAGATCCCTGAGGGTTGGTGTTAAGGCTGAAGCCTGATGGTACCTATAGAGGCAAATGCCTGGATAACACCTTAGTCACTATTAGTATCTTAGATCCTTGCATGAGTGTATGACAATAGTGTCGTGACACTTGGATCTCTGATGTGTTGGATACCTTGGCAACACCTTAGTCCCTATTAGTATCTTAGATCCTCGCATGAGCGTATGACAATAGTGTCGTGACACTTGGATCTATGATGTGTTGGATACCTTGGTAGTTAGGGTATCCCTAGCATTACGAATGTTGTTGTACTTTTTGTACTCTTCTTGAACACTTGAAATTGTGGTCAACCTTGTATCGATTGAACAATTATGAATACCTCCCTAGTTAAGAGGGAGTGTTGAGAAATGTAACTAGTATCGGTCTTCATAATTGTATTTGAGTCATGATGTAATGTATTTGTCAAAAGAAAGAAAAAAATATTATAAAAGAAAATTATTTATAAGCATGGGTTTCATGCTTTGTTTATTTTGTTTCTAGGTCAAAAGCCTCCATTGAAGGCTCTATGGTTTATGTCATGAGTCTTAGTGCTTGTAATTATGTAATAGACCCTTCTTGGGCTTTGTATGTCAAGAAAGAAATTTATTTTTGAGTCTAAAGTGTAATTTATGCCTCCTCCACCAAGTTGTCCTGCCCTCCAGTCAAGTCGGCCTCATTAGGGGAATTTGACCACACAGAACCACTATAAATGCTACTCGACCACTTTTGGACAATCAATCAAGCAAGTTTCGATTTGCAGTTGTAGGAATAAGAGGAAGAAGAAACCCTAGCGAAGGAAGGAGGAACCCTAGCAAAGTCAAAACGTTGTTTTTCTCTTGTTTCTGGCTCACACGTGCGAGTTTCTGGGTTGTAGAAGGAGGGACGAAGTTGTAGGTCTGTAGTAGGGCAGAAATTTTGTTGCAAGAGGACCGAAATCCAAGGTTGTTGCAAGGTTGAAACAATTTGACTTGAGTTGACTTTTGGTGTTTGGGTAATCATCTTGGGAGGTTGACTTGGTGGGCTAAAGGAGGTCTCCTTGTCTGGTCAAAGGTCTTGGTTATCTCATTTGATTTGGTTCTAAAGAAGAGAAGATAAATTTTTGGGTTTTCCCCTAGAAGAGGGGTTTTAGCCCTAGCTGAGAACCTACATCGTATGTCCCTGTTGTGTTGATCTTCACATTTTGTTTTTGATAGTTGCTTGATGATGAGAAGATAAAAGAAGGCATAAAAGAAGCTAATAAAGATCAATAAGTAATCACAAGTAATTATCAAGTTCAAGGAAATGTGTGTGTGTGTGTGACGTGTCCTCTATGTCCTATTTCTGGGTTTGTTGTGTCTCTTGTTGGACACTTATATTTTTGTGTCCTATGTGTCTCGTGTCACTGTGTCATGTGACTTAGATTATATGTGTAATAGTCACCACAAAGGCATCAATGTTTTCATTTATTATTAGATTTTAGGGGTTTTGGACAAAATATGACCTCTTGAATTCTATATAAGAGGTGATTCTTATTGTAATAGCCTGAAATATTTTCGTGATATAATATTGTGCTTATGTTTGATTAAGTATCGCTATTTCAACCTTATTTGTTGTTCGGTGATCTAGCTAGTTTCATAATATGGTATTAGAGCTCAACTGACATGAGGAGAAGTAAGTGTTGTGATTAATGTACAGCCACCATGCTTATCCATCAGGGGAAAGGCACAATTGAAGCAGCCACATGTCAAATAAAATAAAAACAAGTAGTCGATTTGGAGAAAGGAGCTGCCATAACAGGCATTGTTTTTGTTTGAGTTGATTTGGAGAAAAGATCTGCCATAGCAATCACCATTTTCGTTTGTGTTGATTTGGAAAAGAGAGCCACTAGGTCAGTCACCAAGGAAAGGATACATTGCCAAGGAAAAATTGTATAGCTTCTAGGGAAAAATACGACTAGTTGCCAAGGAAAATTTGTATAGCTTCTAGGGAAAAATACGACTAGTTGCCAAGGAAAAATTGTGTAGCCACTGCTAGTTGTTGTACAACCACCACTATACATAACTCATTCACCATACAGATGCTAGGAAACCAGCTGTGCAGATCATCGTATATCAGCCATCAAGTGTTAATACAAAGTTATTTTTTCATAATTGTATATTCTAGAGGACAATGATTTTTTCTTTGTTTCAAGAATTTTTAGGATGGAAACTCTAGAAAAATTCGAAATGACCAAATTTTCCATTGAAAAAATCAGATGCAATTAATGAATAAATATCTGAGGGAACTAATAAAAGAGACTAAGCAATTGCCTATAGATCCAAATAAATTATTGGAATGGATAGAGAATGATAAAGCCAAATCAATTTTTGGCATTGGTCTCTCAAACCTTGAGTTGCATCATCTTGGTTTGGAAACATCACTCAAGGAAATGTGGGATATATGATTAAACTACTTGGAGAAAAAACAATGAATGCAAAGTTTTCATTGAACTTACAGTTATTAAGATTCAAAAAGTTCACTGAAGTCACTATGTCTAGCTACATAAACAATTTGAGATATCTTATCAAACAACTAGTTGAGGTCAAAGCTATGGTGGAGGATGAGGATGCCAAAGCCTTTTGTTTAAACAATCCGCTTTATGAATTCAACAATGTCATTTTTACTCTAGTCAGATGTTCAGTGTCCACACACTTTGGAGGACACAATTTCATCTCTCTTAGTTAAAGAAAAGAGTAATTGTAGCAGATTTTCAGCTAGAGACAACAGTAAAAGAAATGATAGGTGAGAGTGGATTGAGTGTTACTACCATGGAAAAACATCATATACGACAGCTAATTGCAAAACCCTTTCCAGTGACCTTCTCAAAGGAGATCTCAAACAGTCAGCAAATGTGGCTGTCGTTGGAGATCCTCCAGATATTCACAATGGTGATGACCCCATTGAAGAAATGGCATTATTTTGATTTTAAGAGGTCTGCACTTTGAAGAGGAGTGATGCAATGGATGAGAGAGAGGCATGTAATGGTTTGGGATGCTTGTGGATTGGAGAAACTTATCTTATTGGGGTTATGTGACATGCATGTGGGGATTGTTGTTCTATAGTTTAAGGAGATTTGGGATTTGGAAGTTTGGTATTATACCTTAATGAGGGCTATGAGGCATTTCATGTGCAAATGTGTTCAGTGGCACAGGGGACTTGGATTACGGTTGGGAGGCCATGCTTTTTGGAAGAATAAGGAACAACTTGAGGGAGTCCTTTATTGGTTCAACTATTGTTTTCACAGAAGCAATTGAAGAATGTTTGATTTTATTGATTTAGTTTTCAATAAATGTGTTTGCAGTCAAAGTGTTTATTTTTAATAAGTTTTGGGTTTAGTATCGTAAGGCTTAAGAGAGGGTGTTAGAATATAAGGTTTTCAGTTATTATTAATGTTAAATTATGGTATGTTTTATGCTTAGAGCAGTTTACTTCTTTTCTGCTTATTAGCTACTAATTAGCAATCACATATACATTAAGTAAAGTGTAGATAGAACATTAAACGATCGACAGAAAACAAGCCAAGACAAGAGACACAAGATGTGGCAGCTAGCTAGGGACAAATCCCAATGCGGGGAAACCCTTTGATCAAATCTTCTTTTATCTTCAATAGTTCAGCAGAGAGAAATAGTACAAAATCAGAATTCTGTAATTTTATATCAGCAGCAACAAACCCTAGATCAGCAAAGTCAAACTTAGTCAAACGAGATGAAATTGACCTCCAATATGCTTGGTCAATTTCCCAGTCATCTAGTCCTCGAACAGCCTGAAGAAGCAGCCTTTAAACAACCCCAAATACACAGTCAAACTGCAGTTGACTGAAGTCAACCTGCTGCCCCAAACTAGGGCAGTCAATGCTGGTCAAACCTGAGGTCAGATTGCCTCAATTTTCGTGCCAAAAACTGCGGCCTGCCTAGGAGAGGAAATCACACCAAAACCGCACTCTTCTAAGGTCAACGCTTGGTCAACACTGGTCAAAGAGACCTTCAACAACTTCTGCGTCCTTCTTGCCCTACTGCGTCCTCCTTCTTCCCACGTGTGAGCTGCTCCTTGTGTAACCCAAAGCTAAGGAGAGAGAGTGTTACGAACAAAATATATATAAATAAATAAATATAAATAATAAAGATAATTGTAATAATGTTTAGTTAAAATAGTAATTAGGTTGAAGAGGGATGTCTAAATGAGACATGACTCTTCATGAAGAGACACTTGCCGGATATATAAGCAAGCCTCTCGTTCTCATTGTAATTCATTCATTCATTCTTATTCACATTCTAATATATAATATTTGTATCCTCATGGATATCTTGATATTCCAAGTCTTTTGGAGTAATTAATCTATAGAAGGAACTTTGTTCGTTTCATTTGGTATTAGAGCAGTTCGATTTTTTGACTGCTTCACCGCTGCATAGAGCTCGCTCTCTAATCTAGGTCTTTGACCATCGAAATTCGTCAACATCGTTGCCATCAAAGCATTTCGCTACCAATCTCTGGAGATTCTCCATACTACTATCAGGCTTTTGACCATTTAAAAGATTAAAAAAATATAGAAAAAAAATCAAATTCAAATAAAAAGATTTAAAAATAAATAATTAGATTTTGAAGGAGAACATTCATATTTATATAAAAGATAAGTGAGAATCTTTCCAAGTATATTTAAAACTTTTTACGTGGAGAAGCCCGTGGTTTTAGAAACCAATGGTAATTGCCTGTGGTATTTTAAAAGTAAAATAAAAACAGAAGGAATACAAAATCTTGGTAAGTTTTACTTTTTACGTGAAGAACATTAACTGAGGTTTTAGAAACAACCCATGGTAATTGCCCATGGTATTTTAAAAGTAACAGAAAAAACAAAAGGATACAAAATCTCATTACGTGAAAGGTAAGTTTTACTTTTTACTTGGAGAACATTATTTATATATATTGTCACCTGCTGCCTTATAAAGTTATATGCAACAAAAGATATTTTGATAACATTGGAGAAAAAGGTGTGATCCAAGTAATTTTAATTGTTCAAATCTAAAGATTGTGACTGTACCAAGAGTCACGTCTATGAGTTTATATATATATATATATATATATTTATATATATATATTATATATATATATATAATATATATATATATATATATATATATATATCTATATATTATATATATATATTATAAAAAAAGGATACTATATAAGCTTTATATAGTTACATATAAAGGAAAAGTGTGTCTCAAAAAATAAAAGTATTTAATATTTAAGAAGTAAAATGGAGACTAGTAATGAAAGATTTTCTAAAACCTTTAATAAATGTGTTGATACACTATTTAAAATCAAAGGATCACTCGCAGGAAGAGATATCATAATCTCTATCAGTCCTACTGAAAAAAGTAATTATGTTAGTCCTAAATGTGCTAACCAATTGGTGATTCCTGAATCAAATATAGTTGAAACGAATATTTATGGCATATGTGATAAACAATACGACATAAGCAATCTACACCTAAGTATTGGAGATTACACTTTTACCTCGCATTTGGCGTGAAAACTTTATTTCCTGACGATAGTGATATTGTTTTGGGCTTACCCTGGATGGAAACTATAGGTTCCTTTATTCTAAATACAAAGAAGAAGTTTTGAACATTTTCTTGCAAAAAGAAGAAAATAATGCTCCAAGATTTTACACTAAAACCAAATTCAGTAACACCAGAAGATATCTCAGATATTTCAAAAGTAATGTCTCAAGAAGGTAAAAAGGTATTTCAAAATATGCAAAAAGAAATTGACAAAATCAATGTTGACAAAAATGAAGAAGTTTCTCGATTTAAAAACCATAGCGAAAAATTACTGTCACAAATTAAGAAACTTAAAAAGGATAAGAAGTCATTAGAAAACAAGGTACAACAACTTATCGAGAAAGAAGCATCAAATGTAGGAATTCAAGTTGATGACAAAACAACAAATACCGATTCAGTGAATGTCACAACTCAAGAAGAAGACAAGCAAGTTGAAGAAAAGACGCGCTTGGATGTTGCAGTTCAGACAATGAACTTCCCAAGAGAATGTTCCATAACCAACTCAACAACATCTTCGCCAGAAAAAAATATAAAAATTGCCACATGCCCAATAAGGGAAAGTAAAGTCCCATATCGACATCCGATTCATGAGAATAGACAAATCAACCACGCTACGTACCGGGACCATTCAGAACTGAAACGACAAATTGATGTTCCAAAGAATAATGACGTAAAATCAATCCAGTCTTATGCTGACAAGTCGTTACAAAATTCTAGCGATCAGAATACTATACAGAAGATTAATCTGGGATGGTCTGATCCCTTCTCAGTGCGACAGTTTTGTTCGTCACTTAGAAGATCATAGCAGCTTGTATCAACGAAGATAACAATGCCGAGACGAGAAGACATTCGAAATCGAAAAAAAGATGAAGCCTTTTTGCATCAACAAGCTTTGAGGACAAAGCTTTTTCGAGGAGGAAGGCAATGTTACGAACAAAATATATATAAATAATATAAATATAAATAATAAAGATAATTGTAATAATGTTTAGTTAAAATAGTAATTAGGTTGAAGAGACATGTCTAAATGAGACATGACTCTTCATGAAGAGACACTTGCCGGATATATAAGCAAGCCTCTCGTTCTCATTGTAATTCATTCATTCATTCTTATTCACATTCTAATATATAATATTTGTATCCTCATGGATATCTTGATATTCCAAGTCTTTTGGAGTAATTAATCTATAGAAGGAACTTTGTTCGCTTTAGAGAGAGAAGAAATGAGTGAGATGAGATGATGATAAAATGAATCAACCTCACTTGTATTTATACGATTCACTGGGCATGTGTGCCACGCATTTAACTGCTGGCCGACCTTGACAATTTGTAAAGTAAATACAAATAAATTCATATCTCCATAAATACTTGTCGGAATCGGATGATCTTTAGATCAATCCTACACCTCTCGACAAGAGGAATCTAGGAAAAATGTCAGCTGCCATAAATGAGATGACCCACATGGAGTTTGACCCTAGTTGCCAATTTTAACACTCCCTCTCAACTAGGGAGAACTCCATCTGCTAATCTGTCTGACCGTCGGTACTGCCCCAGCCATCAAATGCACTGCCTTGCACTGCTGACTCTGCTCTGCTGAACTATGAAGAAGAAGAAATGATCGAGGATATATCATACCATCCTCCACTGACCCAGAGTCAGTCTTAGAGTGTGCCATACCACTCTCACTGTTCCCAGATCAATGGAGGTCATCCTAACATAGGGAGTACGGTAGATACAATGATGCGTCCATCGATAGTACTACA